>OZ004706.1:18732091-19358782 GCA_963924515.1 Vespertilio murinus
CCGAGCCGGCGACCTCGGCCAAGATGCCCCCTGCCCAGGGTCTCGGTGTGCCCAGCTGTGACACGGGCATACCACCAGCCTCCCACTGGGGCTGATGTGAGGCTCCAGTGAATGAGAGGGTGGGTGTGAAATAGCAGGGGTGGTGGCTGTGATGGTGGTGAGTGCCTTCTATGCATCTTCTAGTGCCAGGCATGGTTCTACACATTTTTCGGGCATCACCGTGTTTAACATTCACAATAGCCCATGAGGCACGTGCTGTAATCACCTCCACTCAACAGATGGAGGACCGGAGACACAGCGAGGGTGAGTAACTTGCCCGGCATCGCACAGCGAGCACATGGCAGAGCTGGGGCTCAGCGTCAGCTGCCAGGACCTGGAATGAACCCTCTCGTCTCAGCTGGGCCAGGACCTCACCTCCACCTGCTCTGCCCTGACCGTCCCTGGCCTCCTCGCCCGAGCGGGCACAGCCCCGCCTGGGGTCTCCGCCGGCCGCTCTCTCTGTCAGGAATGCTCTCCCTTCACCGGCTCGTTCCTCGTTTCCTCTACTCTTTATTCAAACGTCCCCTTCTTTCCAACTTTCCCCCAGTCTCTTCCCAGCCCGCCTCCCAAGTCCTATCCCCACTCCCTGCTCTATAATTCCCCCAGCACGGATCCCCTGCTCACACACTGCGCTTTACTTATTCGTCTTGCTCATCGTCCGTGCCTCCTACGAGAATGCAGGCTCTGAGGGGACAGGGCCCTCCTGTGTGTCCGCTGCTCTATCACCAACCCAACGACGACAGAACATGGCCCCCGGTCTACAGAACACGACCCCCGGACGACAGTAGGCACACGTGCAGCTCCGCACCAGGGGGGACACTTCTATCTGACCCCAATTCTGGGCCCCCGGGCTAGCTCACAGCGGGACCTGCCCTCCATGCCACTCCGGGAGCCGAAGCCCCGAGGAGGGAGGGGCAGCACACGTGGGGTCCGGCACGGAGCGTGCGCCTGGCCCCCCCAAACGCACTCTCTTTTCTCCCCCGTTTACCTGCAGCCCGGGCATTCCGGGGGGCCCTGGTGGTCCGGGAACGCCTGGGGGACCCTGAGGGAGAGGAGACGGAATCAGACCCGGGAGGAAGCTCTGCCCCGCTGCTGGGGGGCAGGGAGCGGGGGCGGGCAAGCCGAGGGGCGCTGGCGGACAAGAGGAGACACAGAGGAGACAAGCGACACACACCTGCGGGCCCGGCTGCCAGGAGCTGCCCATCCAAAGTCCCGGAGCACCCTGGGTGGGAGTGGGGGGGTCGCAAAAGAAGGGGAGAGGTTACAGGCAACGTCCACACCAAGCGCAGGGCTGCGTGGGAGGCGGCTGCGGGGGGCACACGGCCCCGTGGGGCCTTTGCGTGTTGGGCAGGGGGTGGGGGGGAGCGGGGCCTCTCCCGGGGCCACTCACCGGCATGCCGGAGAAGACGGGGTCTCCTCTCGGGGGACAGGAGCACTCCCCGGGCTCACCCTGGAAGACAGGCGCCTCTGTCAGAGGAGAGCCGGGGCGGGGGGGGGGGGTAGGGGGCCCCCCGGGAACTGGCATGTGGGAGGCGGCACCGGCTCTCGCGGTGGAGAGGCCAGGGATTAACTCTAGAACCCGATCCTTGTGCCCTGGACTGTCAGCTGGACCACTCTGAACCTCGGTCTCCTCGTCCATACGGTGGGGATGATAACACCAGACACAGACTGCCACCAGGACGGGAGGGATTCCAGTACGTGGTGCCCCTGCCCCGTGGCGAGCGCTCAGCAGGCACCGGCTGCTGCTACGCCTGCGTTTTCCGTTTCACGGCTGTCTGCCACAGCCCAGGTGTTCCCGCCCCTGGGGCAGCCACAGCTGGACCCGGCTGGCCTCCGGGCCTTCTCTCCCGCCCCCTGGCACCTCTGCCCGCCCTGGCTGAAAAGGCAGCTGCTCCCTGCCCCAGCGCGGGGGGGGGGGGGGGGGAGGATGGGGGAAGGGGAGGGAGACAGGTCTTGGAGCTCTCTGGGTCTCCTGGGGTCCTGGTTGAGCCCTGGGTCAGCACCCAGACAAAGTGGGGAGCGCTTGGGGCCTGGGCTCCCTGGGACCAGGGAGCTGGCGGAAGGCCAGGTTCCAGGGGTTTCCCAGTCCCCAGTGCAGGGCCAGGGGCGTGCGCACAGGCTCGCTTCAGGGCTGGAGGAGCGGGCTGCTAGCTTCCCGGAGCGATGGACGTACCTTCTCGCCCCGAGTCCCCTTTTCACCCTGCGGGGAGGAAGCAGGAGGGTGAGCGGCCAGGGGCGGAGGCAGGGCCGGCGGCGGCGGCGGCTTCCCGCTGCCCGGGCACCACTCACCGGCATCCCTCTGGCTCCCGGAGGTCCCGTCTGTCCTTGCTGCCCGTCACGGCCCTGCAGGGAGAGAGCGCAGGGCCGGCGGTCAGTGCCGGCGGTCAGTGGGCCTGCCCGCAGGGAGGGCTCAGGACAGGCCGGGCAGCGCCGGGCTCCCCGGTGCCCAGCTTCCCGAGGACAAGACCGGGCCCCGGAGACAAGGAGCGGAGGCAGGAGGGAGGAGCCGGCGTCTCCTCATGGCCCGTGAGGGTCAGACGCCAGGCCACGCGCCCCCCAGAGGACACTGAGCGGTCCTCACCCCCAGCCCTGCAGGGCGGTTCCACCTGCGGCACAGCTGGGGAAACTGAGGCTGAAAGGAATGTTATCAGAGGCCCCGCAGCAGGACTGCACCCAGGTCTGTGTGGCCCGGAGTCCCTGCTCCCCCCACTCCGATCCCCCCCTCAGTGCGGGCACACATTCTCTTTGTCACAAAGGTCATCTCTGTTGGTTTATTGCAGCCCCTCTTTTATCCACAAGGAGCTGGACGCTCCGAGAGGCAGTCACTGGCCTCTGGGCACAGCCTGGGAATGTGGGGCGGGACTGGGGAGCCGCCTGGATGAGCCGCGGCTTCACGGAAGCAGGCCTGGGGAGGTCAGCCTGCACGCGGGCCTTCCTTCCGACGGCCGCCTTCCCGCGGGGCCTGCCGCCTTCACGCATGGACCAGAGGCTCCCCAAGGACCAGGACCTCGCTCCCCTTCCCTCTGCTTTACGGGGAGTCCCGGGGGCAGCAGGGAGGGACCCTGAGCGCCAGGCCTGCTGGGCACTATGGACCGGCTGCGGGGAGAGGGGGGGCATGGGCACAGCCCCGGGCCCCCTGGGCGTCAGAGCACCCTGGGGGTGCCCCCCAAACCTGGGAGTGGGCTGTCTCTAGGGACCCACAAGTACAGAGAGGACTCTGCTCCCTGGGCCATTCCCAACGTTACCAAAAGCCCAAGACACGTTCCGCCCCTCGCCCACAGCCCGCAGGGCCCCGGCTGGCGGGAAGGTAGCATTTCTGTGACTTAGGCTAGAACTATACCCTCTCACAAAATCCTAGTGGGTTCACGGGACGCAGAAGCTGGCTGTTATACAGGAAGTTGGTGAATGGAAATGAGGAAATGCATCTATCCTAACGTAATCGGTGCAGTTTGTTCAGTAGACACGTCTTTCAGGACCCCGGACCCAGATGGGAAATAATAAAGGGGGGGGAGGAGGCTCTGAGGGTTGAAAGTATTGCTGGTCCAGAGAGATCTTCGCTGACCAGCATGGCAGCCGGTAGGCACGGGTGGCTATTTCCACGTAAAGGAGTTAAAACGAAATGGAATGTAAAACTCAGTTCCCCGGGCACGCCGGCTACATGCCAAGCGCTCAGCAGCCACGCGGCTGCAGTCCTGGCAGCGGGGAGCCGAGCGTTCCCATCCGCCCGGGGAGTTAGGGTGGCGCTGGTCTGGATGGTCCCGAATGCCGCCAAGGCTTCAGGTGGGGGTGGGGTGGGGGAGCTAACAGACGGGCTTTGAGTCAGGCAGAATGGTGTCCAAGCCCTGGCTCTGCCTCCTCACTCTCCGGCTCTCAGTTTCCTCGTCTGCGAAATGGGGACAAGACTAGCGGCTTCCTTTCGGAGCCTTGGGGAGGGCTGAGGGCATCGCTGCCTGTCCGGAGCACAGCCGGGCCTCGGCACAGTCACCGCCCCCACACCGCGGCCATCAGTATTGCCGCCCCCACACGGTGTGGTCCCCCTTCTCCGAGGCTGGGCTGGGCTGAGCCCCTCCGCTCCCACGGCTGCTGGGTGGGCAGGGTCAGCCCTGTGCCCTCTCCCCAGAAGCAACGCCCTTGGTCCCAGCACCACCCCCAGCACGGAGCGCGGAGAGGACCCTTACCGGAGGCCCAGACACACTGGCACCAGGGAGTCCCATGGGTCCAATGGCTCCTTTTAGCCCCGGAGGTCCCTGCGGAAGAGCGGGTACAAAGGTTGCAGTGCAATCCGGCTGGTGAGACACACCAGCCCGGGCCTCGGGCTGCTGCCAGGGGCGTCACTCAGTTCTCGTGTCCCCTGCGCCCCCTGCCAGGGCACCCGGAGCCGCGCGGGCCTGGTGCCCGCGGAGACGGAATCTCACCTGGGCACCCTTCTCCCCGACGGGGCCAGGTGGTCCTCGAGGCCCCGGAAACCCCTGCAGAAGGAATCACAGCCAGTCACCCCTCATCCCGGGGCGGCCCCTCCCCCTGCCAGCCCCCGCCAGACAGACAGACGCACCTGCACGCCGGGCAGGCCCTGGGCTCCAGGCTCCCCCTGCAAGTCAGAAAAGGCAGACTGGGCCACACCTGCGCAGCCGGCCTGCCCCCCTGGCAGGCCTGGTCTGGGGTGGGCTGTCTGCCAGCCCTCGGAAGAGCACCCCCAGGAGACCCTGAGGGTCAGAGAGGCGGGGGGTCAAAACCAGGATCCCGGGCAGGAGCAAGGCCAAGGCTGCGGCAGGACGCTGCCCCAGAGCTGTGCCCGTGAGCACTGGGGGGGGGGGGGGGGGTGGCAGGCAGGCAAAGGTGAGGCTGCAGACGTACCTCGGGCCCCTGGACTCCGGCTCCCGGAGGCCCTGGCTCTCCCTGGAGAGGAAGAAGGACGCCATTGGCTTGAGGTTCCCGCTCACCCCTGACCTCCTAAGCCTCCCCCACCTTCTCCCTACTCCAAAGTCCATCTCCGTTCCCCACCCCCACTTTCACCCACACATACCTGCGGCTCAGGCCCCCCCACCCCCAGCCACACCTACCTGCAGGCCCTTCAGCCCTGGGGGCCCTTGAACTCCTGGTAAACCAGGCTGGCCCTGAAAGACACAGGAGGCCCATGGGTCCCACGGGGGCAAGGGCAGCCCGGGTAAGAACGGGCCAGAGGGCAGGCAGCCCGAACTCACCGGTTTCCCGGGCAGGCCCACGCCTTCTGGGCCTGGCTCTCCTTTGGGGCCGGGCTTCCCGGGCAGTCCCGCCGCGTGAGTCAACGCCCCCTGCAGGCTGGGGCAGGCGGTGCAGCCATCGCCCTAGTCAGAGGTGGGCATGGCCAGGAGTAAGCCGGGGCTGGCAGCTGGGCCAGCAGGAGGCGTGGGGAAGGGGAAGGGGGGGGGGTCCTTGTGTCCCTCTGAGAGCTCTGCCCCTCCACTGCCCCCACCCCAGCCTGGGAAACCGCAGCAGGCGCCCCAGAGAAGAGCGGAGGCGCCCCCTCCCGGCGCTCTGGCATCAGACAAGGCTCACAGCCCGGCCCGTCTTCCCCTCACAACCCTTAGCCTCCTTTTGTTCATGCAACACTCTGCCCCCTGCCTGCCCGACCTTTTCTCCTTTGGGCCCCATGGGGCCGCGAACCCCTGGCTCTCCCGACAGTCCCGGCTGCCCCGAGGTGCCCGGCGTTCCAGGATCTCCAGGATTCCCCGCGTCACCCTGCAAGGAGTGGGATCAAGGAGGGCAGAGGTGACCCAGCGGGGGGGCTCTTGGTGCCTGCAGGCACTCAGAGCCCTTCACTGGGTCTGGGTCTGGGTCTGGGCAGAGAGTAGAGAGTGGGCACAGGGCAATCAGGAAGAGGAGGAGGGGAGGGCATTGAGAAGAGGTGGTGCCCACCCGTGCCCACCGAGGCTCTCTCACCTTCTGCCCCTTCCATCCGCGCTCTCCAGCCTTGCCCTGGGGAGAAAGCATTCCCATTCACTCAGGCCGGACGCCCCACAGGCGCTGTCACTGCGCTAGACCCGGGAAATGCAGCCCAATCTCTGCTCTCAGGCACTGGATAGATTACCCGCAAAGAGCCCTGCCTGGGTGAGCCTGGGCAAGTTACTTAAACCTCTCTGTGCCTCGGTTTCCTCATCTGTCAAGTGGGGGTGGTAAAATAGCATAGGCGTCTGCGCCGCAGGGTCCTTGTGAGATTAGATGCGCTAACTGAAGCAGTGCATGGCTCGCTGTGCACACTGCCATTGTTTACTGTCATCGGCAAAGCTGTACCAACAATGACCACCGCAGTGGTGACTGCCATTTCCTGAAGGCCTAGCGTGTGCGGAGTGCTTCACACACATCCTAGGCTGTACACCGCCAGGCACGGGAAGCAAGCACCGACCGAGCAAAAGGGACTCGCTCAGGTCCAAACGCTCGTAAAAGGCAGACCTGGGCTTTGAACCCGGGTCTGTCTGGTCCCAGGCCCGTACTCTGTCTGCGCATCCTGTCACGCCTTGTCCTGGGGCCCAAACCTCCGCTCTGGGATACTGCATGGACTAAGAGAAAAGACCCGAGCCTGACTCCTGCCTGGCTGACCCACCTACTCCCCACTGCCCAGGGAGCCAAGAGACCGGGGGTGGAGGGGGGGTGGAGGGGGGGTCCCCGCCTCTCCCCAGCCCTGTCTGCACCCCCCTGCCAGGCCCCGAGCTCACCTGTTTCCCGGGCAGGCCGAAGCCCGGAGGCCCCGGCTCGCCCTTTTCTCCCCGAGGGCCGGGCAAGGCCGCAGCGTGGCTGTCCCCGCTCTGGGGCGTGGACGGAGCTGAACATGGCTCACAAGGCTCCCCCTGCGGAGCAAGGACGCGGGGTTGGGGCCCCGGGCCGGGCTGGAACCTGGGGAATGCAGCCAGGCCTGACCCGGCACCTCCCCTGGGCAAGGGCCATCTCAGGTCAGAAAGGAAGGTGGGGGCCAAGTCACCAGGGGTCACACTGAGGGGTCAGCTGGGACCCCAAGGCATCAGGGAGCCTCAGCGAGCCTGGAGGAGAGCACGTGGATGTCTGGGAAGTTTGCCCAGGCTGCCGGGCGGGGAATGTCCCCATGCTCACCTTTTCCCCTTTGGTTCCTGCGGGTCCCACTGGCCCTGGTGGCCCCTGTGTGATAAAAACAACGACAACAGGACCACACGTGTGGTCCCAGCACCTGCCTGAGCCGGGAGGGGGCACCGGGCAGGCCTGTCAGCTCCCCGAAGTGGGCAGCACCTCCCACCCTGTCCTTCCCCAGAGCGGCTGCCGCCCGCCCGCCGCCCGCCCGGAGCGCACGTACCGAACTGCCAGCTGGCCCTGCCGCTCCGAAATCACCCTGAGAGCAAAGGAGAGAACGTCGGGTCACAGGGGAGGCCAAAGCTCCGTCTGAGAAGCGACAGCTTTGCTTGGGAGAGCCGAGTGTGAACATATATGCCAGCGTTTCTCACACTTCACCCTGGCACACCCACGGAACCCCTCCCCCGAGTCACGCTGCCCTGTACGGTCAACGCTGTGATTTGCCTCCAGTTCAGCCACAAACACAAACGTCAACGCTGAAATCGAGGGCCCAGCCCAGAGGTGGACATTGCAGACTTCCCGAGCCCCATCCCACGTCCTCGCGTATACACACACACACACACACACACACACACACACCCGAGTGGCTTCGGGCTAATTCACTGGGCCTCTCTCGGGCCTCTATTTTCTCATCTGTAAGACGGGAAGAATGGGGTCCCTACCCCTACCCCTCAAGGCTTTGGGGAGAGGAAACAATACGTGTACGAGCGCTTAGCACGGTGCCCTGCGCAAAGTAAGTAGTAAAGAAATGTTTATGATATTATTATATTATCGTAAGGTCATCTTGAATGTGCTTTATCACATGAGGGCCTTCGGGTATACGTTCTTCCAACTCCAGTTCGCAGACCATTGGCGACTTTATTCCGCTGCAAGTGTACAGTTTGCTGTCCTGTCTCCGTTGTCTCCGATCCCCACCCCGGGCTCCCGCCTCCCTGCTAAGAAGCCCGGCTGTCCCCTCACCTCGAACCCAGGCCTCACCTTTTCTCCTTTCAGCCCTGTGGGCCCTGGAGCCCCAACTTTCCCCTGAAAGAAACAGTCAAGTTAGAGTCACAGCACCTAAGAAGCCGGTTCCGAATCACCTCTCCCCCCCCCCCCCACCCCCCCACCCCAGCCCTGCAGGCAGCGGGCAGTTATTTCCGTTACACGCCGGGCCCTCGGAGGTTCCAAGAGGGAGTTCCGGGGCGAGGAGCCTGGGCCGGTGCAGGAAGGAGGGAGGGACCGGGCTGCAGGCTGGGGACACCGGCCGCAGGACCCCCCCTCCTCCCCCGGCCTCTGCCTTGGGATGTGGGGGCCCAAGGAGCCAGGGAGGACACTGTGTAGCAAGGACGGGCCAGGCCGGGCTGGCAGGAAGCAGCCGCTCACCGGGAGGCCAGGAAAGCCGAAGCCAGGGGCCCTCTCGTCCCCTTTGGTCCCGAGCAGCTGGGCCGCCACGGCTGGGCTGCAGGCCAAGCAGGCCTCCCCCTGGAGCAGGAAGAGCTGGGTCAGAAGGGCTCCCAACAGTCAGAGGGGGCAGCCGGGCGACTGGGGTCCCTCACCTTCTCTCCTTTGAGGCCTTGGATGCCAGGGTCCCCCTGTGGGGAGGAAAGGTTTGTGGGCTGAGGCTGGGGCGTGCTGGGATCCGTCCCAACTTCCTAGCCACGTCCGAGGACAGCCATGTCGCACACCGCAAGCACCTCAGACACCCAGGGTGTCCTCGGGGGGGTCCAAGGTCAGCAGCACCCCCAGAGCCAGTGCCCCTCAGCCCACGAAGCCAGGCGAAACTCTCCCACCATGAAGTCCCTATACATACCCGGTCACCTTTCTGTCCTACAGCTCCCAGGCCCTCCTGGAAAAATAAGAGAGTCTGTGAGGGAATGGGGGAGGAGGGGCCGGGCCCGGACCCTAACCCGGCCCTGCCCACTCCTTCTCACCGTCCCCACCAACACCCAATCCCAGGAGGAGAGCACAGCCTCGCTCACTATAAGGGCTGGCTCCACGCCAGCCTGCCCGAAAGGCATTTTAGCACTTCCTTAGGAACTCTGCAGGGTTGCCATGGAGATCTGGGTGGCCTTCTAGCCCAGCACTAAACTCTATGGTTCAGCTGCTACCGGAGGAGCTAAGACCCTCTGCCCACAGTCTCTCTATGGCCTAGACACTCTGCCCAACTCCACTCTGTGGTGATAGCCTCAAGTTCTTTGTGGGGCCCCTCCATGGCCACCCTAGGTACTCACCCCGGCTGGTGCAGGATCACCGGGTTCCCCCTTGGGCCCTGGCCTTCCCGGGAGCCCCACAAAGTTCTGGAACCCTTCAGGCAGCGTTGGGCACACTTCACAGGGGTCACCCTAGGAGAACGGAGAGACCGTAAGTGGACAAGGTGGGGCTGAGACCCAGGGGAAGGCAAGGACCTCTAGACGTTGGGGGGGCCAGGCCCTAGCCCCAGTGTCAGCGGGAACCCTGGCGGGGCTTTCTGTCCGGCTAACTCATTCCTTCAGCTGATTCCTGGACGTCGCAAAACTGCGTCCTCACAGCCAGCCCCCCGAAAGCACCGTGTCCCATCTACAGAAGTGGACACTGGCCACGGCCATAAATCATGTGTGGCCGGGGCGGGCCTTGGACCCAGCGGTGCAGCTCCCCAGCCAGGCTCTGTATGCGGTAATCACACACACACACACACACACACACACACACACGCACACACTGTAGTGACAAAGAAGGTTTGGGGTCCACTGAGGAAGGTCGGCACCCTTGGTCCCAGGGCCCCTGATGCTTAGGGTCACCTCCAGAGCGGGGTCCCACTCCCACCCCCCGGGGCAGTGCGGTGGAGGACTCACCTTGTCTCCCTTCAGCCCTGGCACCCCGGGCTTCCCCTGCGGGAGAAGCAGTGGGCATTAGGACTGGCACATCAGTACAGGCCCGAGGACCTCGCCCCCACCTCTGGAAGCCTCGGCAGAGCAGACGTGGGCATGGTGGGCAGCGGCCCCCCACCCCCACCGAATCGGGGTCACTCACAGGTTTTCCACCAGGTCCTTCCTTTCCCGGCACCCCGGAGCTGCCCTGCGGTCAGAAGAGGGGTGAAGGGGGAGGCTCCCGGCTGTGACCCCAGCCCATTCACCCCCTCCCCATGCAGGCCCCTCTCCGGACGGACGGCAGGATCATCTCTGCCAAGTCTCCCGTCGCCTGCTGCTCTGTTTGGTCAGCAGAGACTCCCCGCTGCTGCCCGCCCTCCACGTCTGTCTAACGCAAGCCCTCTGGTTGCCAAGGAGGGGCGTCCTGAGGCCTCTGGGGGCTCCTCCCCCAGAGTAGCAGGCTGGAAGGTGACCTGGGGGGCCCCAGGGGAACCGCAGCAGACGGACGGACGCCCAGCATTCCCAGGGCCTTTGCTCACTGAGGCACAACAAGGCCCTCAGATGCGCTTGGCCCCCCAGGCAAGGCTCATCACCAGACTTCGGGCTGCCCTCCCCGTGTCTGGAGCCCAGGCCAGGCGCCCACGTCAGCGAGGGGCCCGGCTGAGCGGAGAGCCATCCTCCTCAGATGGATGCCTGGCCGCGCTCCCCCACATGTCCATCACCCCAGCTGCCCCCGGCCCGTTCTCTCTCCTTCCCCACGCGCCCATGCTCTAGAGCAGCAAACTGCGGCCCGCGGGCCGGATCTGGCCCGTTCGGCTGTTCTCTCCGGCCCGCGGAGCAGAAAGAGCGGAGGGTTCTCTCGCTCTCCCCTCTGTTCCTTCACCAGCAGCCCAAGAGGAGAGTGCCAGCACGGTCAGGCTGCTTTTGTTCCAGCTCTCCGGTCCAGTTTAAGAAGCCATTGTGGCCCTCGAGTCAAGAAGTTTGCCCACCCCTGATGAGCCTGTGCTTACCTTGTCTCCTTTAGGACCTGCTGGGCCGCCCGGGTCCCCCTGAGGGCGGAAACAGTGTCAGGGGCCTCACATTACAGCCCTCCCCCAGCAGGACTGGGTCTGCCCCCCACCCCGGTCTCCCCCCGCCCCTCGGCCAGGCAGGAGAAGGGTCTCTGAAGAAAGGAGGGGCAAGGAGCACTCACCGGGATCCCAGGAAGCCCGATACCAGGGGGCCCAGGTTGACCAGGTGGCCCGGGCTCTCCTGCCAGCCCCTCAGGCCCGACAAAGCCAGGGTCTCCCTGGTCAGGGGTTATGCGGGTGTGAGAGCGCCGCCGCCTCGGCTCCGCACCCGCTCTCCGCCCCGCAGACACCCGCGCTCACCTTCTGTCCTTTGGGCCCCATGACACAGATCTCTCCCGGCCGGCCCTGGGGGTGGGCGTAAGAACGGCCAAGGCTTGGCACAGACCCACCGCGCACCCCACGGCCCGCCACAGAGCCACACGCCACCCAGGGCCCCAAGGTCACCCGATGCCAGCCTCAGGGTATTCGAGGTCAGCGGCTCTCTCTCGGGCTGCGACTCCTCGGGCACAGCCCGCCCCTCCCAGGCCCGCTGTGTCTGGGCGAGGGCATCCGCGTGGGTTCTGAGGGTTCGGGGCCAGCGTTCCAGGCCCCCGGGCCGGGGGACGCGGGGCTGTGGTGGGGAGGGGTTGGGAGCCATACGTACATCTCGGCCCGGCTTTCCCATGGAGCCCTTGATGCCTCCGTCTCCCCTCTCTCCTTTCTGGCCCTGGAAGAGGGAGCGGCAACGTGGCTGGTGTGAGGGCAGCTCCATCCAGGGGAGAGGCAGTTCCCCTCGAGACCCAGGCGGGCTCTGCTGCCCCTGAAACTAAATGGCCTCGTCCCCACGGGAGGGAAGGCAACAGGAAGAACTCCCAAACCAGCCGGGCCGCTCCCTCCGGGGCTGGCGGCACTTCCTTCTAGGTCGTGGTGGGGATCTGGACACGGTGGAATGACTGGGAGTGTTGGTGGGTACTGCCAACTCTGTGCCTCATGTCCCCCCCCCTCCTCATGCCTGCAGAGCCCACAGGCCTCTCCGCCACCCACCCCTTCAAACCCAGACCCCGTTACCTTCTGGCCGGTGGAGCCCGGGGGTCCTGAGGGTCCCTGGGATGAGTTGGGGACACAAGAGAAGGCGTGATCAAGGAGAGGAAGACTGAGGCCCCGCTGCCCCTGCCCCAGCCCCGGCCCCACACTCACCGCGGCTCCCGACTCCCCCTTCTCTCCCTTCGGGCCTTCTGAACACTGAGCAGGGAGATAAGGTGTTGAGAGGGGCCCAGGGGCCCCCCATGGGCTGCCAAGGGCACAGCCCCTTCCCCAAGGCCAACCCCAGGCTGGCGCTGGCGCTGACGCAGGCCTCGCCTCCGGCTCTTACCTGAAGTGGGGCATCCGGAGAGGTTCGGACACAGTCGTTGCCCTGGGGGTAGGGAGCAAGGGGTCAGGGGTGGGGCCCCCTAGGAGAGTCTCCCCGGACCTGTTTTGAAGAGGATGGGCCCAGGAATCTCACAGTCCTAGGTGCCCCTAGAAAATAGAGATTTCCACACTAACCCCCGGACAGCTCCTGGCCCCCACCCCTGCTCTGGGCCCGGCTTCGGGTTTCCAGCTGAGCCGGCGGGGAGGAAGGCTCACGTCCCGGCCCACCCCAGGGCAAGGCCGGGAAGGGTCCCGCGGCAGGCAGGGCTGGGCACTTACCCGGGCTCCCTTCTCTCCCTTGAGGCCCGCTGGGCCAGGCGGGCCCTGCTCACCTTTCCCTCCCTGCGGACGAGAGCAAAAGGGGCGCTGGGACCAGAGCGGGCGCAGGGGAGCCTCCCAGATCTGGCCTTCTCCGCCGCCCGGCCCACACGGTGTGGAGATGAGCACAGCCCCACCCGACCCCCCCCCCCCACACACACACAACACATGGATTCCATATGCATTCAGCCGCACGTTCCTCCCAGGCTCCAGCTGGCAAATCTATAGTCTCACGCAGAGGGCATCCCTCCCCCCACCCCCCTCCCCAAGCATACTAGCTCACACGCAGCACCCAGGGACACGTGCATGGGCACAGACGTGGAGCAGCAGAAACCCACGGAGATGCGTGTCAGGCTGCCTGAGTTCACTTCCTGCTCCTGCTGCTTTGGTACGTGGCTCAGGTCACGTGACCTCTCTGAGCCTCAGTTTCCTCCTCAATAAAACGGGGCTCATGTCAGCAACTGTCTCATCATGTGGTGCCAGGTGTTCATGCTGCGGGTAGAGTGCTCAGCCCGGGGCCTGGCACTCAGCCGGCACTCACATGGGGGGGCCCCCCAAGAGCTATTATTACCTACTCACAGGCACGCACAAGTGCACAAGCGCACACTCGCACGCATGTGGCCTACCCCGTCACTCACAAGCTCTGCGGGCCTATCAGGCCCACAGGTATGTGGACTCAGCCCTCAACACCCCTACTGTGGGCTACGCACATGCAAACATGTGACCAGAGGTGCATGTAGCCACACACACACACACACACCACACACACACCACACACACAATCACTCTGACACACGCGTCACACAGGGGGGATGGTGGGGTTTCGGTTTTCCCATCAGTGACATGACAATACCCCTCACCACCCCCACAGGATGCTTTGGGGATTTGGGAAGGTCAGAGATGTGTGGCCCACGCCCCATGGGCAGCGGGACCTCTGAGAAGGGCAGTTCTTAACACCCTTATCCACACCCGACCTTCACTCTTTCCAACCCGCCATGTCTAACCACCACACACAGGCTCAGGTAGCCTGACAGAAACACAGCCCCAGGGGGACATGCTGCAGGAAGGGCTGGGAGCTCCGAAGACAAGAGCGTGGAGCGTCCTGCTCTCCATCGGGGACTCACCTTGAGGCCAGAGGGACCACTTGTGACCTGAGGGGACAGAGGAGAGAGCATTACGCCTGGCCTCGGAGAGGGAGGAGAAACTGGGCTGAGAGAACAATCCACTTAGCCAGGGGCACACAGCTCGGTGACAGGAGCCACATGCCGAATCCCAGTCCCTGACCTGTCTCCTGGGCAGCCAGCCGCTGACTTGGTATCCTAAGGCTGTCAAACCCGCACAGGGGTCCAGCCCACCCTCTGGACCTGCCTGGCTTTGGCTAGCTCCGACCCTCAGTTGCTAGGATCACATGGCTGCTTGGTTGCCATGGTAACCCTGTATAGCTGTGGACTGCAGCCTTGCCAGATTTGTTAGGGGACAAGATAGAAAAAGGGGCACTTCCTGTGCCACCCCCCCCCCCCCAAAGTCAGGGGGTTTGGAGCTGAGGGGAGCCGGAGTTGTAGCCTTTGTGGACCAATGTGACTTGTCACCTCAGAATGTCAGGCCCTGGGGAAGCGGTGACTCATGCTGCTCGCGGAAGAGGCACAGTTGGGTACCAGCTGGGCTTGCGCTGAGTCCCTCTCCCTTGTCCCTCTGGACCCCAGAGGGAGGGTGGGCAGGGCCAGCTAGAGAGGACGAGGAGGGAGGCCTTGAGCCCAGCGTGTGTTTGGGGGGCCAGTGCTGGGCTGTGTCACTCTGAGTCCCTCCCCTTCTCTAGTCCTCCAAGACGATGCGGGGGCCCTCCGCAAAGCAGGCCCGAGTCTTTGGGGGGAGTGCAAAGCTGGCATCAGCCAAGGCCCTGAGCCTCCTGGCCACCACCCCATCCCCGTGGCACCCTGGATCCCAATACATGGCCCAGATCACAGGGCGTGAGGCTTCCTTCCCTGCAGCCTGGCGTGGTGAGGATGGGGTGGGGGGCAAGCCCAGCTCGGGGAGACGGGCAGGGAGGGGGTGTGAAAGTGCACAAAGACCCCCTTGTCCTGAACCAGGAAGCTGCCAATAAACCTCTGAGCCACGCCCACCCCCAGCCAGTGCCCACCCCACGCTGCACGTCTTCCGTCCACTCACATTGCTTTCCCGGGCACCATGGGCACAGGGTGGGCACTGAAAGGGAAGAACAGGCAGGAGGTCAGCTCTGAGAGCTCAGGACCACCCATGCATCCCCACACACGCACCAAGCGCACAGAACATCACATATGTTCTGGGCGAAGTCTGAGGGAGCATGAAGATAGGAATCCTATCCCACAAGCCTTGCCCCTCAGTTCCCACCCACCCGGAGCCAGGCATTTCTCAGATGAGGAAACTGAGGCCCAGAGAGGAACAGCAGTAGACTCTGGGTCACACAGCATGTCGGAGCGGAATGAGGTCTCTAATCTGGGTCTCCTGGCCAAGGCTGGGCTCTCCCATGACGCCCATGGCTACTGGCTGCCAACTCAGCGGCAATATCCAGGGCTAAATCACACACACACACACACACACACACACACACACACATAAATCATCACACACACATACACAGCTATATCACACACACACACAGGGCTAAATCACACACACGGATAAATCACACACACACACACACACATAAATCATCACACACACATACACAGCTATATCACACACACACACACAGGGCTAAATCACACACACACACACACACCATCACACACACATACACAGCTATATCACACACACACATGGCTAAATCACACACACACACACACACACACGGATAAATCTCACACACACGGATAAATCATCACACACATACACAGCTATATCACACACACATACAAGACTAAATCTCTCTCTCTCTCTCACACACACACACACATGGATAAATCATCACACACACAGAGCTATATCACACACACACGGATAAATCATCACATACACAGCTATATCACACACACACACAAGACTAAATCTCACACACACACACACACACACACACACACACACACACGCCAAGGAAAGGCAGCAGACAGACATGACCCAGCATTGATCCCCCGAGGAATGCTGGGAGCTGTGTAGTCATCCCACACCCCCTTGCCCGGGCTCCAGTGCCCTAAAGCCTTGTCCAAAGGGTTCGTGCTGGCACCCCTTCAGCCGAGCTCTTTTTGCCAACCTAGCTGGGAGGCTTACCTCATCGGGGGCTGTCTCCTGATGGGCCTGGGAAGAGGGAGGGCACGGGGAGGGCAGGGAATGGAGGGGATGAGGCACTGCTTCTAACACCCCTGCCCAGGAACCACCGGGAGCAGGTGCCCTCAGTAGTGCCAGGTACTGTGTGTGCCTCACTCCCATCCATCCTTCCTTCTCAGAGCTGGCACCTACGTGCCTGAGCCCTGTCCAAAGGGGGGCAGGTGGGAAGCGTGTGGGAGTGGAGTCTCTTATGCAAGAGGGCATGGAGGGCATGGAGGGCAAACTGAGGGTGCCGCGGGCTCCTCCCCCCACCCACCCTCTCTACCTTTGTTCCCCTTTCTGCCTTCTGGCTGATTCTTCCCGTCAGCTGGGCATCCACCTGGGCAGACAGAGGGAAGGTGAGCTGTTGAGGAAGGGGCAGTCTAGGACCCATGCTGGGAAGGGGTACGCATACAAGTGGCATCTGGCACCTCCCCGGGCATCAAGAGCCTGTTCAGGCCCCTGACACCCCCCTGACCCCTTCCTTTCCCCCCACCCACGTGATGTCGGAGAAAATGAGACCATGAATCAATGAGATCCTGTGTTCCTGCAGCCAAAGGCTGGGCATGGTGCCCAGTGGGCGGGGAGGTTGCCCAGTCAGTGGGTGGGGCTAAGGGAGGAACTGGGCTTCCAGGCTACCCCTGAGGAACCTGCAAAGGAGCAGGACAGCCGGCCATGGTGCTGGGTGCAGAGCCAGCCTGGCCTCGGCCGGGGCTGGGCCCGGGAGAGTGAGAAAGCCCCAAGGGAAGCAGGGTGGTCTGGCCTCTGGCCGCAGGTAATCCTGTCCTGGAAACTGCCTTTGGTTACAAGCCTCATCTTGCCCGCACCAGGAGGGCCTGGGGTGGCATCGGTGAGGGTCTGGATAGTGCCAGAGCTAGATGGGCACAGCTCAAGGCCGATAGGCAGGCAGGCACAGGGTCACCCAGTGGGCTGTCTCTCTGCCTCCCTGAATCCTACAGGAATGGTACACACATAGGCAGACTCCCAGTGCCCTCCCTACCCCCGGTACAACTGACCCTGGGGCAGGCCTCAGTCAGGTTGGGTAAGGGGCAGTCTCCCTATGTCTGCCTGGACCCACGCCTGCCTCCCTGCCCACCCACCTTGCTGTTTTGAGGTTCCTCCAGGCAGAAGCAGCGAGTGTAGACCTTGCCCTCCGTCTGTGGGTTGATCTCGATGAGCTCATTGCTCTGGGTGTCCCGGCGGGCCTTGGAGGTCTCTGGAGGGCACTGCCCCGTGTGAGGGAAGGGCTGGGGTCAGTACAGAAGGCTGACACCCACCCTTCGCCCACTCATCTTAAGGTCTCTAGGCATCCCCTCCTAGTCACCCACCTTCAGCACACTGTGCCCCTGCGTAGTGCCCCGACACCCCCCCCCCCCCCCCGCAGTGCTGGGGCCACTCACCCCTCCCGGTGAAATCTCACAGCAGCCCTCCTCCAGCACCAGCTCCGGGTCGCAGTAGATGTGTGCCTGCTGAAGGTCAAACTGCAGGGGACACTCAAGTCAGCTTCACTTCATTTAAGCAAATAGTCCTGGTCCCCGATGAGGCACAGAGGAGGGACTTGGCCTCAGAGAGTTCCTAGCCCATCCTAGCCCATCAAGACTATCGCTGTCCCCAACGGGAAAACAACACTGTGTGTGCGGGAAAGAGGGAGAGGGGGGAGACACGTTCGCCTCGGCCCAGAGGAACAGGGAGTGAGGGGGCTCCAGTCAAGCTGGGCATGAAGGGCCAGTCCGTCTTCAGCAGATGGGCATGCCAGGAAAAGCACCGCAGGCCGGGGAGCAGCACAGGCGAAGGCAGGGGTGGGCAAACTTTGTGACTCGAGGGCCACCATGGGTTCTCAAACTGGACCGGAGGGCCGGAACAAACGCAACCTGGCCATGCTGGCACTCTCATCTTGGGCTGCTGGTGAAGGAGCGGAGGGGAGAGCAAGAGAACCCTCCGCTCTTTCGGCTCCGCGGGCCGGATAGAACAGCCGAACGGGCCGGATCCGGCCCGGGGGCCGTAGTTTGCCCATGGCTGGGCAAAGGCATGGGGGTGTGGGAGTCCTGGCCACGTGGACGGCCAGGGTGGACTCAAAGAGCGGAGCTGCGTGGAGAGGTAGCGGAAGGTGCCGTGGGCACACGTTTATAAGGACCAGGCCGGAAGGGCCCTGGGTGCCAGCTGAACGTGTTTAGGCTGCATCTGGGGCGGGGCGGGGGGCGGGAGGGGAGCCAAGCCAGGATCCTGAGCACGGGAAGGACGTGGTCAGAGACAGGTGCCAGGGAGCTCGCCCCGGCCCCCAGGAGGCGGGCGCAGAGGCCAGAGCCCCACCTCGCACTCACCGAGACGGGCTTGGCCTGCTCGGCGTCCAAGCCCAGAAAGACATGGCCCTCGGGCCGCACGGGTCGCCGGGGCCCCAGGGGCTGGGAGAAGGCCGAGGCGCAGTCCACGTGCACGGAGGCCACGCGCTCGGCCACGCTCAGCAGCAGCTTGTGCCAGCGCAGGTCAAAGAGCTGGGGCACCGAGAAGAGGCCGGACACGAAGTCGCCGTCGTGGCCCCGGGCCCGCAGCTCCAGGCTCTGCTCCTGGCTGTTGACTTCCAGGGAAATCTGGGTGGAATTGGGGGAAGACACAGGTCAGGGGATCAGAGCCCCAGGGCCCTCAAGTTCATTTCACAGGAGGGGAAACTGAGGCCCAGAAAGGAAAGGACGCTGGCTGGAGTCACAGAACGAGAGAGATGCTGGTGGGGTGGGGGTGGCCGTGAGGGCGGGCGCTGGGGTGTAGCGGGGAGGCCCCAGACCCCCCCCCCCCACCCGGGACAGAGCTGCTCTCAGCCCCAACAGCAAAATCTCGGCTTGGGAGTGGGGCTCACCTGCGGGTACCCCTCTCCATCGGTCACTTGAAACAAATACCACGTGTTCTGGTGGGTGTGTTTCTTCAGCAGCAGCGTCAGCACCAGCGTGAACTCATCGGGGAGGCCCCGAGGGAACACTCGGCTGGGGACAGAGCAGGGCGGGTGAGACCACCTACTGCCCACCCTGGGCCCCCGGGACTGCTGAACCCACGCGAGACACCTGCAGGCCCACACCTCCACACGGACACAACCTACGCACACACCCATTGGTTTACAGACATTTCCTGAGTGCCTACTATGTGCCGGGTGTGGGTCTGGCTGCTGGAGAGGACCGTGGTGGGAACACAGAGAAGGTGCCTACCCTCACGGAGCTTTCGAGCCTAACGGGGTGGGAGGGGATGGGGGAGCAGACCACAAACAGAGTCCCCAGAGCGACTGTTTCACCATCTCATTACAATAGTGGCAAGTGCTTCCAAGGAATTCAGGATGTCCCGGGAGAATAACTGGGTGTGTGTGTGGGGGGGGGGGGGGGGGCAAGCGTTCAGTAGGACGAGGGAAGCAAAAAGAAAGAGGACCATTTTCGGAGATGATGCTGGAGAGGTAAGCAGAAGCCAGAATATCCAGGGATTTGTGGGAGTTTGGATCTCTCTCTCTCTCTCTCTCTCTCTCTCTCTCACACACACACACACACACACTTGCCAGGTTCCACCCCCATCCTGGGGTCCTCATGATGCCCACAGGATGCAGACCTGTCCCCTGACCCACTGCTAACCAGAGACAGGAGAGGGGCAGAGTGTGGGCCTGGCGGGCACCCCCTCTTTGCCCTAGGCGTGGAGGCCAGGGGGTGGGATGGAATGGCCCACAGGCGCTGCTAGCCTTGGCACCTGAACGGGCGGTGTTGCTGGTGAGTGTGGCTGAGGCCAGCATGGGCTCCCAGCGGGCGCTCGGGGCCTTTACCGTGTGGGCTGGGTGAGCGGGGCCGCCCCCAGGCGCAGGATGAGCGGCCCGTGGGGGTTGCGGATCTTCTTGATGGCCGGGGTCTTCATGAAGTTGAGGCGGCGGATGAGGTTGAAGCCTTCAGGGGAGACACCACATGTGGGGTGCCACTCCAGAGAAAGGTGGGGGGAGGGAGGAGGGTGGGTCAGCAGGATGAGAGGGCCCCTCACCGGTCACATTGGCCGATAAGTCACTTCTGTGTTCCAACTTGAGGCCTTCTTGCTGCGAAGGTGGGCACTTCTCACCTGGGAGAGAAAACGATGGGCACAGGCTACGGCGGCTGCACAGCCAGGCTCTTGGGGGAGCCAGGAAGGAGGTCAGAGTCCCCCCTGGACCTGTAGGCAGGCTGTGCCCTGGACCAGCTGTGAAGGCGGAACAGGCTCCTGGAGAGGGATAGCTGAAACCCGGTCTCCGAGGGGACCGGCGGGCACCTCGGGCTGCCTCCTCCCGCGGCCTGGCTGAGCAGAAGCGGGTGGGAGAGGTGTTGGAATCACAAGGGAGCGATCGGGGCTGGAACCACAAGGGCCTCCCCATCCATCCAGATGTGGTAGCTGGGACAAGACAGCGAACACAGCTCCTGGAAGCTGCACAGCGGACTCCCCGGCTGCCCGGCCGGAAAAAGACGTCCTGGATCCCTCAGCGGGATGACTCCGCTGGAGCCTCCCTCCCCCCGGTGCGACCAGAGAGATTATCGCTGTGTTCAACCGCGGCGGCCGTGGCTGACTCACCCCGTGGCAACGGGCCCAGATTCCTTACAGATGTTGAAATCCTCTGCCCCATCCCCCAGGGGACCCGGTGAGACAGAGGAGAGCAACGCACATGTGCACACACGCAGACACACACACACACACGGACACACACACAATTCACGGGCGGTCACGTGCCCCCAAGACGCCTACCTCTCCCGCATCCGCCTCCCTCGGCTGGATTGGGGTCCTGTTAGTTCTGCTTCTGCTCAGTTTGGAGGCTAAAACTACCGAGCCCAGAGGGCACCCAGCAGGGCAGGGCAAGTTGCCCGGTCAACTTCCTCTGGCCTTGGGCCTTGGAGAGCTGCACCCTGTGTCTCATCCAGAGCGTCTGGGCCTCAAGGCGGGCCCTTTCTCTGAGATCCGGGGCCAGCCGCTGGAGGAGGAGCGCTTGGCCGGAGGGTGGAGTCCCCACCTTGAAAAGGATCAGAGGGGTCCCTGGGTCTCTTTCAGGATGCAGCTTCCCTTTGCAGGAGAGCTCACTGCCTGCTCCTCGCTAGCCCACGGCCCGACCAGCTCTGTGTGCACTGAAGAGGCTTATGCATCAGAGAGGACGGTAGCTGTCTCACACACAGAGACACGGGAACAGGCACAGGTGCATAGAGCGACTCTGAGATGCAGACGCAGAGAGGCCCAGAGACACACAACCCACACACACTCAGCTCACCCGGCACAGGCTCACCCGCACAAACCCTCCCCCCACGCCACCCTGCGCCCAGCCTCCAGACTGTCCTACAAGCGCCCACGTGGCCCAGGTCACATGGGCACCTAGGACCCGGCCCCTCGGCGAGCCAGCCCCATGCCTCCTGTGTCATCTCACCTGTGTGTGCCCCGTGGCTGCAGGTGGCCCAGAGGCCAAGCAGCCACAGGCCAGGGGCCCAGGATGCCCACATCCTGGCTCAGAGAAGCCGGCCGCAACCGCAGCACCTGAAAAATCACAGAAACCGGGAAAGTGGATGGCTGAGCTCACCCGGCACCATGCCGCGTGTGGGCAAGTGGCAGCCAGCCCATGGGGCCCAGGCACTGGTCAGGGGGGTGGGCAGGAGGGCTGGCCAGGCGTCCGTCCCTCTCGGAGGCCCCACCACAGGCTCTGGGCTACGAATGGGGCCAGGGTGATATTCCAAATATTTAACCACCGGTATGGCACGGGCACCAACCAGCCAGAGCAGAATGCTGGCAGGAGCACAGGGTCCAAGCGGCATCTGGCTGAGCCGGGGGAGAGTCGCTGCGTGGAGGAGACATCTAGACCAGCCGTGGGCAAACTACGGCCCGCGGGCCGGATCCGGCCCGTTCCGCTGTTCTATCCGGCCCTCGGAGCAGAAAGAGCGGAGGGTTCTCTTGCTCTCCCCTCCGCTCCTTCACCAGCAGCCCACGATGAGAGTGCCAGCGTGGTCAGGTTGCTTTTGTTCCGGCCCTCCGGTCCAGTTTAAGAACCCACTGTGGCCCTCGAGTCAAAAAGTTTGCCCACCCCTGTTCTAGAGGGTCCTAGAAGGCCAGGCCGATCGGGACAGTGTCGGGGCTTGAGGCAGAGGCCAGTCACCAATACATTTGGAAGAATTTCAGTCCTTTGTCAACCTGTGCGCTGTCTTTGCACAGACTAGCCTGGTACCTGGCTGGTGCACCAGCTCAGCCAGGAGACCCTGCTAGTCCCTGACAAGGTCAGGACTGACGACGGGGCCGTTTCCTGGCCGGCATCGCAGGGCTGTATGCGCGCCAAGGAAGCTTCCCCCACGGGCACAGTGAGCGGGAGAGCGGGTCACCAGGGCTCAGGTTGTTGCCAACCTTCAGTGCTGATGGATGTTCATCTTTTAGTTTTATTAAAGCCTGGATGGATGGGCCCAGATAAATCAATGCAGGCTCAGCAACCAGCCAGCAGAGCCATACATCAGTCAGCCTCCCCCAAGACTCTCTCTCTCTCTCTCTCTCTCTCTCTCTCTCTCTCTCTCTCACACACACACACACACACACACATGCAGAGTCATGTGTGCATGTGTCAGCATGGCACACAGATATACACAGGCTATACACTCAGGCAGATATATGCACACAAGCCTACCTGCACACAGGCATGCTCACAGAGATCTATGTCCACCGACATACCCAGACACAACAGCTTGTGCACACACACGTGTACACCGCTAGCCTATGAATAGCCTTCCTGTAGGGAAGTTCTTATGCAAGTCTGGCTTCATTCCCTCCGGCTGTAATGAATCCTACCTCTCCTCCCGCAGCCCTGGGTAGGGAATGAGAACAGAAAGGACTCCCTCACCTCCATGTCTTTGGAGCTAGGACCCCAGCCCCCTTCTTCCTGGGGCAGAACGGTCCCCACTTTATTCCTCACCCCCCCCCCCATTCTGGTGGGGTGCACGTCCCATCTCTCAAACCCAGTCCTGGCCTCCCCTCCTTGCAGTCAATGAAGGCTGCCAAGTGTCTGAGACGTGCGAATGCATGTGGAGGCGTGAACCTCGATGTATTTGTGTCCCCTTCCCGCTCCTGTCTCTGGCCCCTGCTGCCCCGGCTCCAGCCAGAGCCAGGGGCCCAGGGACCTGCCCAGGAGATGACCCCACCCCGATACCAAGGCACAGAGCTGAGGGGAGGGCGAGGCAGACCTGGGACTCAGTTTAGAGCTCATCCCCCCTAGAGAAGGCAGCTGAGACCCAGAGAGGGAGAGCCACTTGCCCCAGGTCACACAGCAAGTCAGGGCACTTAGAGCCCCTTCAGCCCAGAGCCAGGAAGCAGCCCACTCTGCCCCCTACTTACCGGGGCCGGAGATCCCCCCACCTCACTGAGAATCCGGTGCAGCCAGCCGGGGGGAGCGGGCCGGGGCTCCTCAGGCCCTCGGGGGCGTCCTCTGTCACTGCTGGCTGTCCTGGGGTCCCCAGGGTCCCCGGTCCTGAGCTCTTGGGGCTGACTGCTGCCCGGGCTCTCGGCCGCCGGCCTGCCTGCCTGCCGGGACTGGCGGGACTGCCGGCCACTCCGGGTGGGGGAAGAAGGGGAGGTTCTCGGGGGCTGGGGATGGGCCAGGGCTGCTAATGGAACACAGCTGGACCCGCCCGCCCGGCAGGAGGAGGAGGCGGGAGCCCCAGAGGAGGGCCAGCAGGGGGCTCGGCAGCAGCGGCAGAGGCTGCAGACACACAACCCGTTCCTGGCCTGGCTGTCCTCCTAGGCCCGCCCTCCCAGTTCCCGCCAGGTGAGCGAGCCAGCCAGCAAGGCGGGACCCTGCGTGCCCAGAGCTGCCCTGCGAGGGGGCTCTGGGGGCCGGTGGGTGGGCGGGGAGGCCGGCCCTTTAAGAGCCAGGCCGGAGCGGAAAGGGCCTCCCTGTGCCACCCCCTTCCCCCTTCCTGGCCGGGCCTCTTGGTGGCTGGGGTATCTGGGTGGAGACCCACCCCCACCCCCCACACACACTTCCATGGCACCCGTGATGTGACGTGGCTCCTTGGTCAGCTTTTCCCACTTTCTCTAGGTCTGTCTGAATTGGGGGTGGGGGGGTGGGAGGGGGTGCTGCCTGTCCCCGCCCAGGAAGGGGAGTTTGCATTAACCCCTTCTGCTCTGGCCTCTTCCCGTGACTCCTCCTTCCTCCGGGCTCCAGCCCCTGTCCTCCGCGGTGGCTTCAGACACACCGTTTACCTCTGGCTGCATTCCTCCTCCGGAGCACAGAGTATGACCTGTACGCCTTACAGGGTTGTTGTGAGCAGGAAACGAGCTAACATCTGTAAAAATGCTTACGCCTGGGTTTGGCACAAAAGAGGAGCTCAATAAATATCCACTGTTGGGATCATTATTATTGCGACCCAGGCGGGAGGTGGGGGTGGGGCGAGGGTGAGGCTGGGATCCAAGCTTATACCCAGCGATGGAGAGGATGGAGAGGCGCTGCTTTACATCCCGGATCTGGGGAAGCCGGGGGAATCGAGGCTGGATGAGAGGCCGGACCTCCGAGGGGAAGGGAGCAGGTCATGTGACCAGTGCTGTCCAGGGGCAGGGGATTGCCAAGGCGACCCTTCCAAGGGTCTCCCCCAGACGCAGCAAATTGCTGGACATCAAGGCTGAGCAGCTACAGAGACGTGGGTTCAAGAGGCCCGTGCGTGGTAAGAAGGGTGTGGGGGGTGAAGGGGAAGCAACTGGTTTGGGGGGGCTCCTGTAGAAGCGACATGGGGTAGCCCTGTGGCCCCATCTAACCCAGGATTTCCCGCCTCCAGAACCAGAGGCGCTGAGTCAGCGGAAACCCCAACCACGGCCACGGAGGCGCCCGGCTGTGGTCCCTGCACGGAGCCGGCCCAGATGTGGCTACGACAGTGGTGGAGCCGGGGAATCGCTGAGCTCAGCAGGCGGGAATTGGTGTGTGTGTGTGTGTGGGGGGGTGCAGCCTTCTGGGTGCCCTGGCCTGAGGGGAGGGTAGGCACGGGCCGGCCCGGCCAGAGGGAGCTGCCCCCGTGGTGGGCAGTGGGGGAGATCAGGCAGCACGGCTAGGTGAGGCTCTCTGTGTTGAAAACTTCACATAAGCTAACTCCGTCAATCCTCACAGCCCCCCAGCGGGGAGAATTCTGTTCTTATCCCCATTTTACAGATGTGCGTGTGCGGGTGTGTGTGTCTGTGTGCGTGCACATGCGCTAGGGCCCAGGTGTGTATGTGTGCATGGGGGGGCTTCACACCGCACTTTGTCCCTGCACTTTATCCCCGTGCCCAGCTAACCTGGACTCATAACGTAAGTTGCTAACCACTGTGCCATTCTGGGAAAATTCCTATCCTTCATTCCCCAGCCCTCCCAGACAGCAGGGGACCCAGAGCTGGAGGGGCCTGAGAGGGGGGAGGCCAGATACTTCCCACAGCACCCGAAGGTGCTCACCAACACAGCCAAGCCGGGGTGCGTGCTAGACCTAGACGCACTGTCATGGACACCGTCTAGAAATGAGCCTGTGCCCCTCCTCCCCCCAACACATATGCATATACACCCAGAAGCATGCAGTCCGATGTGCTCTACCACGACATGTATGCGTAGACTCCACATGCACATGTAGGCACTTATGTTCATACGCAGACACGTGTACACACGTAATACTCCTCCACATAGACAGACACACACACACACACACACACACACACACACACACACAAACTCAAACCCAGGTGCATAATTCTCAGAATGCATGCACACAGCACTGCAGGTACTTGGACATACGCACACGCATGCACCCACAGACATACACATAGAAACACGCACACATATGCCCACAGGCATGATTGCTCACATATGCAAGCAGAGAAACCTGCAGACCTACAGCACATACACAGGTGGCCTCAGACACAAATGGCTCTCACAGAAACCCCCACTCAGCCATGCGCGCATGTACGCGCGTATGCCTGTAGTGAGGCTGACACATTACATGCATTCAGCCCCAGAAATCCCTGCATGCCAGCAAGCAGGGTATCCTTGGGTCTGGGCTCGGTGCCCTCGCCCCAGATGGCATTGCCACAAGGTAATGAGCACTACTAATCGCCACCAGCTGCCCTAGCGCCCGCTGCCGCTGCCGGGTGGGCCTACCTAGGCCTCCTGGGCCGGGAGTAGTCTGCCCAGATGTCGGCAGTGCCCAGGGGCCAAGCCACCATACCGTCCCAGCTGGCCAGCGGGGAATCCCTGCCTGGCAGCGGCAGCACCTGGGGCGGGAGTGGAGGGGGGTGAGGAGCCAAGGCAGGGCCTGGTCCCTCAGGCCCAGGGGCCCCCAGACAGCCACGCAGAGGCGGTCTGAAGCCCCACACGCACACATACACACCTGGGCCCTAGCGTATGCGCGTGCACACACACAAGCGCACAAGCATATCACGCATTCAAAGCAGATCATATGGAGATTTCTCCGTAGATCTGTTTCTCCCTGTCTACCTCATTCTAGTAAAAGCCACCATAATTCATTTGGATGTTCATTCTAAAAACCTAGTCATCCTTTCCTTCTCCCTCCGCAAACCACCACCATCCTTCCGATTCTACCCCAAAGCACAGCCCATATCCACCCACCTCTCCCCACCCTCACCCAAGCCACCACCGTCTTTTGCCCGGATTGCTGTAGGAGCTTCCCAACCTCTATTCCCACCCAGCAGCGGCAAGACCCGCTTCCACCTTCCGGGTCTCATTTCACCCACGATACACGCCAGCATCTTTCCCTGGCCTCCCCACGTCCTTCAGGATCTGGCCTCTACCTTCCTGTCCCACACCTCACCGCAGAGGCTGCAGAAGCTGCGGCTCCCCCCGCTCCTTTCTCAGTCCTGGATTTGCCAAGCTGGTTTTGTCCCGGGAGGATTTGTCCCTGCGCTTTGCCAGGCTAGCTCTCCCACAGGCCTCCCCCCACAGGCGCCTTCCCTAGTGGCCTCTCCTGGCCACCAGATCGAGAGGAGCCCCGAGTCGCTTCCTATCATGTGATTCTGTCTTAATTTTTTTTAATTTACTTTATTGATTTCGGGGAGGAAGGGAGAAAGAGCTAGGAATATCAGTGATGGGGAGAAATCATTGATCAGCTGCCTCCTGCAGGCCCCCTAGCTGGGGATCGAGCCCGAAACCCAGGCATGTGCCCTTGACCAGAATCAAACCCGGGACCCTTCAGTCCACAGGCCAACGCTCTATCCACTGAGCCAGACCAGCCAGGGCCACGTGTCTCTGCTGTAAATCTCTGGCTAGCTCCGCCGGCGTGTGTTTGTTTGTGGATCGTCCTCCACTAATAAACAAGAGGCTCCGGAAGGGGCCCGGCCCGCTGGTGCTCACTGCCTTACAGACAGCCGAGCCTGATACCACACGGCACCCACGGGGGAGTCCGTAGGCAGATGTACATGAGCCCTGTCCACAGTCAGAGCTCAGACACAGACATGCACCCATAGGAGGTGTGACATAAAGCACAAGCATGAACGTACACGCCCTGGCTGGCGAGGCCTAACACGCTGGCCCACGCACCAGAGGGTCTCAGCTCCATTCCCTTTCAAGGACACATGCTTGGGTTGCACGTTCGATCCCCAGCCCCAGTCAGGATGCACGTGGGAAGCAACCAACCCATGTTTCTCTTTCTCTCTCTCTCTCTCCCCTCTCTTCCCCCTCCCTCCCTCTTCCTCTCCCCTTTCCAATCTCTCTAAGAATCAGTGGGGAAAAAATATCCTGGGGTGGAGATTACCAAAAAACAAAACATGAATGTACACGCATGCAGAGATACATACACGCGATGTCTGGGTCACAGCGGAGGCTGAGAGCAGAGCACAAGGTGTGCCTCCACCTCCTTTGGTTTCTCTGGAAGTCTCTGGCCTGTCTCCTCCCGACACTGTCTCTCACCGTCCCTGTCCCCTTTTCTCTGTGTCCGTGTCAGATCTCTGGTTCTCCGTCTCTGTGACTGGCTCCTCTCCAACACTCTCTCTCTCGACTCTGTCTCTGTCTCTACTGCTTCCCTCAGCTCTTGATCTAAGTCTCTCTCTCTCTCTCTCTCTCTCTCTCTCTCTCTCTCTCTGTGTGTGTGTGTCTCTGGCCTTTGTCTTTTGCTCGCACTCCCTGAGTCTCCATGTCCCTGTCTCCTGTCTCCGCTTATCTCAGAGCTGCCCTGCTCTTTGCTTCTCCCCACCCTGTCTCTGCCTCCGTCTGCCCGAGTCCCTGTTTCTGGCTCTGGCTCTCTGACTCTCTGACTCCCGTCTCTCGTTCTCCCTCCCGCCCCCTCCCGGCCCTAAATCAGCCCTGCCACCGTGTCTCATGGCTGTCTGCATCCCTGTGGCAGGGAGACCCATCACTCACCTCTGGTGGCAGCTTTACGGTCTCAGCGGGCACACGGGTGCGCCACTCCGCCGATGCCCGCCTTCCCCGCGGGGCCGTGGTGAGCGCCACACCCTGGGCCCTGGCAGCTTTGGCCTCGGCAGCAGTTCTCGATGCCCGACCGGGGCGTCCGACGTCAGTAGCTCCTGGCCCCAGGCACCTGCTTGGGTTGATAACCTGGGTGCTTCTGCAGAGGTCAGCCCAGACCCTGGTGGATGTGGGCAGTGGTCAGGCGGGAAGAAGGCAGAACACGCCAGGCCCCAGCGTGGCTGTCCGCTGGCTCTGCCCACCTGTCCTGAGGGACCCCTGGAGAGGTGACAGGCACAGGATCCCTGGGTGGCAGGCCTCGCTCCACCCACTGTGGGACCCGGGGCCCACCTTGCCATGAGGTCCACTGTAGGATCCCAGGATCATCCACCTGGTGTGTTACATTCCCTAAAAGCACCAGGAAGGCCTGGTTGCTTCCGTAGCTCCAAACCCGGGCAACTTTGCCCCCCAGGGGGCCTTGGGCAACATCCGGGGGCAATGCCGGGAGGGCAGAGGCCAGGGATGCGGCTGAACACTGGCCCTGCACAGGCGGGCCCCGCGGGGCAGCCCTAGCCGACCCACCACGTCCCGGCGCCAAGGCGGAAAAAGCCCGCTTCTCAGAACTCCCACACTCTCTGACCCCCTTTCAACTCCTAATCATTCTCTGGCCGGGGGTGGGGCCGCGAGAAGACACCCGAGTTTGATGCTGGCTCTGCCTCTCATAGCAGCAGCTGACACCTATGGAGCCCTTCTGAAGTGCTGGCCGGCACCACGCACAGAGACACTCATTTCAGTCTCACAGTAGCCGTGGGAGGCCGGCACTCTCTCCGTCCCCTTCCGGGCAGGAGGAGGCGGGCGGGGGCAGGTGAGTAACCGGCTCTGGGTCACACAGCTGGCCAGGACGGAGCTGGATTTGAACTGGCCACTTGGGGACAGGCCCCCGGGGCAGGGGCCTCCCTGGAAAAGAGCCCACACCAAAGAGGTCTAGGCACATCCTTTCCCCTCTCTGAGCCTTTATTTTGTCACCTGCCAAACAGGATTCAAGATTTAAGTCTCGGGGCCATAGGATTGGGAAGTGGAGGAGCAAGGGTTGTGAACTCAAACCGGTCCCCGGAGCCCTCCGGGGACCGTAATGCAGTGGAGCATAAGTTCTTGGGGCTCAGAGAGGGACTTAAACAGCTTGTGGAGCCTCCCCCCGCCCCCCAGAGTTTCTGGTTCAGTGGTTTGCTTTTTGAGCAAGTTCCTGAGCGAGGCTGATGCTGCTGGCCCGGGGGCCACATTGGAGAACCCTTGCAGAGAGCGTGGTGTTCGATCGCCTGTGCCTGCGTTCACATCCTGCCCCGGCTCTTGCCGGCTTGATACCTCGGAGGTACGGCTTAGCCTCTTCCTCTGAAAAGCAGAAGTAACAGCCGCATCTACCGCGTAGGGTTCGCTGAGAGGCTTAAAGGAGATGGTGGCAAGGAAAATCCGCTTTCGGGGTGCCGGCACCTAGGAAGAGCTCAGCCATGCTCACTGCTTAAAGGTCCCCAGCACAGCAAGCCCCCCTTCCTCCAGGCAGACTGACAGCCCCCAGAGGAGGAAGGGCTAAAGCTTCGTCCTCAGCGAGCTGCCACCTCCTCAGGCCTGCAGAGAGAGGGCACAGAGGTGACAGCTCAGAACAGCATAGGACCGGCCGTGGGTGTAGCCCACATCTGCCAAGAGGCCTCGGTGCCACTGAGGACACCCAGGCTGACCTTGACCCCGGCCGTCCTCAAGACCCTGCCCACCCGCAATGGTCCCTTGTGAGGCAAGAGTTGCTTCCCCAGGCCCCGGCGGGATGGTTGGTATACCCTTACCCAGGCATCCCTTTGGCTACCAATCGACTCAAGTGAGTCCTGCTGTGCCGTGGGGCCTCTAGCCAGCCCCAAGGCCTCTCTGGATCTTAGTTTCTTCACCGAAAAACCAAATAAGAACTCCGCATGGTGGCTAAGGCTGGGGGCTCCAGCCCCGGAATTACTGGGTTCAAACCCCACCTCGGCCATTTACTAGCCGTGTGAATTTTTTTTTTGGCAAATCACTTCACCTCTTGGAGTGAGTTTCATTTCCCTCGTTGGTGAAACAGAATTGCCCACCGCCCACAAGGATGCTGTGAGGGCTGCCTGACATGACACAAGCAAAGGAGTGAGCACAGTTCCTGGAACTCAGTAGATGCCAGCTCTTCTGCGCGTACGATGAGAAAGCATAACCTCCCCACAACACCCGCGATCTGTTGGCAGGCTTCCCTCCCCTCCTGCTCCCGCCCCAGCATTTAGCTTTGAGACTGTCTTCACCTCCCTTCCCACTAGGCCGAGAGGGAGGCAGCTGGGAGGGTGAATCTGCACAGAAGCTTGGGAGAGGGAGGGGTGTAACCAACGACCAGCCACTGATTCATCTGAGTGTCTTTGCCCTGCTAGACCATACGCCATAGAAGGAGCCGCTTCGGCTACGACCCTGTTTCCCCAAAAATAAGACAGTGTCTTATATTAATTTTTGCTCCCAAAGATGCGCTAGGTCTTATTTTCAGGGGCTATATTATGTTTCCATGAAGCAGGTCTTATTTTCGGAGGATGTCTTATTTTCGGGGGAACACGGTATTTGATCCCCAGAGCCTCGGACAGAGAGACCAGGCACTTTATAGAGATGTGCTGGTGAATGAAAGAGCGGGCTCAGCTCCCTTCCAGGACGAGCTCCCCTCCACGGCGTGTCCTGGGGGAGGTGCGGTGAGGAAAGGGAGCATTCGGGGACTCCCAGATTCTTTCCTTGCATGTATGAGACTGAGACAGTTGGACTCGTAATTTCTTCGAGTCCTGGAATCTCTGGGTGGAGAGAGGCTTTTGCGGTTGCCCAGCCCCAGCGCCTGCCCCAGCTCCTCCCAACAGTGCCCTGGGCTGGGCTGGGCTGGGGAGGCCCGGCGACCTAGCCCAGACGGGAGGCTGAAGGAGAGGAAGTCCAGAGCAGAAAACCCAACTTTTTCATCAAGGCAGAAAATAAAATCAGAGATCTGAGAGAGCGTTTGGTTCTGGTCCTGCTACTTCTACTTCCTGGCTTTATTCTCTTAAGCAAATCCCTTCGCTTCTCTGAGCCCTTAGCTTCCATACCTGTAAAACGGGGTGATAGTAACCCCTAACTGCATTGAATCTGGGGGAGGGGTAAATGAGACGATATGAAACTAAGCCAACCCCATAGTAGGCACTTAAACGTGTCATTATTAACATTATTCTTACTGGAGGAAGGTACTAGGTCAGGGGTGGGCAAACTTTTTGACTCGAGGGCCACAATGGGTTCTTAAACCGGACCGGAGGGCCGGAACAAACGCAACCTGACCACGCTGGCACTCTCATCTTGGGCTGCTGGTGAAGGAGCGGAGGGGAGAGCAAGAGAACCCTCCGCTCTTTCGGCTCCACGGGCCGGATAGAACAGCCGAACGGGGCCGGATCCGGCCCACGAGCCATAGTTTGCCCATGGCTGTACTAGGTACTCTTGCCCTGCACCTCACACCCATATTCATCTCTGAGTCCCCTGAACCCCTTAAATATTTACATAGCTGATCTCACGTAGCTTTAAGAGGTAAATTATATTTCTGGTAAATATAAGACAGGATTTGTTTGGTTCCTCCTCCCACCCCCCCCACCCCCCCACAAAGTGACCTCAGTAGCAAATACTATGTAAAGAAATAAAACCACTTGGGGTATTGTCAGCCTTGACCATCTAGAAAGCCTGACACTGGTGTGAGGACCGGAGGAGAGACAGGAGGGAAGGGCTTGGGACTGAACCTGGTGCAAGAACACGGCCTGCCTTGGTGCACTATTTGCCCTGAGGAGGGTCCATGCCCTCTGGCAACACGGGAAAGCTGGACCTGGGGACCCTTCGCTCCTTCCATTCCCCAGGTTTGACGGTAACCAGCTTGCCAAGCTGGGCTTGAAACTAGGCGTACTGTAACTCCTAACATGCCGATGCTGCTTTTTTAAAAATAATTCTAACCATCAGGACAATCCTAAGCATCTGTCATTATTCCCACCTCACAGGTGCCGGGGTGTCATCGTCAATGCGAGCTCTTCACCGTGAGACCACAGTCCTTAGGAAATGTCTTGCTACGAGGCAGAGCTGGGATTTGAATCTCTACCGTGTGATACGCCCCTTCCTCTCTTGGGGACTCGGTTTCCCCGTCTGAAGAATGGGCGTGCTAGCTCCGGAATGGCTAAGAGGCTAAGTTGGGACTTTCTGTTTCCTCAAGCCCAGGTCCCCACCCAGAGAGCAGTCCCCTTGGGCCTGGGCGGGGGAGACGGGCAGGTGCAGACACGACTGTCCCGCCAAAGAAGCGGGTGCGGGGTGAGGTTTGCTCTACGCAGCCGCCAGACGCACAAAAACAACTGAATAAATCAGGGCCAGGAACTACTAATCCTTCCCGGCTGCGGCGGCTACTGCGCAGTCCGCCGGCCTGGGGCCCGGGGCCTGGCCGGCTCCCTGGCGACGCGGCCCGGCCAAGCGCGCGGAGTCCGGGCCAAGGGAATGATGCCTGGCCGGCAGGGCGGCCCGGGCTCCGGAGAAGGGCGGGAAGCCCTCCCCGTAGGGTGACTCAGGCCTCCCAGACCCCCTCCTGGGTGGGCACGGTCCCCAGCCCTGGTCTATTTTTAGAGCCGGCTCCGGGCCTGAGCACCGAGGGTCAGGGAAGGGGGCCTCCTGGGGGCGCAGGCGCCTGACCAGCTCCTCCCGCTCGCTCTGCTGGGCTGGGCTCGGGAGCTCGGAGCTCGGTCTGCAGGCCCTCCGGCTGACAACCAGAAAAGAAGGGGAGCCCGTGGGGTGGGAGCGGGGAGTGCAGGGTGAGGTGCAGGCCTGGAGACTGCATCCCTGACCCCTTTTCCCTGGCTCCCCTCAAGGCCTGGCAGCTCTGGGGAGCTGGGCGCGGCCTCCCAAGAAACGGTCTCCGCCGTTAAGTGGGGCCAGACAGTCGGTCTGTCCCGCCATTGAACTGGGGGCCAAAGCGGGCGGGGCTCCGGGCGACCCAAGTGCCTGTGGGTGGAAACTCAGGCCACGCCCCCGCCCTGCCGCTGGCCACGCCCCGGCCCGCTCTGGCCACGCCCCCGGCCTGCATCTGGCCACGCCCACGGCTCCACCCCAGGCCCCGCCTCCTGACTGGCCCCGCCCAGCTCCAGTCAAACTTGGATTTTGCTCCCAAGACCCAGAATGGCCTAGATGCTGAGAACAGTCGCATACTGACGGCCTGGGCCTGGAGCTGGGCCTGCCTCTGGGGCTCGGGGCAGGAGTGAAAGGGAAGGGGGCCTCCTCCACCAGCGTGGGGTCAGGGAGGAGGGAGCTGGGGGCGAACAATGACGTGGACTGGACGGGGAGGCCTCTAGGCTGAGCAGGTATCTGCAGAAGGTCTAACAGGCCGGGCGGCTGAGGCATCCCCGAGCACGGAGACACCCCTCTATCCACAGAGCGGCACACGGAGTCACCTGGGACAGAGGTCTCTGGGCTGACGCCCCTATTACTGGACCCCAATTGGCTGAGGTCGCTGACTGGGGAGTGGGGGGCAGCGGATGGCCCCGAATGCATGGGCTTGCCTGGCGAATTCAGGGACACGTGGTCTGAGAAGGCCTAAGTGGAGGCCCATCTCACTGGGGGGTGAGGGGCGGAGGATGGAAAGAGGAGCCGCCGGTCTCCCAGCACCAGCCCTCCATCTAGTGGAAAGTTTGGGAATCTCGGGATGCAGCGGTGGGGTGGTGGGAGGGATCCATTGCACCCGAATCCTTCCTCTCCCTGGTGGCCCCGCTGGCATCGACACACCACCACCCTGCTCAGGCTGCTCCATCTCAAGGATTCACCCACATAGTCATTTAAAGATCTGTCCTCGCCGAAACCGATCTGGCTCAGTGGTAGAGCATAGGCCTGCTGACTGAAAGGTCCTGGGTTCGATTCCGGTCAAGGGTATGTACACTGGTTGCGGGCACATCCCCAGTAGGGGGTGTGCAAGAGGCAGCTAGTGGATGTTTCTCTCTCATTGATGTTTCTAGCTCTCTATCTCTCTCCCTTCCTCTCTGTAAAATACCAATAAAATATATTTTAAAAAAATAAAAAGTAAAGATCTGTCCTCCCCACTCCCCCTCCCCAATCCCAAATGCTGTCCTTTCTGCCTCATACTTAACTATGGACAATGCCCTCTCTCTCCATCACCACCACCGCCATCGATCCAGGCAGCCACCATCCTTTGCCTGGATCCCTGCAGCTCCTGCCAGTGGCTTCTCCTTCCTCCAAGTTTACCCTCTCTCCAACTACTAGGCAACTAGTGTTTCTAAACCAGAAATCTGGACATGCCACTTCTTGATTAAAATCTTCCCATGGTTTCTCACAGTCAAACCTTGGCTTGGGCTCCACCACCCAGCCCGGTCTCGTTCTATTCTCACCAAGCAGCTAACTGTTCCTCACACACCCCTGTAAGCTCGTACCTTGAGACCTTCACACCTGCTGTTCCCTCTTCCTAACACTTTTTCTTGCTGTCCTCAGGGCTCAGCTTGGCAAAAAAAAAAACAAACCCCCCATGCGTGAGTTAGATTTCCCCTCTCCACCCTCTGAGTAGCTACTGCCCGGGTCTCTCCTATTTATCCACCCTGGAAGCAGGATCATGTGTTGCAATGCTAATTTTCTTGCTTTCCTCCCAGTTCCAAGCTGCTAGCCAAGCCCTTTGATTTTCCTAGCCCCGGGGAACTGTGCGGGGCTGAACACAAAAGCTGCTTGAAGTCTGATGGCTCATCCCCGACTTTTAAAAAAGCTAACCTCCCGGAAGTGACTGTGCTAGGTGTCCCCAAGGGACAGGGGGGAGAGGGCAGCCTGTGTGGGCAGAAGGAAGGAGAGAGAGAGGGCAGCTAGCTGGAGCGGAAGTGGGGGTTCGGTGAGCAGTGGGGAGCTGTGTCCAGCAGCACCTCCCCTGACAGATGACCGGAGCTGGGGGAGACAGGTGGCCGTGTGTCTGGGGAGGCTGGCGCCCAAGCACTGCGGTGCTAGCCTCAGTGCCTCCAAGTGGCAGAGGAGCAGCTGAGCTGCTGAATCTCCGGGGACCGTGTAGACCAGGACAGCCGCCATCTCTGGGTGACCAATGGAGACCCAGGACAAGGGCCCCCCCTCCGTGCGTGGGCCCAGGGGCGGGACAGCAGGTTCTTGCACAAGCCTCACAGGGGGCACCAGTGACGGCTGAGAATTTTCTGCCAACTCATAGGAAAGTGAGTCAGATCGGAGCTGCTTTAACAAAAATAGAGAGACGGGGTGCTTCTCGCGTCTGTGTGCCAAGCTTCCTACCTGCTTCGCCCGCCTGTTGTATTCGCACTGCTGGGCGGAGATGTGCGTGCCTCATTCAGAACCCGGTCCTCAGGACCCAGCAGGTGCCTGGCGCAGGGTACGTGCTCAAAACCTATCTGTTGCATTCCCTTTCCCGCGGTGACTGCACAAATCTTTCTAAAACCCAGGCTGGTTTCTGGGATTCCCGGGAAGCCCTCCAAATAAAACCCAGGCCCCCACCACGGCCCACCAGGCCCACTCTGATCAGAACCGGTTCCCTCGCAGCCCCATGCCTGCAGCCCAGCGTCCTCCCGGCATTCTCCTCTGCAGCCGAGCCACACGGCTTGCGGACTTGCCAGGTAGTTTCGTGCCTCATGCCTGGGCTTACGTGGCACCCTCCGCCTGGGGCGCCCTTTCCCCATTCTCGACCTGCTGAGCTTCCAATTCAAAGCTCAGCGCAAGTGTTTCCTTTTTAAAAAATATGTATATTTTATTGATTTTTTACAGAGAGGAAGAGAGAGAGATAGAGAGTTAGAAACATCGATGAGAGAGAATCACCGACCAGCTGCCTCTTGCACACCCCCTACTGGGGATGTGCCTGCAACCAAGGTACATGCCCTTGACCGGAATCGAACCCGGGACTCTTCAGGCCGCAGACCGACGCTCTACCACTGAGCCAAACCGGTCTCAGCAAGTGTTTCCTTCTTTTAGCCTCCCCCTGAAGGCTAAACGAGGAGACCCCCCCTACTCATGTCCATGCCTGTCCCCCTCTTCCTTCAGCCCCACATCCTGGGCTATGAGCTTCTCTAGGGTGGCAAGTCCCCCGTGCCCAGCACAGTGCCAGGCACACATTTGGTTCTCCATAAAAGTGGTCCACGAGGCATTAGCCCTGACCCTCCATGGACTCTCCAAGGGCCCTTCCTTCCCCCTGTTGGGTTCAGAGGTGATGGCATGTGAGACCGAGGTCGCTTAGTGGGCTGCAGGCCGGTGAAAGGCCCAGCACACTCAGGCACGCAGCCGCCCGTGCAGCATCCATGCATGGCCACCGAGGAGCAAGTCCTCCCTACGCGGCTGCGAATGACGTGGACACAAAACGTGTCTGTGGCCTTCCTTCTGGACGGGGATGCTCTGTCCTCCCAACCCCCACCCCCCGGCAGCCACTTGCCCTGATACTGAAAAATTCAGCAGCGGTGGGAGCTGCCGGCCCAGCAGCGAGTTAATATGCAGGGAATGAGCCGCCTGCAATATGCATGCCCTGAGGCTGGAATCCTATGGGGCTCTCCCCTTCCCAGGCCCACACAGGCAATACCACCCCCCCTACGTACTCCCCAGGACTAGATGCAGACACCGGTGGCCCAGATACACGACTGGATGCAGACACAGGCCACTGACGGCCAGAGAGCTAGCTCTGCTTCCGGGATACCCACCCTCTTGATATCCTGTGGGAACCTTAAGCACTGCATTCATTCATCATTCATTCAACGATGCCTTTTAAGTTCCAGTCATGTACCAGGCAATGGTGCGTGCGTGTGTGTGTGTGTGTGTGTGTGTGTGTGTATCACTCTGTTCTGCCCTCGGGCTCACAGTCTAGTGAGGGAGACAGACAATAAATAGGAAACAGGTGCTATAATTTCAGATTGGGAGAAGCCGTACTCTGGATGAGGGTGATGTGATCAGAAATGACTCAGGGAGGCAAGGGGTGTGCAAGGAAGGCCTCTCTGAGGAGGTGACATGAGAGCTTCAATCAAAAGACAAAGCTCCAGCTGAAACCGGTTTAGTTCAGTGGATAGAGCGTCGGTCTGCGGACTGAAAGGTCCCAGGTTCGATTCCGGTCAAGGGCATGTACATTGGTTGCGGGCACATCCCCAGTAGGGGGTGTGCAAGAGGCAGCTGGTCGATGATTCTCTCTCATCGATGTTTCTAGCTCTCTATCCCTCTCTGTTCCTCTCTGTAAAAAATCAATAAAATTATATATATATATATATTTTTTGTTTGTTTGTTTGTTTGTTTGTTTTAAAGGAGGAAGCTCCAAAGGAGACTTTTAGGTGGCGGGTACAGCACATGCAAAGGCCCTGGGGTGGGGGAAACCATGAGATGTGTCGGAGGAGCCCAAAGAAGGCCACAAGACTAGAGCTCCGTCAGTGAGGAGAGTGGTGAGAGACTCGGACCAGTGCCGTGGGAGGGGCCAGACCAGGCCACACCCCTTGGGCTCCAGTGTGGAGCCTTCACTTTATTCTGAGAGCAGTGGGAGGTTTGGGACAGAGAAAACAAAACCCATCCTTTCCCCCTGCTGTCCTCCTCCTTGGTATCCTTCCTAGAGACCATGCCTTCCTCGTCTTTCCTTTGTCAGTGCCCAGCTCAGAGCCTGGCAAGTCGATTTGGCCTCAGACAATGTTTACTGAGTAAACGAATGATTGAGTCAGGCTCTTCTGGTTCAAGGCTAGACAGAGTAGCCCAGAGAAGGGCAGCCGGGTAGTCCTGGGGCAGCTCAGGACGGGAGTCATCTGGGTTGGATTAAGGCATTCAGATGCCCTACTCGTAGAGAAGAGTCTGGTGCTCCCCATACATAATTCATAACAGAAATGGTATTAGTCCGTGAAGCACAATGCATACACGTGTGCTGAAATAAAAGCAACTTCTTTTGGGGTTTTCAATTGCACAATTCTGGATACGATCACCAAAACAGAATCTCTTCCACTCACACGGGTGTGCACGTGTGTTGCTGCCACCTTGCTGGTGCCCCAAGCTGAACGGTTCGGACACTCGGTCAGTCTCCACCCAGCGCTCGATGGCAGGCCTGGCCCAACTGTCCCCTCGGTGGCCTGGTCTTGGCTTGTGAGCATGGTCTGGGCTTGTGAACCCCTGGAGCCCAAGGTTCCCTCCTCCCAGGCCTGAGGTTTTGTGGAGTAAGGTTTGAAGGGAAGCAGGAAACTGACCACCAAGGAATTTTAAAGTAAAGTTTATTCCCCGGTAATGAGTGGGACTCATCACGGAGGTAGAGAAACCAGAATTGAAGGAGTGTGTGTGTGGTGGGGGCGGGGGGCAGGGGACCCAGCCGGGCTGCCTCCTGGACAGGGAGGAGCAGCAGGTGGCTAGCCTGGGGGTCCTTTTAAGGGCCGGAACGGAAGGGGGGCTGGACCCAGGGCGAACAGGAAGGGGTTGGCTCTAAGGACACTTTGGCATGTGCTGATTGATGGTTCAATGTCTTGGAGATGTCTCTGTGATGGGTGCCAGTAATGTCATAGCTCCGCCCGCCAGTTGGGAGGAGGGAGAACCTTACACCCACCTCATCACCTCTCCCCCACCTTCAGGAACACGGCTGACCTGCAGCCCCCAAAATGAGCAGAATCAAGGGCCCCGTGGTGGCCGGGACAGACAGTGGACAGCCCCGCAGCGTTGTTGGCAGCTTCTCAAGGCCACACCGGGTTTGGCAGCTGCTCGGTGTCAGGACCCTGGGGACCATCCCTCAGGTCCATGAAGGCTTGTCCCCGCCCATCTCTGACCCTCTGGAACTGAAACAACATGGCAAAGCTCCTAAGAGGCATCTCCGGAGAGGAATCCACGGTTCGGAGAGGTCGCTTCACTTGCCCAAAGTCACTCAACAGGCTGGGGATATAGTTGCGACGTGAGCTCAAGTCTGGCCCCAAAACAGAGGCCGTTCCCTTCCTGAGGGCGCATGGGCGGGGCTGGGGAGAATGCCAAGCTCTCCTGCTCACGTCGGGATCCGCAGAACTGACAAGAACAAACAGTGGAGCTGGACGACAACGCCGCCCAGCCTTGGCACGGGTCCTGCCCCTCCCCCGGCCTCTCTCCCTGCCCAGGTAGGCTCCAAGCCTCTAAGCTCGGTGCACCCAAAGGTACTGCATGGGGCCCAGAGGTGGACCTTTGCCTCAAGGTCCCCATGTGGGCTCCACAGCACCCCACGGGCTCAGCCCTGGGCACCCAGGAGAGGTCCCAGGGGCCTGAGCCAGCACAGCCCTTGGCCGCTCACCTGGCTTCATGGTGGTGGTGGCTCACTCCACGGGTCCTATCCTTCCTCCGTCTTCAACCCCCCACCACACCTGCTCTCGTTCCTGCAGGGAACTAGTCTCAGCCTACCTGGGAGGAAAGAGGGCCTCCCCCCCCCAACACTCCACCACACACCACTGCCACCCTTCCCTGTCACCTCCCTCCCCGGAGACCAGGCTCGGGAAACTCAAACACAGCAGATCAGTGATTCCTAGGGAGAAAGAAAGCTGGGTAGCAGAACCCTCCCACGCAGGCCTGTCTCCCCAAGCCAACCCCAGGCTGAGTTCTGCCTCTACCGAGTCCAGGCACTGCCCCTATGCCCAGTGGGAAGTGACAAATGAGCCTGGAGGAAGTGGAGGGGGGAGCCAGTAATCGATGGCATTAACATGGCGCCCAAATTAAATATTGACTTTCTTGGTGGACTCCAGGGACTCCTGGATTGATGGCTGGGGCCGAGCCACACCCCCACAGGGGATGGGGACATACCCGCCTGGAGCAGGCCCGTGGCAGCCGAGGGCTGGGGTAGGGCTTACCTCCGCTCCTATCTGGTCAGGGGGAGCAGGGGCAAAGGGCTGCAGAGAGCCAGGGCACCTTGTCTATGTCTCCACTTGTATCCTGGGTGCACACGCCCCCTGGAGCCCAAGGTTCCCTCCTCCCATGTCTGAGGTTTTGTGGAGCACCCACCTCATCACCTCTCCCCCACCCTCGGGAACACGGCTGGCCTGCAGCCCAAAAAATGAGCCGAATCAATCTCTGTGATGATTTCTGTTATCAGGCCTCAGGGCCCTGCCTCCCAGGACCGCAGGGCTGGTTATTTTTGGTCTGTCCTTATGTAGGATCTTGGGGAGGGGTTAAGGGCCTCTGCATTCCTGGAAGCATTCCATCACCCTCTCCGGCTAGCTCACCTTCAGAGCCTCCAGAGGGCCCTGAGCTTTATCTCCCTCTTTTCATAGCTTCACTTCAAGAACTGTCCGCATCATCTTCATTTCCTCCCACTCACTCTGTGGCCGGCTCCAATCCAGCTTCCTGCCACGCCAGTGATCCCAGCCCAGCCCTTCTGAGTTCCAGGCCTGTCCTACCCCCCACTGCACACTCAACACTCCCCCTTGACCGTCTCTAAGGTATTTCAAGGTTAACACGCCCAAGGCCAAAGTCGTGATTGTCTCCCCCATTTCTGGTCCTCTTCCTGTACCCCAAATCCATTGGCAAGGTCATCCATCCAGGTGTGTAAGATGCAAGCCGACAGGTCATCCCTGGCTCCTCCCCTATCACCCACACCAGGGCTGACAGTTCCACCTGCTACATACATAGACGTAGATCCCCCGCCTCCTGCACGGCACCCCCACTAGCTAAGTTTCCTTATAGGAACGGTCTCCTCACTGGTCTCTCCACACCCCCCCTCTCTCTTCAGTAGCCCCCCCACCCCAGTCCATTTCCCATCCACCCGGAGCAATCCTGCTAATACGTAAATCTGATCATGCCAGTCCCCTGCTCAACGCATTTTCTTACACCCTACTAATCTTAAGTCCCTGATTAGAGTCTCCGTTGGACACTTCGCACACCTTAGGACCTGAGAGGGTAGGGGGTCTTCCTGGGATTGGTAGCCTTGGAGGAAGACAGGGGAAATAATGGGGATACTGGGAAATGCCCCTAAAAAAAACCCAACTGTGGACCCCGTGAGCTGCTGCGGTGGGCAAGAGAAAGCCTCCAGGGGAACGAGTCCAGAGAAGCAGGAGCTGGCAGCATGCCACAACCAGGCTTTCCCCCAGGCCACTAGGCCTCTTAAGTTCCTTTTATTTGGTGTCTAATGGAAGGAAATTAAATCCAACTGCGTTTTAATGTGTCTGTTCAAGTGCCAGTCCCACCTGCCCCTGTTCCCCCAGGGTCTGGGGCAACAGGTGGGAAGAGAGAAGGCAGGCTCCAGGGATGCTTGTTGGGGGCGGGGGGGGGGAGAGTATAGCCTCCCCCAGCTCTGCTAAGGTAGGCCAGATACCAGTCCACAGGTTTCAAGACCTCCTTCTGCTCCCCCTCCCTGCCCACCTGTAGATTCCAGGAACGCTGGCGTAGGGCCGGGAACCTTCCCTACCTCGCCTCCTTGAGCCCTCACCATGATCCAGGGATGCAAGGTAGGACTCACACCTCCTTTTCACAGAGGACACAACATTGACTTGTCCAAGGTCACACTGCCTTTTCTCTGTCTGGAGTTGTGCTGTCCGATATGGTAGCCACTAGCCACATGTGGTTTTGGAGCGCTCAAAACGTGTCCAGATTGAATTGAGATGTGCTGCACATGGGAGGCACGCCAGATCTCCAAGATGTAGTAAAGGAGAGGAGCCAAGATGGCAGCATAGGCAAATGCCTGTACTCACCGCCTCCCCTAACATACACAGCAACCATCATCCAGAACCGCCGGAAAGCAGGCTGAATAGAAGGCCTACAGCTAGAGACGTAAAGAAGAAAGCACACTGAGACTGGTAGAAGGTACAGAGGCGTGGAACGGGCTAGTCCTGCGCCCACATGGGCCACTTTTTAAAATATATATATTTTATTGATTTTTTTACAGAGAGGAAGGGAGAGGGATAGAAAGTCAGAAACATCGATGAGAAACATCGACCAGCTGCCTCCTGCACACCCCCCACCGGGAATGTGCCCGCAACCAATGTACATGCCCTTGACCGGAATCGAACCCGGGACCCTTGGGTCTGCAGGCTGACGCTCTATCCACTGAGCCAAACTGGTTTTGGCATGGGCCACTTTTTTAATCAGGAGGGAGACTGTCTCTTTGGAGGCCACCTGGAGGAGCACGGGGTCCCAGCCCCACACCAGACCCCCATCCCAGAGTCCCAGAGCTGGGAAAAGGAGTCCCCATAACTTCGGACTATAAAACCAGTGCGGATTAGAGCTCAGTGACACTGAGGCTGCTGGAGGCCCAGCTGTTCATCTTAAAAGGCCGGCAACATGAACTGAACTTACAAGGTCCTGCTTCCTCTGAGCTCCAGCACCAGAGCAAGGCTCTGTCTGGCATCAGGGTAGGAACTTGGGGGTGGCTTTCTCCCAGACAAAGGCACTCACAGGGATCATTGTTTCTGTGCTAGGTCCTCCCCGGTCACAGGACTGGCTGGCAGCCATTTCTGTTTGCTCCACCCTGGTGATTCCCTAAGACCCCCCTACCCTCCCACTCATCCAATTTACAACCTCACCCCAGCTACCTGCAGCAGCTTTTGCATATGAATGGCCTGCAGCTGGGTCAGGGAACCCCAAACCTATCAATAAAAGGCCCAAGATCTGGTATCAGCACCAGCCTGCCTTGCTTTACAGGTGGGCCTCATATGGGCACTTCAAACCCCATACAAAGAGGAGGAATCTGCAGATCTCCCTGTAGCTCCTGCTGGGTGACCCCGGGTAGTGGCTGACTTTGCACCTCCCTGGAGACCCAAGAGCCAGTGTACCCAGTGGTCAGTGTCAGGCCGTACCTGAGTACAACTCTACACATCCATAAGCAACACTCTTAAGGGGCAGACTCAGTGACTACCTGCAAGTCCTGCTCCATAGGGGGTCTCCTGCACAGCAGCTCTCCCATTGTAGTAGCAGCTGGTCCCCTCTGCCAATTGGCCTAGAGCTGTGGTCTGCAAACTGCAGCTCTTGAGCCACATGCGACTCTTTGGCCCCTTGAGTGTAGCTCTTCCACAAAATACCACGGCCTGGGTGAGTCTATTTGGAAGAAGTGGCATTAGAAGAAGTTCAAGTTTTAAAAAATTTGGCTCTCAAAAGAAATTTCAATCGTTTTACTGTTGACATTTGGCTCTGTTGACTAATGAGTTTGCCCACCACTGGCCTAGAGGTTCATTCCTCTCAGTGACACCAACAACAATCAAGATTCAACTACAAGACTGTGCACACAGCCCACATAGGAGTACACCTAGAGTGTCCACAGGGAGGCTGACCTATGGACCCTATGGGACACCTACTATACAAGGCCACTCTATCAACTCAAGAAGATCTAGCAGCTCTACACAATAAATAGAACCAAACACAGGGAAGCAACCAAAATGTGGAGACAAAGAAACATGTCACAAATGAAAGGTATGGAAGAAAGTAAACTACTAGGTATAGAAGTCAAGACCACAGTTATAAGGTCACTCAAGATTCTTCTAGAAACATCTAAGGGACATAGTGAGACTTTCAAGGATCTTAGTGAGGCCAAACACATGGAAAGGACCAGTCAGACATTAAGCATACACTGACTGAAATAAAGAATAATATACAGGGATTCAACAGTAGACTAGAGGATTCTGATAATCAAAGCAATGATATGAAATATGAGGAAGTAAAAAACATACAATCAGAAGAAAAAAGAAATAAGAACCCAAAAATATGGAGATAGTGTAAGAAGCCTCAAGTGCACAAACATTCATATTATGGAGGTGGCAGAAGAAAAGAGAGGGCAAGGTATTAAAAGCATATTTGAAGAAATAATGCCAAAAATCTTCCCCTATGTGGTGAAATAAATAGACTGATAAGTCCAGGAAGCACAGAGAATCCCAAACAAGAGAACCCAAAGAGGACCACACCAAGATACATCCTAATTATAATGCCAAGGGCTAAAGACAAAGAATCTTAAAAGCAGCAAGAGAAAAGAGTTTGTTACCTACAATTGAATGTCTATACGACTGTCAGCTAATTTCTCAACAGAAACTATGTTGGCCTGAGGAAGTGGCAAGAAATATTCAAAGTGATAAACAGCAAGTACTTACAACCAAGATTACTCTACCCAGCAAAGCTATCATTTAGAATTGAAGGTCAGATAAAGAGCTTCACAGACAAGAAAAAGCTAAAGGAGTTCATCACCACCAAACCAGTATTATATGAAATGTTGCAGAATATTCTTTAAGAGGAAGAAGAAAAAAAAAGATAAAGGTAAAAAATAAGAACAACAAAATGGCAACAAATACATACTTATCAATAATTGAATCTAAAAATCAAAAGAAACAAATAAGAAATCTAATGAACAGAATAAACTGGTGAACAAAATGGGATCAGAGGCATGGAAATGGAATAGACTGACAATTCTTAGAGAGAAGGGGGATGGGGTGCAGGAAGAGATTAAACAAAGATCTTATATGCATGTATGCATTACCTATGGACACATATACTAGGGTGGCAAAGGCCTGGGGAGGGGCTGGATCCAGGTGGAGGGAGGCAATGGGATGGGGGGGGTACATCTGTAACAATCTCAACAATAAAGATTTAAAAACATATAAAATAGAAGATGTAATACAAAAAAGAATGTTGAGCCTTAGCCAGTTTGGCTCAGTGGATAGAGTGTTGGCCTGTGGAATGAAGGTTCCCGGATTCAATTCTGGTCAAGGGCATATGCCCAGGTTGTGGGCTCAGTCCCCAGTGTGGGGCGTGCACAAGGTAGCCAATCAATGATTCTCTTTCTCCCTCTTCCTTCCTCTCTGAAATCAATAAAGTATCTTGCTGATAATTTATTAGTTGAAATGATTTTTTTTAATATGTTGCATTAAATATATTAAAATGAATTCCACCTTTTAAAAAATTACTAGATGTGAAGTTACAGATGCAGTTTGCATTTTTTTTTTTAAATCGAACATTCCCTGGGGTCTGGTCTTATGGAAGTCAGGCTGTCTGCTCACCCGTGACCCTGCCACAGTCTGAAAGGCAAGGAGAGGCTGCAGCTGAGCTTGGGCGGGCCTCTAGGGCTGTCTCCTTATCTCTTGGGAGGGCAGCGGGTCGCTTTCAGAACCCTGGACAGCACCCGGGACTGGCTTCCCACTTGGGGTCCTGGACTAGCACCCAGGCCCAGGAAGGAATGACCAGGGGAGCGGTAGATATCACTTGCAACCTGCTCCCCATGAATCTTAAGTTCACATGGATTTCCGGGTTCGCAATGAGGAAGGCTGGGCTCACTCGGGCATGTAGAGAACGTGCCCCAGCTCGGAGCCTCCCGTCCTGTCCTCTGACACCAAGCCAGCCTGTCCCTTCCACCCCACACCCACCCCGAGCCCTGGAACCCGAGGCTCCACCACGCCCAGCTCTCTGCAGCCGCGAAGATCGGGTGCCGGGAAGCTGAGCTCCAGCTCCCTGTCCCCCAGGGGAGGTTAATAGAGGTGACGTCCCAGCCCTGCGGGCCTCTGACTGTGGCCTGGACCAAGTCACGCCCATCCCTGGCCTTATTTTCCCGCCCACAAAGTGGGCAACCCAAAACCTTCCGGCGAGGTTGTGGTGAGGGGGTCAGGGGTTGTGTGTGTGTGTGTGTGTGTGTGTGTGTGTGTGTGTGTGTGAAGCTCCTGACACAGAGACCAAGTGCCAAGGACTGGCAGCGGGTGCTCACAGAGCTTACTCCGTGCCAGGCACTCACTATGCTTTTTTACATAACCTGTTTTATCCTCGTGACAACCGGAAGAGGTTAAGGATCCGTACCACCGCCATGTCACTGATGGGGAAACTGAGGTCACCAAAGTCTGGCCTTTGGGGAAGGCAGCCATGGCCATCAGAGCCGCTGGGGAAGGCCACTGCAAGGGGCCCCACCTCACATTCCCAACCTGCTTACCCCGGCTCCCCGCAGGGAAAGGGATGAGCCCAAAGCAGCCCTGGGATCCCAGGGCAAAGACAGGGTCAGAGCCCAGGCGCCCCTCCCTCCAAGGCAGGGCTGGACTGACCATCACACACCTCGACGGGCCCGAGCGTCAGTGACCCGGGGAGGTGAGCACAGCGGCTGGGACCCCAGGGCTGGGTACCCCCCCGGAGGGACGCAAACAGCTCCGCCGCAGAATCCACAGAGTGAAGTTTATTCCCAACAAAGTTCCCCTCCCCCTCCCCAGCCCAGGACGGGGACAGACAGGCTGGGGCAAAGGTGGGGCTCCGGGGCCTGAGGGGCCGCTGAGAAACAGGGAAGGGCCCTGCTGGCCCCTCGCCCCACTGCCCCCCCCCAGGCCGTGACACCGAGTCTGGCTCCCCCAGACCAGCCGAGTCCACCGCACCGTCCTGCCCAGCCCTCGGGAGAGGGGAGGGGGCGCTGGCTCCGGGGTCGTTCCAAAGTGGAGTGTGAAAATAGAGAGATATATATATTTTTGTGTCCGCAGAGGGCAGTCCGGCGTGGCCGCGCTCACACCTCCGTCTGGAAGTCGCCGTCCGGAGGTTCCGCGGGCTCCCAGGCCGCTGCCCGGTGCAGGGCCAGCCGCTCTCGGGGCTTGGGGGGCAGGGAGCCCAGCGTCATGGACTTGAAGGTGCTCCAGCTCTGGTGTCGCCGATGCTGGGACAAGCCGGGCCGCTCCCCCGGGCTGGGCTTCTCCTGTGGAGGGAGCAGGAGGGGCCGTGGGGATGGAGCCACACTCTCTCACCCACCGGCCGGAAGAGCCAGCGGAGGAGGCCCCGAGAGAGCCCGGGGGGCTGTCAGTCACTGAGCGACCGGGTGCCGAACGAAGCTGGGGTCCAATCTGTGCTGTGCCTGCTGCCGCCCTCCTCCTCAAGAGCAGGGAGGAGCCCCCACCAAGGCTCCCTGTCCCCGGGCCACCCCAGAAGTGCTGCCCACGGCACGGGCAGGCCCTTGGCGAGGTGGGCTGCGTTTGTCCGGGCAGGGGAGGCGGGCAGAGCCCACTCAGCCCCCGCCCGCCGGCCCAGGGGGACTTACGCTGGGCAGAGTCCGCTCGGCCACCCCACCCGAGGACACGCTCCAGCGCGTCTCCCTCTGCAACGGGGGCCACGGGCCGGGGTCTGACCCCGGGGCCGCCGCACCAGACGGGGCCCCGGCTCCGGGCCCGGCTGCCCCAGGAAGAGCCCTCACCTTGGCCGTGGACTGGCTGCGGTAGCGGTCGAAGGTGTGGAACTTCTGGTTAAGCTCGTGGTAGAGCTCCGAGTGCCGCTTCCGGGTGTGCATCACCTTCTGGGAGCCACAGGGCGTCAGAGGCGGGGGGCGAGGGGGGGGGCGGCCTCAGGCAGCACCCGGGAGCCAGCCCGCACCAGGGCCCTCGGGACCCTGGGTCCCCCCACATCCCCGCCTCCTGTCGGCCCCTCTGGGACTAGGCCTGGCTCTCTCTTCACCCAGAGCTACGGGCCGGGCAGGAAGGGGGCGTTGGGAGGATCCCACAGGTCAGGCTCTGCAATGGGGCTTGGGCTAATTCCCAGAGTGGACTCTCCAGGGACAACCCTCACCCCCTCACCCCCCAAACCTCCCCCACCCCCACCCCCAACACACATAGCACTTACCTCAAAGTCCAGGTCCGAATACCGCAGCTTCTTTCTCTGGAAGGAGCAAGGAGGCCGTGAACGAGAGGAAAGTGTATTATTACCTCACGCAGGGGCTTCACTGACCGAAACCCTGGTACCCCAGGGGCTGGCCTGCCTGGGCTAGGACCTCAGCATCCTTAAAAGGCAGCCCCTGGGGCTGTGGGAAGAGGGCCCGAGGCCTGGGGGACGAGGAGATGAGGAGCCGAGGCACAGGGCTGCGGCTCTGCCCCCGCACTCCACCCCCCATCACCCTGTGGTGCACACAGGCAGGCGCTCGCAGGCGGCACACACTGGCACACTCGCAGACACGCAACCGCACCCGGGCCGGTGTCCCAGGACAGAGCTCCGAGGTGGCAGGGACACGATCCCCACGCGGGACCACAGAGCAGACGCTCCTGCCTCTGCGCCCCGGGTTCTACCCTCTGCCCATTTGCCCCTTTCTCCTTGCCAGCCCCGGGGTCCCCTCTGCCCAGAACCCTCCATTTGTCCAGCAAACACAGGACGAGGGTTTGTGGTCCTGCTTTTAACCATGCCTTGCCCCTTTTCCTAAAAAAACCAGGCCTTGCCAAAACCGGTTTGGCTCAGTGGTAGAGCGTCGGTCTGCGGACTGAAAGGTCCTGGGTTCTATTCCGGTCAAGGGCATGTACCTTGGTTGCGGGCACATCCCCAGTAGGGGGTGTGCAAGAGGCAGCTGGCCGATGTTTCTCTCTACCTCTACCTCTCTCCCTTCCTCTCTGTAAAATATCAATAAAATATATTTTTTTTAAAAAACAAACAAAACACCAGGCCCTGCCTCCCTGGCCTCCCACCGCCTCGCCGGCCTCCCTGGCCCTCATTTGCCCAAGACCCAGCTCCAGGGCCCTAACAACCACTCCGTGTCCAGTGCCACCCACCTCTGAGAAGGAGGCCTCAGAGTCCTAGAACGTTGGCACGGAGCACTCTCAAAACCAAGGTCAACTTTCCCGGGTTACACGGGGGAAACGGAGGTCCAGAGAGGAGAAGGGACTCGCCCCAAGGCCCTCAAGGACCCCCAAAAGCACCATCTACATCTCCCAAGTCCCAGGCCCGCAGACATGTGCCCCCCCCCCCACCGGCCCTCAGGGCACCTCCCCGGGTCACCTGCTGTCCTCCCCCGGCCACCCTGGCGTCCCCAACACCAGGCCCCGCACCTCTGCCCGGACCACCTGCTGCCCTTCACCCAGCACACCTGTGTCCCCCCTGCTCCCAGCCCCGCCTCTGCTTCTGGAGCATTCCCCCCTTCCTTCCCGATACCCGCAGCTGTGCCAGCGGAATGGATTCGGAATCCCCCCGCCACAAACCCCTCCCCCGCCGCAGTCACGCACACCCACACCAGAATCCGGGAAGTCATCCCTGACCCCCAAAGATGCCGCCACATGTCCTGCCGCCTCCCACACGAGCAGCCCAACGCGTGTCCACAGACCGAGACCGGGAGGCGGAGCTCGCCCCACCCCAAGGCCGGCGTTGGGTTTTGTCTCCGTTACGCCTTCCTGTTCTGCCATCTGTAGCAGGAGCAGGCACCAAATGTTCAAGAAATATTTTTTAGGGGAAAAGAAACCTAAACCTGTGAAGCTCCTCGATGCTAACTTCATTTCCTCCGTGCGGAGGATGGGGAGCAGGATTCTGAGGCCGAGCGTGAGCAGCCACCGGCGTCTGAGCCCTGCCCCCTGCCCCCTGCCTTACCCGCAGCCCCCTCATCCCTCCAGCTAGAGTTCCAGAATGTTCCAGAGTTCCATGTCACTACCGCCTGCCTGTTCCCGGCGATTCTGTGCAGGGAGCAGGTCTGAGGAGGCCAGAGGGAAAGTGGGGCGTCCACAGAAACCACTCGGGGGGACAGAGACAGGGCAGGTCCATTGCCACAGGCCTATGGCCGGGCTGAGGCTGATTTCAGGGATGATGCTGGCAGCCATCCCCAACCATCTAGCACTTTCCACCCGCCCTGCAGACAACTGTTCTATATCAATCAACTAGTCCTCGCCACAACCCCACCCACAGAGACGCTGCTCTGTTATCTCCACTTTACAGATGAGGAAACTGAGGCTCAGAGGCATGAACGCTAAGAGAGGTCTGCTGAGGCTCAGAGAGAGATTTTGCGCCAGATCTCACTGCTGACCAGATCAGAGCCCAGATCTGTGAGGCCAGGAGGCCCAGGCTCTGAGCGCCCATCCTAACCGTCCACCCCAAAGCAGGCCCTAACGCCAGTGAGAAGAGGGCACCCTCAGAGCGTGAAGCCCAAGGCCCCCCCATGGGGGGTCCCGAGGGGCAGGATTCCCTCGGCGCTGCCGTGGGCGCTGACGGAGAAAGAGACGCACAGCGACCGGGTACAAAGACGCGGCTCCGGGCAGGTTGCTGCCTGGGACTTTAGTCTCAGGCACCTGGTGGCAGGCCCACCGTGCCCTACAGACAGCCGCTCACCTCCAAGGAGCCCAGCTTCATGGTGGAGCCGGGCACGGTGCGGGGCATGGTCCGGCTGCGCTCTCCCGGCTCGGGCACCTGGCGGGCGCTGGGCGGCGGCGGCGGCGGCGGCTGGAAGGCCATCCCGTAGGGGTTCTGTAGAGACCCGTAGGCTGGGCCCAGCCCCAGGCCCGAATGGTCCACGGGTAAGAAGCCGCCGGGGTAGCCTTCGGTGTGGGCCAGCGCCGTGGCGGCCGAGCGCCGGGGGGTGCCCTCGGGCCGGGTCCTCGGGGGGTCCTCGCCGCCCCCGCCCCCGCCGCCCGGCTGCACGCCCAGGGTCCTCCGGGGCAGCACCATGTAGTCCCCCTCGGAGCCCGGGTCGCCGGGCCGCAGCCACGTGAGGTCCAGCTGCCGCAGGCTGCCCTCCCCGCACATGTACACGGGGTTGGGCTCCTGGGGGGGCGGCGGCTCCCCGAGCCCCGGCGAGGCGGCCACGGGCATCAGGATGCTCCCCGGCAGCGTCGAGAAGCTGAGGCCACCCTCCGGGCCCACGAGGCAGGACTTGGGCTCCTCGTCCTCGTCCAGGGACAGGCGGGACAGGGTGCCCGTGATGGTGGACGGGTTGCAGGTGTTCACCTCCTTGAACAGAACTGGGGGGGGGGCAGGGGGGGGAGGGAGTTGAGTTCTGGGGGGTGGGGAGGAACCCCCGAGATGCCCCTGAGCCCAGACGGAGAGGCAAACAGTCCTGGCGAGATGGCCGGGCGACTGGTACCCCCTCCCACACCCGCCGGCCCACGGACCCCCCGCCGGGCAGCGCAGGGAACAAAGCCAAGGGCCAACGCCTACAGGCCGGCTCCTGACCTCTGACCCCGCGGCCCTGAGACTGTCCCAGGGCCTCCCCCCCTCCCCCCCCCTCCCCGGGCAGCTCCTCTCCAGCAGGCAGAGCCGGAAAGGGAACCTGCTAGGAATCCTGGGAATGAGACGAACCTGGAACAGTACTAGGTGCCAAGCTCCCTGCTGGACCCCCATTTAAGGTTCAGAGAGGAAAACCGCCCAAAGCTACAGCCAGTGTGTTCACAGCCTTGAACCCGCTAAACTCTACAGTCAGACCCCTCCCGGGCCTCCCACAGGGTGCTGGGGGCTGGGCCCTCCATCCTTTGGCCTCCCCCGGGGTCGTGCCCCGCTCTGTGCCAGCGGACTCACCTGTCTGACAAGCCAGATCCACATCCTTTTCAAAGTCTGACTATAGGCAGAGAGGGACAGCGCAGGTGGGCGGAGAGAGAATCAATGTATCAGGGTGGGAGGGGAAAAGGGGGGCTCGGTCCCCACCCTACCCACCCGGAGGCGCTACACCCAGGGCGCACCCCACAGAGCCCCCGGGACCCCCCAAACATGTCTACTGCAAGCCCACTTAACAGGTTTAAAAACTGAAGGAGAGAGAAAGGCTTGCCCCATGCCACGCAGGGGTCAGTGGCTGCGTCTGAACCAAACCTGGCCTCTGTCCCCTCCCCGCCCCGGATGGGGAAGGTGAGGGGCCTGGAGCAGGGACGCGGGGGTGGGGGGCGCGCCCAGACCCGACCCCGCGGGGCCTCGTCACTCACCAGGATCTGCAGCTGCCCATTCTTACAGGAGTCGGGGGAGTCCTCGCTCTCATCGGTCCGGCACACGCCCATCTGGCACTTGACCACGTCCTGGACCTGGGGGCGGCGGGTGCCCGCTGGCCTGAGGCCGCCACAGGGCCGCCGGCCACAGCTGGCTGCGCCCCCCCCCAGACCCCCGGACAGAAGCACCTCCCGCCTGGGGAAGGCTGAGGGGAGGGGGCCCAGGAGCCCCGGGACAAGGCTGCCCCAGGCTCTCACTCCCACGCCCAGGCCTGCCCGGCCGGCTGGGGCCTCCATCCTCTCTGCCAGCACCCGGCGCGGGGGGAGCCGGCACCGGCCTGGCGAGGTGGGCGCCCGGGACGGGGAGGCCCGGCCCACCTCTCGGCGCAGGAAGCAGTGCACGGCCGTGATGACGAAGCCCTGCGCGGAGTTGAAGACGGCGAACAGGGCCTGGAAGAGGACGGAGCGGCGGTCCGTCATGGCCAGGACGGCGGACATCCAGGTGAGCGCCAGCAGGGGCAGCACCACGCAGGAGCTCCACAGCGAGGCCCTGGGGACACAGCAGAGGGCCCGTCAAACAGGGGAGCCGAGCCAGGCCTGCCCTGCGCCCGGGGCCCTCGAGCTGCCGGGGACGGACGGACGGACGGACGGAGGGATGGACGGGGCCCCACCCCCACCCCCCCAGGCCGCGGTGACGTCCCACAGCAGAGACGGGCTGAGGAGCTGGGGCCGGAGAGACAGAACAGAGACCGAAAGGAAGAACGATGGGGCCGGGGCAGGGGCCCGGGGAGGGGGGAGGGACAGACACACAGACGCAATGGCACTGAGCCACAGCCAGAGGCAGCAGCGGGGGACAGAGGCGGAGAAGGCGGGACGGGACGGTGGGAGAGGAGGAGGAGGAGAAGGGAGACATCGCTGTGACGTGCAGCTCCAATTCCTACAAAAATCACAGCCTGGGCCACACATCCCCAGAGATTCTGGGGGAGGAAGACGCGAACAGGGACCGAGAGAGAGAGAGAGAGAGAGAGAGAGAGAGAGAGAGAGAGAGAGAGAAGGGGGGGGCAGACACAGTGAGAGACTGAGGCAGGCAGAGACACGCGGTCAGGAAGATTAGACAGGCACAGCCACAGAGGATGTCACAGAGCACACATCTCTGGGGAGAAGACGGGGGGCCGGGGCCGGTGCAGCGGAGGCTCCCCTCCCTTTCAGTTCCCCAAGGAGGGGGCCCCCCGCCCCCCAGTGCCTGCTCAGAGGCCTGGGGACCAGGGCCACACCCACACATGCCTCGCCTCCTTGACAGGGGAGGGCAGGGTGAGAAAGGTGGGTGGGCCCTGCGTCCAGCCACCAGTGCCAACCGCCCTACTGGGTGCAGGAAGGAGGGCAGAGTTGCCCTACTGGGCCACGTGCCATGCCATACCCAGCCCTCCGCCTCGTGAACACCCCAGCGGGGAGAGTCAGGCAAGGGGGGAGGAGGGACCACAGCTCTGGACACGGCAGAGAGAGGGGCAGGGAGCCAAGATCTGTCCTTGGAAGAGCGGCGGGGAGCTGCTTGGCCCGGCGTGGGGCAGGCAGCGCAGCCTCCACGGCCCCGGGGGCAGAGCCAAGACCAGGAGGGGGCCCCATCTCGGCCCGAGCGCTGCCATTGATTAACCACCCATCTCTGCCAGGCCCTCCAGAACACTTTACATACATTAGTTCACACTGCAATCAAAACAACTCCAACAAACAGCCACGGGGGTTATTATCCCAATTCACAGGCAAAGAAAGGGGAGTGCGCCCTGCTGGGCAGAGAGACCACGCTGGGACTCGGACCCGGGCTGGCTGCCTCGGAAGCCCAGGCCTTTAACTGCGCGTCTGACAGCCTGGGTCAGAGAGGCGGCCGCAACCCACGGGACGGCCCACGGGACAGCCCACGGGACGGCCAGCTCCCTGCTCCACGGGGCTTCCCAGAAAGGGTGCCAGCCCCCTCCAGGGGCAGTGAGCTCCCGACCCTGGAAGCGGGCAAGATAAAGCCGGACCCCACGGGTCAGGGAGGCGGGGACGGATCCCTGGTCCCGGGGGGTGGGGGGCTGGACCCCTGAGGCGCCTGTGGATTTGTGCCTGGTTGAAATGTTAAGATTCTCGGCTATTGTGGATGTGTGCCTGGTTGAAATGTTAAGATTCTCCGCTACCAGGGACAGGGCTATCTCGGTGACACAGTTCTCTACCCCCAAGATGCTCTACCTCCCAACTGGCTGAGATGCCATACCGCGAACGTTCTACCTTTCAGGTTCCATGACGGACGGTAAGGCTGTGGTTCACATGCTAACATTCTTAGCTTCCGACTGCCTCATTCTAAGATCCTATCATTCTAATGCTAAGGTTCTACGGCCTCCGAAATCCTAAGGGCTAGAAGCTTCTGCAGGTGGAGGTGTGTGTGTGGGTGGGGGTGTCTTCAGCCGGGCCTGGATCAAACCTACGCTGGCAGTGAGCACGGGGGCGGGAGCAAAGGGCGGGCACAGGAACCCAGTGTTTTCCAGGGAAGCACAGACATTGATACCCTCTGCCATCTGGGCACCAGGCTTTCCAGGGCACGGGGCTGATATCTCCCCTCCCCCCCACCAAGGCCACTGCCCACCCCCTCCCCGCCCCCCGCGGGGCACAACTAACATGGCGTTCCTGGCCGAGGCTGAGCTGAGCAGGGGGCTGGGGACCGCTCCGCACGCTGAGCAGGGCAGGAGCAGCCTGGCCCAGGGGCACCGCTCCGACCTCGGGGGCAGCACAGACACGGGAGAAGGGGGGAGGGAGGGACACATGGGAAGTGGGAGGAGAGGGGCAGCGTGAGCCCCAGAGCGGGAGGGGAGGGGAGAGCGGGTGAGAGAGAGAGAGGCGGGTTAGGGTGGGCGGGGGGCTGCGGCTGAGCACTCCGAGTGCCCGCCTTGCCTGCGCCCTTGGCGCACCGAGGTCGGGGAGCCCCGGTCAGCCGCACGGTCGGGCCCTGACTCCAAGCGTGGCCAGAGCCCCCCCCCTCCCGACGCCGTTTCCCACAAGGCCAAGGCCCAGGGACGGCCCCTTACCCGGCCCTCTGCTTCTTGGACTTGTCCGAGATGCCGTCCCGAGCCACGAGCTTGTTGAAGACGATGATTCCGATGAGCATGTTCACCTGGGGGCCCCCGAGGAGTGGGGCGGGGGAGACAGGGTCACCCGGTGCCCTCCTGGCAGGGAGAGCCCCAGGCGGGAGCTGGAGCGCGGAGAGGAGTCGACCCCCCCCCCCCCCCCGCGCCGCACCCCTCCCGGGACGCCGAGGGGGCACGTACCAGGACAATGACGGCCGCAGGGCCCACGAAGGCATAGAGCAGGCCCCCCTCGAGGGAGAGCCAGCAGCTGGGGGGAGAGAGAGCATCAGGCACCCGCACAGGCTCCTCCCCACCCTAAAACGCCGCCCCCCCCTCAGAGCCCCGGAGCGGCCGGGCCCCCATCAGCAATGAGGCCGAGCCCCGGCCGGGGCGAGTAGCCACGCCTCAGTTTCCCCTCTTAACAAAAGTGAAGGCCACCAAGCCCAGCCCCCCTGGGGGTCACACAAGGCAGACCCCCGAACCAAACAGTTGTTGGAGATTACCGCCCCAGCACACCCGCTTACAACCAGGGAAACTGAGGCTCTGAGGCGGGGAAGGGTTTGCCCAAAGCCCCACCGCGGGTGTGTGTGCCAGAGACGATGGGGCCGGAAGCCCCGTCCGGGGTGCGGGGGTGCTGGGGGGGTCCCCTAGCAGGCTCGGTAACCCCCACTGCCCGCTGTGGGGGGCCACGTACTAGCTGGAGGTGCCGTATCCTTTGGTGCGGGTGAAGCCGACAGACACGGCCACCACCAGGGCAGGCAGACCTGGGGGAGAAGGGGGACTGAGACGGCCGGTCCTCGGGGACCGCTCGTCCCCCCAGACCCGGACCAGGCGTCTCCTGGGCCCTGAGAAGGGGGCCGTCCGTGGCCGGAGCCGAACCCATCCTGCCGCCCCCGCCCCTGACGCCCCCCCCCCCGGCTGCGCCCACACAGGCCCCGCCCACCCCAGCCCAGGCCCCGCTCACCCCAGCCCGGGGCCCCGCCCACCCCAGCCCAGGCCCCGCCCACCCAGCCCGGGCCCCGCTCACCCCAGCCCAGACCCGCCCACCCCAGCCCAGGCCCTGTTCACCCCAGCCCAGGCCCCGCCCACCCCAGCCCGGGCCCCGCCCACCCAGGCCCCACTCACCCCAGCCCAGACCCCGCCCACCCCAGCCAGGGCCCGCTCACCCCAGCCCGGGCCCCGCCCACCCAGGCCCCACTCACCCCAGCCCAGACCCCGCCCACCCCAGCCAGGGCCCGCCCACCCCAGCCCAGGCTCCGCCCACCCCAGCCCAGGCTCCGCCCACCCCAGCCCAGGCCCGCTCACCCCAGCCCAGGCAGAGAAAGCGCTTGCGGACAAGGCGGGTGCGCATCCGCCCAATGACAGCCAAGTAGGACTGCCACGCCTCGGTGAGCACCCAGCAAAAGGAGGAGAGGAAGAAGAAGTGCAGGAAGGCGGCGGTCATGGTGCACACGCCCTACGAGGAGAGGGGACAGGAGGGGGGGCCCTGAGCCGCGGCCGGGGCGGGAGGCGGCGGCCGGGGTGGGAGGCGCCGGCTTCCCACGCCCTGCGCTGGGCTGCCATAGCTGCCCACCCGAGCCCCGTCCCCCCCCACCCCCCTGCCAGGCACCCCCGTCTTCCTGCACCCACACACCGCACGACACAGGCCCGGTGACACGCACACAGCACTCGGCCTCCGAGAGGCGGTCGGCAGGCTGCCCGCACGCAGATGGGGCTGGCAGGCAGGAGCACCTGCCACGGCACGGCCCGGTGGCCCCACACCTGGCACTCACAGGGCTGGCGCTGTGCAGAGCAGGCTGGGGCGGGGGGGGGGGGGGAAGGGACAGCCAGCACAGGCCCTCCCCAGGCAGATGGCACCGACGGTCCAGACACGGCAAGGCTCCGCGGATGCCACCCGCCCACACATGTGCACGCGGGCGCCTGACGCACGTAGACACTCGCAGATGTGCGCAGGCATCACCCGAGTACACACACACACACATACACCCTCCTCTCCAACGCCTGCACGAACGCTCACACACCACTTCCCGACACCCTCACCCGACACACAGCTGGCGTGTGCAGAAACATCCGTCGCTCGGGTGCACACATACAAACGCACGCGCCGCCACCTGCCAACACGCCCTCCCCTCCCCCCCCCCCGCTCATCCCCCCCTTCGCCCCACTCGCACCCCCTGGTACCCCGGGAGCCTGCACCTGCCTTGCTCAGCACCCGCGACTGGCCCACCAGGATCAGGATGTTAGACGCCAGGATGGACAGGCAGAAATTGAGCAAGATGATGGAGCGTTCGGATTTTATAAACCTGGGGGGGCGGCAGGCAGAGGCCGAGGGGGGGCTGGCTGGCCCAGCCCAGCCCGGGCGGACTGGTCTCCCCCCAGCCCGTCCTCCCCGCGCCCCACCTACCTCCAGAAGGCGGCGTAGATGGCGAGCAGGGTGAGCAGCGCCATGCAGGACACAGCGCAGCCGATCACCAGGGGCACCGAGGGGGAGCCCGCCAGCTCCAGGGTCTGGGGAAGACGGTCAGAGGTTCACACGGGTGGCCGCCGTGGCAGGGGGGTGGGGGTGTGTGTGCCCTCCACCTCCCCTCCCCCACTCCCTGCCTGGTAGAGACTGGCGCCTGTGCCACTGTCCCAGCCTCACAGAGGAGGGGACTCGCCGCTGTCCTCACAGGTGCCCAGAGCAGACCCAGTCACCCCCGTGCAGGGAGGTTTATGCTCAGTCACCCGCGCTCTTGTGCGTGCCACCAGACACGCACACGTGTGTGCACGCTCCCAGATGCCCACCGCCACACCTCCCCGGGCCCGTGTCATCCCTGTGCGCGCCGCCCCGAGGGCACAGACGCCCATGTGCAGTCCCAGAAGCACAGCCGCTCAGACACACGCGGGGGGGTCACCAGGTCCCCTCCGACACAGGTCACAGGTGGCCGCCGGCAGCCCAGGCGCCCCCGACTCACCAGGTCCTTGGGTGGCTGGGCCAGCACGGCGAAGGTGGACAGGTGCTGGCACTGGCAGCGGGTGTGGGCGGCCTGGGTCTCCAGCGTCTGGCAGCTCTCAGTGTCCCAGTCCCCTGAGCTGGCATCTCTTAGGTGGGGGGGACAGAGGGAGGATGAGCCCCAGCCCTGCTTCGTGGCCCCACCCCCAGCCCTGGCCTCTGCCCAAGAGGTGGACCCGGGCCAGGCCACGCCCCGCAAGGCAGGCCGCCGAGAGTCCTTCCCCCCCCCCCCCCGTAGGCCAAGGAGGGCACCGAGGAGCCCTCTGGCCTTGCCCACAGGGCCCTGCCCAACTCACGCTCTGGAGTAGTCCCAGCTGGCGCAGTGGGGGTCCGTGGTGCCCTGGGGAGCAGAAGACAGGAGTGCGGTGTGGGCTGGGGGCTCGCCGCCCCGACCGCCCCCGCCCCTGCCCCGCGGGCCCCACAGGGCGGAGGGTGCCAGGGTGCACACCACCGCCCCGTCAGACGGGCCTTTGGCCGCCACGCTGGCGTGCTCCCGGGTCCTTCGCGCCCCCACTCACGTTGATGATGTAGGAGAGCTCCACCGTGATGAGGGGCTCGGCTGGGGGCTGCGTCGGGGGCCGCACGGTCACCGTCATCACCCGGGATGTGACCGCCAGGGGGGGCCTGGGGACAGGTCTGGGTCAGCTCCTGCCAGCGGGTGCCCTCACCCAGTCAGGACCCCCGACGGCGCGTTGGGTGGGGGGAGGGGGAGTCCAGGGGTCAAGTCCGGGGAGAGGCCTAGAGCTTGGGGATGGGAGGGGACCCAGGATTTCGGGTGAGGCCTGGAGCTCAGCCCAGCATCCCCTGAACGGCAGTGACGCCTCCGGGAGCTTCACAGACACCTGTGAGAAGCACCTGCATGCACAGCCGGGCCAGGGGTCCCCTGAGGCTGCAGGAGGGTGCAGCGGGGCCTCTCCGTGGCCCACCTCCTCTCGCCTGGAACTCCCTGGTCCCCCGGAAGCCCCCCCCCGCCCTCCCCAGGGGCCCACCTGGGGGGCGGCAGGATGAGGCCCAGGGTGCGGTAGAGCACAGCACCGATCACGAAGTAGGAGGCGGCGTCCTCGGGGTCTGCCGGGAGGAGGCGCTGGTGGGAGTAGCCGGGGCCGGGGGGCACTGTTCCTGGGCCCCGGCCCCTGGCGGGGCTGCCGGACGCTGCGGGGGCGGCTGGCTTCCCCGGGGAGGACAGGCTGAGCACCTCCTTGGGCAGGAAGAGGCGGTCCTCCGAGTGCCGCACCCAGTCCTTCATGCCCCGGCGGCCCCGCATGGGGAACGTGATGTCGCTGGACACGGCGGAGATGGGCTCGCGCTGAATGCTGATCACTGCAGGGGGGCGGCAGAGACAGGCGGACACACGGGGGACGGCAGAGACAGACGGACACATGGGGGGCGGCAGAGACAGGCGGACACGTGGGGGCGGCAGAGACAGGCGGACACATGGGGGATGGCAGAGACAGGCGGACACATGGGGGGCGGCAGAGACAGGCGGACACACGGGGGACGGCAGAGACAGACGGACACACGGGGGGCGGCAGAGACAGGCGGACACACGGGGGACGGCAGAGACAGGCGGACACACGGGGGACGGCAGAGACAGGCGGACACACGGGGGGCGGGCGGCAGAGACAGGCGGACACATGGGGGACGGCAGAGACAGGCGGACACACGGGGGATGGCAGAGACAGGCGGACACATGGGGGACGGCAGAGACAGGCGGACACACGGGGGACGGCAGAGACAGGCGGACACATGGGGGATGGCAGAGACAGGCGGACACATACATGGGGGACGGCAGAGACAGACGGACACACGGGGGGCGGCAGAGACAGACAGACACACGGGGGGCAGCAGAGACAGACGGACACACGGGGGGCAGCAGAGACAGGCGGACACACGGGGGGCGGCAGAGACAGGCGGACACACGGGGGACGGCAGAGACAGGCGGACACATGGGGGACGACGGCAGAGACAGGCGGACACATGGGGGACGGCAGAGACAGGCGGACACACGGGGGACGGCAGAGACAGGCGGACACATGGAGGACAGACACAAAGGAGAGAGACATGGGGGACACACACACCAGGTGCAGACACCAAGATGGGTACCACCCCAGAGGTGCAGAGAGCCACACACAGAAACACGACACAGACGGAGGAGGGGAAGGAACATGGAGAGAAAGGTACCAATAGGAGTTATGGATGGAGAAGACAGGGCCCCGAGGGGGGGGGGGGGCGGGATCAGCCTCAGAAACCTTCCCTCCTCCACGGGGCCCGGGCTCCACAGCCAGCACCCTCCCCCCCGGCCTCCGTACCCAGGTTGTCGGTGACGATCAAGGAGCTCTGAAAGGCCTTGAGCGCGTCGCCCACCAGGTGGATGAAGTCCTCCACCACGCGGAGCAGGTGCACGGAGCCCGGGGACACCTGGGGGCGGGGGAGGGGGGTGTGTGAGGGCCCAGGGCGGAGGAGGCCCGCGGGGGAGGGCACCAGAAGCCCAGCCCCTCACCTGCTGAGCATCGTCCCACTTGTCCTTGTTTTCCGCGTCCACCATGAAGCTCACCACCTGGAAGAAGCGCTGGGGAGCGGGCAGAGGCTGTCAGGGTGTCGCCATCCCGGCCACCGCCCCACCCCCAGCAGCCTCTGCGGCCACAGGGGCCCGGACCCGGTCAGCCCGGCGCTCCCGCACCCTCAGCCCCCCCCCCCCCCCCGCAGGGCAGGGCGGCACCTGCACGTCGTCCGCCGAGGGCACGTAGGTGGCCCTCTTGAAGGTGTCGGTGACGTTCCTCAGGATGTCCACGGAGAAGAGCAGGTCTCCGCTGTAGTAGGTGCGGCGGGCCAGCAGCTCCTGCAGGCTGCGCACCACCTGCGACATGCCCTCCCCCGCCAGCATGCGCTGCCCCTTGGCCAGGTGCTCCCGGAGCTGCGGGGGCAGGCGGGCGGCGGTCACCGGTGTGTTGGGAGCTGGGCCCACCCCCGGCCCACCCCGCCCCAGTCCGCCCACCGCGTGCATCCGGAGGAAAGAGGAGGGAGGGGGGTGGGGAGTTGCGGGCCTGGGGGGCGGGAGGGGGGAGGCAGAGATGCTCAAAGGAACTCATGGAGGGGCAGGGTTGGAGAAGGAGACCCCTAGAGGGAATCTCTAAAGACACTTTTGAAAATGGCTAAAAGAGAAACGGCCAGTGAAGGAAGGTGCTCAGATGTACATGTAAAGATGAAAAGCACGACACAGGAATAGGGTATCCCCCATCCCAAAAGAGTCAGGTACACATGGAGTGTAGCTCACTCATGTTCTCTCTCTCTCTCTCTCTCTCTCTCTCTCTCTCTCTCTCTCTCTCACAAATACAAGTTTCAAACGCAGACACACAGCCAATACCAGTGAGAGTCAGACGAGCCAGTGCACACAGGCCACCTTCACTGACCACATTCCCGCCCCAGCACAGGCCTGAGCTGGGCGCTGGGGACACAGAAATAAATTCAGCGTTGTCCCTTGGCCACCAAGGGGCTCCCAGCCTCACAGGACAGCCCTCCTCCCACTTAGTGACGGAAGCGCATCCGTTCTGCTTAAGGGCTGACGCGCCGCAGGAAGGGAGGCAGGCCCGGGGATAGGGGAATCCTCCCGAGAGTCAGGCCTTGGGACGTGAGTGGGAGTTTGCCAGGCAAGGAGAGCCACAGCCCGGCAGAAGTGAGCACGGCACACGTCATGCCAAGGCACAGGGTCACGCGTGAGAAGTAAGCCTCCCCCTCGCCCCGCCCCCTCCCGTGCGGCCCCGGCCCGGCAGGGAGCACTCACGGATAGGTACAGGTAGCGGTACTCGTGGGAGATGCAGCGGGCAAAGCTGGGCAGGCCCCAGTAGGCCACGCCCTGGGCACTGAGGAGGCAGCGGCGGCTGGCAGACCCTGCAGGGGACAGGGCGGGGGGCTGGGTGTGGGGGCAGAGCTCTCCCCTCCCACGTCATGCTGCACCTCGGGGTGATCACAGGAGCTGGAAACCCAGAAGGGGGAGCAGCAAGAGTGACTGGGGGGCGGGAGGGGGGTCTGAGGGGGAGCCACCCGGCCCTCACCGGAGGCGTTCGGGGGGCACTTGTTGTAGATGATCTCGCCGGCCGCCGCCTTCTTCCACGTCATCAGCATCACGTACTCGTCCCTGCACATCTCATGGAAAGCTGTGGGGACAGTGGCGGGGCTCAGCCAGGCCCACGGGCGCACGCCCCCCGAGCCCCCGGGGCCCGCGGGCCATACCTGGGCACCTCTTCTCGCTGCAGGCCTTCACCTCCTCCCCGGGGCCCTCGCAGGGGGGGCCCTGCGCGCCCGGGGCCTGGCACATGCGGAAGCGGCGCTGCCAGCCTGTGTCGCACGTCTTGGAGCACAGGCTCCACGAGTTCCACGGCCCCCACTTGCCGCCTGTGGCTACAGGAGGGCGAGGGGGGGGGGTGCACTGAGCGGCCTCCGGTGGCGCCGCCCCCACCCCCACCCCCCCACCCCGCCCCGGGGCCAGCATGGCCACCTGCCACCCGCGCGAGCACTCACCGGGACACTCAAGGCTGCCGCACTCGCGGGTGTCCGTGAGGGCGCCCGGACACGTGGCCCAGGCTGGACCGGCCACGCTGCACTTGCGGCTGCGCTGCTGGGTCCCGTTGGCACAGGACGTGGAGCAGGGGCTCCAGGGACCCCATTCTAGCCACTGGCCTTCCACTGCATGGGGGGGGGGGGGCACACACAAGCAGGGGTGGCCGTTGAGCCGGGGGTGTGGGAGCCGGCGGGGGGTGGGGGGGGGGGGGCAGAGCACCGCAGGGAGATGGCAGGGCCTGCTGAGCACCGTCCCCGAGTCAGGCCAAACCCACCGGAGAGGGGTGGAGGAAGAGGGGGGAGGAGAAAGGGGGCTGGGGGCTGGAGGGAGCAGGTGGCGCCTGGGCCGGGGAACTGCCTGCTTGTCACCCGCTCCAGGGACACAAGCCACCTCTCCACTCAGCATGAGGCACACGTTCCCGTTCGGCTGGGGAACCGGGTCACCTTCGGATTGATCTGTCTCTACCTCGGGCCCAGCGTGGTGTCCTTTCACAGCCCGGGAGGCCGTGGGCACCCAAGTGCTAGGAACAGCCAGGGTACCCCAGGGCTGGGGGGAGGGCACTGGCAAGCAGACCCCCCTCGGGTGGGGTCACCATGTGCCAATTCCAACTGGGTTTGGATCACCTCCCATGCTGACAGTCTCCCCATGCTTGGTCATGGGGCCCCCGGAGGCAGGGCACGGGGCACGACTGCCTCCTCTGAGCCTCCCGACCCCAACCGACCCCGACCCCGACCCCAACCCCCACCCGGCTGGGCAGCGCCCGCCTGGAGAAGCCCCTGGGCGCTACTGACCAGGGCAGGCAGCCATGCTGCAGAGCTTAGTCTGCAGCTCGGGACCCTCGCAGGCCTTGCCGCCGTGCTGGGGGGGCACGCAGGTCCGCATCCGGCTCCGGGACCCCCTCCCGCAGCTGCGGGAGCACAGGCTCCAGGACCCCCACTCCTCCCACACGCCGTGCACTGCAAGGAAGCACGTGGCCGGGGGCTAGGCTGCGCCTCGGCCCCGCCCACCGCCCGTCCGCCCGCCAATCAGGAGCCCCGGCAGTTCTGCGGCCACTCCTCATTGGCTCTGTCCTGGGGGGCGGGGTGGATGACCACAGGTCACAGTCCCAACGCACACAGGACACCCAGCCCAGGAGGGGAGGAGGGGGTCCTCTCCTGGGAGCACAGGGAAGACGGGGAAAAGACTGGAGGCCTACACGTACCCCACCCTACCTTATCATCCCTCCCCACCCTTCCCCACCCCAGCACCCAGACCCGGAGCGGGAAGTCAGCACCGCAGGCCGGGAGCAGGAGTGCCCGGCTGCTCCCCAAGCACGTGGACACACACACAGACGTGGACCTCTACATGGACACTGACACAGAGCTCACTCCAGAACACAGCTTTGCCCCCCGGCCCTTGGCAAGCTCCGGCCACACCCCCAGCCACCAAGACCCCCTCTTCCCAGGTGGCCCTACTTCAGTTCCACAGCCCAGAGCGGGCGCTGGGAGCGGGGCTGCAGAGGGTGCCCCACCCAGGACGCCCCGCCCAGCAGGCACATGCACACTCAGCTCCATGCCGATAGGGGAGGGCTTCGGGGGCCACAGGAGGCCCCCTGGGGCGTGGGGTGGGGAGTCAGAGGAGGGCAGGGATGATCAGGGAAGGTTTCTTTTTCTTTTTCCTTTTTTTTTTAAAGGGGCATTTGTCTTAGATCTCGAAGGACAGGCTGGATTTTCATAGTCCAGGAGGGGAGGGTGGGGAAGAGGATGAGGAAACACAGGGCCGCGGGAGAGGGCAGGGGTGGCGGCGTGGCCAGAGCACAGGGAACACGAAGGGAAAGAGCGGGGGCGGGTAAAAGAATAAGCTGGTTCCCAGGCCCCAGGCTTCGGTGGGAGTGAGGTGCCCAGAACCCAGCCCACGGGTGAGGGCCTCGGGCTGCTCCATCCGTGTGCCCCGTGCCCGGGGCGGGGCTGGGCACGGGGTGGGGGGCGATCTTATTGGCTGAATGAAAGGAAGGTCAGCCTGCCCGGGCCCCCGGCGGGCCCTCCCCCTGCGGGCAGGGCGGGCGGGCGGGCGGGGAGGGTGGGCATACCTGGGCAGGTGGCGGAATTGTTGCAGGGCCGGGTCTCCCGCAGGGGCCCGCTGCACAGGGTGCCATAGGGGGAGGACACGCAGGAGCGGGTCCGCACCTGCAGACCCTGCCCGCACGTCAGGGAGCACACGCTCCACGGGGACCACTCCTCCGCCGCGGGGTCACCTACAAGAGAGGGGCAGCGTCCGGGCACTCCGTCTGGCCGGAGTCCTCCTGCCCCGGCCCCGGGGGACAAGCCCGTCAGGGGGCAGCCAGGCCCGGCCCTCGGGCCCCACGGGACAGGAGAGGGGCGGCGGAGCTCCGGAACACGGACGCGGACGGGCACATGCCAAGCACCCACGCCACCGGATGCCGCGGAGGAGGGGAGGCGGCCCGCGTTACCTGTCTGCGCCAGGTACACCCCAGGCTCGTCCGCGGACCTCGGCCACTGGGTTTTCACCTTCGGCTCCTCTTCCGGCTCCTCACCTGGAACACGGAGGCGGCGGCGGGGGCTGAGCCAAGGCCAGCTCCGTCCCGCCGGGGTGTGGCACAGCCTCGCTCGCCCTCAGCCCCGAGGGTCTGGCACCGACCGCAGACGCTGCTGAGAGAGCCATCCAGTCCTGTCCCCGCCCCCCCCCCCCCCCCGCCCCCGCCACCACCACCGTTTTACAGATAGGGAAACTGAGGCTCAGAAGGCCTCACAGGACTCGCCCATAACCTCACAACTTCCTTTTCCTCCTCTTGCCTCAGGCAGACCCGGGGGGGGGGCATGGAGGGGAGTGGCCCCTCCTAATGACTCTGGGAGAGTTCTGTGCCCAGTGCTGTCCGCACCCACCCCTTTAGCCCTCCCCCGGGGTGTAGGGACCCCTCTCTGTTTAGAGGTGAGGGAACGGAGGGCTCGAGAGAAGTGACTTGTCAGGACCCCGCAACTTGGTGAGCCTGAGACCCAAGCTCTTTCCCCTCCCACGGCTGGCGCCAAGGGCTGGCAAACACAAACACCCACCAGGCGGCCGTGGCCACCCCCACGCCTGCCTCTGGGCACGGTTCTCACCACGCCGGGCGGGGTCTTGGGCCTGGAGCAGCATCGGACTGCGCCCTGAAGGCCCAGGTCAGAAGGCAGGTCCCCGGGACTCGAGGGCCCACATCCAGGAGACCCTCTCTCCCGTGCCCCTCGGGCCAGGAGAGCGGCCGGCCCTGCAGGGCCATGCTGCCCGGGCCCCGGCCTCGCAGGGCTCCGGGCCTTGGAAGCTCCACCGGCGATCCAGCTGAACGGGCCAGATCTGGCCCGAGGGCCGTAGTTTGCCCACGGCTGTAATATCTAGTCTCATCAGCGCCAGGCCCTGCGCTCCGCTTCAGCCGCCGGTCCTAAGGCCTGCTCTGCGCCGTCGCCGGAACCGCACCTCCTCTGCCCCTGGGTCCACAAACACCTTCGGAGTCAGGCAGGCCCGGGTCCCCTCTGGGGTGCGGACACTGCCCCGCCGTGTGACCTTGGGCAGGGGCCGCTGCCTCTCTGACCTCCTTTTTACACCGAATGACACAAAATTCGAACGCTCCCAGACGGCAGGCCACGAAGCCTCGGCACGCTGCTCGGCACACGGCGACTGCTCAGGAGGCAGGAACTCTGGGGTTTATTTTTATCACCTCCCCTCCCCTCCCCACTCCCCCCTCCTCCTCACCCACTCACGCCACCCTTCAGCCCTGGGCCTCCTCCCTCTGAACAGTGTCTGAGGGGCTCCCGGCCTCCCTCTGGGCCCAGCTCCACCGGGACACTGAGAAGGTGCGGGTGCCACGCCTGCCAGCTTCTGAATCTGCGCACCCAGCCTCCACCGCACCCGCTCAGCCAGTCCCCCCACCCCCCCCCCCGGAGCCGTGTGACAAGCCGCCTCCTCCACACCCGCCCCCAGGCTGCTGAAGAAACCACAGCTGTGCCAACTGGCACCGCGACAGACTCCGGCGGCACATCCGCTGGGCACCCAGGCTCCCCAGCAGCCCTTCTCGGCTCCCTGCCTCCCCCAGCCCCCACCTCGCTGGCTGTCTCGGGCCTCCACCTCTCTCCTCGAGCCCACGTCCACCCACCCCCTTGGTGACGACAAGCTCGTCACAGACAAAGCAGAAGCTAGCACACAGGAGAACCCCCTCACACTCACGTCCTGTCCCACCCCTCCACCCCTCCACCCCTCTCCCCACCTCCACACCCTGTTCCTGCAGCTCTCCTCCTCACAGAGGCCAGCCGCTTGGTCCCACGTCCACTCCTTCCCTCTTCCCAGGAGGGCTCCGTCCATCTCCCCTCTCCCATCAGCATTCCGTCAGCGTTTTCTCCTCCGCGCGGCCCAGGAACGCGCCCAGGCCCCCTCCCTTCTCGGGGAGCCCTCCTTCGACCCTCCATTGCCCCCCGGCTCCTCTCCGCCATCAGGGAGTGGGTCACAGCCCGCACTCCTGCTCCTCACCTGCCACTCGGGTCCCGGCTCAGATGCCACCGCGCCGGCTAACCCACTGCAGCCTGGCTTCTGACCGCATCTTCCTGCTGAAGCCCCTCCCGACAGAGTCACCCACGCCGCCTCGCCACTCAATCCTACGGACACGCTGCGGGCCTCGTCTCACTTGACCCCCGGGCGGGCGGCATGTGTCCCCGGGGACTCTGCCTGCCCTGAAACACTCCCTCCCCCCGCCCGACCCTCCCGCTTCCCTCCCGCCTCTCTGGCTCCTCGAGCCCAGCCTGCCTACGGGCCCATCTTCCCGCTGCCCCCGGGGCCCACGCCGTCCTGTTTTCTCTGCACCCTCTGCGTCCCCGCTCCAGACTTCGTCACCCTCGGAGCGGCTGCTGCCGAGCCACCATCCCAGACAGCCCCTCCCTCTCCTCCCCTCACTCCGGTCTAGTCTGCTGCCTCCTGAGCAGGTCTCCCCACGTGGCGGGGGGAGGGAGTCTGCGAGGAAGCTGAGCCAAGAGGACAAGGAGGGGGCCTAGGAAGGGGTGCGAGCACCCCTGAAACTCCCAAGTGCCCCACCCCGTGAGCGGAGGCCTTGCTGGGCCAGGGGCTCCGACGCTCACACTCGGCGTGTTCCAGACAGGATCGTCGTCCACCTCCTCTCAAACCTCCACTGCGTGCTCCCGGCCTTCTTTGCCTGGAAAACTCCTACTTGACCTTCAAAACCCACCTCGAATGACCCCTCCTCCGTGAAGTCTCCTTTGCCCCCTCCCCAACTCCCCAGGCAGAATTGGCTGCCCCCCACCCCTCCGGTGTGCCCTCGCCTCACAGATGATCGCATCTTCTGACTGTGCGAACTTCCTCCCGCCCATGAGCCGCCCGAAGGAAGCTGTGTGTGAGCCATCGCCCGCCCGCACAGGATCCGGTCCAGGGGAAATATCAATACACACGCTGCTCCCGGGCCCCTCCCCCCGCCGCGTGGCAGGGTCGCTGGGAACAGTTATTTACGATCTTGGACATCAGCTTTGCCCAGCGGCCACCCCCCTATTTACTAATGAGCCTGACACCCACTTATGAATACGCATTCTAGAGAAGCCTTCAGTCCGTGGCGAACGGAGCCAAGCATCTCCTGATTCAGCTCCTGATTCGGGGTCTTGACCATCATTGTGACAAAAAAAAAAAAAAAAAAAACCCACCAGCCTGGCGCCCAGGAAGACCACCAGCAGGAACAGGTGGCAGAGCCGCCGGCCGGCTCGTCCTGGCTCACTGCTTCCCGTGGGCTCCGGTCCTCGGCTCGGCCCGCGCCCGCCGTGTGCAGGCCGGCCCCCCAACATAACCAGACAGGAGGGTGGTGCCTGCTGGAACCCACCCTGATTGAAAGTCAGAGCACGTCCCAGGTCCAGCGTGAGCCCCTCCCCTCGCCTCCCGGGCTGGCCAGAGGGGCCGGAACTCGCCCAAGGCCCACGGGGGCCACACCGACTGCCCCCCTCCACCCACCCCCGCTTCCCCGGAGTGGGCCTGCTATTTGCCCCCCACACGTGAGAGCCAGTCCAGGGGGAAGGAGACAGATGGGCAGGGGTGTCACCTACGGAAACAATCGTTTATTCAGCATCCACCACGTGCAGGCCCCGCCAGCCTGGCTCCGGGCCCGGAGCAGGGGGAGTCTGCGGGGAAGCCGAGCCAAGAGGACTAGGAGGGGCCTAGGAAGGGGTGCGAGCACCCCTGAAACTCCCGTGTCCCCCCACAGTGAGCGGGAGGCCGATGCTCACAGCCCTGCCCTCTATCTGTGTCCCCACCGGCCGCCTGGCGTGAGCACAGACAGACCCGCTGCCTGGGGCAGGCGTCCGGGCCAACTCCTGACCGGTTCTGCTTCGTCTTGAAGAAGGTATAACCCTTAGGTGGCCTTTTCGTCCGCTCGTTTCCGCCTCGTTAGGACGGCTTCTCCCCTCCCCTTGTCAGGAATGAGCCTCCACTCCAGAGCCTCCCACGGGAGAGGCTGCTGGGGATTCGAACCCAGGCCTCTCCGACGCTGGAGGCCGCGCTCTTCCCTCTGAACTGCGCTGCCTCATCGGACAAAATGCAACTCCCCTCGGACCTCCTCCGAGACCCCTTTCCTAATTAATCCCCAGGGGACCCCGCGTCACTCCCTCGCCCCACCAAAGCCAAAGCCCCGCACCCCAGACTTGCCTCTGCCACCCTGTTTCTCACCATCTCTGACTGTTCCTTTGCACACCTACCCCCTCCCCCAGCCCCCAAGGTGAGCCTGATCCCGCCCCCCTCCCCCCCCAGCAGGCTCCAAAAGTGATTGCCTAGGAATGTGGCTCCAGACACTCTCCCCTGCCCAGGAGCCTTCAGCGGCTCCCAGGGCTGCAGCCGCCGGGTCAGCCTCCGAGCCCGGCACGTTCCGGCCCCCACCGGCCTGCCCAGGCCTCCCCTCCCCACGAGGTGGCCAAACACCGGCGGGCCACGAGGAGGGTGGGAAGAACAAAGGTGTAGGAGCGCGGCAAACGTAGGTCCGACTCCCAACTCTGCCGCAGTCTTGCCGTGTGCCCTTGGGCAAGTCACCTCACCTCTCTGAGCTAAAAAATCTTCGGAAATAAAGATGACACTTTCTACTACAGGCGCATTGCGAGAGTAAAAGGCAACGAGAGACAGGGCCCACGTGGAGTATGACGACCCCTCAGTGAAAAGGAGCTGCCACCCCCTCGTTTCCCCTTGAACATACAAATGCTCCCCTCCCTTCTTCCACGTCCGTCTGCCAACGTTTTCTGCAGGTCAGGTGCCACCTCCTCCGGGAAGCCTTCCTGGGCTGACCCCACGGGGGCTTGGGGACGCGGTCCCTCCTCTGCGGCTCAGACCCCAGGCTGCCTCCTGCTGCAGCGGGGCATCGGGGCCGTGTCCCTCTGGGAGCCCTGCGGGAGGGAGGGCCTCATCCTCCCTGGCCCATCTTGCACAGGGGTCCTAGCTCCGAGCGGCCAGGCTCAAGGCAGGCACTCAGCCAACATGGGCCAGACACCTCTGGGGGCTCCCTCCCCACCCATCGGGGAGCCATGCCGGTCTCCCCTCTGGCACTGGCTGGCAGGGTGGGCACCGGCTCGCGGCCCCGTGAGCAGGGCGGCAGGCTCTGTCCCCCACACTCCACGTGCTCCGGCCTCCCCAGCTTCTTTTGTCGGGAACTTGTTAAAAATGGCCGCGGTAATAGCCACATCCACAGCGAGAGCGTGGCGGTCCACACAGCGGCCCCCAGGCACCCGGCACCCTCCCTGCGGCTGCCCCCGAGGCCCCGAGGGGGCACCCACGGACCCGCACCACGGGCGGCTCCCCAGCCCCAGCAGCGCCTCTCATGCCCCACAGTGAATCCCAGTCCCAGGGGTGCAGGGGCAGAGGGAGGGGGCTTCTGGAACCCCTAAAGCCAGACGTGGCCCATTCGGCTGTTCTATCCGGCCCGATGAGCTGAAAGAGCAGAGGGTTCTCTTGCTCTCCCCTCCGCTTCTTCACCAGCAGCCCAAGAGGAGAGTGCCAGCATGGTCAGGTTGCTTTTGTTCCGGCCCTCCGGTCCAGTTTGAGAACCCATGGTGGCCCTCGAGTCAAGAAGTTTGCCCACCCCTGCTCTAGGCTGTGCCTCCACCACTCAGGCTGGGTGTCCCTCGGAGACCAGAAACCCAGCCACGATGCCAACCCCGCTCCCGTGACTTCCTCCCCACGCCGCTGGCCTATCTGTCCAGCCTCCCAGCGGAGCGAGCTGGGCCCCTGCCACCGGCCCCACGTGGCCAGCAGCTCCTCGAGAGCAGAGACCACATCTGACTCACGCCGTCTCCCGCGTGACACCCAGCTCCTCGCCGCCTTCCTCAGAGCCCTCGGCCAACGGGGTGAGGTCCCGGGGTTTGCAGACGGCAGGCAGAGCCCTGGCCCCGTTTCCCACCCCGGTGGGGGAGGTGGTGCTGTCCGGGAACATCAGTCTGGGTCTCTCCCCGTACCGGGCGCGTGTCCCCACCTCCGCTTCCTCTACCTCGAAAGCCCTTCCTCCTTCGGGGTTTCACAGAGCACGCAGCGGGAAGTGGCATGGGATGGCTCACAAAAGGGCCGTGAAATAGCGCCGGGTCACGGACAGAGGAGCGCACCCCCTTTCTGGGTCTCTTTCAATTGGGGTGACTTCCGCCAACCTGCCTGGGATAGTCCAGGTTGCACCTGTTGCCCTGATGTCATTATAGCACCTCTTCCCCCCTGTAACCTCCACACGGTCCCGCAGGAAGATGCGGTCAATTACGTGGCCACCTTCCTTTTAATCCTTCCTAGTGCACGCAGGAGGAAGGTGTGAACACCTCCCCGCACGTGCTGATTTCTCTAATAGACTGGGAGGAGGAGCAAGCCTTCCGCTGGAGTTCGATAACATCGCTGTTCACGCTGTGGCTGTTTTTGGCCGTCTCCTACTTCAAAGAAGTGGTGCACTTTTTCCATGTATGACATGAAATTCCTTTTTAATAAAAAGAATTTTAGCCGAAACCGGTTTGGCTCAGTGGATGGAGTGTCGGCCTGCAGACTGAAAGGTCCCGGGTTCGATTCCGGTCAAGGGCATGTGCCTTGGTTGCGGGCACCTCCCCAGTAGAGGGTGTGCAGGAGGCAGCGGATCGATGTCTCTCTCTCTCTCATCGACGTTTCTAACTCTCTCTCCCTCTACCTTCCTCTCAGTAAAAATAAATCAATAAAAAAAAATTTTTTTAAGAATTTTAAAAGCCTGTCGATTTAAGGAAAAAAATGTCACGAGATAGCGAATTCCTACTCACTCCTCAAAACCCAGCTCAGAATCACCTTCCTTAAACTGCCTTCTCCTCCCTCAGCGGTTTGATCCCTCCCTCCCTCCCCCTTGGCCTCCGCACATGAACATCACGCCCGTGACACTAAATGATGACAACCGTGAGCCACGCAGTGAGGGCGGACCGTGTGCCAGGCACTGTGCTAAGCACGTACCCCCCTTCTCTTGCTTAACCCCCCGTTATTCTGTGGAACCGCTCTAGCACCCCCTGTCATGGGGGGGGGGTGAAGACACTTGCCCGCGGTCACACAGCCAATCCGGGGTGGGGAGGGGTCAGGAACTGCAGCTGGGCTGGGCGACCTCAGCCTGAGGCCTTGACCACACGGCACACCAGTGGTCACTCCCCGCCACCACAGGGCAGAGGGGGCGCCCGGTGCCTCGGATCTCATTCCCGAGGCAGCCCGCGGACTGGCACACTGCATTCTGATAAAGACACGAAGACGCGTGTGATGGATTGGCTGGGGCCCGGCCCCCCACTGGGATGTGTGGGGTGTGGGGGGGATGATGCGGGGGAGAGTCTGTGCCCCCCTCTCCATCCCTCGACAGACACACAGAGCTCCAGCAGCACTGGTCGGGGCTGGAAGGATCTTCCAGGAAACTCACTGCATGCGCGAGGCCTCCCCCACCCCACCAGAGACAGGCTGTGCCTCCCCCGTGTCTGAGCCCCAAACAGGCAGGTCTCCCCCCCCTTCCTGCCCCCAGACCAGGCTGGCCGAGAGCAGGGCCTGAGTGCTGAGAGGAGGAAGGCCCACCCCGGGCTGGGCAAGCCGGGCCAGAGGGGACAGGGCTGGGCTGAGCTGAGAAGGGTTCGGACGTTCTGGACAGACAAGGGCAGAGGGCATCCCAGGTGAGGGAAAGAGCCGGGGAAAGGCAGGGAGTTCCCAGAGAGCAGGGCGTTCGGGGCCGGTGAGGACGCCGCTGAGAGAGCAGGAGGGAGTTAGAGGGCTGGCTGAAGAGCCGGTGGCAGCTGGGGCAGGGGTGGGGCCGGAAGGCCAGGCTGAGGGGTCTGGGCCACAAAGGACCGTCACTGGGGGCTGGGCCAGGGAAGCAACACACAGCAGCGGTGGCAAGAAAAGGGATTGGAACCCGATCCTGCCTCCCTCTCAGGGTGCTCGGACGACCCCAGGCCCACCCTGTGGCCGTGACTCAGGAGTGGAACCCAGACGATGGATGGGGAGACCAGGACGGGCCAGGGCCCTGGGGGGGGGGCGGGGAGTGTGGCAGAGGAGGGAGCGGGGTGGTGAGAGTGAGAGACGTTCCCTTTCAGGTGTCACTTGGCACAGCTACCCATCGGCTGATGCCTCCTCGGGACAGGAGGGTGGGCGGGCAGGAACTGCAGGCTGGCGGCCCCCCCACTCCCACCCCCGCCCCCCGCCGAGCTGGGCTGGCAGCTGGCACCACCCCTAAAACCCACCTTCCTGGCCCGGCCTCTGCCAGCCTCCACGCCAATCCTCTCCCCAGCTCCTTCCTGCCTGCCTTCCCTTTCTTCCTTTCCCCCCACTTAACAGATTGCAGCAGCAAGATGGCACAAATTTATGGCTCAACTCACCAAAAATAACAAGAGATCTATCAAAGGCAGTTTGCGTGAAATTAACAGGCGCCTGTACCCTCTTGTCAAACGCGCTCGGCTCTGAGGCGGCCCTGGCACGGCGCTCCGCCGCCGCCTGCCAGGCCCGGGCCTCCCCGCCCCTCCCGGACCCGCAGCCCCGCCCCTCCCGGCCTCGCCACCCACCCTCCCTCCCCGGGGTGTCCCAGAGAGGGGGGGAGCACAGCTCTCGGCCCCGGTCCCTGGCAAAGGGGCCCGGAGGAGGGGGGTCCTGGCCTTCACCACCATCCCCCCCCCCGCCCCCCGCCCCGGTCTTGTTCTCAATCTGGCAGCCCCGCGTGCCAGCCGGTCCCCCTACAGCGGGCACATGGGCCCCGCTGGCCAGTGGGGAGGAGGTGCCGTGTGGAGGGGAGGCCACGGGCCTGCTGGCAAAGGCTGTGCTGCCACCAGGCACCGACTGCCCTGGGCCCTCGGACACTGCCTGCCACGTGGACTAAACGGAGCCTCGCCCCAGAGTGGCAGAAGGGAGGAGCTGGCAGAGGGGAAGAGTCTCCTGTTTACGGGGGCGGGGGGGGGAGGCTGTGCCAGCCCAGCGGTGAGCCCACTCACGACGGCCGATGCCCATCACGCCCTGCACCTCCCCGCAGGGCCTTCCGGCAGGCGAGCCCACGGAGCAGCCTGGGAACATGCCAAGCAGGCCAAGGGGCATCAGCAGAGCCGGGCTCGGGGACAGCTGGGGGCCCAGGGCTCCCGGCTCAGAAGGGGTACCAGGCCACGTGTCCAAGGATAACCCGCATCCCACCGCCACCCACCCTCAGTCCCAGAGGCCGCGGCAGAGGCTGGGGTGATGGTGCCCTTCTTATAACCAGTCCCGTCCTCCCCCGCCCCCCCATCCCCAAAGACACCCTTATAACGAGTCCACTCCCACCCCCATCCCCAAAGACACCCTAGCTACCAACCCACCCCTGCTTCCGGCCCCAGCCAAGCCCAGCTGGCTGCTCCTGGCTCCGGGCTGCACGTGGCAGCCTGCCCAGATGGTGCCCGCCCAGGAGGGCAGAGCCGTGGCGCGCCCTCCACCGCAGACCACTGGGCCGGCGGGCCGCAGGGGACGCCAGACAAAGGAACCCACCCTCCGCCGGGCCGGGCGGGGGCCCCGCAGAGCGACAGGCGGCGGCGGCCAGGCGGGAGGAGCCATAAACCTCCTGATGTATGCCTGGCACTCTCCACAGATGTTCGACAGAGAGGGGAAATCCAATTTCTTCCTGCAGGCACTAAATCCCAGGCCAGCCTCCCGGGGCCTGCAGCCTGCCCGCGGCCCCACTGTCACCGGGACAGCTTCATTGACCACTGCGAGGGGGCCAGGCTGGCCGAGGGCCAAGGCCAGAGCGAGGCCAGGGGGCACCTGCCACGGGCACAATGCCAGCCATCTCCCGGGGGAGGCTGAGAAGCCCCCCCCCCCCCCGGAAGGACTGCCGAGACAAACACGCCCTCTTGTTAACTCAGGGACACCTCCCCATTTCACAGACAAGAAATTGGTGCCGCCGAAACCGGTTTGGCTCAGTGGTAGAGCGTCGGCCTGCGGACTGAAAGGTCCCGAGTTCGATTCCGGTCAAGGGCATGTACACTGGTTGCGGGCACATCCCCGGTGGGGGGTGTGCAAGAGGCAGCTGGTCGATGCTTCTCTCTCATTGACGTTTCTAGCTCTCTATCCCTCTCCCTTCCTCTCTGTAAAATATCAATAAAATATATTTTTTTTAAAAAAAGAAAGAAATTGGTGCCAAAAAGGGGGTGTCCACTCCAGGTAACAAAGGCGGTGCCCCACTCCATGACTCCGGCCTCCAAAGCGGGGACGGGGACAGACCCAACTCCTCCAACGCTCCTGGCAGCCCCCCCTGGAGCCCCACTGCCTCCCTGGGGTCCCCCCTCCGCCTGCTCCACATGCCCCTTCTGACCCGCATCCCTGCGCCAGTGACAGCCTCACGATCCTCGGCCAACACCTATCATCCCAAACGGGGAAACCGAGGCCCAGAGAGGGGAGGGAGCTTCCGTTAGTGCCCGAGCTAAGAATCAGATCCCGGGTCTGCCTCCCTCCCACCCAACCCCCTGCCGGGCCCCCGGCGAGGCCCCGGCCCAGCCCTGGTCAGCAGGCATCAGGGTCCAGCTGAGGGGTTGGGCACCTCGAAGCAGCGGGAAGAAGGACCGGAGGGAGGAGGGGAGCCGGGGTGGGAGCAGGAGCAGGCAGGACTCAGGGGCTCGGGGAGCTTCTGCCCCGTCAGCAGGAAGCTCTAGCAGCTGGAGGCCTCGGTCCCAGAAGACCTGGGGGCCCAGCGCGGGAGAGACAGAGGATGCTGGGAGCGGAGCCAGCCCAGCCCTCCAAGGCGGCCTAGAAGCTCGGGCCCTCCACCCGAGGGGCACCTTCCTCTGCAGCTCCCTCTGCCCCGACCTCAGCGGCCCACGCGGGCAGGAGCACAGCCCCGATCGCTGCTACTCCAGCCTCCAGGCACCCTGGTCAGGTCGCCATGCCAGGGCCTTCCACAGCCACTCCCAGCCCGGGGCCTTTGTCCTCCACGCTGCTCGCTCGGCCTGGAATGCCCTCACCACCACGCCTTCCTTTGGCTTGGCTCGCTGCCACCTGACCTTCGCATCTCTGCTCCTTTCCGCCTCCTCCAGGCAGCCTTCCCTGACTGCCCTCCCTGCGTTTATCATAATCACTGTCTGATCTGTGCTCCCCGCTTCATCCACCCAGACTGCAAACTCTTGAAGGGGGGGGAGGTGTAGCCCTAATCCATTCTGGTGACCCCGACATCTGGACGAGGCTGGGCACAGAGGGGGGCCCATGGGTGAACGGCTCTGTGGATCTGCCAGGATGGGCACCAGCAGGCGGCACCATCAGTCGGTCCCCGGGACCCCGGGCACCCCCCCACCCAGGCCGGGCCCGGACTCACCATATCTCATCTCAGTTGTGAACAGGTCATTGCTGCTCCCCGAGGGCAGATCGGTCTCCGCGGAGGGGGGCGGGCCCCCGGGCCCCAGGGCATTGGACAGGGTGTGGGCAGCCGGGGGTCCCCGAGGGGTGGAGGTGGCCGGGCCGGCCCCGGCCTCGCCGGGGCAGCTGCAGCCGGGCTGGGCAAAGCCGCAGGCCCTGCCGGCCGCGCGGCCGCACTCCTCGCTCCAGCGGCAGAGCACGCCGCAGGTGAACTGGCTGGAGTTGTTGTTGTTGATGAGCAGGACCTCGACGAACCGGAAGGCCAGGGCGGTGGGGGCCAGAAGGCGCCGGGCCTCGGAGGGCTCCGCCGACAGGCACAGCTGCACGAAGTTCTTGTCGAAGTGCAGGAAGGTGAAGGGGCCCGAGCCCCCGCACAGCTCCAGCCCGGCCGCTGCCGCCGCCGCCGCCTCCCCCTCCTCCTCCGGCCGCCCCGTCGGCGGCTCCGCCTGGGCCGCCGCCGCCCCGTCCGCGCGCGGCCGCAGGCAGGTGAAGTTGGCCAGGTAGTGGTCCAGCGGCAGCAGGCGGGGTGCAAAGTGGGTGCACACCTCCTCCTGGCGGTTGAAGCGCAGGTAGAGGGAGTACTTGGTGGGGTCGGGGTTCTCCAGCGTCCAGGAGCAGCCCGAGGCGATGGTCGGGAAGAGGTCCTGCAGCGAGAAGGCCCCGTAGAGCACGCCGGAGGCCAGGGCGGAGCAGGCGCTGGGGTCGGGGTCGAAGGCGGCGGCCAGGCGCAGGGACAGAATCACAGACAGTAAGAGGGGACAGGCTGGGGTCATCCTATGTCCCTTGCCCTGCGGAGAGAGACAGTGTCAGCGGCCGGAGGCACAGCCAGCATGAGCTCTGAGTCTCCCGGTGGGCCTCGTGGGTCAGACCACCGGGGCGATCTCAGACGCGGGGCCTGGCCCCTCCGAGCTAACCTGGGGGGAACGGGGACGGGGGCCTGCCTGGGATCTCGTGCGCACTCGAACGTTTGTTGTCATTGCTGCTGCTGTCCTACGGGCCTTGGTCAAGTCCCCTCCGCCACAAGCATCTCGGCTTGACAGTAGGACCCAGCCCCACCCACGCCCCCGGCGGCTCCCAGGCACACCGTGTGTCACGGGTAACCCAGCCGTAATTGTCAAAGCAGCCATGTTTGAGGACTTGCTTTTTCATAAAATCAAAGAGATTCAAGGTTATTCCCGGAACAAGGTCATTCATTCTCACTCGCTTTGCCGAGTGGGAGGAAAAAGGGGGGGGCGTGACTACCAGCGCGCCAGAGACTGCGTCCCACCCCCCGAGCCATGCCCACGGAGGGAGGACGTCACACGTATGCACATCAGCCGTATTGCTGCTGTGGATTTCCTGGTGGGAACGAGCAGGCGTGGCATCTGCACAATGGGTGCAAGAGTTCCTTCCCCACAAACCCATCTCCCCCTCCCGTCATGGGCGATGCCCCGACGCCTGGCTCAGGGCCTACCCCCGGCGAGGCCGCCACCGTGCCATCTCCCTGCTCTTAGCTCCCACGGCCCCGGCCTGAAAGACCACCCCACCCCGTCACCATGACCTCTGACCCTTGCTATTTCCCCAAGGCTGCCTCGCATCTCATTGAGTCTTCAGGGTCCTAATGACGGAAACCAGAGTTCGTGGTTGTCCACATTCGCCCCCCAAAATGCCGCCCTACGGTGAGCTCCCCGCAGGTGCGAGTGGCCTCCGGGTGTGGGAGGGCCACCGGACCAGCCCGGACAGACACGCCAGGCGGTCAGGCCGGAGGGGACAAGACCAGCCCAGACACAGTCACCGCCCGCAGCCTGCTCGGGCCCAGCCCGGCCCTGCCCCCGGATCGATCCACCCCGCCTCCTCCTCCGTGTCCACAGCCGAGCTCGCGGCGCTGGATGGGCCCCCGGAGCCTGCTTGTTCCACATTAGAGGGAAAAGGATGAGGCTCTGAGAGGGGAGGCAGCCTGCTCAAGATCACACACGAGTGGCCACGCTGGAGCTGGGGTTCAGGACCCGCGGCCCCAGCGTGGGTTTCTCTCTCTCTCTCTCTCTCTCTCTCTCTCTCTCTCTCTCTCATCCACCAACAGCCTCTTGCCCAGTCCCCTCCCTTGCTCGGGCTTCAGGCCCGATGGACAGGCCATGACCCCCGGGAACTGAATCACAAGCAGGAAGGAATATTCACAGGTATGGCTAGATTTTCCTAAGACAAACGCCGCTCCCTCCCCAGGGAGAGATTTCCCCTCAGCTGTTCGGAGTCTAAGTCGCGGGTAGAGGCTGGGGGGGGGGGGGGGAGGCAGGAATCAGAACCTCAGAACTCCCATCCCCGCATAGAAGGGAGCGCCTCGCTGCTCCAGACCCCGCACGCGACCATTCCGAGCCAGGCCCACGCCCTGGCCACAAATCAGAGGGGTGCGGGCCGGCAAACACAAGGCAACCCCGTGTACTGGGGAGGAGCCACCCCTCCTGCCTCCAGAGACCCCCCTGGCGTCTCTCAGCAGAAGGCAGACAAGGCTGTGTCTCCACTGCCCCCCCAGCCCCCCCCCCCCAGAAAAAGGGACCGGACTCTTGGTCTTCCCGCCCTGCATCATCCCTGTCCCAAACTGTTGAGCCCGCCCCGCCGGCTGCGGCGCCAGCAAAGCCAGCAGCTGATAATGATTGGCATCCAATCCCCCCCGCTGCCCCCAATTATTTTTAAGCAGGCTGCAAAATTCAGGCCATAGCTGGGGCTCAGCGGAGGGGAGGCGGCAGCTCGTTACCACTGGCCTCGCCTCCCCCACTTGGAGCAGGCGGGAAATCTCCCCGCACAGACACCAGCACGCATGAGCGCGAATAGCCCTGGGCCCGGCAGGCATACACTCAAAAGCATGGATGCATACTTAGACAGGCGACGACAGGTGTTCTGCGTGTACAGAGATCCGCATGCACATGGATGAGCGTAGACCACTGATGTGGGAACTCCCATGCACACGGGACCGTGCCCATTCGCATGTACTGGGGCAATTAAGAGCCAAACGTTTGCTCACCGAGGCAGAGATGCAGCGTACTCTCCCGTGGGCATACACACACACACACACACACACACACACACACACACACACGGGTATCGGGTTCTCTGAGGCTCCGGGTATGACAGGTGCGTGTCGGGCCGGAGCTGACCTGCTGCCTCTTCCTGTTCCTTGAAGCCTCTTGGGTCCCCGCTGCTACCTACTCCATGGTCCCAGCTCCCCCACCCCCAGGGCCTCCACTGCGCCCTACCCCACAGTCCCGACCCACCAAGAGGCACGGGTCCACATCCCTCAGAGCCACGGGGTAGCTTCTCCGGGACTGGGGCACCTCTCAACACGCCCGAACCCCTCCCCTGCGCAGTCTCCTTCAGACACCCCTTCACACCAACTCCAGAATTTCACCCCGATATGTGTGAGCCTCACTCTTCCTGCATATGACTTCTTTATATCCCTCTCCACACAGGAAATAATGCAAGGAGCCCGATTCCAGGTGAGGTCAGAGAGACATCCCCCCTGGGCGTGGACCTGGCCTCACAGGCGCCTAAGTCGTTATTAGCCATGATTGGCCGCCCGGAGCATGGATCCCTGGCCTCCAGGTTGCACAGCTCCCTCCCCCTCCCGCCCTCCTCCTCCTCAGAACCTCACAAACTCTCCCCTCCTTCCCGCTGAGGTCAGCTGCTGCCCCTGGGAAGGTTCTCTGGGCGGAACCACAATGTGCCACCTGTAAGCCCACAGCCCTCCGTGCACAGGCGCTAACTCCACAGGAAAGGCAATGGGGTCGGCTCTGAGGAAGCCCTTCCTGGGTCTGGAAGTTCACGGAGAGAATAACCAAAAGCCCCCTCCTCCTCCTCCTCCCTCAGGACCTCAGTGGGCTGAGATGGGTGATGGCGGGAGGGGGTAATCTCAGTCTCAGGGACCCCCAGCCCCCACCCCCACCCTCCTCGGGCTAACTTCACCGCCTCCCAGCAAACCTCGGCGGAACCCCATCCTCTGCCCAAGCACACTCAGGCCCGCAGGCTCCCGGACCCCTCCGCCCCCCCTTCTGCACCAAAGAGGGAGTCCGTGGCTGGAAGGACCAAGGCAGGACTCCGGGTGGGTGGGCGGCAGAGCGGCGGGGTGGGGCACCTCCAGTCGAGGACCGGGTCTCTATAGGGACCCCCCCAGGATCGACCCTTTTCCACCGGGCCAGCTAGGACGAGGGGAAGCTGGGTGGCCGGGAGCCGGGAGCCTGGCCGCGGTGGGAGGAGGGGCGCAGCGGGCGCTGGGCGGTCGGATTTACCCACCGGCAGCTCCGATCCGCCCGCCTGTCACTCACCCCCCGCCTCCCTCCCCGGGGCTCCGAGCCCAGGCCGAACCCAGGAACCCAGGCCGCCGGGGCGCGGGCAGAGCCCCCCCAGTCCGGCCTCTGAGTCCCCCGCCCACGCACCTGGGGGCGGGGGGCGGGAGAGGAGCCGGGAGCGGCGGGTCCCCAAGGGCCCCCTCTCCTTGAGCTCGGGGGCACGCAGCGGGGGCCCACCCTCCACCCTCCACCCTCCACCCGCCGGCCTCCACCCGCCGGCCTCGGGAGCTGGGGGCAGAACCGAGGGCGGGGGCGAATGGCCCCCCAGGCGGCCCCTCCCTCCAGACTGGCCGGGAGTCGCCCGACCTCTCTGTCCCGGAGGGGGCTCCGGGGGCCCAGCCCGCCGTAAGGAGGGGGCTCCGGGGCCCCCAGCCCGCCGTAAGAGGGGTGCGGGCCGGCCCCGGCCCCCGGCGGAGCCGCGTGGGCGGCGGGGAGGGGGCGGTGACTCAGCCGCCCGCCCGCCTCCCCGGAACTTTGCAGCAGCTGGAGCGCCGTTGCTACAGGAACGGAGAGCTTTTGTTCCCCAATGTCAGGGCTGCCAGGGCGAGAGGGAGGCCGCCCGCCCCTCCCCGGTGGGCCCGGCCTGGCCACGCCGCCCGCCCGCAGGACGCCCGGCCGCACGGCCCATCGGAGCCCAGCACTCCCGCCACGGCCCGGCTTCTTCCGAGCCGCGGGGCCCTCGGGTCAGGCGGCCCCCCAACTCCGATCCGGAGCGCTAACTGCCCTGGAAAGTTACTGAGGGCCTCTGGCCCGTGCCCCCCTGTGCTCCTCTGTGGCTGATTTCCCACGTGGGGTCCCCTGCCGCCACCCCCCCCCCCCCAACAGGCAGCCTATCTCTGGGGACCTTGACTTGGGTCTCTTTGTATTTAATCTCACCCGCCAGCCTCCACACCTGGACAAGGCCCCCAGCACCCCGGCAGCGCTGAGCCCAGTGGGGTTCTAGAGGGTGGATGGGGGAGGGGGACACAGTCCAGGCTCCCTGGACCCACCTGGGGGGGGCTGAGGGGTCTGCTGGCTTCCTCCGCCTGGGGGTGTAGTGAAGTCACGGGGACCTGTTCTGCGTCTCTCCTCTGGGGTTAGGAGAGGGGTGGGGAGGGGCCTGGCCTGGGTCTTGAAGAGAAGCAGCCCAGCGCACCCATTATCACGGAGCACCCTTCCGTGCCGGACACCCACACACACACTCTAACTCCATTCGCTCAGCAGCTACATGAGGCAGCTATCACTGACCGACCCATTTTACAGAGGGCCACACTGAGGCTCAGAAAGGTCGTGTCGCTTGCCTGGGTCACATGCCTTTGGAAGCCAGGTCCCCTGACCAAAAGCTGAGTCCCTGACTACGTCCTCGGCTCCATCACCGGGGGGGTGGGAGGGAGGGAAGAGGGCAGAGGCCAGTCAGGACCTCACTTTGCTGTTTACCCGGACCTATTCCTTCCTAAAGAGTGTGGGAGGAGGAAGGGGGGTGGGGAGGGAATGGGGGGTGCAGACGAGGGGAAGAGAAAGAGAGAAGGGAATGAGAGGGGAAACCTCTGTCTGTCTTGGTCCAGGGGAGACCTTTCCCATGCTTCCACCACCACCTGGGCATACCCGGCCCAGAGGCCACACTGACCCCCACCACTGTGGCAGCGCGGGGGGCTCTCCCCAGGTGGCTGCTGGTCCAGGGGGCCCAGTGGACGCCCCCCACTGTCCACCCCATGCCCAAGCAAGCCAGAGTCCACCTAGGCCCCCACCTCCCACCTGGAGGGGGCTGCCCTCGGGTGGACAGATGGAGGCTCCCGTGGGACCACTGCCCGCGCCCAGGCAAGCCCGTCTCAAACCCAGGGGCCAGTCCTGCTGGTCTGTGCGCCAGGGACTCCTGACTTGCCACTGGGATGAGCCTTCTCCTGCACCCCACCTACCCCCACCCCCGAAGTGCACGGCCTGGAGGGCCGGAGCAGTTCCGGCCGGCCGGGGAGCACCCGGGAGCACCCCGCCTCGCCCCACCGCCTCTCCACGGGGACTTCCCAGCGCTCACCCCGCAGCTGCGGAAATCTGGGGTGGCCGGCGGATGGGAACGGGGGTGGTGGGTCCGGGGCGGCGGGCAGGGGGCGCCAGAGGACGTCCCGGGCCGGCCGGCAGCTGGCAAGCCGGGCTGGCGGGCAGCATCTCGGGCCCGGGGCCCGGGGCCCTCCCCCGCCAGCGCCAGACCCCGCGCCCCGCGACCCGCGCCCCGCTCCCCGCCCGCCGCGGGGAGGACTTCCCGGGGCCCCGCCGCTGCGGGAGCGGCCGCCAACTTCAAAGCCCACAGCCCCCCACCGGAGCCCGTCCTGCCGGCCCCCGGGCTGCGGGAGGGTGCGTTTGGTCCCTGGCTCCGCGCCCCGGGGGTGGGGAGAGAGGCGTGGAGGGTGGACAGACAGACAGACAGACAGACAGACAGACAGACAGACAGGTTCCAGCCAAAGATGGGCCCGGGAGCCAGGGATGCGGGGCCGGCGAGATCCTGGCTGGAGAGGAGGGGGCGCCCCGACTCAGGCCGAGGGGGAGGGGGGGGACTTGCAGCAGAGACTGGCGAGGGGTGGCGGGACGCCGGACAGATGTGTGTGTTGGGGGGTGGGGGGTACGGGGACAGGGGGGGTGGGGAGAAGGGGCAATCGGACAGAATAAGAGGGAAGCATGGCCGGCACCGATGCGGGGCAGGCGGGGGCAGAGACGAGACGAGATGGAGGCGAGGCGCGGGGTCCGGCATCCAGACGGGGAGGGAGGGGGGCTGACGGGAGTGACATAATCGAGCTGTAGGCTGGACAGGGGGTTCTCATGAAGGTGGAGGGGGGGGCGCACGGCCCGGATCCACGCAGAGATGGGGGGATCCACGCAGAGATGGGGGAGACAGGAGACAGCGAGGGGGAAGGTCTGGTCAGGACGGGGGGGGGGCGCTTTAGCAAAGATGGGCAAGGGGGAGGGGACGGAACGGGGCTCGGCGGAGATCAAGGGGACCTCGCTCGGGCCCAGGCTCGTAAGTTCTCGGAGAGAGGGGAGAGAGAGGGGAGAGAGAGGGGAGGGAGAGGGGAGGGAGAGGGGAGGGAGAGGGGAGGGAGAGATAGGCAGGTGCCGAACGGAGCCCGCCGGGCGGGGGCGAAGCCAGCGGAGGTGGGGGGGGGGAGAGCGCCCCGCGCCCGGCCAGTGCGGAAACTCCGGCCCCGCGGGGAGGGCGCCGGGGGGGGCCGCCCGGGTCCGGGCCGGGCACTCACCTGGGCGCCGTCAGCAGCAGGAGCGGGGGCCGGCGCTGGCGGAGGCGGGGGCGGCCCGGGGGCGCAAGTTTGCCATCCCTAAGGCGGGGGCCTGGCCGGGCGCGGAGGGCCGAGCCGCCCGAGCCCCCGAGCCCCCGGGCGGCGGGTGCAGAAACGGCGCCGCGGAGCAGCGCGGGGCGGGCGGGCGGCGGGCGGGCGGCGGGCCAGGCGCGGGCTCCAGCCGCCGCCCCCACCCCGGCCCCGCTCCCCGCCGGACCGCCGTCCGCGTCTCGCGCCGCCTCCTAGGAGCGGGCGGCGGCTGCAGCCCCGCGCGCGGGGAGCCGGCGCCGCATCCTCCTCCCCGGTCTCCGGAGCCGCCGCTGTCTCCGCCGCCGCCGCCTCCGCCGCCGAACCGAACCGGGCTGGCTCCGCCGCCGCCTCCGCCGCCGAACCGAACCGGGCCGGCTCCGCCGCTGCTCCGGCCGCTGCCCGCAGCGCGCGCCAGGCCGAGTGACGGCCGAGGCGGGACGCGGCGCCTGCGCGGCCGGGCCGGGAGGGGCGCGGGGAGCCGCGGGAGAAGACGGGGGGCGGGGGCGGGGGCGACGTGCGCCGCCTCCTGCCACGGGGGGAGCGGCGGCGCCCGCCGAGCCCAGCGCGCCCTCCCCTCCCCGCCCCGAGCCCCAGGCGCCGGCGCGGGAGAAGCCCCGGGTAAGCCCCCGCCCCGCCCAGGGCCTCCCCAGCCGGCGGAAGGAGGCGATCCGCGGCGCCCCTCCAGCGGTACCCTCGGCTCCGGGCATCATCGCAGGCAGCCAGGGTCTCAGCGGCCCCGGGGACTGGAGCGTTTGCTCCCCCGCCACCCTCCCCCGCCCCCATGTGCACTGCCTATTGCACACCCCGGTGCATGCAGGTGCCACTCCCGTGCGCTGAACTTTGCATGTGCTTATGCGTACAGGTGCCTTGTGTGTGCACTGCGATGTTCCCCGGCTCTGTGCATGCGACTGCTACACGCGTGCACATGCCCGGGTCCTGAATTCACATTGCCTGTGATTGTATGTAGAGATGCTGTTTGTGTGCAGGCTCACAAGCGCCACATGTGTGCTGGCGTGCCGTGAGTCACTTGTACGTAGGAGCCACGTATGTACACACTGCGGTGTGGTGTGTTCGGTGCGCACGGGGGTGTACACTCGGCAAGGCTGCCTGTCCCCGAGGCATGGGGATGCTGCACGTGTGCAGTGTGTTGCCTGTTTCCCTGGCTGCCTTGTCTGTCCCCATAAGCGCCTCTCCCTGAGCCAGGGCGCCCCCATCTTGCATCTGTTTGTGTAAAAGCAGCTAGAGCTGCACAGACCCGCCCCCTCCCCAGCCTGGCACGGTGCCCAGGGACAGTCGGGTTGGGCCGGAGGCCGCATGGTAAAGGCAGCGCCCAGGAAAATGCCTGTGGCTCTGGGCCCCGGTCGGGTGGTTTGTGGCCTGGGCGTGCTGCCACCAGGAAGATGGGCAGACCAGGGGACACACCACTTTTGGGCCAAGACGCACGTAGGTGAATCGGATGTCTCTGGTCCGAGGACAGGCCGGCAGGGAGGCTACTTTGCAGCGAGAGTGAGCTGGGACCCTACTTTTTAAGGGTCCTCTGGCCAGGAAAGGGCCGAACGTGGGGAGAAGGAAGTCCCTCTTCTCCACTGAAGCCCCTTGAGTTGGGTCTCCGGGGAGACGGGGTAGGAGGAGAAGCCTCCACCTCTCCCAGGAGGACCCGGAAGAGGCAGAAAGAAGAGCCCCTTGTTTCCTCCCCGCGTCCCTCCCCCACCCGGCAGCCTCCATGACATTTGTTGTGAATGATTGTGAGAGATTATCGACTTTAATGGAAGGAGGTAATAAGGGGCGATGGAGGAATATCGCCCGTCACCTTAAGGGGATTTACGAGGCTGTGTGAGGCCGGGAGGAGGGCCGGCACCTTCCCTTTCCCGGCGGCGGCGGCGGGAGCCCGGGGAGGCCTGTGCCGGGGCCCAGCGCTGGCAGGCAGGGCGCCTGCGTCCTCCCGACCTCTCAGACACACCCCGGGTCCCTGGGTCTCCAGGCTCAGCCCCGTGGGGAAAGCCCAGCCCGGCAGCTTGCTATCCGCGTGGTGTGGTGAGAACCACCCCAAGGGCGGGGAAGATGCCAGGCCTCCTTGCTTGGGCATTGGGAGGGGCAGAGCGGTTGCTGGGGTTGAGGCCTCCAGGTGGTGGGCAACGGCGGGGAGCATGACCAAGACCTGGGGTACCCACAAGGAAGCAGGAGCAGGCCCTCGGAAGCCTCCAGAACCCCATCCTACAGAGCGCTGGCCCCTTCCACTCCCAGGGAGCTGCCTCCCTCTTCATGAATATTCATGACAGCATACTAGAGACCCAGAGCCGGGAGAAACTAGGCAGGTCTCTTGCAGATGTGCTGCAGCTGGATTCCTGAGGCCCTTCCTTCCCCCCAACCCCCACCCCCAGAATCCAGCTGGGTTCGAGGTAATCGGAGGGGCTGGGTCCAGAGAGATAGCAGCATTTTGTCTGTTTCTCTGTGCCTTGCTAGACCTTTGATTTCTTGACCCCATTCTTTCAGCCACAAAATAAAAAATAAAAGGATGCCCTAGGAAAGACAGGTGGTCAGACAGAGGGGAGGACTGACAGAGAGAGCACCGCCTACCAGGGGCTCACGTGGCAGAGTGAGGGGATCAATCGGCAAGGCAGGGGGGCTATGGGAACCGGGTGGAGAGAGCAGGGCCTCCTAGGGGTAGAGCAGCAGCAGGCTAGATTAGGGGAACCCCCTGGAACCCCCTCCCAACAGTGCCCCCCCACACACATCGGGGCTTCCCCATCTCCTTTCCCAGGAGCCCCTGCCCTTCCAGACTCACGCTGGTGAGGATGCCACCCAGGAGGACTCGGAGTAATTACAAATTGTTTCCATATTCGAATCCAGCCGGTTGAAGAAAAATTACTTTTCCAACAGCCCGGGCGGGGGTGAAAAGAGCAAGTCGTGGCCCCCGAGGGGCCTCCGGGGAGCCTGGGGCAGAGGCGGGGCATGGGAAAGGGCGAGGGCCGGGCTGAGCACAAAGGGGTGGGCAGGGTGAAGGGGCACCCCTCCTCCTGCCCCTTCCCACACAGACTGGGCAAAGGACAATGACCCCGGCCCCCTGCCCCCATCGGGACGCCCTCGGGAACCTCGGGCGGGTGGGAGGGGTCTGATCCTACAGGGCAGGCAGCAGTCAGGCTCTCTCCTGCGCCCTCACTCCGCCACGCTAGGTGGTCTGAGTAAACCCCGTTAACTTCCTGCGCCTCTGCTTCCTGGTCTGTGAAATGGTGGAAGTGATCTCGCCTGGGTTTAACTGGTGGCTTCGGTGAGAGAGAAGACGTGGGTGAGCCACAGTTCCACCTCTGAAAGAGGTCTTTTTAAATGATTATTATTACTCCTAGAGGCGCAGTGCACGAAATTCGTGCATGGGAGGGTGGTTCCCTCAGCCCGGCCCGTGCCCCCTCGGGTAGGGTCTCCAGTCCTGGCCGGTGATCAGGGCCTGTCAGGGCTTTCCTTCCCCCAGCTGCCGGCAGCTGGCCTCGCCACTGCCACTGCCACTGCTGGCCATCTGTGCAGCACCACCACCACCTACCGCCCTCCTCGCCTCCCCCAGCAGTCTGCTGCCACCAGGTCACCTCCCTCTGCGGGCAACAGGCATGGGGTGCGATCGCTTGGCTGGCCTGGGCCTCTGTCTTCGGGGTGATCGTGGGGTGATGGCAGCGCCCCCTCCCCATTCATCGCATCACACCCGCCTTGGCTGGCCTGGTGCCGGTGCATGGCGCAGTGTGGTCGTCCGGAAGGTCGTCCGGAAGGTCGTCTGGACAGGACGGTCCCTCTGCTGTTCGGTCGTTAGGTCGATTTGCATATTGTGCTTTTATTATTGTAGAAGATTATTAACTCCTCACCCAAGGACATTTCTTCCATTGGTTTTTAGAGAGAAGGGAAGGGAGAAAGAGACAGAGAGAATCACTGATTGGTTGCCTCCTGCACGCACCCAGACAGGGGCCAAAAATCCAACCCGCAGCCTAGGTAGGTACGTGCCCTGTGCGGGAATCGAACGCCGGACCCTTCGGTGTACAGGACAGTGCTCCCACTGACTGAGCCGCACCAACCAGGGCTGAAATCATTTTTTATTAGCAATTAATTCGTGTTTCTGTTAGCAGTACCGGCCACCGGGGGGCCCCGTCTGGAGGCAGCACAGATGTCAGTGGAACCGCTCAGGGGAGGATGGGAGGTCAAAGAGGGGAGCAGCCCCAGCCTTACCCGCCCGACCTCGGCTCTGCCTCCCCCTGGGCCCGCCACCGCTCTGCTTCATTGCCCTTTAAACAGATGAGAAAATGTTCTTCCCTGCCCGGTGATTTATTTTTCCCGGAGCCTGAGGTTTCCTTCTAGCTGGTGGGGACCTAGGAGCGCCGCCCCCTCCCTCAATTCCTGCCCTCCACTGCCACTCAGCCGGGCACCCTCCCACCCAGGATTCTGTGTTCAAAGATCCCCTTTCCGCCCCCCCCTCCCACCCAGGCACCTCTCAGGAGCTCCCACCCTGTCCCCAAAGACGCCCAAATGTGTGCGATGGCCTTCCACCAGGGTCTGTCCCTGAGCTCAGAGGACAAACCCTCACCGCCGTGACGCCGCGGACGCGGGAGGGGCATTCTGGCCAAGGCGGACTGTCCTCCTGTGCCCGGGAAGTCCTACACGTCTAGCGCCCATCCTTCCTGCGGCGGCGGCGGCCGGGAAGCCGGGGCAACGGGCTGGGTGTGCCTCTTCCCGGTGATGTAGGCTGGGGAGGGAGGGAGGCCTTCTCGCTGCCCGCTGCGTCTTCCCCGGGCGGCACCTGCATTCTCCGCCCCGGTCCCGAGGGCGAAGGAAGGAAAAGAGCTTTAAGGTCTGGAGTGATCTTAATACGCACGGAGGGAGGGCACCGGAGCCTGGCACTGAGAAGGTGCCAGTCTTTAGTCATTCAGTCAAAAACATATGGAGATACGTGCCCATATAATACCTTAATTTAAAAAATGGGGGGGGGGGAATTGAGTGTTTACTATTGTTCTGGGCACTGGGATGCAGGCCATCAGCAAATCCCGTGCCTCTATCTCCCCAAACATCCCAGATCTATTCCCTCTTCACGTCCCCGCCGCCAACACCGGAGTCCCAGCCGCCATCCTCAGGTGCAGCCGTGGGCAAACTACGGCCCTCGGGCCGGATCCGGCCCGTTCGGCTGTTCTATCCGGCCCGCGGAGCCGAAAGAGCGGAGGGTTCTCTTGCTCTCCCCTCCGCTCCTTCACCAGCAGCCCAAGATGAGAGTGCCAGCATGGTCAGGTTGCTTTTGTTCCGGCCCTCCGGTCCAGTGTAAGAACCCATTGTGGCCCTCGAGTCAAAAAGTTTGCCCACCCCTGCAGTCTGGTGCCTCAACTCTCCCTGACTTAATCTCTGGGCTCCCGCCTCTTCCCCACCGCCCCAACCCCTTCTCCTGGAGCCCACGGAGCTCTCTTTGTAACGTGTGGGTCAGCACCATTTCTTAAGCCCGCCAATGGCCCCCCACCACCCTTACCAGACTCTCTAGAGGTATCGCCCTCCCCACCCTCTCCCCACCCCACCCCAGGCCTGAGTAGCACCGGCTTCCTTTCTGGTCTCGGGAAACTCCAAGCCCTTCTTCTCCCAGCACTCCCCAAGGCTGACCCCTCGTCGGGAAGATTTCCGTCCCAACGCCCTTTCCTCTAGGAGGTCTCCCCCGATTAAATTCCCGAGCACCCAGCGGCTCCCTCCCATGGCCTTGTAGTTTCTCCTAGCACCCCCTCCTCTGGAAATGTGTTATCCGTCCGCCGACGCCATCTGCGTCCCCCCGGCCTGAGCTCTGTGAAGGCCGGACCTTGTCCACCGTTCGCAGGCGGCCCCTCGGGCACGGAGCACTATGCCAGGTACGTGGTAGCGCTAATAAGTATGCGTGGCCGCATGCGTGGTGAAAGGCGAACAAAGGCTCTGCGCTGCGATCCCTCCCTGGCGCCGTCTGTCCAGTGAGACAGGGTTTCACAGTTTCTCCTGTGAGGAGGCAGCGAGAGTTCAGGCCCCGCCCTGGCCGGTTTGGCTCAGTGGATAGAGCATCGGTCTGCGGACTGAAGGGTCCCAGGTTCGATTCTGGTCGGGGGCATGTACCTTGGTTGCGGGCACATCCCCAGCAGGGGGTGTGCAGGACGCAGCTGATCCATGTTTCTCTGTCTATGTTTCTAATTCTCTATCCCTCTCTTCCTCTCTGTAAAAAAAAAAAAAAAAATTATATATATATATATATAAATTTTTTAAGCGTTCAGGCCCTGTGATCACACAGACCCAGATGCCGGCCTGGGTCCCTCGCTGGTTGTGTGACCTTGGACAGGTCACGTTTGCTCTCAAAGCCTTGGTTTTCCCGTCTGTGAAATGGAAGTCAAGTTCCCAACCCGGCAGAACTGACTGCGTCACGTGAGATGACAGAGACTCAGTGCTTCTCCCGGTGTCACCGCATGGATGTGGGCTTCAGGCTTGCTCGGGGCTGCGGGCTGCTCGCGATTCTCTCTTGGGTCATGGCGCTGACTCCGAATGGGTCCCTGACCTCCAGGCCTTCCCAGGGTTCCCTGGCCACTCTCCCTCCCCTCGCCCCCCTCCCCCAGCCCCAGAGAGGGAGTTATCTGCTGAGATCAAGCAGCAAAGGCGGCAGCAGGAGCCACGGTGTGACCTGGACAGTGTGTGTGTGTGTGTGTGTGTGTGTGTGTGTGTGTGGTGTGTGAGTGTGTGGTGTGTGTGGTGTGTGTGTATGGTGTATGTGGTGTGTGTGTGTGGAGTGTGTGTGTGGTGTGTGTGTGTGGTGTGGGTGTGTGTGTGTGTGTGTGTGTGTGGTGTGGTGTGTGTATGTGGTGTATGTGTGGTGTGTGTGTGTGTGGTGTGGTGTGTGTGGTGTGTGTGTGTGTGTGTGGTGTGTGTGGTGTGTGTGTGTGCCATGCAGAGACAAGAATCTGGGCCCACGTCTCAGCAGCACCTCCTCTCCTGCTTGGGAACCCTCTTCCTTCCCTGCCTGCCTTGTCTGTGTAAACACGCACTTACACGGACGCATGTACAAACCCACAGCCACACACTCACACAGTCGCTGGCCCGCAGACGTGTACGCCTCGCTGGAGTACACGGTATATAAATAACCACATGCGCATTCAACCCCAGGACACAGCCACCTCCATTTTTCTTTTCTTTTCTTTTTTTTATTGTTTCGCACCGTCCATCTTCCTGGTCCAGTGAGATAGCGGCCCAGCCCCCTCCCCCGGCAGCAAGGCAATCACGCTGGCGAGGGGCCGGGCCACTATCACACCGCCGACCCGCCCGGCGTATCTGTCAGCCTGTCGCCTCCTGCTCGGGGCCGAGGTCAGACACAGCCCTCCGTGTCCACAGGAGGCAGCGGGCACTCCCCGTGGCAAATCCTCGCGGAGATCCAGCCCGCTCCCCGCCGCTGCAGGCTGTGCCGCCCAGAAACGACAGCACCGTGCCCGTCTCCACACCCCCAGGCCGGTGGGCACGCAGGGGGGCCTCAGACGAGCTGCTCCCCGCTCCCTGCCTGGCGGAGGGGGACAGTCTGTCACCTCAGCTCCCTGCCTGGCGGAGGGGGACAGTCTGTCACCTCAGCTCCCTGCCTGGCGGAGGGGGACAGTCTGTCACCTCAGCTCCCTGCCTGGCGGAGGGGGACAGTCTTTGTCACCTCAGCTCCCTGCCTGGTGGAGAGGGCCTGGGACACGTGGCAGGCCCGGGCACACTGGCCGTGGGGGCCCAGCGTGTTCCCACTGTTTGGGATGCCCCGGGTTCTGTCCCCTGAGCTCGGTGCCACCTGGATCCTGCTGGGCTGGGCTGTGCCAAGCCGGACACAATGGACATAGCAGGCGGGGGTGGCCTGGAGGTCTGGGGGGACCGGCCCGTCCTCCTGAGCCTCTCGTGAGGCTGACACGGTGCCAGCGGCTCTTCCCGTGTTGTGGCCATCAGCCCCCGGGACCACCACTTACAGTAACCCGGTCCCCCTTCCCCATTGCACAGACGAGAAAACTGTGGCAGAGCCAGAACCCGTGCCCCACCTCCAGCCCCCACCCCCATCCAGTGGCACCCTGCCTGCGTCCTGGCTCCCCCGTCCTGTCCTCCTTGCCACCCCCCGGAGGACAGACCAAATGCCAACCCTGGGCCACAGCGTATTCCGGAGGAAACCAGCTCCCGAAGGGGGAGAGGCGTAAGGGGCTCTGACTCCCGGGGCCCGGCTCCCGAAAGGAGAGGCCGGGGCCGGACGCCCAGGCTCGGGGGGAGGCACCGGAACTGCTGGGGGTGTTGGGAAGGACCTCACCCTGGCATCACTGACACCACACGCCTCCCTGGCAGGCACAGCCACGCTCCGCAGGGCGCCGCTGCACGCTGACACACCCCGGAGGTCGTCCCTCCTCCCGGGACCCCCTGGACCTCTCGCTGGCAGTGAAGCGATCACGCCCCCAGCTCTCTGCCAAGCCTGGCACAGCTCTGGCCTCTGGGGGGCCCAGGCTGGGGGGCGGGGCCTGTGGACGGGGCAGGGTGGGAAGGGAAGGCTCCTGAGCGCTGTGGTTGGAAGGGGCGCGTCGCCGAGCCAGCGTTCTGGGTGTCAGGGTGGGAGTGAGTGGGGCTGAGCTCGGGTACAGGTGTGGGCGGCTGTGTGCGTCAGTGTGTGGGGGAGGCCCGTGGCGTGTCTGCGTGCAGGCTTTGCGTGTATCTGCCTAGGCCTTGCACAGGAGCCTGGGCCTGGCTCTGGGGAATCTCTGCTCTGAGAGTGTGTGTGTGTGTGTGTGTGTGTGTGTGTATGCAGGGTGTGTGCCTTTTGCATGCGTTTGCCTGTTGTTGGAGTCTGTGTACAACCAGAGTGTGTGGCGTTTCTTTGTGTTCAGTGTGCGCTTGAGCCTGAATGTGATGTGTGTGTGTGTGAGTGTGTGCATATGTGTGTGTGGGGGGGGAGAAAGTGTGTTCAGGCCTGTGTGTGTCTGTGCCTCTGGCAGGGGTGTGAGTCAGGGCAGACGGCGTTCGCAGGCCTGTGTGTGCCTGTCTCTGTGTGTCAGTGTTCGGTAGGTATCTGTGCCAGCCTCTGGTGTGTGCCCTGGGTGTGCAAGGGGATGTGGGCAGCCTTCAAGTTTGGGGTGGGGGGTGTGACACCGTTGGTGTGTCTGTGGGTTGCTGTGAGCCTGGGTGTCCTCTCTGTATGTGGCTCAGCCGAGGGGTGTGGATTAGCGTGCTGAGGACGTCCAGGTGAGGTTGTGGTTCTCATCTTCGGGGACTTTTTGAACTAATGTTTTCCCGGCAGCCCCGCCCCTTCCCCGGGCTGAGACCTTGACCATGGTCTCCACTCCCAGCCAGCGTGGTCAGCCGGCCCCTGCCGTGACCTGCAGAGCAGGACGCCTGGCCACCGGACACAGTGGGAAGCACAGGGCTCCCACCTCACAAAGGGCGGCCCCCTGAGGCTGCGCGCCCGCGTCCTGCCCAGGGCTGCCCGGAGAGGTGTTTCTCCAGGACCTGGTGACCGTGACAAGTGCCCCGAGCCAGGAGAGGTGGGTGAGGGTGCTGGGCCCACGGACCACAGCGAGCGGGGGCTGCAGAGCAGCTGAGGGGATTACAGATGTGAATTGCAAAGGTAGCTGGGGCCCAAGCATGTCTGCCGCTGCGCGCCTGTGTGTGTGTGTGTGTGTGTGTGTGTGTGTGTGTGTGTGTGGTGTGTGTCTGGGTGGCTGTTCTGTGACTGTGCCTCTGGGAGGCCCTGGGCGGGCGGGGCGTGTGTCCGGGAGCCTCTGTCACCGTGTGAGCGTCCACAGGAGCACGCGGGCGGGTCCCTGCACACAGTGGCCACGCGCTTGCATCTGCGAGCGCGTGTTTTTAGGGTCAGTATGAGCTTGCCTGTGTCAGTGTGTTGTGTTCCAGGCCCTGCTTGTGTCTGCAGGCGCCCACGTGTTTGGATGCTGGCTGTCCGTGTCACCGAGGGGCCGTGCACAGGGGTGTGAGGGTGTGTCCCCGTGTCTGCGCACACACGTGGACGGGCGTTGGCATCTGTGATTCTGCATGGGCATGATTTTGTAGAAATGAGTCCGTCTGTGGGGCTGGGAACCCGTGTGGGTGTGCAAGTGGGCTGGTGGGTGTGTGTGTGTGTGCCTGGGTGTCTATGGGGTGCACAGGAAGGACTGCCCGGTCCCCAGGCAGTGCGGACCCCGAACTTGCACAGACACACACGATCCCTCACTCAGACACACCTGGGCACATTCCCAAACACATGTAACACACACAAGAGTGGGGGACAGGCCCCTGACCCCCAGCAAGGGGGGCCAAGTCTACTGGTGCACACACACACACACACACACACACACACACATCCAGAGATGGAGGCACGTTCACGTGCACATCTCACACTCACTTGAACGCCCTCCCCCCTGCCTGAGTTCTGGACCCTCTGGTGTGAAGTAAGTTCTGGACCCTCTGGTGTGAAATGAGTTCTGGACCCTCTGGTTGAAGTGAGTTCTGGACCCTCTGGTGTGAAGTGAGTTCTGGACCCTCTGGTGTGAAGTGAGTTCTGGACCCTCTGGTGTGAAGTGGGCTGCGGCTCGGAAGTCTCAGGGAGAAGGCAGGCTGAGTCGCTCGCAGCCCCTTCTCTGCGGTCAGACTCCCGCAGGCCCCCGCCGGGCCCCGGGGCCTGGAGGAGGTCAGCCTGCAGCCCGTGTCCCAGAAGCCCCGGAGGAGTGGGTGGGAGGGGAAGCCCCCGAATCCAGTTGTTCCCCGTCATTCCCGTAAGGTGCCACCCCACGGCCAGCGGCCGGCAAGAGCTGGGAGCTGCCTCCTCGTGGGAACACGCAGAGGTAGAAACAGTATATCCAGGCTCTGTGCACGATCCTGTGCTCGTGCGCGTGCGTGCGTGTGTGTGTGCCTGTGTGTGTGCGTGCGTGTGTGTGTGTGTGGGGGGGGTGATATTTGGGGAGGACATGTGGAGCCGGAGGTCAGGCTGGAAGTACGTCACTGAGAGCCCTGTAAGCTAAACTGGAGGTAGATTTTTTTTCTGGAAAGCACAGAGATAAGGGTTTGGAAAGGGGGAAAAATCATGGTCAAGTTTGTTTAAGGAAAGAGACAACTGGAGCCACTAGAAGGTGGGTTCGAGGAGTCGGGACTGGAGAAGGGGACTGGTTAGAGGCTCGTTCATTCATTCATTCAACAAATGTTCACTAATCTGGACCCCCAGGAACTCCTAGAACCTGACCACATAGCTGCTTCTAGTGGAGGAGGGGAGGCACACACACACACACACACACACACACACACACACACACTCACACACACATGAAATGTTAGTGTGACTGAGTACAAAGAAGGAACATGGTGCCGGGTAAGGGGGAAGGGGAAGTGTGGACGGGGCGATGTGAGGTGAGGGGGTGAGGGCCGATGTCTGAGCAGGTGACGTCTCAGCAGAGACCCGAAGCGGGTGCGGACGTCTGGAGGAAGGCTGTCCAAACAGGGGCTGCAGGTGCAAAGGCCCTGAGGGGCGGCGTGCCATTTGCTCAGGCGGGGGCGGCTGTGGGAGGTCGATGGTTTCTATTTTGGACACGCCGCACCGGGGTGCCTTCAGGACATGCAGGGCCGGTGACCAGAAAGCAGGAGAGATCTGGATAAAGATAGGGATCCGAGAGGGCGGAACCCTGGGAACCGACGCAGCAGATGGCGAGGAGGAGGGGGTGGGGGCCACGGGGCTCACACGGGATCCCCAGAACGGCCCTGGTTCTAGCTGCCTCTCCTCCCCATCCTGCGGGGGCCCGCCGCCCCTCCCCGCCCGCCTGAGAGAGAGCCAGGGGAGCAGGTGGGTGGCTGACAGGAGCCCTTTCTGCCTGGCTTCCCGTGGTCCCGGGGCTCCCCTGCCCCCGTCCTGGCCATCGGGCCAGCCCACCCACCCTTAGTGCTCCCTTCCTCTGGCGTGAGGCGGAATCCTCAAGTCACTCTGTGACACCCCCACCACCACCCTCTACTGTTCTTGGTCCTGGGGAGCAGGGGAGGGGGCTGGACTGAGAGTCCGGAGGGCCACGGACCTCCTAGGTGGCCCCTGAGCCCCAGTGTCCCCCTGGACTTATGATTTGGAGAGGCAACCTCTGAACAGGCCTCCCCAGCCCTAACAGATTTCATCCCAGCTCCGGGGTCTCTGGGTGCCGGGAACAGCTGGCTTTGGCGGGGCACAGCGGGGAGCGGTGGCCGTATTCGTGGCGGGTGCCAATTTCCCGGGTGTAAATCCTCCCTCGATGGCCCGTTTACACTGGCCCGGTGGAGTCAATCGGCTGGTAAAATTCCTAAACCTTTAGCCATCAGCTCTCACCGGCCGGGGGGAGCCGGCGCCAGCGCCTTTCCGGAGGGGCAGAGGCCTGAAGCCTGGGGGCGGGCATGGGGGTGTGATGGGCCCGTGGATGAGGAAGGAGAAAAGCTGGGCTTCTGGCCCCTCATCTTCCCTCTCCACGCCACGTCATCCCCCAGGGAGAGGGTCGGCCTCTTGTCTGCCCCATGGCGCCTCCAGCGTGATCCCTCTGACACCCTCCTAGGCCCTCTGCCCACTCACTGTACTTCCTGCTCAAAGGCGGGCTGGTCCCCACTTCGCCTGCCTCCCCCCCTCACATGCCCCCTCCTCTCTCAGACACACCCCCCTCCTCTCTCAGACACGTCCCCCTCCTCTCTCAGACACGTCCCCCGAGCCTCTGCGACCACCTCTGGCTCCCCGGGCTCTCCCGTAAGGGGCCCACCTAATTACATTAGGATTTCAGGCCAATTAGCGAACAGTTACGGGGGCACACGGGTGCCTAACGTGGAGCAATGACTACAGCTCCTAAGCCCCTGGGAGGAGGCCGCAGACTCGGCCCGGCCCCGGCCCGGCCCCATCAGAGTCCCAGAGGACGGGAGCTGCTTCCAGCCGACGGGGCCAAAGCCGCAGGTCTCCTTTGAGGATCCTTAAGCCGCCGTTTATGCTGATGGCAAGGTCTGCCCGGCCTTTGAGGGAAGGTAGAGAGGAAAGGGGGGACGGTGGGCTGAGGGACAAGGAGGAGCTAAGGCAGACCGGGCTGGCTTCCCTGAGAAGGCACAGAAAGCTTGGGGAGGCAGGAGGAGGGAAGACGCAGGGGACAGTAATGAATGCTGGAATGGGTTGTTGTACCGAGACCCCGTGATCCCCAAGGACCAGCCAAGGCCGATGCAATTAACAAGAGAGCTCTTCCATGTTAGCATGGGCTCCGTCCCACTCACGCTGACAGCATGGCGGAGGAGAGACGGAACTTCGACAGGGCAAGGGGTTTTATACGGCGGTGATGTCACTGCTTTGGCTGACCCTGATTGGTTGGGTGAGGGCTAGGGTCCAGTTACACAAAATGGAGGATAGCTCCGCCCTGCCCTCTCGGGGCCAGTGAGCTCCCCACTAATGGAGAAACCAGTTGGGCCAGAGCACAGGATGGTGAGGGGACACAGGATGGTGGGGGGGCACAGAATGGGGGAGAGCACAGGATGGGGGGACACAGGATGGAGGGGGAGGAGCTGAGGCAGCAGAGGTAGGTAGGACCAGACTGGGATTGTCATTCCAGGGCCATGGTCGGCACACTGTGGCTCGAGAGCCACATGCGGCTCTTTGGCCCCTTGAGTGTGGCTCTTCCACAAAATGCCACGGCCTGGGAGAGTCTATTTTGAAGAAGTGGCGTTAGAAGAAGCTTAAATTTAAAAATTTTGGCTCTCAAAGTAAATTTCAGTCGTTGTGCTGCTGATATCTGGCTCTGTTGACTAATGAGTTTGCCGACCACTGTTCTAGGGAATTTAAGCATTCTCCTGGAGGCCTCGGGAGCGCGGGGCACTGGGGTGAGTGGAAGAGACCAGGCCGAGACTCATCCTGGGCTCCCGGCCTCGGATCGCCAGCAGCCACCTGTCCCATCCATGGCTGCCATGGGGTCCCAGCTCCCCTCCGAACACCTCTGGAACCCACTGCCCTGTTCCGGACCCCGGAGGCCAGCCCTGCCCCGTCCCCTGTGCACATTTCCCCCAAGCGATCACCCCAAAGAACAAACCCAACTGAAACCCTCGGTGGCTCCCCAGCACTTTGGACTCCCCCCTGCCTCAGCGTTCCCTGTGGACCATCCGCCTCACCGCGCCGGCTCTGTCTCCTCTCGGCCTTTCACCTCTGCCTCGACGGCTCTCCGGACACCCTGTCCTTGTTACCGAATGCAACCTTCCAGCCCCCCCTCCGCCTCCCCGTCCCCCCAGGGGGCACCCGTTCTCCTCTCCTCGGGGCTCCTGTGTAACCTCCTCCTTCTTCGGGCCGGCACTCCGAACAGGAGCTGCTGGAGTCAGCACCCGCCCGTCCCCTGGACGCAGAGCTGCTCCCGGCAGGGCCCGGAGCTGGTGACTCTGTCTCCCCACCCGGCACCGGAAGCGGACGAAGAGAGAAGGAAAGGGGGGGGGATGAAAACAGTTCCCCCTGAGGATGGTGGGGAAACTGAGGCAGGGGCCCAGAGAAAGAGTCGTCAGTCCTGGGAAAGGAAGCTGGGTTGGTCTGCAGGTCTCCGCCCTGTGGAGCCAGGCCTTACCCCGCCCTCCGGGGTCTTCCCCGAACGCCCTCACAACGCTCCAGCGCCTCCCCTCAGCCCATCTCAGCCAGGCATTCCCGTCTCTCCTTTCAAACAAATGAGATGTTTCCGTTATGGAGAGACCTCCAGAGAAGACCACCAAGACGCCAAATCAAAATGCATGCCTTTACTAACGAATTCGAATCCGGGCTCTCCCCCTACTGTCGCGGCAGTAAGAAAAAGAAAGAGCGAGCCCCGAGCACACAGGAAAGCCTGCTCTTATCCTTCGAGGAGTTTGTTTTGAGACCCTGGCTTAGGCTAGCTGGCAGTTGTTTTGCAAAGGTGGGGGGAGGCATAGCTGACCAGGCAGAGCTCTTTGTCTGTCCTAGGGTCATGATAACCTATCACACCATGAGCTATGAGAAATTCCGCTCGTACAGTAGCATCGTTAAAAGTTTGCACAGCACCCGGGGCGGGGGGCTTATTTTCAGTTTAAGCGGTTTCTGTCTGACCTGGTCTGTTCCGTGTGTGCTGCCTTGCAATTACTTGGAACAGGACATACCCGGTGGTTGGGGATTGCAGACAGAGTCAGCCCATGACTAACAGAAAGCGCCTCATGCTACATTGTCTGCCGTGGGCCCGGCCCTCATTCCTCCCCTGGGCTGGAGCGCTGGCCCGACAGGGTCCTGCCAGCCATAACGGTTTCCAAACCCCTACTGAGCTCGGGATCCCCTGAAAGTAGAGGCCGCTCTCCCGAGCGCCATGGGCACAGCAGGTGGAGCGGCACCGTGAGGGGCTGTGGACAGACGCGGGAGGAAGCTCCTGACCGTCGGGGCTCGGCCCCTCAAGTGCTCCCTACGGGAAGGGCCGTGGGCTAGGCCCCTCGAGGGGAGGCCAAGCCGCGGCCAGCGGGGGGACACACGCCCTCCCAGAGGCGCGGGGGTGACCCGGCTGACTTTCCCGGGAGTTGGGTTCTCCCCGAGGCGGCTGCCACTCCATCAGAGGGCCCATCACTCACGTTAATTACCAAGAAAAGCCGATTTCTCCTCATTTCCAGGCTCCAGATGACAATATCATTAGGCTGGTAATGTGCGGAGAAATTGTGCGTGTCTCTGCCTTGGAACATGTCCTGAGCCAGAATGGGAGAGGGCACCCCTGCCACGCTTTGTCTCCCGGAGGCTCCCGTGGCGCGGGGCCGAGCCCAGGAGGGGGTGCTGGGCCACCCGGCGAAGGCACTGTCCCTCTCTGGCCAGCGGGCACCTCTGAGGGCGGCGAAGCCATGCAGACAAGGACGCCCACAGCACACAGACGCTGGCAGACGCAAACGCCGCCGGCAGCTCCTTTCTCAGACTCAACACAAGGACGCAAGCCCCCCTGGTCTCAGCTGAACTTGAACTCAGGCCTGTCCGCTGGCACAGGCCTGGTCCACACCCTTTACTCCGAGCTCCCCGCCCGCCTGCAGACCAGGAGGCCCCTGGGCACCATCTTGGCCCCGGGAGGGGACCGGCCACGCCCTGAGCATCCTTTCCTGCCTGGGCAAAGCCAGCACCCGGCGCTGCACACACCTCTCCGCACCCTTCCCTGTGCTTCATCCTCAAACACACTCACTGCACGAGGACGCTGAGGCCCCGAGAGGTGGAGTGCTTCTCACAAGTTCGAGTCTCAGAGCTCAGCGTGACCCCGGGCCCGCCCCAGGTCAACGCTCCAGCTGAGAGCAGAGTCTTCCATTCGATTCACGCTGCCCTCGGTGACCGGGTCCTCCGCCGCTGCCCCCGATGCAGAGAGCTGGACCCAGACAGGCTCTGCCCTCCGGAGCCGGGGCCGGGAGAGCGGCAGGAGGCGGCCACATAATTACAGCTCAGCGTGCTCCGCCCGTGGCACCGCCGAGGAGGTGCACAAAGGAGATCCTGACCAGCAATCACACAGACATGCAATTAAAGCGGCCATCGGAGGTGGGCTTGCCGACTGAACTGAAAACAGCTGTTTTCTGTAAAAGGCAGCACCCTTTTACAGAGGTGCTGGTGAGGGCTGAGATCCGGGGCTCTCTCCGGCGCCGCTGACGGACGGGTAAATTAAAATCGCTTTTCCGGAAGGCCCCGGGGGGGGCCGGTGTCAAGAGCTTCGGAAAACAGATTGACCCCTTGGTTCTGCGAATCTGCGTTTAGGTGTTCAATCCAAGAAATAACCAAAGACGTGGGAAAAGAACCACGCACAAGGATGTTTACTGCCATTATTTATGGCTGTGGCAAAATCACGGCCAACAAAAATGTCCAGCAATGCAGGGCTGGTTAAATAAATTATGACATATCCATACATAAGAATATTATGCAGCCATCAGAAGTCGTGTCCTTGAAGGGATTTTTGTCACGTGGGAGAACGCTCACTGTATGCTGGCAGGTGAAACAAAACGAGAAACCAAAGTTATACCTACGGGATGTTCTTAACTGTATACAGAAAATATTTAATCAATTCGCTGAAAGGAAGTCTAGAAGGAAATAAACGGGAAGTTAATCTGAGGGGATTGTGGGTGATCTATTTGTTTCAAATGGTACTTTTCTGTTTCTTCTAAATTTTCTACAAATTTGGGGGAGTGAAGTCATTAGAAATGCATTCAGTGTGTGTGTGTGTGTGTGTGTGTGTGTGTGCGCGTGTGCGTTGGTGGGGGTGAGGAGGAGATCCAGGATGTCTGGAGAACAGAGGCTCCTAACCCAGCCTGGGGGCAGTCAAGGAAGGCTTCCCGGGGGAGGTGATGCCTGGGCTGAGACTCAGAATGAGTAAGCTTCACCCAAACGAGGGTTGGCTATAGGCTGGGAAACAGGATGTGTAAAGGCACAGGGGAAGGGGGGACTCTGACCTCTTCGGGAAACTCTCAGCCACTTGTGTGGCTGGATGAAAGGGCGACAGGTGAGCCCAGTGGAGAGCGGGGCAGGCAGGAAGGCCAGGTGGAGGAGCGGCTCTGCCCCGAGCACAAAGTTCAGCACCCGTGGCCCTGAGCAGGGGGTGTAGCAAGCTCCAAGTTACACGTGTTAGGAAGCCCACTGCAGCCACAGAAGGGAGAGGGGAGAGGGGCAGCGGAGAGGACGTGAGACAAGGAGGGGAGCCCAAAACCCAGGGGAGAGCAGCTGGGGGGCCGGTGCATCTTCTGGGTGAGAGGGGTTGGCCGGGCCGGGCGGACGGGGCGGACGGGGCAGAGGGGCCGCCGCAGCAGTGACTGTCCGATGTGCCGGCGCTCGGTGACGGATGGGAGATGGGAGGCTGCGTGGGGAGGGGAGGCCCCTCTGACAGCGGCGACAGCAGAAGCACACACAGACTGAGAGGCTTAGACTGCACAGTTTCAGGAGTCACCCCCGCCCCCCATTTCCTCCATAGAGGCACGTTTGGGGCTTCGGTGACACTGGTTGCAGGCCGTGGAAGAAGCTGACCTTAGCCCAGCCAGAAGCTGACCTCTGGCTCACCCTGGGCCCCCCCATCCTCCCAGCCTGCAGCTCCGGGAGTGGGAGTGGGGGAGTGGGCAGGGTTAGGGGAAAGTCCACTCCAGGGTTAGGGGGTATGAGCAGAGCCACAGCTAGGTCTTCCCTCAGGACATAGATACACACACACACACACACACACACACACTCTCACACACACGAACCTGGATCCACAGGGAGCGAGCAAGTCACCCCTGGAGATGTGAGCGCCAGGCACGGGCAGAGATGTGTGCAGAGACAGCCTGGCGTAGGCCGTCAGCCACAGGCCCTGTCACACACACACACACACACACACACACACACACGCAGGCCTCCAGCACAGTTAGCCCCACACGGTCTCACACTCGGGCCATTGTGCTCCGCTGGGTCCCCCAGGCCCGCCCAGCTGCTCCACCCCCGGCCCCACCCCCGGGAGGACCGAGGCTGGCAGAGGGGCCAGCCTCAGGAACTGGCACAGGGACCAGCAGCCAAATGGGGCAGCCGGGAGGGAGGCCTCTGAGAAGGGGTTGCCAAGGCAACAGGCTCCTGCAGAATCAGCTAGGGGCTTAGAGTCTCTTCTCTTCTCTTCTCTTCAGAAGTTGGGCCTGGCCTGGGTGGGTGGGCCAGACGCCCCCAGGCAGTGCTGAGGGCACAGGCACCGGCTTCACCCCGGCCCCGGGGGTTCCGGGGGGCACTGTCCGGTCCAGGACTCTTCCTCAGAGTCATGTCCTGGGCCGGATCTTCTACTTCTTCTAAATTTTCTACAATTTCGGAGGGGCAAAGTCATTAGAATTGCAGTGTGTGTGTGTGTGTGTGTGTGTGTGTGTGTGTGTGTTTGTGTGTGTTTGTCGGGGTGGGGAGGCATCCCAGGATATCTTAACAGGAGCTCGCCGAAACCGGTTTGGCTCAATGGTAGAGCGTCCACCTGAGAACTGAAAGATCCCGGGTTCGATTCTGATCAAGGGCATATACATTGGTTGCGGGCACATCCCCAGTAGGGGGTGTGCAAGAGGCAGCTGATTGATGTTTCTCTCTCATTGACGTTTCTAGCTCTCTCTCTCTCTCCCTTACTCTCTGTAAAATATCAATAAAATATATATTAAAAAAAAAAAAAAAAGAATACAGAAGCTCCTAACCCAGCCTGGGGCAGTCGGGGAAGGCTTCCTGGTGGAGGTGATGCCTGTGCTGAGACTCAGAAGGAGCAAGCTTCACCCAAAGGAGTCCTTCTACCAGCAGTACCTTCCCCCTTCACGCCCTCAGAGTGAGGACACAGCCTGCCTTCCCACGACAGCCTGTGGACGTCTGTGGCTTAACTGATGATGTATGCGGGGGGGGGGGGGGGGGGGGGCGCTGGGCTTTTCCAGATTTGTGTGTGAGGATTGTGTCTGAATGAGTGTATATGTGTGTGCATCTTAGGGGAGACTCTCCCCATCACAATGCTTTTTAAATATATATATATATATATTATTGATTTTTCACAGAGAGGAGGAGAGAGGGAGAGAGAGTTAGAAACTTCGGTCAGCTGCCTCCTGCACACCCCCTACTGGGGATGTGCCCACAACCAAGGTACATGCCCTTGACCGGAATCGAACCCGGGACCCTTCAGTCCGAAGGCCGACGCTCTATCCACTGAGCCAAACCGGTCAGGGCTCCGCATCACAATTCTTGTGCCTGTGCGTACACGTGTGCTTGTGTGAATCCCTCTCCACCTGGATAAACAGAGTCCTCCCTCTCTCCCAGCCCCACTCCTCGCCCCGCCGGGACCTCCACTCTTGTCTGGGTCTCTTAAAGGTGAGGGTGAGGGCAGAAATCTCAAGCCAGAAGGTTGGAGGAGGGCCTGGGCTTTGGTGCTCGCCCTTGTCCAGACCCTCGTGTCTGAGCAGACAGCAGGAGGTGGGGGGGAGACAGAGGGGGGAGCCGGAGAGTGGTGGGAAGGACAGGGAAGGACTAGACAGACCCCAGCGGACAGAGGCTGGAGGAGAAGGGCTCCGGGAAGCTCTCTGGTGACTCCTCCAGCTGCTGGGGATTTCTCTGTTAATCTGGGACTGCTCTGTTTGCATCTCATTTGCCTATATTTGCATAAGAAGGGCCTGACTGGCACCAGAGATCAGAATTCCCAGCCTGGGTAATTGTGTGAAAAGGCCTCTAGAGACCAACCAGCGGGAAGCCTGGGGGAGGGGAAACAGAGGCAGGGAGCTGGGGGTGTTGGCAGCTGTGGTCCCTGTTCAACCCAAGGAGCCTCTCGCCCCTGGTCCCCGGCACAGCAGGGGTGGCATGTCGGCGGGAATGGGGGGAGGGGTGGCAGGACTGAGAATCAGGTCACCCCGAGAGCCCCTGGCACCCTGCTGGAGCTGGGGAAAGAGCACCGCCAAGGGTGGGGGTGTTAGAGGCAGAGTTGGGAGTGGGGGTGGGGAAGTAAAACCTAGCAACCCCCTGGTCTGGTTAAGAGCTGACCTCCCCCCCCACCAGCAGCCCCTGGTCTGGTTAAGAGCTGACCCCTCAGCAGCCCCTGGTCTGGTTAAGAGCCGACCCCCCAGCAGCCCCTGGTCTGGTTAAGAGCTGACCACCTGGTCTGGTTAAGAGCTGACCCCTCAGCAACCCCCTGGTCTGGTTAAGAGCTGACCCCTCAGCAGCCCCTGGTCTGGTTAAGAGCTGACCCCCTGGTCTGGTTAAGAGCTGACCCCCTCAGCAACCCCCTGGTCTGGTTAAGAGCTGACCCCTCAGCAGCCCCTGGTCTGGTTAAGAGCCGACCCCCCAGCAGCCCCTGGTCTGGTTAAGAGCTGACCACCTGGTCTGGTTAAGAGCTGACCCCTCAGCAACCCCCTGGTCTGGTTAAGAGCTGACCCCTCAGCAGCCCCTGGTCTGGTTAAGAGCCGACTCCAGCCGGAGTGCGTGGGGTCATATCCTGGTCCTGCCACTTACTAGCTCTGATACTCTCAGACGCGGGCAGCCCAGGAACCTGCCACGGACCCCCCACTTTAGCTGGCACCACTTTGGCTCTCTTCTGCTCGGGGTGAGTTTGAAGGTCCACAGGCTCAGGGCTGTGCCCACCTGGAGCTCCTGCCCCTTTCTGGACCACACCCTGGACCAGGCCCCAGAATCCCTGCCCAGACGGCCCTGCCCGAGCTGGCTGCTGAAAAGGTGAGGCTAGAACCCTGCCTCCTTGTGGGACAGGGCGGAGCTATCCTCCATTTTGTGGCCGGACCCTAGCCCTAACCCAACCAATCAGGGTCATATCCCCCCCTGTATAAAACCCATTGAGATGTTACATTCTTTCTCTTTTCCGCCATGCTGTTGGTGTGAGTGGAATGGAGCCCATGCTAGCATGGAAGAGACTCTCTTGCTAATTGCATCGGATTTGGTTCCCTGGTGGTCCTTGGGGATCACGAAATCTGGGCACAACACTGCCAGGGCCTGGGTGGCCTCTTTCCCGGGTCCTTTGTCCCGACGCTCTGAGAGTGGACGAAGGGTGACTAGGTGCCAGGTGTGGACCAAGCAGGAACCCGAGTGCTGGGGCGTCCACAGGCTGCATACAGGCGGCCCAGGGATGGAGGAAGGGAAGGGGGTGGAGATGAGGGTGCAGTGGGGGGTGGAGGTGGAGGGCCACCAGCTCCTTTTGCATTCCTGCCCGAGGCTCTTTAAACACTGGGGTTGTTCTGACAAGCTGTGACCCTGGGCAAGTTCCTTACCCTCCGAGCTGCATGAGGATGAGCTGAGTTAGTTCACATGAGGATGAGCTGAGTTAGCTCACGTTGAGCACAGAGTAAGAGTTGCTATGCTTATCCGTTATTCTGGGCTTCGGCTCTTTCCCCCCAGCTGCCCAGGAAGCACCTTGCCTTTGGCTTTAGAGGCTGAGGGAAAGGGAGGGAAAGGGGGCCGACCCTCCTCCCCCTCACTCGCCCCCCTCAGAGCCCGGCTCCCTTTCTCCTGCCCCAGCTCCCGCGCCCCAGGCCAGGGGCCGGGGTGGCAAGAGGGCAGCCAGGTTGTTGAACTGAATGTGATGATTTGTTTCACATTCCTATTGTTGGTTGAATGAATGAATTGAATGAATGAATGAATGAATGAATGATGAATGACAAAGAGTGGATGAATAAAAGTCACACAGAGAGAAGGCCGACCAGCAGACGTTTAGGCTCTGGGGCTCCCGGGATCTGTTTGCTTTCACTAGATCGCGGAGGGAGGCGGAGAGTGGGTGAGGGGCCTGGCCACGCTCTCTGAAAGGCCGGCTCTGGTTCTGGTGGGCGGCTCAGGCCTGGGGGCAGGGGCCTGTGCCGGTGAGTGCCAGCGGGGGGGTCCCTGCCTGAATCTGGGCCCTTTTGAGCCAGTGTGGGTGGGTGTCTGCATGTGAACCCCAGGGTCTGTCTGTGTCCCTGCCCAGAAGCTCCTTCCTGCCCAATAATCAGGCCCCAGGGCACGCCCCCTCCCAGGGTGCGGGGTGGGGTGGGGCGTGGTGGTGAGCCTCAGTGCCTCTTCATCAACCCCGCCCCCGCTGGCAGAGCCAGAGCTCGGTGCCCAGGCCTGTCAGCTGCGAGTTGGCTGGTGATGGAGAGCTCTCACGGGGCCTGGCGACCTCCGCCATCTGGCTAGGCTCGTGACCTCCGCCATCTGGCTAGGCTGGCGCTGGGGAAGTGGGGGCACCTCTGGGCCCCCAGGCTTGGTACTAGGCTCATCTCAAGAGTGATGAGAGCATGGGCATGTGGGAGCACAGGTGAGTGTGTGTTGCAGTACATGTGCTGGTGTGTGTGTGTGTGTGTGTGTGTGTGAGAGAGAGAGAGAGAGAGAGAGAGAGAGAGAGAGAGAGAGAGAGATTATGGGGGTGAAGGAGACTGTGTGTGGAGGAGAGATTTTGTGTGTGTGGTGACTAGGGCTGGGGATGACTGAGTAGGATTTATGTGTTTGTATTCACGGAGTGTCCGTGTGTGCCTGCATGACTGTCTCCTGCTGGTCTGGGGTTTTTGCACATGACGGCACGTCCCAGACGTCGGGGGAAGTGCGCGGGTCTGGGGGTTTCCCTGGAAGGTCTGCGGCGGAGGCAGGAGCAGGGAGGACTCAGGCCTCTCTGTGGGGGGGCCTGGACCTGTGACCTCGAGAGGAAGTGCCCATCCTCGGTGAAGTCCTGGAGGAGAGACTCACCTCCAGGCCGTTCTTTAGAAACGGTTTTCCTGTCTCCCGGGGAGGCCCCGTCGCCCTGAGCCCGCCGGAGGGGCTGGAGGTCCCCGTGCGGGAAACCCACGAGGCGCCACCGAGGCCCAGCGGACCTGGCCGTGCCCGGCCCTGCGCCGGGAGGCAGACCCCGGCCTCAGGCCCGCAGGACGCCGGGCTCCCAGGAGCACCTGTGGGCTCTCCCTCATCGGACCCCACACACACACACACACACACAGACCAGGCACACGGGAGCCTCTCCGAGGAACAGTCACACAGTCACCCACACCTCGCCCTGGATCGCACAGGAACCAGAAACACACATGCACAGTCACAGATCTTGTGGCCACAAGCGCATGGACGGACACCCGTGCACACATCATGACACACACACATTCACCCGGGGATGCAGGTGTACGGGCACCTGCCTCTTTACAACCAGGAGCATGCCCATACGTCGGTAAAATGCACTCTTGCAAGGACACATGTGCTCAGAGTGACGTGCCTGCAGGCATGCTTCAATGTGTGTTCGCACGTGTTCTGCCCCTCCCACCCTCGCTCTAGTTCTCAGTCCCACGCTCTGCTGCAGCTCTCACATGGGGACGGCCCTATGACTCCCAGGAGGGCAGCAAAGGAGGGCAGATGCCATATGCATAGGAGACCCTAGGACAGCCGTGGGCAAACTACAGCCCGCGGGCTGGATCCCGCCCGTTCGGCTGTTCTTTCCGGCCCGCGGAGCCGAAAGAGCGGAGGGTTCTCTTGCTCTCCCCTCCGCTCCTTCACCAGCAGCCCAAGATGAGAGTGCCAGCATGGTCAGGTTGCTTTTGTTCTGGCCCTCCGGTCCAGTTTAAGAACCCATGGTGGCCCTCGAGGCAAAAAGTTTGCCCACCCCTGCCCTAGGAGCAGGTAGCTGTGTGTGTCTGCCTGTCCAGATGCGTCTGTGTGGCTGTCACTGTGTCTGGCGGTCTATGCGGCTCTAACTCTGGGTCTAACAAGGAAGTGTCTCTGTGACACCGGCTCTTTTCCTGTGCGTGTCTGTGTGTGTGTTTTGGGAAGGACCCGCGAGTCGCTGTGTGTGCTCATTTGTGTGGAAGTGAGGAGGGTGGATGAGAGCGGGTAATTTATTTATCTGTGCGGCTGGGTCCTGCAGACTGTCTGAGCCTGTCTGTCTATGCATGTCTCTGTGCACGCTTGCACGTGTGCGCATTTCTCACGTGCTCACGGCTCTGTGGCCCAGAAGTCATCTGGCAGAGGCCGTGGCCGGGGGCGAGGCCAGGTGGGACAGCCCCGAGTCCCTCAGCCACTGACGGTCGTATTTACAGAGCTCCGAGGAGGACGTAATTGCTTCTATTAATCTTTCTCCGGTTGTTAATTGCTCACTTATCGGGTTGTGTATTATGCCGACTGTTGCTCTTAATTCGCCTCTATAGCTGCAGGTGTTCGCCGCCTTATTAGCTGTTAATCGGCGCCACGAGGGACGGAGACTTAATTGGCCCCCGGAGTGGGACACAAGCAGGCCAGCCCCGGGCACGGCCGGGCTCTCAGCCTGTCCCTGGAACCCGTACCTAGGAGCACAGGTTGCGACCAGGGAAGGAGCTGGCCCAGCGCCATCCGCGGGCAGGTGCACCGGCCCAGGACAGTGAGTGACATCTGCCAGGGACCGCCCCCTCCTCCAGAAAGCCAGCCAGCCAATTAGCATCCAGCTCCCACACTCCCTCTCATCACCAGCAACCTTCTTCTTCCCGGGACAGGAGCCAACCTCATTTCTTTTAATTATCTGAACATAACTGAGAACTAAGAGACCAGCACTTCGCCTGCCTCCCCTCTGATCCCGGCAGTCAGGGCTGTCACGGCAACAGAGACGCCGGGGGAAAGGAGGGCAGCCGGGGGAGCTTCTGCCAGGGCAGGAAGGGCGGTGAGACCAGAAGGACCTCCCGGCTTCTCCAGAGGCCGGCTGGAGCCATCGGAGTCCAAATGAGGATAAGAACTCCCAGGAGGAGAGCCACTGCTCGGCCCAGCCACCCCCAGAGGTCCCTCTCAGACTCTGCTTTCCCAACCCCAACCTCCCTGTGGCACTGCTACCCAGCGGCAGCGGCAGCGGCGGGAGCGTCTCTCTCCCCTGAGCGGACCGCCGCCTTCCCCTACCCAAGGCACAGCAGAGGAATCCCAATGGTCCTAAATGGGACACCGAGGCCCAGACAGGGCAAGGGAATGACTCCAGGGCCCCCAATCCTCTCTGGCCAGGGCTCAGATGTGTGAGTATCCAAGCAAAGTTTCTGCCCCCAACATCCTCCTAGAGTAGACCCTGCTCCATCCCAGACATCTCAGACCTCGAGGGGACTTTCTCGGTCACCACCTTCTTACTTTTTGATATATTTTAAAGATATATATATCTTTAAAATATATATATCTTTAAAATATATATATATATCTTACATATATATCTATATATATCTTATATATCTTATATATATCTATATATATCTTTAAAATATATATATATATATCTGATATATATATCAGGTAGAAAGGGAGAGAGAGATAGAAACATCAATGATGGGAGAGAATCCTTGACCAGTTGCTTCCTGCACACCCCACCCCGGGGATCAAGCCTGCAATCCGGGCGCATGCCCTGACGGGGAATCAGATCGTGACCTCCTGCCTCATAGGTCAGTGCTCAACCACTGAGCCACGCCAGCTGGACCCAGTTTTGGTCTGCAAGCCTCTCAACCTCAGCTGCCGCTGCTGCGGCTGCCTCCAAGCTCCAGCACCTTTGAAACAGGAATGCAAGGTTTCTGGAAACAGTTGACCCCTGAGAGAGACAAGTATGTTAAGTGTGTTCACGTGTGGTGGTGGTGGTGATGGTGGTGATGGTGAGATGGGGGGTGGGATGGGGGTTGGGAGGGTCCATGCTTCACCAACCTGGTACCCAGCAGGACACACAAGCAAACCAACATAGTCCACATCCTGTGCCTGGAATCCAGTCTGCCCTGATATCTGATGTTAGTTGTCAGGTCTTGAGCTGCCAAGGAAGCTGATTTGCTTTGGCTGGGCCCTGCGAGAAGCTGGGCTCCACGGAGAGATGAGGGGGACTACCATTACATGCCTACTGCGTGTCAGGCGCAGCAGTGAGTGTATGCAGAGGTGGCATCTCACGGAATCCTCACCGAACCTGATGAGTCAGGGATTAGTATCCCTCTTACAGAGAAGCAAACTGAGCCAGCGAGAGGGAAACCAAACTTGCCCAAGGCCACACAGCCAGGAAAGGGCAGCATTCAGATTCCAACCATTGTCTACATGTCTTTGGTCAGCGGTATCTCGAGGGGTTCATCCTAATGGTTCCATAAGGTGACCAGAGCTGGAATCGGTGATCATTATGACACTTTACCCACTTGACCCAAACCTGGGAACATTAGTAAGAAAAATGTGCATGTACCTGGCGGTGTGCTCAGTGGTTAGAGCGTTAGCCCGCGCACTGAAGGGTCGGCGGGTTTGATTCCTTGTTAAGGACACGTGCCTCTGTTGCCTGTTAGTTCCTCTCCAGTCTGGGTGCCTGTGGGAGGCAACCAATGTGTGCGTGTGTGTCTCTCTTCCTCTCCCTCCCTTCTTTCCTCCCTCCCTCCCTTCTGCTCTCTAAAAAGCAATGGAAAAAATTATCCTCAGGTGAGGATTAAGATAATAATAATAACATAAAATGAATAAAAAAACATAAAAATTTTTTAAATCGTTTATGCCTGCGCAGCCCTCGCGCCCATCAAGCAGGCTAAGAAGCGAAGGGAACCTGTCCACCGTCCAGGGATAGCTGCCCACACAAGTCCCGGCCCCGCCTCTACGTTAATGACATGCAGATAGATGTAAATTTGCACTAGCAACTGCTCAAACCTTGGGAGGCAATGAGATGGCACAGAAGTTTCTATGGAAACCCAAAAGCGCCCCCGCGCACACCTCGTGGCACAAGCAATCGCACAGACACGTGCACCAAGGCCCAGGGTTCCTCGCTCCGGAGCGCAGAGGAGGGAGGAGGCCGGAGCCCAGAGGAGGGAGGGGGCGCGGAGGGAGGGCGTGAACCGGAAGGACCCGCGGCGCCGGCGGCGTCCGGCCGGTGCCGACGCCCGAGAAAGCCGCGGGGAGGGCGGGCGGCATCGCGGGGCGCCCTCCGCGGAAACCCAGGGGAGCCTCGTAGCCTTCAAGCCCCGGGCGACTCCTCCTCTGGCCTAGCGACGTGAGCCCCGCCCAGCGTTGCTTAGCAACAGCTCGCTGAGCCTAGCAACCGCCGGCCTCGCCCCCTAGCAACGGCTCGCCTCGCGCACGGCCCGGGCCTCCTCTGCAAAGAAAAAGGCCGGGGGCCGCGGGCTGGCCGCGCAGCGGTCGCCAACCGGCCCTGCGGACCACTGGTGGCAAAGGTTGGCGACCGCTGGACGAGGGCCAGGAGGAGGGTGGGCGTCGGGTTGACCAGCCCCCCAGCCTCGAAGCAGCTGCAAGGCTCGGGGCCCGCCTACAGCCCCCTCCCCGCAGAGGTGGAAGCTGGACGGAGGCCCCAGCGCAGAGCACGGAGTTTGCTCTTCCCGGAGCGCCCCGGGAAGGCGGCGGCGCTCTGCACCCCGGGGGAGGGGTGCGCAGCCGTCTCCTGCTCCAAATCCTCCTCCTCCCACCGCGTTAGGAAAATGACCCAAATTGCCGGCTCGGAATAGAGCTGTAGGTTGCATAGTAAGTGGTGTCATTTGCATATGGCACAGAAGCCGTGGCGCTCGCCAGCCGCTCGGAGCCAGGAAACTTCCCAGAGGAGCTCCGACCCGCCTGTCTGCAGGCTCACCTGCTCCTGCTCCCTGTCCCACCCCGCACCCCACCCCGGTCCCCGCTTCCAGTCCCCTCGGCTAAAACCCCACACTGCGCCCCTCCCCCAGCCGGGCCTCGAGCCCTGCAGCCCCGACCTCCATCCCAAGGCCGAGGGCCCCCTCTGCTGTCGTCCGCGGGTAGGGCAGCAGCAGAGCTCGTGGGGCAGAGAAGAGACTCCCCCCAAACAGCCGATGATACCCCATCCTTCCAGCACGGTCCGGGACAAGGCTGGCACGGAGGTAGATTTGGAGAAGGGGTGGGCAGGGGAGAAGGGTGGGGTCCTGTCAGAAGTTCTCCAAGGCAGGTCCTGCTTCTCGGTGCGGGTCAGGCAGCCAAGAGCAGGGAGTTCGCAGGTCAGTCCCCGACTCAGTTCTCCCAAGGACACGCCGCGCTGACATGCTTTACAACTGTAGCTGCTGTTGGATCACTCCAGGCCCCAGACAAAGCAGCAGCATCCCGCCCTAACGCCAGCCCGAATGTCCACCTGCCAGGCCAAGACCCTGGCTTTCTCCAGTCCCCGTGTCCGGGAGCAGGCAAGAGATACCGAGAGGAGTGGTGCCTGATGGATCTCCCGACTTCCTCAACAGACACACACAGATACATACACACACACACACACACACACACACACACACAGATACACACACGTGCACACACGTGCTCGCAGGCAGATGCACACACAGACACACAGGGGCTGTGGTGGTAGCCCCACCCCCACCCCAACTCTCCAAAAGGGGGGAAGAAATTCTTGGGAACAGAAAGTTTTTAAAACCATTGCAATCTCTAGGTGCCTGTGCCCCTTCGAAAGCCAAATTCTCTCTCTCTCCCCCTCCCCACTCCTGCCGTCTCTCCCATTACCTGTTCTCCCCCCTAGTTCAGACTACTCAAAAATGCTCCCAGAGCCCACCATGGCGACCGCTGTGCCCTGGCACACAGTGACAGCTAAGGACCTCAGACAAGCAGCTGGCAAAGCTGCCCCTCCACCCCAGCCCTTCAGCTTTGCTGCCACATCTGAGCGCCACATCTCAGAGACACCCACCCCAACCCACACCTGGCCAGGCCCAGGTCTCCCCGGCCCAGCCAGCAGAGGCATGCAGTCTCAGCTTTGCCCAAATCTTTATTGAACCAAAAAAAAATCAACACTAAACAGTTTGCAAAACATGCGAGTCAAAAGGGGCCGGTGGGCTGAGCTGGCCCTCCCCTTCCTCTGCCCCCGCATCTCCCTGGAACAGCTCAGGGGTCAGCACGGGGAAGGGAGTCAAAGCCCCTCTCCTAGGGTCGGGGCCCTCCAGGGAGAGGACGCTTGGAGCCAGCTCCATCTGGTGGGCCCGAAGAGGAGTCGGGGGCTGGGCCGGGGGGCTCTGGGGCTGCAGGAGGCCGGCAAAAGAGTTCAAGGAGGCCACAGGCTGCGGGGGGCTGGGGGAGGAGCTCCTGGCCGGGGGCTCTCAGGGAGGCGTGGAGCTGGCGGCTCAGAGCCGCCAGGGATTCGAGGTGCTGGAGCAGGGCTTGCTGGGGACAGGACGCCTTGTGGCGGCGCTGACCCCGGCCAGCTGGGGCCGCTGAGTAGGGATGCCAGGGCTGGCCCCAGCCTGGTCTCCTGGGCCACTCCCCTCGCCCAGGATCCCGCGAGGTCTCAGGCTCTTCCCACAGCCTCCCCCTGCCTCCAGAGGGCTTCTGCCAGGCCCAGATTCCCCCTGAAGCCAGGCTGCCTTTGCCCCGGCCCTGCTGCAGGGCCCCCCCTGGGGGAGGGGAGCCCCTCAGGGCCGCATCGGGCCGCCTGCCCTTCCGCTGGTAGCATCTCATCTCCACCTTCTTGTTGAAGGAGACCGTCTTGCGAACCTTCTCCAACAAGGGGCTGGCTCCCGCGGCGTCCGGGAGCCCTGCTGCGGGGAGCAGCACCGCCAGCAGCAGGCTCGGGTGAGTGACTTCCAGGCCTGGGGGGAGGCGGGAGAGACCACAGGCCCCGTAGGACAGAGTGCACGGCCCTCCGGGAGCTGCCTGCTGGCTGCGGCAGGAGGTCCCGGAGGTCAGACCATCCCCCTCTACCCCCCACCCCACACCCCGAGAAGAGTTTCCCAGCAATGCGATGGGGCCCAGGAGGTGCTGGGGAAAGTAACTGGGGACGGTGGGCCTTCCTTGGAAGATCTGTTCTCCTGGCTGAGGGCAGACATGGATGGTTTGACCCTACCTCAGTTTTCTTTTTGTTTTTTCTTTTTTAAAATATATTTTATTGATTTTTCACAGAGAGGAAGGGAGAGGGACAGAGAGCCAGAAACATCGATGAGAGAGAATCATCAATCAGCTGCCTCCTGCACACCCCCCACCGGGGATGTGCCCGCAACCAAGGCACATGCCCCCGACCAGAATCGAACCTGGGACCCCTCAGTCCGCAGGCCGACGCTCCATCCACTGAGCCAAACCGGTTTTGGCCCTACCTCAGTTTTCTCATCTGTGGGTGAAGACAGGAATAGTACCAGCCCAGGTTTATTTTGAGGACGAAAGGAATTAACCTAAGCAAGCTTTTAGAACACCGTCCGGCGTGCAGTAAACGATATACAAGTGTGAGCTACCGTCGTCATTGCTATCACATTTTCCTGTCTCAGGAGCTCCCTCCCGAGAGGTGCCTGTCTCCACAGAGACACGGGTGACGGTGCCGCCAGGCGGAGGGAGGCCAGGTCCGGCAGGGGCCTCAGGCGCTCACCTGGGCCTCCCAGAGGGCGCAGCCTGGCGGGCAGGGGCTGGAAGGCGGGCAGGGGCAGCAGGACCACCCTCACGTGTTCCACCGCTGCCAAGCCGTGGCACTGCTTGCTGTTGAGGTAGGAGTAGAGCAGGTGGCAGTTCTGGGTGTCCCGAGGCCCCTGGGGGCACAGTCTGACCACGCAGGTGTCCTGAAGTTGCAGGAAGGACAGCAGCTTGAGGACCCGCAGTCCATCACTCCCGCACACACCCCCCGCTGTGAGGAGGTGCACCCCCACTTCCCGGAAGAGGAAACAGGAGGGCCCGCCAGGGTCACACTGGCCGGGGGTACGGTGCTAGCAGGAAGAGGTGAGAGCCAAGGGCGGGTGGTTACCTTGGCCTTGGCTGGGCAGATGCCAGCCAGAAGGTCCCAGACGGTGTGGCGGGGGATGCAGCCGGCTGAGCGGATGACCTCGGGCAGGGTCTGGGGGCGGGCAGCGTGGCCAGTCAGCCCCCAGGATTCCCGGCCTCTTAGGGCGGCCTCCACGCCAGCCACGTGAAGGCCACAGCCCGTGACGAAGAGGATGGGCACCTGGTCTACCGGGACCCCGCGTGGCTGCCCCGGAGGCCCCCGTTGCCCCCGGAGGCTTCCGTCCTGGCCTGGCCGGTCTCCTACAGCTTCTCAGAAGGCCCTCCCTCCCTCCCTCCTCCAACCTTCCACCTTCGTCTCACGTGTTGGCTGATCACACGTCACTCAGCAATCACCTCTAAAATCCCCTCCCAGCCAAGGTAGCACAGACCCCTCTCCTGGGCCCTTCTTGCTTTATGCCTTGGGTGACAGGGAGTCCCTTCACCCATGGGTGTCTCTGCAGGAGTGGGGCTGGCGTCTCGTTTGTCCCCAGGCCTAGCACGGGGCCAGGCATAGCGAGGGTCTCAGAATGAGTGAGTGAATGAATGAGTGAGTGAGTGAATGAATGAATGAGGGCGTAACTGACTGGGCTGGTCAGTGGGTGAGGGAGACCCGGGTGAACAGGCAGCAGTACCATGAGGAGCTGACAGCTGTGTCCTGAGACCAGCTGGGCCTTGACCCGGAACTGCTTGATGGAGAACATGGCCACAGCCCCCTCCCAGGGCGGCTTTGTGGGCTCCGCAGGCAGCTGCAGCCTGCAGGGAGGACAGAGGGGGCCGGGGCCAGGTCACCGGGGCTTCCCCGGCATCTCCTTACGTTTCCAAGAAGGTCGGTCCCGGGTCCGCGCTGCGGGTGTAGCACACCGGTCCGAGCGTGGCGTTGTGCAGGGGGCACCAGTAGGTGGGGGATGATTCGTTCTACCGCGCAGATGGGGAAACTGAGACCCACAGAAGAGGTTTTCCCCAAGGCCACACAGAAAGAGAAAGCCATGGCTGCCTGCTCTCCCAGCGGGTGGCTCCCGCCTCCCAGCCCCCACCCCACACCTGTCCTGGGGCTCCATCGGAGGCTTCGCCAAGGTTTGGGGCAGCTCTGAAGAGGGCACAGGGGCTGGGCCTGGGGCTCTCTGGATGACAGTGTCCTCTTTGGAGAAGCCTGGCAGCTCACACGAGGGCTTCCCGTCTGCAAACGGCAGAGGCGGGAGCTGAAGCGGGGGCAGGCGGCCAGGCTGAAGCCAGCCAGGGCTTTAGAGCCAGGGTTTGAAGCAGTGGCCTGGGGCCCAGGCACCCCCACCCTGCCCCCTTCTCCGCAGGCCACACATCCCCGTTACTGCTGAGCCTCGCGGTCCCAGCCTGCCTGCCCCACCCCGTGCCCTTTCTGTGTCCCCCACAACACTTGCAGATGTGGCAGCTGGAATCTAAGAAGTGGTGCTCATGCTGCTCCATGGGGGCCCCCTGCTGCTCCGTGGGGTCCCCCTGCTGCTCCGTGGGGTCCTCCTGCCGCACTGTGGGGTCCCCCTGCTGCTCCGTGGGGTCTCCCTGCTGCTCCGTGGGGTCTGCCTGCTGCTCCATGGGGTCCTCCAGCTGCTCCGTGGGGTCCCCCCACTGCTCCGTGGGGTCTGCCTGCTGCTCCGTGGGGTCCCCCTGATGCTCTGTGGGGTCCCCCCACTGCTCCGTGGGGTCCCCCTGATGCTCCGTGGGGTTCCCCCACTGCTCCATGGGGTCCGCCTGCTGCTCCGTGGGGTCCCCCTGCCGCACTGTGGGGTCCTCCAGCTGCTCCGTGGGGTCCCCCTGCCGCACTGTGGGGTCCTCCAGCTGCTCTGTGGGGTCCTCCCGCTGCTCCGTGGGGTCCTCCAGCTGCTCTGTGGGGTCCTCCCGCTGCTCCATGGGGTCCTCTGACATGGCAGGCAGGGCCAGTGGGCTGCAGGCTGTGGACACCATGGGTCTCTGGGAGGCACAGGGAGAGGGGGGGCCTGGACAGGCAGCTGGAACGTCAGGAGCCCTCCACGAGCGGAAAGCCTCAGGATGTGGCTTTATTCTCCCAGGTAACGGGTTCTTTTATTACAAAAGTATGTGACTTGTTACAGAAAATCTGGAAATTTTGAAAATTAAAAAAAAAATCACCCCTGTCCCATCACTTGGAGGCAACTGTTGATACTCGGGGTATTCCTTTTTAATTTTTATACACCAGAAAGGTAGCAGGTTTGATTCCTGCTCAGGGTGCATACCCAGGTTGCAAGTTCCATCCCTGATTGGGGTGTGTATCAGAGGCAATCAATCTACGTTTCTCTTTCTCTCTCTCTCTCCCCGCCTCCCTTTCTCCCTTTCTCCCTCCCTCCCTCTAAAATCAATTTAAAAACAACAACATATCCTCGATGAGCATTAAAAATATACATATCCAGGGTGTCCCAAAAAGATGTGTACACACTATGAATGATTATAAACTCAGTGTTTATTAATATACAATTCACTTTCAAAATTTAAAAGAATCTATAGAAATTAATAATTTGTTTTGTCACTGCCTGTTTTTAAATTGATGACTATCCTGGTCCAGGCACTGCAGATAAGGTGAAGCAATGGAATCGCAAACATCAAGAATCATTTCATTCGGTATTTGTGCGCCTTCAATTCGTTGACTGCTGCCGGGTTTTGTACAGTAAACTTTATCTTTTATACGTCCCCATTAAAGAATGTCTAATGGCGCTTTAGGATAAATTTTCTTTGTTCAAAACTTAGTCTGGCTTCACCCATTATTTCAAATCAGTTAAACCTGCAAAGGAGTGAAAATTAAGTGAGTCATCAGCTGTTAAAGTGTGTATACATTGGGGGGGACACCCTATATATATTCAACCGTTAGAGCATACCTATGAGGTGCTGTGGTTCCATTCCATGCCAACACAATGAAGCGAATATTGCAATACAGTGAGTCACATGACTTTTTTGGTTTCCCAGTGCATACCTAAGTTATGTTTACACCATTATATAGTTGATTAAGTGTTCAATAACCTTATGTATTAAAAAAAAAAAAAGCCGTACCGCCCTGACTGGTTTGGCTCAGTGGATAGAGTGTTGGCCTTCGGACTCAAGGGTCCCAGGTTCAATTCCAATCAAGGGCATGTACCTTGGTTGCGGGCACATCCCCGGTGGGGGGTATGCAAGAGGCAACTGATTGATGTTCCTCTCTTATCAATGTTTCTAACTCTCTCTCCCTCTCCCTTCCTCTCTGTAAAAACATTATATATATATATATATATATATATATATATATATATATATCGTATTTGCCGGCATATAAGACGATTTTTTGGCCCTGAAAAATACGTATTTGCCGGCGTATAAGAGACTGGGTGTATAAGACGACCCCCTAACATTTCCACAAAAAAATACAGAGTTTGTTATATACTTGCCGTATAAGACTACCCCCCACTTGGAGGCATATTTTTCAGGGCCAAAAAGTCGTCTTATACGCCGGCAAATACGGTGTGTATATATATATTTATTTATTTAAGTGTATCCCCTTGCTGGGTAGATCAGTTGGTTAGAGCATCATCTCAGTACACCAAGATTGAGAGTTCAATCCCCAGTCAGGGCACATACAAGAATCAATCAATGAATGCATAAATAAGTAGAATAACAAATCAATGTCTCTCTCTCCCTCTCCCTCTCCCTCTCTCTCTCTCTCTCTCTCTCTCCCTTCCTCTCTCTCTCTAAAATCAATCAATAAATAAAAAACTTAAAAAGTGTACCTAGCCCTAGCTGGTTTGGCTAAATGGATAGAGCAGATTCAATGGGTTGCAGGCTTGATCCCCAGTGGGGGCCTGCAGGAGGCAGCCGATCAATGATTCTCTTTCATCACTGATGTTTCCATCTCTCTCTCCCTCTCTCTTCCCCTCTGAAATAAAAATATATATTTTTAAAAAGTGTACTTACCTTAATTAAAAATATTTTATTGTGGTGAACACACAATACAGTATACAAGATGATGTATTAGAGAATCATACACTTGAAACCTATGTAATTTTATTACCAATGTCACCCCAATAAATTCAATAAAATTTTTATTTATAGAGCAAAAACGAAATATAGGAAGACGACATATCTTAGTGTCACCAAAATAAAATTTAGGCTCCCCCAAATTAAAAACAACAACATGATTGTTTAAAAATCCTAATTATCGAGAACTCGACAACAAGATGGCGGCAGAGGTAAAAGCCTAACTGTAGCCGCACTCAACAATTTCAAAAAATACAACTAAAATATAGAGTGGACACTATCCAGAACTACAGGAAAGTTGACTGACTGGAAATTCTACAACTAGAAGGAAAGAGAAAACCAGAAGGAAAGCCAGAGGAGCTGTAAAAGCCGAAGGTACGGAGACACGGTGCGTGCGCGGGGAGAGGACGGAGCCGGAGAGGAGGGGCCGCTGAGTGCCTGGCTGGCGTTCCCTTGCGGGAAGGACATAAAAGCTCTGGACTGTGCTGAACCCCAACTCCGACTGCACTGAACCCCAGTTCTGGGCGAGACCCCGGGGGTCCCAGGCTCACACAGAGGGAATCTGGGCTGTAAGGCGGAAGCTTAGCTGAGCGGCGAAAAGGCAGAGCCCCTGAGTCGCGCACATTGCGCGCAGGGGAGGGACTGTTCGCTAAGCTGCTGAATTGCCCCAGCGGGAAGGACTCAAAAGCTCAGGACTGTGCTGAGCCCCAGTTCTGACTGCACTGAACCCCAGTCCTGGGCAAGACCCTCGGGCCCCAGCCTCATACAGGGGGAATCTGGGCTGTAAGACAGAAGCTCAGGGGGAACGGCGAAAAGCCGAGCCCCTGAGTCACGCACATTGCGCACACAGAGGACAGACTGTTGTTTGGGCCGCGAGATCGCCCTAGCAGGAAGGAGACATAAACTCCGGACTGTTCTTAACCCCACTTCCAACTGCTCTGAACCCCAGTTGTGGGCTTGTTGGGGGAGAGACTACACTGTCTGGTAGTGGGCAAAACTCTAGAGTGCCTTTCTCTCAGAGGTGCTTGCAGCGAGTACCAAAGGACCCTGAGGTACACTGAGACTCAGGAACCTCAGAGGGCGGGGCTAACCGGAAGCCCAGGCTGTAAGCTCCACCCAGAAACTCTGCCCCATCCAAGCTGAACTCAGAGAGGCTTTTGCAGGTTTCCAAGTCTAGTGGAATAAGGTTGTCTCCTGGCATAGACACAGCTGATCCTCCCAACCTACCAACTCAGGGAAGCAGCGAAAATGCCGAAACGAGGAAACAGATCACAAACGAAAGAAATGGAGGACAAAAAGCGACTGGATATAGAGTTCAAAGCCACGCTTATAAGGTTGTTCAACAATCTCTTAGAAAAGGCCGATAAAATAAATGAGACCTATGAGGATATGATAAGGGATCAACAAGAAATAATGAAGGGTCAACTAGAAATAAAGCATACAATCTCTGAAATAAATAATATTATACAGAGTCCTAAAAACAGATTGGAAGATTGCAAGGATCAAGTCCAAGATTTGGAACACAAAGAGCCAGAGGACACTCCTCCACAGAAGCAAGAAGACAAGAGAATCCAGAAAGTTGAAGATAATGTAAGAAACCTCTGGGACAACTTCAAGCAAACCAACATCAGAATTATGGGCATCCCAGAAGATGACAGAGAGCAAGATACTGAAAACATATTGAAAGAAATAGTGACAGAAAACTTCCCCCACCTGGTGAAAGAAATAGACTTACACATCCAGGAAGCACACAGAACCCCAAACAAAAGGAATCCAAAAAGAACCACACCAAGACACATCATAATTAAAATTCCAAGAGCTAAAGACAAAGAGAGAATATTAAAAGCAGCAAGACAAAAGCAGGTAGTTACCTATAAAGGGGCACCCATACGACTGTCAGCTGATTTCTCAACAGAAACCATGCAGGCCAGACGGGAATGGCAAGAAATATTCAAGGTGATGAACAACAAGAACCTACAGCCAAAAATACTCTACCCAGCAAAGTTATCACTCAGAATCGAAGGCCAGATAAAGAGCTTCACAAATAAATTTAAGCTAAAGGAATTCATCACTGCCAAGCCAGAATTATATGAATTGCTAAAAGGGGTTCTTTAGGAAGAGGAAGAAAATAAAGATAAAAATTATAAACAAACACGTAACTATCAACAAGTGAGTCTAAAAACCAAGGGAAGTAAAGATCATGATGAACAATATTAACTGGTGAATATAATAGAATCAGAGGTATGGAAGGGGAGTGGACTGATGATTCTCGGGGGAATGGGGCGGGGCGGGAAGAGACTGAACATAAACTGCACCTATGGTTGAGGACAATGGGGGATGGGGAAAGGGCAGAGAATTGAATGGAAACTTGGTGTAGGGGAGCAATTGGGGGGGGGGGGAATGAGGAACATTTGTAATAATATGAACAATAAAGATTTATTAAAAAAAATAAATAAAAAATAAAAATCCTAATTATCATCTGAACCTGTTGGAAAACCGGTGCCAATAGACTTACTTGACGTAGGGTGGCCACAAACCTTCAATTTGTATTAAAAAAAAAAAAAAAAAGGCAGTATCTGCAAAGCGCAACAAAGCAGAAGCGCAATAAAACAAGGTCTGCCTGTATCCTCGTCCTGTCCCCGGACGACCAGGGCACTTGCCACGTCCGTAGGCCCTGTCGATATTACACGCATGAGGCGCGGTGGCCAGATGACTGGGTCGGTCCCAGGTTGTCGCCATTCCAAATGGCACTGAGGACATCCTTGTGCAAGAAAATATTTGCCTAAACTTTCAACGACTTCCTTAGGACAAGTTCTCAAGAGCTGGTGACGGGATCAGGGAGAAGGAACCTTTTTAAGACTCTTGGTGCCCACGGCCAAATCACCTTCCTTCATCATAACAGAAACAGCTTTACACACAAACTAAACATTGCTTTAGGAGGATTCAACAAGATGTTTAACTTTTCCCGGCCGGCATGGCTCCGTGGTTGAAAGTCGACCTGTGAACCAGGAGGTCACGGTTCAATTCCCAGGTTGTGGGCTTCATCCCCAGTGTAGGGCAGGCCGGAGGCAGCCGACCAATGATTCTCTCTCATCATTGATCTGCTCCCTCCCTCCCTCTCTCTCTCCCCCTTCATCTCTGAAATCAATAAAACTATATTTTAAAAAATTATTTTTAAAAAAGATTTTAACCTCTACTTTTGCCCTAAAAACCATCTCCAAAATAGTGAGTGCCAAGGCTCAGGCTCTGGCGTCAGGCAGCCTGGCTTCAAATCTCATCTCCCCGCTGCCAACTAGGTGACCTGGGCAAGTGGCTTCGGGTTCCTCATCCAGGAGTAATTTCAGCAAGGAGTAAAGACTGTTGTGAATTATTTTCCCTCCCCTATTCTGCCACCCCCTCCTCTTCCCCTCTCTCTCCTCTCCAGGTCTTCCTAGCTCCTCCCCTACACTCACATTCAATCTATTCAGGGAGGACAGATTGGTTTTAGTTGGAGAGCAGCCACATCCCTGCGGGCTCCTCTCCGCACAGCAGCAGCAGCTATGGTTGTTGGCCTGGATGTTGATTGGGAGAAGCAGGGACTGTGTCTGTCATGCTCACTGCCATTTATTTCCCCAGTGAATGTGACTCCGGGGACCTTCCCTGCCCTCCCCATCCTGGACACACGGCTGATAAGACTGGCGTGAGCATCTGACCCACAGACACCCAGCAAAAGCCGGAGCCACCTCTGAGTGACTGAGGGAGCCACGGGGGAGCTCTGACGGCCGCAGGAGGCTGGCGGCTCACTGTCTGGGGCGGAGGGCTGCTGAGCCACCGGTCGGGCCACGGGCAAGACGGCAGGGCCAAGCAGGAGGAAGGAGCAGGATGGACAGACAGGAGGACAAGGCAGATCCCTGCACCAACTGCCCTGCGATCTGGGTGATTCCCTGCCTGAAGCACCCCTAATTCCTCTTGTTGAACAGCGCGGGTCTCTGCTCCTGACATGCACAAAGACACTGCCTCAAGCAGTGTAGCTCTCCTGCTTCCCAACCAGGTATCTGTGGATGGGGAGGAGGGAACTGCGGGGATAGGACCACTCACATGGAGCCCCTCCGGGTTAGGTAAAAGGAGAGGGGCCAGCGCTGAGGAGGAGCTGCCAGACTCACCCGGACTCTGCGTGGTGGGTCACTGCCCAGCGTGGCAGTGATGGCTGCGGGCCTCACAGTGGTCCGGGGGTTTGCCCGAGGCCACACGCCAGTGAGGTGAGGAGTGGGACCCGGGCACAGGCCCTGCCCAGCCCCAGCTCAGGTTCCGCTTACCACCAGATCCTCCAGGGTCAGCATCTGGTCCGTATCCCGCAGGATCTCGACTTCACCCTTGTGGGTCAGTTTGGAGGTTGGAAGGATGCACAGCTCCTTCTGCTGCTGCTCAATGATCTCCAGGCCCTGTGCGGGGAGCAGCCCTCACTCAGCCGGATTCGGGGGGGGGGGGGGGCACGTGCTCGCTGTCCTCCCTCGAGGCCCCTCTCTTGTGGTCCTTTCCACGCCAGCCTTTTCCCTCCCCACACTTTTGCTTTTGCCATTCCCCTCGCCCGGAGAGCCCTCCACCCCAGCCCTACCTCTCTGTATGCCTCATCCACCCTCCAGCACGAGCCCTGCTCCTCCAGGATGCCTTGAACCTCGCCTTCCTCAGCACAGGCAGTGCTGCTCCTGAGCGCCCCCACCGTCTGTCCTGGGAGGCGCGCAGGCCCCTGAGTGCCGGCTGGGCCATTAATCTCAGAGACCCACAAGGCAGCGGCCTTGGGCAGGCGCTTTACTGCTCTAAGCCTCGTGTTTCCTCTTCTCCGGGGATTACACTAAGAGCATTAGCCAGAACTGGTTTGGCTCAGTGGATAGAGCGTCGGCCTGCGGACTGGAAGGTCCCAGGTTCGATTCCCGCCAAGGGCATGTACCTTGGTTGCGGGCACATCCCCGGTGGGGGCAGTGCAGGAGGCAGCTGATCAATGTTTCTAGCTCTCTATCCCTCTCCCTTCCTCTCTGTAAAAAAATCAATAAAAAGTATTTTTTTAATTAATAATAAATAAATAAATAAATAAACAAAGAGTATTATATTAACCAGCATACGCAGAGTGCTTAGCCAGAGCCTGGCTCGTAGTAAAGGCTAGTTGTGACTCATGGCTGATCCAGGCCTTCCTATCTGAAATGTCTCCTGAAAGCTTGTCCCTCCGTTCTGACCACCCCTGGAAGCCGGGCCCTGTCCGCCCTGGTAGCCGCGCAGGCCCCGTGCTCAGTGCCGATGTCATCTGGAAATTCTTCTTCGTTGTTGAACAAAGGGCCCTGCATTTCCATCAGCACCGGCCCCACGAGTCAGCAGCTGGTCCAGCTCCCTGGTCCCCACGGGGCCTGGACGGAAGTTCCATCTGCAGTGGCCAGATTCTCCTGGTGCGGCGGTCAGCGAACTCATTAGTCCGCAGAGCCAAACATCAACAGGACGACGATTGAAATTTCTTTGGAGAGCTAGATTTTTTAAACTTAAACTTCTTCTAACGCCACGTCTTCAAAATAGACTCACCCAGGCCGTGGTATATTGTGGAAGAGCCACACTCAAGGGGCCAAAGAGCCGCGTGTGGCTCATGAGCCGCGGTTTGCCGACCACGGTTCTCGTGGCTTCTAGTTATTAATTCTAATCAGCGTCCACCAGGACGGGAGCCTTAGCACCCACCCCCTCCCACGGCCCCACTCCCTGGATCCGTCCTTCCCTCCCGCAATGGGCCACAGAAACCGCTACGCAGACCCCAAAGCCGCTGTGCCCACCCCTCCCTGCGCCTGAAGAGTCCCCAGGGAGGGGAGACCGTGGGCACGGGGTATGTGGGGATATAACTGCCCAGTGTGGGCGCAGGGAGGTCTCTCACCCAGAACGGGGCACCAGGAGGCAGGAATGGGAACAGGGGCACCTCGGGGGTCTATTCCCCACGGATGGCAGACGTCCATCATGAACTCTACAGTCTGGACCATCATCCCCAGCCCCCTCCTCCCTCCCTCCCCCTCCCCCAACCCGGCTTCACAGAAAAACACATGGAAGGCAACCCCTCTCGGGGGTGTCACTCCTCTAACCATCTCCCCATCTCTTTTTTTTTTTTAAAGATATTTTATTGATTTTCCACAGAGAGGAAGGGAGAATGATAGAGAGCTAAAAACATCGATGAGAGAGAAACATCGACCAGCTGCCTCCTGCACACCCCCTACCGGGGATGTGTCTGAAACCAAGGTACATGCCCTTGACCGGAATCGAACCCAGGACCTTTCAGTCCGCAGGCCAACACTCTATCCACTGAGCCAAACCGGTTCAGGCCATCTCCCCGTCTCTAATCCCTCTCATCTCGGCCGCTTTTCCTCATTTTGTTGGTGGAGTATCCCTGACTCCCTGTCTGCCTCCTCTCTCGTTTCTATGTTTCTCTCTGTCTGTGCTCCCTGTGTCTCACCTTCCTCCTTCCTCTGCTCTGTCTCTTCCTGCTCCACACTCCACACCCCTCCACACCGCCACCCATCCTGTCGCCTATCCTGACCTGACCCCAAGCCTCACCCTTTTCTCCTCCTGGTCCCGCCAGCGGGCCAGCTCTTGGGGGGCCAGCTGGATTGAGTTCATCCGCACCAGGCCGTGGGGGGTGACGTCTCCATGAACCACTTTGAGAAACAGGTCCTGCAGGGCAGGGCAGGGGCTGCACCACACCGCTCAGAGCCCCCGCCCGCCCGCCGCGGAGGGGGCCGGCCCAGCCCGCCGTCCCGCTCACGGGGTTCCGAGGGTCGCGCAGGTTGAACAGCAGGCTGCGGTACTTGGTCTTGTAGCGGCAGTTGGTGGCCTGGGTCAGGTCGAAGAGGGCTGCCTCGATGCCGGCAGCGATGCCCTCCACCACCTCCTCACTCAGCGCCACGTCAGGGAGCTCCCGGAGGCTGCGGGGGGACAGGCCCTGAGTGTGAGGCTATGCAGCCACTCGGCTGGCGGGGCGAGAGATGGTGGGAGGCAGGGTCTGGGCCAATTTTCCTACGTTTATTCTCACCCCAAGTCCTGGAGGAGTAAGTATTATCACTCTCCATTTACAGAGGGGTCACTGAGGCTCAGGGAAGGCAATGGCTTGCCCGGGGCTTCATGTTTAGTGACAAAGCAAAATCTGACTGCTCGGCTCACGCTCTAGCGCCGGAACTGAGCAAAGTTTAAGGGGAGACAGCCTGGGGGCGGGTAAGGCATCAGCCACCACAGAGGACAGAGCCCTGGCCTTGGGGAAACCTTAATCTGCCACTGGTTTGCTGGGTGGCTTTTTTTTTTTTTTTTTTTTTTTGTATTGCTATCCGAGAGGAAGGGAGAGGGAGAGAGAGAGAAACATAAATGATGAGGAGAGAATCATTGATTGCCTGCCTCCTGCACGCCCCCTACTGGGGATGGAGCCCACCACCCTTGACGGGAATTGAACCCGGGCCCCTCTAAGTCCACAGGCCGGCGCTCTATCCACTGAGACAGACCGGCGAGGGCTGCTGGGTGGTGGCTTCTCCACAGTCCCGCCTCCCCTGGGCCCTGGTCTCCCCGCTGGGCACTGAGCGCTCTGGGCTGACCTCTGAGACCCCACCGCAGTCTCTCTGTCTCTGAAAGCTCTGCTGTGGGGACACCCGTGAGGACCTGAGCGAACTGGGGGCCGCAGGGGCTTCATGGGGAAGTGCAGCCTCGAAGCCAGAGAGACCCAGGGTCAAGTCCACCTCTCTTCTCACTCTTTGTGTGCGCAAGTGACCTCACGGCTACGAAGGGGGTTCCTCAGACCCACAAACGCCCTTGGAAGACGGTGGGAAACATCCTGTTCCCTCCCCCCTCCGTCCCTCCTGGCTGTATAGAACTGTGAAATCATTGGGTCCGGCCCTGCCAAGGCACAGGGGTGAGTTAATTACAGGTTTGACTAAACAGCCCTAGCTGGCTTGGCTCAGTGGGTAGAGCGTTAGCCTGCGGACTGAGGGGTTCCAGGTTCGATTCCAGCTAAGGGCACGTGCCTGGGCGGTGGGCTCGATCCCAGCAGGGGGTATGCAGGAGGCAGCCCATCAATGATTCTCTCTCATCACTGATGTCTATCTCTCTCTCCTGCTCCCTTCCTCTCTGAAATCAATAAAAAGAAATATATTTTTAAAAAATGTTTGACTAAATAGAGCAGGCTAGTTAATGGCCCCTGGAGAAAGAAGGCCCCCCACCCCCTGCCTCAGAGCGCGGCCCGGCCCAGGGAGGGGCTGGTACCGCCAGGGGCCGGGGAAGTGGGGAGCCAGGCCTTACCGACTCCACAGCACCTTCCGCATGACACGGACCACAGTGTCCCGCACCCCAATGTCCTTCTGGAGCTGGAGCTGAGCTGTGGAGAAAAAGGGGGGGGGGTCCCCAGGGGATGCTCAGGGGCAAGGGAGGAAGCGACTCGGGGCTGAGGGGCTCAGGCAGGCCCAGGAGGGGTCAGGGGCCGGGTCCCACCCCACCTGTCTGGGAGCTAAACCCAGGCAGCCATCAGCTCCGCCTCTTTGGGGAAGGACTACAGGCTGATGGGGGGAGAGGCAGGGGAAAAGACACATCCTGTCCTCCAGGGGCCCCTCACCGGAGTCCTCTTCCCAGTCCTGTTCCTCCGACTCCTCCTCTTCAGACTCCACTGGACTGGGCTGTGGGGAGGAGGAGGAACTGGGACACGGCTTCCCCCAGCCACACCCCTGCCCCGCATCCTCCCTGACCCGTGTGTTCCAGCGCAGGGACCAGGGCAGACGCCCTCATCCCGCCACTGGGCACGGGCTCCTGGGCAGGAGAAAGCGTGTGTGGAGGAGCAGGGGGGCCCCTGAGGGCCGGGGAGCCACTCCCAGGTGGCGGGAGCCCCACTCTGTCCCTCCCGAGGGAGGCGACCAGGAGAATTGGGGGGGGGGGGCAGGAGCAAAGGGCACACAGACCCCAGGCTCGGGCCAAGTGGCGGCCTCGCCCTCTGGCTGCTGCCCGCTGTGTCCCTCTGGGCTGCGGTGGCCACTCGGAGCGTCAGCGTGAGGGCGTCTATCTCAACAAGATTAAGAGACATCGCCTAAGTCCGTGGTCGGCAAACCGCGGCTCACGAGCCACACACGGCTCTTTGGCCCCTTGAGTGTGGCCCTTCCACAAAATACCACGGCCTGGGCGAGTCTATTTTGAAGAAGTGGCATTAGAAGAAGTTGAAGTTTTAAAAAATGTGGCTCTCCAAAGAAATTTTAGTCGTTGTGCTGTTAATATTTGGCTCTGGACAAATGAGTTTGCCCACCACTGGCGGGCCGCCCTTGGTTTAGAAGAGTAACAAGCACGGGCTCGGTACCTGGCACCACGTGGGGCTGTGGGCCTGGCGCCGGATCTTCCTTCTGGGCCTCTGGGCAGGCGAGGCGGCGCTGACCTCCATCATGTTCTCCAGGGCCTCCAGCTTCGGGGGCTGCGAGCCCCCCGCCTGCCCGGGGCTGAGGGCCCCCAGGAGGTGGATCACGGCCCCGGAGTCCAGCTGCAGGGAGAAGAGCCCTTGGAGCCGTGCGGGCCACGCTCAGCTCACTTGTAAGTGCTCATGCCGCTCCCCCCACTGCGCTCTGAGCTCCGTGAGGGCAGCGAGCACCGCGTTCCCAGGCCTGCTAAGGGCCTGGCGCACAGTAGGTTCCATAACGGCTTGTAACTGTCTGGCCCCTGTCGCAGGAGAGGAGCCTGTCTCCTTTCCGACCTCTCTCTCGTCTTCCCCGCTCACTCCCAGACACATCCAGAGGTAACGGCACCCTTCCCGCCCTCCCGATTCTAGATCTACCAGGGGTAGGCAAACTTTTTGACTGGAGGGCCACAATGGGTTCTTAAACTGGACCAGAGGGCCGGAACAAAAGCATGGATGGAGTGTTTGTGTTAATATAAATTTAAAGTAAACATCATTACATAAAAGGGTACGGTCTTTTTATTTTTATTTTTATTTCAATAGTTTAGAATAGCCGAATGGGTCGGATCCGGCCCGAGGGCCATAGTTTGCCTATGCCTGCTCTAGACACATCTCATGGGGGGAGGGAGGGAAGGGGTTGTGGTAACAAGAGTTCCCCTCCTCCTTCCCTTTTGCTCGCTCGCTTTAGGCTTGTATCCTGCTTTGAGTATGTTTTGATCATTTGCTTTATTGCAGACTATGGAGAACTGTGTTGGAAGCAAATGGGTCTGAGAAGTCATCCTCAAATATATGAGCAGGTTCCGAGGTCTGGGGGACGTGGGGACACGCAGGGGCTCTGGCGGGGGGCAGGCCAGGGGGCCGGGGTCGCCGCTGGTGTGGAGGAGCCCCCGTCCCGCCACACCGGGGGAGGGAGCAAAAGGGAGATAATAAAAAGTGAAGACCTACGTAGCACACACGCTTCACCCCACGGGGCATTTTCATTTCCTCCTTGAAGAGAAAGAGGATGAGAGATTAGAATGCAGAGGATCAAGGGACCGCAGAGGTGAAACTTTTTTTTTTTTTTTTTTTTTTTTTTTACTGAAACACAAGTTCAGAACAATACATTCAGTGTTCACTGCATTGGAATTTATAACCAAAAACACATTTGAGTACAATCTAATGTTCATCAAAGAGGAATGGTTAAGCCCTGACTGGTGTGCTCAGTGGTTAGAGCATCAGCCTGTGCACCTGAGGGTCTCAGGTTGGATTCCTGGTCAAGGGCACATACCTGGGTTTTGGGTTCATTCTCCAGTCCTGGTCGGACATATACAGGAGGCAACCAATCAATGTGTCTCTTTCACAGGGATGTTTCTCTCTCTCTCTCTCTCTCCCTCCCTCCTTCCCTCCCTCCCTTTCTTTCTCTCTCCCCTCCCCATCCCTTCTATTCTCTCTAGAAATCAATTAAAAAAATATCCTCGGGTGAGGATTTAAAAAAAAAATCAATAAATTTAAAAAAGGGGGGGATGGGTAATAAAAAGTGACATGTCGTACTATGGAGTCTATGTGGCCATTAGAAAGGGTGAGTCATATCCTTAGCTGATTTAGCTCAGTGGATAGAGCATTGGCCGGCACACTGAAGGGTCCCAGTCAAGGGCACACGCCTGGATTGCAGGCTCAATCCCCCATTGGGTGAAGGAAGCAGCCAATCGATGGTTCTCTCAACACTGATGTTTCTATCTCTCTCTTCCTCTCTGAAATCAATAAATATATCTTACTTATGGCATATGCAAATTGACCATAACTCTGCGACAAAGATGGCAGCGCCCTCAGCCAATAAGGAGGGGATATGCAAATTGATGCAACAAAGCGAGAGATGGGAGGCGGCTGTGGCAGGAAAGAGGCGGAAAGGCAGCCCCAAGGGAAGGAAGGCTGGAGCGAAGGTGGAGCCCCCATCCCACCACACCTGGGGGAAGGAAGGCCTATTCTTGCACGAATCTTTGTGCATCGGGCCTCTAATATATATATATATATATATATATATATATATATATATATATATATATTGTTTTAAAGTGAGTCATAATATAAACTACTATTCTTCAGTATTCTTCAGGTGCTTAGAAGGGTAGCTGGCCCTGGAGGAAGCACATCCTGTGTAATCTTATGAAGGTCTCAGAACAACACTGTGAGGCATGTACTGTTTCTATCTCCATTTTACAGATTAGGAAACTGAGGCTCAGAGAGGATCTGAAAAGCAGCGGAGCTAGGATAAGACTGGAAGCTCAGGCGCAAAACTGCTGAGCTGAGCAGCAGCACTGACTGATCGGAAAGATGTCACGCTGCACTGTTAGGAGAATAAGAATAGCTGATGGAATAGTATCTGTTGCATAAGCCCACTTATGTAAATACACGGTTATAGTTGCATAACAGAGGTTATCTCTGGGGGATGAAATTTCGGGGGTGGGGGGTTGCTTTCCACATACAGGCACTCGGGTATTTATGTTACTCAAAATGAGCACGTATTTCTCTTATAACCGGAAACATTTTTTTTTTTTTTTACTGAAACACAAGCCTAGAACAATGTGTGTCGTGTGCTACCATTGCACTAAAAAGACAGAAAAAGTCTTTTTAAATTTGTATTTGCTTGACTCTGCATAAAATATCGCCGGAAGTATCCACCAGAACCTAATAAAAATGAGGCTGCCAAGAGGAAAGGGACTGGGAGCGGGGAAGGAAACTTCACTTTTTTTTTTTTTTTAAATCATGGGAATGAATCAGCCTTTAAAAAAAAAATAATAAACTGAGAAAGGAGGTGGGGGACAACATGGGACATCTGGGAAGGAAAGCAGGAGAGACATTAAGGACAGCCCTTCACAATTTAAAACCTTTGGCTGGCGCGTCTCAGAGTCCGCACTGCAGCACTGGGAGGCTCCAAATAGCGCGGCAGTCAGACCAGCAAAGACTTTAGATGCTGGATTTATCAGGCTAAAATGCAAAATACGTATATATGACATGTTTAACAAAATAAAAGGGGTCAAACATAACAAAACAAAAAAAGGCGAAAAACAAAAGAAATATAATTTTTAAATGATAAAGCATGCTGAGTCTGGTGTGGCTCAGTTGGTTGGAGTGTCATCCCGTACACGGAAAGGTCGCACATACCTACCGTGTTTCCCTGAAAATAAGACATACTCCGAAAATAAGACCTACTTCATGGAAGCATAATACATCCCCTGAAAATAAGACCTAGCGCATCTTTGGGAGCAAAAATTAATATATGACACTGTCTTATTTTTGGGGAAACAGGGTAGGTTATGAGTTCAAACGCCTGTCAGAGTGTATACAGGAAGCAACCAATCTATGCTTCTCCCTTCCTTCCTCTCTCTCTTAGACTGATAAATATATCTTTGGGTGAGGAAGTCAAAAAATGATCAAGCAGACTTGGTTGGGAATCAAACACAAATTTTGGGAATTAAAAATAAACAATTAAAATGAAAAACTCAATATATAGGTTTAATCGCATATCAGACACAACGGAAATAAGTTTGTGACCTAGAAGATAGATTTAACAAGTTACCCTGACTATTCACAGCACAAAGACGGCACCACCGCAGAGAGACACTAGGGATAGTGTGAAAAGGACTAATTAACCTGAAGTCCCAGGAGGAGAGAGGAGGGAGAATGGGGCAGAGGTAACATCTGAAGATACGTGGCTAAGAACTTTCCTGAATTGATCAAAGACAACAATTCACAGACTCCAAAAGCTCAGTGCATTTCAAACAGGGTAAGCAAAAGGAAATCCTGACCTCACCTAGACAAACCACAATGAAACTGTTCAACACCAATGACAAGGAGATCCTAAAAGCATTGAGAGAGAAAAAAATAACAGCTAACCCTGATCTAGCACGGACAATGCACTCGAACTGCTCTGCATGCTTGACCTGCTAGTTCAGTCAGTCCTCACCACACCCCGTGAGCCAAGTCCTGGTGCCATTACTGTCCCCACTTTTCAGAAGAGGAAAGGGAAGCACAGAGAGGTTGGTTAGTCAGCTTGCCCGCTGTCGCACAGCTGGTAAACCGAAGAGCTAGGATTTCCGTCCAGAACACCTGATTCCAAAGGCCACACCTTTAACCACTACTCCATTATACCTCTCCCCAGAAGACCTTTTACTTACAACAGCATGACAAGTAGTCTAACAGCGGACTTCTCGATACCAATGTGGAAGGCAAAACACAGCAGAAGGATTTTTTCAATGAGCCTAAAGAAAATAACTATCAATTGTGGACGCAGACGAGATATTTTCCTGAGAATGGGGATAAAATAAAAACACCGTAGAGAAAAGCGAGTTATTGCTTTTCTTGATAATTTAATTTTTTTCTCCAATAACCAAAATGTGAAAAGATGAACTTGAGGCAGAAGAAAGGAAAAATGATCCCAGGTAGAAACACTGAGATGCAAGGAGAAATCCTGAGCAAAGGAAATGATAAATATGTTGTTAAATGTAAACCAACATTGACTTATGATCCTATAATAACCATGTGTAATTTGTGGGATTAAAAAAATAACTTAAGACCAACTCACTGGAAAACAACAGCACATGAATTGGGAAGGTTCGCCCTAGCCGGTTTGGCTCAGTGGATAGAGCGTCGGTCTGCGGACCAAAGGGTCCCAGGTTTGATTCCGGTCAAGGGCATGGACCTCGGATCAGGCTCCTCCCTGGCCCAGGCCCTGGTCAGGGCATGTCCAAGAGGACATGTGCATTTCAAACAGGTAAGTAAAAGTAGTTACCAAGAGATAACTAATCAATGTGTTTCTCTCACATCAATATTTCTCTCTGTCTTTTCCTCTCTCTTCCACGCTCTCTGAAAGTCAATGGAAAAATATCCTTGAGTGAGGATTCAAAAAAAAAAAATTGGAAGGTTGATGCTTCAATTAAAGCATCCCAGATCCTTATATCATTTCAGAGGAAGATAAAGATGTAACTACCTTTATGCTTTGGTAACTGAGGTATTCATGTTAAAATTTCTAAAAGAGCCACCATAAGAATATAAACAGGGCATAGAAAACTCCCCATCTACTAGAGCAGTGGTTCTCAACCTTTCTAATGCCACGACCCTTTAATATAGTTCCTCATGTTGTAGTGACTCCCAACCATAAAATTATTTTTGTTGCTACTTCATAACTGTAATTTTGCTACTGTCATGAATCGTAATGTAAATGCGACCCACAGGTTGAGAACCGCTAGCAGGGTCGCCTAAGACCATCGGAAAACACAGATATGTACACTATGATTCATGACAGTAGCAAAATTACAGTTATGAAGTAGCAACGAAAATAATTTTATGGTTGGGGGTCACCACAACATGAGGAACTCTATTAAAGGGTCACAGCATTAGAAAGGTTGAGAACCACTATACTAGAGAGAAAGAAAAAGAATAAGAAAAAAAATCAATCTAAAAGGAGGCAATAAAAGGGGAAAAGTATAGAAAATGCGGGGTATGTGGAAAGCACAAAACAAGACAGTAGGATTAGATTCAGATAAATCAGTAATTACAACAACTGTAGATGGATAAATACTTCAGATAAATAAAAATAATTATCAAACTTTTAACAAATAAAGTCCAATTATAAAATGTTCATAAGACCCATTTCTAAAATATAGCAATGCAAAAGATTGAGAGGAAAAGATGGAATAATATGTGAGCAGGCAATTACCAACCAAAATGAAGGTTTGTAGCTATATTAATATCAGATAAAACAGGCAAAAAAATAACTAGAATTGCTCTGGCTGGCTCAGGTGGTTGGAGAATTGTGCTGTATACCGAAAGGTCACAGGTTCAATTCCAGGTCAGGGCACATACCTAGGTTTCAGGTTTGATCCCCAGTCGGGGAGGCAACTGATCAATGGATGTCTCTCTCTCTCTCTCTCTCTCTCTCTCTCTCTCTCTCTCTCTCTCTCCCCCCTTCTCCATCTCCCTCTCCCTCTCTCCCTTCCCCCCCTTTCTTCTCTCTAAACATATCCTCGGGTGAGGATTTAAAAATAAATAACAGAAGCAAAGACCTTACTACCCTGTTTCCCTGAAAATAAGACAGTGTCTTATATTAATTTTTGCTCCCAAAGATGCGCTAGGCAGGGGGCCATGTGTCCCGGGTGAGCCGTGTGTCCCAGGTGAGCCATGTGTCCCAGGGGAAGCAGTGGGACCCGGGGGTGGGGCGGTGTGAACCAGAGGAGCGGACTCTATTCATGTGGTCCTGAGATAGTCACCATAAAACAAGCAGATTGTCAAATGACAGTGGGGAGGTGAAGGAGACCTGGGGGTAGATAAGAGAACAACCGAAGGACTGATAGGCATGAATATAAGTACAACCAACGAACACAGAACTCTGGGGAGGGAGGGCATGAATGGGAGGTGTGTGTGTGGGGGGGGGCAATGGTAAGATATGTACATATATAATACCTTAATTAAATTTTTTTAAAAAAAGATGCGCTAGGTCTTATTTTCAGGGGATGTCTTATTTTTCCATGAAGAAGAATATGGTACACATTTATTGTTAAATGAAAATAAAGGAAATTTATTACCTGTATACGGTACGGTAGTACGGTAGTTGTCAATACAAACCAGACAAACTGTGAATCCTGGGGGCCTTATTTTCGGGGGGATGCCTTATATTTCACTTAGAAGGAAACCTATAAGTAGGTCTTATTTTCAGAGGATGTCTTATTTTCAGGGAAACATGGTACCTAAGGCTCCAACCTGCCTCCTGCCTCTAGACCTTTGCACACGCTTGTGCACCCTTCCTACCTTGTCTACCTGCTGAACACCTGCCCCTTTGCCCGGGCCCGGCTCCGACAGCCCCCTCGCTGCCCTCCCCTGCCTTAAGCCCTCCCACCCACCCCTCCCCAGGGAAGACTCAATCGGCCTCGAGGCGTCCAGGGTCTGCTGACTTCTCTCTGTCTCTTGACTCTCTGGTGACTTAACTCCCACTTCCCGCTTGGAAAGATTATAATAAAGTCCCATACAAACCCAAACTTCTTAGCCTCCGAGCGTGGACGCTGGAGTCTGCCGGGCCTGGCTTTAAATGCTGGCCGCGCCGCTCCCTTGCGGTGTGACCCTGAGGGGGCCACATACCTTCTCTGAATCCAGACTCCTTGTTTGGCGAAGCAGGGGTATTGACACTGACTCTAATGCCATGGTGAGGGCTCAGTGTGAGATGATGATATATATGAAGCTCCTTACAGACAATAAGAACTCCAAACAAGGAGCTATTCCTGGCTGTCCATCTGTGGGAAAGACACAGTCCTCCCTCACACTTTGCAGCTACACAGGACCCCTGAGGCTGGGAACCAGCTCTGTGCCCCCTGGCTGATGGCAGAGCCAGGGGCTCTGGCAGACCTGCCCTCCCCACGTCCCCTGCCTTCCACAGAGCAGCTCCAGACCTTCCGGCCAGTGCAGGCTCAGGACAGAGAAGAAAATGGTGTCTTCCCCCACCTCCCCACTCCTCCAAGAGTCTCTGCTTCGAGCCAGAGGAATGCACCACGACTGACCTCACACCCCAGATTCCCAGCAGTTCTGGGGCCCAGCTGACTCCCCCATTTTGTAGAGGAAGAAACTAAGGTTCAGGCGACAGACATCTCTCATCCGAAGTAAGGAACAGAGCCTGACCTTGAACCCATCTGTCCGCCCCTGGCACAAGCCAGGCTGCCTCCCAGAGAAGGTGCCAGGGCCCAAAGAGGGACCCCAGACCAGCCGGGCACTGCGCCCACGCCCCCCTCAGCTCTGTCCTCAACCACCTGCCCGTCCCTGTCATGCCCAGCCTCCATTCTCCGGCAGCTGCCACCAGTTGCCATGGCAACGGGTTATTTGGGAAGCTGTGGGCTGCAGAGTCACGGACCGGGCCTGGAGGCAAGAGCAGCCGTGGGTGCTTCCAGTCCAGGCGGGCTGGTTCAATGTAGCCCCAAATTCAAGCTAGCCCCTCAAAACGCCATGGGCTCTTGCCCTCACCAGTTTGGCTCAGTGGATAGAGTGTTGGCCTGCAGACCAAAGGATCCCAGGTTCAATTCCGGTCAAGGGCATGTACCTTGGTTGCGGGCACATCCCCAGTAGGGGGCAGGCAGGAGGCAGCTGATCGATGTTTCTCTCTCATCGATGTTTCTCTCTCATCGATGTTTCTCTCTCATCGATGTTTCTAACCTATCTCCTGTAGAGGGCCAAATGGGAAGACACCTGGACATTCTTTAGATTGTTGCTGACTGGGCCCCGGATATTGTCGGAGTCATGTCAGTCGTACTCCTGCCCTGGGAGTGCGGAGATGTTCTTACTTCCTGGCTTGTGTTTGTCCAGGAGGAAGGAGTGGGTGGGCCCTGGGCCCTCCCAGGCTCCTTGTTTTCCTGTGAAACCCCCTTGTTGGATTGGAGTATAAATAGATGTGCTGTGTGGCTCAGGAGGTCGTCAGTCTGCCTCTCCAGCAGAGGAGGTCTGCGGCCCTCCCAGCTCCCAGCTTAAAATCTATCTCTGTGTTTTATCTCTTTATTTTCTAACATTTCTCAATCCCTGGCCGCCTCCCCTTAGAACCAGTTCGTTCATCTCTCTTTCCGTGCGGGACGCGGAAAAGGGAGATCCCGCCACATCAGGCCCCCGCAATCTCCCTCTTCCTTCCTCTCTGTAAAAAAAATAAGTAGAATATATTTTAAGAAGCAGCAGCAGCAGCAGCAGCAGCAGCAGCTGTGGGCCCAGGAATCCCCGCGCTGGGCGCCGGGCCCCAATAAGGAATGAGAACTGGGGAGGAGCCAGATGCACAGCGATGCTCACCCCGGTGACCCGGAGCAGGACGAAACTGTACTCGACAGCAGGTAACGTTTTTGACCACTGTCCGGGCACCGTGCGTCGCTTGCCTGGGTCACTCAGGGGCAAAGCCAGGACCCAATGCCTGCCCCGTGGCCTCCCGGCCTCGGGCTCGGAACCGCACGGCAGAGGTAGGAAATGAGAAAAGGAAGTCCCGGCCCATCCTTAGTCCTAGCCGGGCCTGTGACGAGCGTGTCCGCCGCTGCTGCTGCGATGCAGGCTCGGGGAGTCGCCAAACAACAGGCACCACCTAGGAGAAGTCTTCAGGTGCCACAGCGCGTGGAAAGCGCGCACACACACGGGTCCCGGAGCGAGGAGGCGGGGGGGGGGGGCGGTGAGCCCACGTACGGACAGGAAGGCGCGGCGTGAGTGTTCACAGATGCACAGGCGTTAGTGGAAAGCAGACGGGAAGGACTGTTAACAGTGGCGATCTCCACGCCAGGCCAGGGGCCGGAGGCGCTCACAGGGACTTCCTCACCCTGTGCTAACAATTAACTGTGTGTGTGTGTGGGGGGGGGGGGTGTTAAATACCAAAAATCAAGTTATAAAAAATCTGGCACACGTGATCCCATTTCTAGGCAAAGAAAAGATATACACGCCTAAGAAAAAGATGGGGAAAAGGACATTACCAAAATGTCACAGGGAGGTAGCCCTGAATGTTGACATTATGGGGATTTCCTATGATACATACACATTCGTGGTTTTTAATTAAAAACCAATGTTTTTGAGCTATGCTTACAAAGACAACGTCACCGCCGTCTAATGTAATGACGGTGGCGCCAGCTGGGGGTAAATCACACGGCAGCTCGCCGCTCCCTACGCTGGCGCTACTGGTTTGCTGTCGGCCTGGCACCAGTCATGTGGCCTTCCTGAGCCTCCGTGTCCACATCAGTAAAACGGGTCGGCGTCAAGGGCGTCTACGCCATAGGGGGGCGAGGAAAACTGAGGCCGAAGTGCTGAGGCCAGCGCTCAGCTCGCAGCAGGCAGGCCGGGCCGTCACGGCAGTGGCACCGCCCGGGGCCTCCTCCCGGCAGGGAAGGTGTCAGGCAGGCCGTGCCGCCCGCTCCCCGCGCAGACTGCCTGCTCGTGTCCTGGCTCCGCCGTTCACCAGACTCGGGGCCTGGGACCGGCCAGCTTACCCCGCCGGGCTTCCTGAGAAAACTCAATCAGAGGCCCCCAGCACACGGCACAGGTTCACAAGCGGGATAAAAATCAACCGTGGGGGAGGCACACACCAAACACAGGAAGTGCCGCCTCCTGTCTTCGATGTGTAACCTGTCCGCTATGATTATTCATAAAACGACGTTCATTGGAAGTAAAAGAACAGCTGAAACCGGTTTGGCTCAGTGGATAGAGCGTCGGCCTGCGGACTGAAAGGTCCCAGGTTCAATTCCGGTCAAGGGCATGTACCTTGGTTGCAGGCACATCCCCGGTCGGGGGTGTGCAGGAGGCAGCTGATCGATGATTCTCTCTCATCAATGTTTCTAACTCTCTATCCCTATCCCTTCCTCTCTATAAAAAAATCAACAAAATATATATATATATATATATATATATATATATATATATATATATATTTTTATTTTTTTTTAAAGAAGTAAAAGAGCAATGCGGGGAACATGGATAGGCACGGACTCCCTCCCTGTGTGTGAGCTTGGAGGAGTCTGTGAACCTCCCTGAGTCTCAGTTTCCCCATCTGGAAACACAGAGCCAGTGCCCACCTCGTACGGCAATTGCTGGCACCAAAGCAAAAAGCCAACCTGACGTCAATTAGGGGATTTGCCTCGAGCCATCTGCTGGGCGAGACACATTATTTTATACCGTCACCTCATTTGTCCTCGGAGAAACCTGGTACATGGGAATTGGTATTTCCTTTCATACAGAGGAAGACACAGAGAGGTTAAAAAAATATATATATATTCCCACGTCACTCAGCTAGGAGGCGGGCAGAGGTGAAATCTGAACCCAGGACTTACCACCTCCCAAAGCTGCCGACCCCTGACACGATGCCAGCAGCCTCGGCTCACTGTCAGTCTCCCGACGTGGCGGGCCTTCGGTTGGTGGGTGTGAGGTGGGCGTGGGGGACAGGGGTCACTGAGAGTCCGTCCAGCTCAGCTCTGTCAAACGCCACCACCACGCATGGCCCCGGCAGACTGGCCCGGCTCTTCCTACCCCAACCTCTCAGACTTACCAGTTTGCGGAAGCCTCGAGGGCGGGCTGCGGCTGGCGGGTCCCGGCCGACGTGGCGGGAGCTTCTGTCTGCGCCCTGGTCCTCGGCAGGGGGCACCGGGCCCCTCCCCAGCTTGGCACACTTGAATCTTCTCTGCCCCATGAATGCACCTGAGCGGGCCTTGCTGGCCGCAGACTCTGGGGGGTCGGCAGGGGTGTCAGGGAGAGCAGGGAGCCCTTGCCCGGGCCTCCCCCAGGGCCCTGGCCAGCCCTTGGCCTCCAGCTCTCCTGGCTGTGAGAGGCCGCGGGGCCATCCTCACCGCAGCCCCACGGCGGCCTGCTCAGCAGCCTCGGCTCTGTGGACGTCTCCCCAGACCCTGCCAGGCGCAGCGCGGGCTCTGGGGAGGACCCCGGGCTGAGGGGCAGCCCTCCACGGGGCAGTGGGAACGCCACAGGGTCACAGGGGCTGCCTGATGGGGCCCCGTCCTCCGCGTCCGCCAAACAGCGGAGCTGTCCCCGAGGCACATCCCACACAGCTTCCACCGGAACCTCCTGGCCCCGGCCCAGTGTCCTTGGGAGGGAGGGGCCGCAAAGGCCTCCCAGGGACTCCAAGTCAGCTCCTTGTGGGGGTCCCCCGCCCACTGGGGGCTGTCCCCGCCAACGCCCTCCCCATCTTCCTTCTCGCCCCCACTGGGGCCGAGCCTAGTGAGGGTGGCAGTTCCTATTCATGGGGCTCCTCTTTCCCGAGGGCGGGGCCTCTCCCATCACACCCCGGAGATCTCCCACCTCCTCCCGCCTCCGTGGGCCCGGCAGCTCCCTTCCCCACCTCCCCCGGCCTCCCCCTGCCAGCCGGGGCTCTCTGGGGCCCACGGACACGCTACAAGGACTGCCGGCCCCGTCTGCATCCAAGATGCCCCGTGCGTGGAGAAACCTGGAGCCTCTGGGAGGCCGGGGCCTCCCCTGAGCAGACAGGCACCGTGACCCGCTGGGTGTGGGCCTGGGGCCGGGCACCCAGCCTGGCTCTGACCACCACGCCGGCCTGGGCCTTCACCCACGGGCCTAGGAGCACCCTGAGCCGGGAGCCGGCACCCCCACGGCCCGGTCCTTCTGGGAAAGCCCGGGCGGCGGGACGAGGACAGGCCCCTCTGAGCCCGGCCCTGGGCGGCCCTCCTGAGACACGCCCGCCCCCCGAGGGCCAGAGGCGACGGGGCCTGAGGAGAGGAGGGTTCGGGGGGCGGCCGGACGCCCAGCCCGGGCCGGACACCGGACACCGGGACGGGGACGGGGAGACGCTCGGCCCCGCGGCCCGGAGGCCAGAGACGTCCGCCCCGGGGCGGGAGGGCGGAGAGAGGCCGCCGTCCAGGAGGCTGGGCCACAGCCCTGAAGGCCTTCCCGGCCCTGGGGGCTCACCCTTTGGCTCAAATGGGCTGAGGTGTTCACAATGGTTACCCGTTTCTCGTTTTTGGGCGCCATTTCGTGTCACACTGGCAGCCCCGGGCGGGGAGAGGCCGGGGAGGGAGGCGTGGGGAGGCGGTCCGCCCGCGGACGGACGGGCGGCCGGACGGGCGGCCGGACGGGCGGACAGGCGGACGGACGGCACACCGGCGAGGACAGCCGGGGTCCTCCCTCCGTCCTAACGCCCGGCTCCAGGCCACTCCGCCGACGCCGAGGGGGCCGTCCCCAGCCCCCGGCCCGGCGCCCCCCATCGGGCCGTCCTGGGAGACCCCCGGCCCGTCCCCAGGCCCGGCAAGGACGGTCTCCTACCGCTCAGGGAGCTCCGCTCCAAACCGTCGAGAAGCTCCCACTCGGAGTCCCCCGGCGCCCCCATCCCAGGGTTCCACCCCACCCGGGAAGGGGCCGGAGTCACGTGACGCGGGGAGCCCTGGGCGAGGACGGGGCGCAGCCTCCAATGGGACGCCGCGACGGCGCCCTCCGCGTGCCGACGTCGTGGCCCCGGCAGGGGGCGCGCTCCCCCTCCGGTCCAGAGCGCTTCCGGGCGGTGGGTGTCTGAGGCCAAAGGTCACCCCGGGCCTAGACCGGCCGAGAGTGTGAACTTGCACCCAGGGTGATGGGAGTTACCCAACGTGCCTGAAGCCCTAGGGAAATGTCAGGATCAGGTCCACGGTTTTGCCTAATTATTATTTTAATTATTGTCTCAACTATAAAAATATAATTCACCTAGAAAAAAAATGCACCTGGGAGCCAAATATAAAAGTTAGACATCAAAACTTTAAAATGTCCTCTCACTTCCCAACTCAGGAGCAACCTTGCTTTTTTCTTTCTTCTTCTTTGTTAATTAGGTGGTTATTTTCGTTTTTGTGTGTGTCACTTTCGTCGCTGTGAATGATGTCCTCGCACTCTGGTGCTGGATGTGCTGGTGCTCGCAGTACCTACTGCTTCCTCCCCGCTGCGGCGATTCCGTCAGCCATCCTTTCCAAAACCCTTTCTCCTCCCGAATTCTTTGCATTCGTATTTTTATTTTTTCTACTGGTTACAACGATCATGTTGAATAGTAGTCTTAGCTGTCCGTTTCTTCCTCAGATTGTATCGTTTGATTTTCCTCCGTGAGAAATGAGTAATTCCCCCGCCCCACTTCTGCCTTCCTCCATCAACTCAGTTTTTATTTGCCTACGTGGAGGTTTTGAGCACGTACATTGTACTGTAAAAGGTGGTTCCGTTGGCCATACTTTGCCTGCAGACTGATTCATTAACATTGAAAACCCAGCGGAAACTGGTTTGGCTCAGTGGATAGAGAGTCGGTCTGCGGACTGAAAGGTCCCAGGTTCGATTCCGGTCAGGGGCATGTACATTGGTTGCGGGCACATCCCCGGTGGGGAGTGTGCAGGAGACAGCTGGTCAATGTTTCTCTCTCATCGGCGTTTCTAGCTCTCTATGCCTCTCCCTTTCTCTCTGTGGGAAATCAATAAAATATATTATTTAAAAAAAAAAAAAAAACATTGAAAACCCAGATGGCGTTTTATAACATTACCACCATGTTATAAATATTTCCACTGCTGAGCCCTCAATGAGGAAGATGGGATTCTGGGGACTAAAGCCTGGGCCACGGGACACGGCGAAAAGCTCCCAGGTTCACGTAATACTACGCTGCAGTGAGGAGGAATACGTTAGATCCACACGTCGACATGGATGCATCTCAGAGGCATCGTGTTGAATTTAAAAGGCAAAAAAGATCATGTTAATAACAGGCAACTGAATGCCAGGGAGTTGGGGACTCTCTGTACTCATCTTCAATTCTTTTTTCTATAAACCTAAATCTTTTATTAAAAATAAGGTTCATACACACACACACACACACACACACACACACACACACGAAGCTGTTGTGTGATCCATTCATATTAAAAGCTATCATGATCGGCTGTCAGGGTCCCAAATGAGGTAAGAGTTGAGATCGGCGTCACCAGTGACATCCAACCAATGCTCTCAAGAAATAACTTTTTTGCCGAAACCGGTTTGGCTCAGTGGATAGAGCGTCGGTCTGCGGATGGAAAGGTCCCGGGTTCGATTCTGGTCAAGAGCATGTACCTTGGTTGTGGGCACATCCCTGGTGGGGGGTGTGCAGGAGGCAGCTGGTCAATGTTTCTCTCTCATCGATGTTTCTAGCTCTCTATCTCTCTCCCTTCTTCTCTGTGAAATATCAATAAAATATATTTTTTTTTAAAAGAAAGAAATAACCTTTTTGGTGTGAAAAGACCTCCCACCATGAAACGTCCTGGTGATACTGGGCACAGCAGGTCTGTTACTGCCTTCGCCACGGAGCCAGTGAGCAGGGGCGAGGTCGAATCTTTTTTTTTTTAAATATATTTTATTGATATTTTACAGAGAGGAAGGGAGAGAGATAGAGAGCTAGAAACGTCGATGAGAGAGAAACATCAACCAGCTGCCTCTTGCACACCCCCTACTGGGGATGTGCCCGCAACCAAGGTACATGCCCTTGACCGGAATCGAATCCGGGACCCTTCAGTCCGCAGACCGACGCTCTACCACTGAGCCAAACCGGTTTCGGCAAGGTCGAATCTTTTATGAGCGTTTTTTAATCAGATAGCAGGCAACCTGAGAGAGCCACAGGACAGCACCTGGAAAAGAGTGCCCTGGCGTTTCCTCTCTGCTCTCGAACAGGGTGAGCGGCTGGGGAAGAACCTGACGTCGCCAAGTTCCCAGGGTCGGCCTTCCTCCCCTGTCCTTGCGAAGATTAGCCCCGGAATGCCGTCTCCCTGCAGAGGTGTCTGTCCTTCATCTGGGCTCCGGCTGCCTGTCGCCAGGACCTGTGCTCCTTCGTGTGACGTGTCCTTCAGTCTCCCAGGCCTGGAAGGAAATCTCTTCTTTACCGCGAGTAGCTCTTAAGCAGCTGGGATTCTGTTTCTATTATGTGCCCCTGCCCTGTTGCCTCCTCCCTCCCCCGTTAGTTTTAAGTCTTGTGTCTATGAGGTTCGTTTCCTAGGGGAAGGGTCTCGCTGCTGAAGGGGGGTGGGGGGAGATGTTGGAAAAGTCCTCTAGGCGCAGGCCAGCGAAGTCCATGCCGATAAGGACCTGGAATCCGGTCCAGTGATGGTCCGAGGTGCATCCTCCTGGTCTTCGTCATCCCGCCTCCACGTCACCCTGGCCTCGGGTGTAAAGGTCAGCTATTTGCCCCTCAGCCATTTCCTCCCACTGCTAGCGTCTCCCTGGACTGGGATGACTGGAGGTCAGAGTCTGTGTCTGCGGAAGTGAGTTCCTGGGATTCCTATACGAGTGTGCTGTTTGTCTGCTCAGAGTCAGCATGTATGGGAACAAATGTCAAACGAGTGGCCGGCCGGGTTACAGTTCCCGCTGTTACTCCGGCCGCTGTGGTAGAGGCTGGGCCAGGTCCCCTAAGACCAGGTGAACCGGTCCATTCGGATCATGGAAATCCCCCGCCATTGGGTGAGGTGCTGTTGGCATCACGTGGCACTGGGGGCAAATGGGCGGCGACAGATAACACACGCGGAGCTACACTGAGCCAGGGACTGATCTAAATGCCTTACCTATCTTAATCCTGTATTTACCTATTTTGATGTCCTATGTTAATCCTTTCAGCAAGTCTATGAGGTAAGCACTGTTATTGCCCCTACTTGACAGAGGAGGAAATAAGCAGAGAGATGGGGTGAGTGGGTGGTAGAGTTGGTTTAGGAAGCCAGCCAGTCTCTCTAGCTCCCGATATTCTAAAGTGTCTCATTGTCATAAAAACAATAATCAGAGTAGGGTGTTAGCCAGGTTTTGGCCCAACGCCTTTCATGAAATCGTTAGCCGATTCCTCCACGTGCTCACGGCAGCGCCTCTGCCTGTGCTTCCTCGTCACCAGAGTTTACCTTTGTTGTTGTTGCTCCTGGCTGCTTCTTGCATTAAACCCCTTCCACGGACGTGAAACTAGAGGAAACTTCCTGGGAGGCTGCAGACGTGGCCCAGATGTCAGTGGTTCCCTTCGTGAGTGTGCAGTGAGCACGTACCAGGGGTCGGGGCTTTTGTGTTTTATCTCATGGAATCTTCTACAGAGAAGAAAAGCGGAGGTTTCCCTGGATGAAGGCACCTACCTGGGATCATGCAATGTCCGGGGAGGAGCAGAGCTGGTTCCACCTCAAGGCCAACTCGGTTCAAAGCTCCTGCTCCAGACCAGCGGCCGCCAACCGGTGGCACGCGGGCCGCTGATGGTCCAAGAGGCCAGAAAGGCTGCGACCGCTGCTCTGAACAGTGTTCCCACGAGGGCAGGAGCCGGGCTGGGTTTGCCTCCTTATTCACAATACCTAACGTGGAAGCTGTTGTTTGGTAAGCACACACACACACACACACACACACACACAGAGGAAGAATATACTGGTACAATATCCCGGAAGCCAAGGAGAGAGTGTTTGGTGGTTTGGTTTTGTTTGTTTGTTTGTTTGTTTGTTTGTTTTTTGAGGGGGGTGTTTTCTTCTAATAAATGGCTCCTCTCGAAATAAGTTTAGGCCCCCAGCAAAGCTCCAAATGTAATACACGGAGTCCTATATACCCTCACGGTTTCCTTCCACCGTCAGCATCTTACATTATCGTGTACATCACTATTAACTAAGCTACAGCCTTTATTTGGATTTCTCCAGTGTTCTCACTGATTGATGTGTTTTTTTTGTTTGCATTTACCTGCCCTGTGGTGCCCTGGTCACACGTGGAATTCAGCTGCCAGGCCTCCCAGGTCTCCTCTGGCCTCTGCTCAGTCTTCCCTTGCTTTTCATGACCTTGTCAGCTCTGAGGAGTACCACTCCGTGTTTTGTGGAGTGTCCCTCAATTTGGGTTACCCTGATGTTTTTCTCCTGACTAAACTGGTCGTAAGGGTTTGGGGCAAGCAACGCCACAGAGGGGAAGGGCCTTCTCCCCGCATCAGATCAGGGGCATGTGATGGCCACATAGCATCACAGGTGACAGGAGCCTTCAGCACATGGGAAGAGGGCATTTCCCAGACTCCTCCACCGCACAGTTACTGCTGTAAGAGTTTTAAGATGGCTCTGGCCGGCTTGGCTCAGTGGATAGAGCATCGGCCTGTGGACGGAAGGGTGCCAGGGTTCAATTACGCTCAAGGGCACATGCCTGGGTTTCGGACTCAACCCCTAGTGGGGGGCATGCAGGAGGCAGCCAATCAACGATTCTCTCTCATCATTGATGTTCCTCTCTCTCTCACTCGCCCTTCCTCTCTGAAATCAATAAAAACATTTTTTTTCAAAAGAGTTTTAAGGTGAGCTGAAACCGGTTTGGCTCAGTGGTAGAGCGTCAGTCTGCGGACTGAAAGGTCCCAGGTTCGATTCTGGCCAAGGGCATGTACATTGGTTGCGGGCACATTTCCGGTAGGGGGTGTGCAAGAAGCAGCTGGTCAATGTTTCTCTCTCATTGAAGTTTCTAGCTCTCTATCTCTCTCCCTTCTTCTCTGTAAAATATCCATAAAATATATAAAAAATAAAGATTGTTGACCTCATGAACTGGGAACACAGAAGCAGACCCTCTGGCCCGAGGCCAGAGGTTCCAGAACATGCCGTCCGTCCGCAGCTCCGAGTCCCAGCCTCCGCCTGAAGATGCACACCGCTCGCCCAGGGCCACCGCGGGACCGCTGGCGCCTCGGGTGCCGCTGTCCCCGGACCCCGCTGCTGGGCCTGCCCCAGACGCCGACGCCACCGCCTCTGGACAACGTGTGGCTCCGAATTCCTCCAGGAAACTCCCGGGGTGCTCCTAGGTGCCGCTGGCTGTGGCTTCCCTCTCCGTCCTGGGCCTCCGTGACCGGCCTCCCTGTGCCCTGAGCTCTCAGGAGCCGAGGCGACAGCAGGGGCTCCGGGACTCCTGGTCCCCAGCCCACAAGGTCGTGGACAGACACGGCCAGGGGCACACGGGAGCTGTGGATGTGCTTGTGTTTACGAAAAGTGGGCCTCCTCCAAGGCGGCCGATGGGCACGGCACATCCACCAGACCTACCGGGCTGAGGTGGGCCTGGCGACCTGGCCGAGGTGGCGTTTGTCGGAAATGCCCACGGAGAAGGTCCCCCCCGCCCCTCCCTGCCACGCCGCTCTCTTCGGAAGGAAGTCACCGTGAGCAGCCCACGCGTAAGCAATGGGGGGGTGCTCCGCCTCTCTGAGGGCAGACTACCCGCACCCATTAAGATCTGACTCATCCCGATCATGTGTCGATATCAGTATGGACTCGTGCATACCTCTCTTCTACTTTGGATAAGTGGGAACACAATGCTATTTCCCTTACTTTGCTGCTCACACTCCTACAGCTTTGGCAACAGAGAGCTCGGTCCTTGGCTCCCGTGTCTCTCTGACATTTTGGCATTACTGTTTGGGCGTGGGGGGCGGGGGTCACGCTTCCTTCCTCCTTGGAGGCTTGTGGCCCCACTGGTGTCAGGTGTCCATGCAGCTGAGACTCAGCTGGGCCTCCTCCTCCATTCACCCCGCCCCTTGCTGCCCGGCCTCCTGGGGAACCTCGGGGCTGCGGGGCACACAGCCTCAGACCCTGCCTTCCCCCCATCCCTCCGCCTCTGCCCTGTGGACACGGTGCCCTCTCCCCCCCGGGTGGAGTCTGCCCAGTTCTGGCTCCGGAAAAGCTTCGTGGCCTTAGGAAGTGGAACTGTATCCTCCATGTGTGTGGACAAACTTGCTTAAAGGGTGAAACAAGACAAAAGCAAAATCTGGCGTTCCTGAACTGCAGATCCTGGTCCTTTGGCCGGAGGCTGTCTTCATTGCACACCGTCCCCGTCCGGCCAGGGTCACGTCCGGGTCTTTGGGGTCAGCCAGACTCGGATTCCCATCCTCGGGGCCCTGGGCTGTCCCCTGATGTCGCCAAGCCTCCTTCTCCGCACCTACAGCAGAGAGATGAGAACAACCTCCACATGGCTCCCGCTGACTGAGGCCCGCGACGTGCGTTAAGCGATGACTGGGGAAAGCACCTGACAGGATGCCTAACGTACCAGCAGGTGTAACAAAAGGAAGCCGTTCTCCCCGAAACCGGTTTGGCTCAGTGATAGAGCGTCGGCCTGCGGACTGAAGGGTCCCGGGTTTGATTCTGGTCAAGAGCATGTACCTTGGTTGCAGGCACATCCCCAGTGGGGGGTGTGCAAGAGGCAGCTGATCGATGATTCACTCATCAATGTTTCTAACTCTCTATCCCTCTCAATTCTTCTCTGTAAAAAACCAATAAAATATATTAAAAAAAAAAAAAAAAAAGGAAGCCGTTCTCACTGTTCGTAGACAGAATACTGTAGTCGGGTGGGTGGGAGGTAATCAGCCAAAGACCTTGTATGTGTGTGTACATGTGTAACCCGTGGATGGAGGCAGTGGGGTGGTGAGGGCCCAGGGCAGGGGGCGGGGTGGGCTGGAGGAGGTTGATGGGGGGGAGAGGGGAATGTACGTAATACTTTCAATAATACAGATTTAAAAATAAATTAAATAGCTGAAAGGTCCCAGGTTCAATTCCGGTCAAGGGCATGTACCGTACCTTGGTTGCGGGCACATCCCCAGTAGGGGGTGTGCAAGAAGCAGCTGGTCAATGTTTCTTATCTCTCTCCCTTCCTCTCTGTAAAATATCAATAAAATATATATTATTAAAAAAAATAATAATAATAAATAAAATAAAGACTACTGTAGTCACTTACCTCCCTCACCTGTCTGTCCCTCGGATCCAAACTCTGTTCCAAGGCTCAGACGTAAGGACGTCACTCTTCCACTCGCAATCCTTTGGGGATCCAGAAACCCCCTGGAATTCCAGATCCTTTGGGATCTGGCTGCCCCCGTGCCCGCCTCATCTTCCTTCCCTCCCCGTTCCCCACCAGGCCTCCCCGTTCCCCCCTAGGCCTCCCCGTTCCCACCAGGCCTCCCCGTTCCCACCAGGCCTCCCCGTTCACCACCAGGCCTCCCCGTTCCCACCAGGCCTCCCCGTCCCCCCCAGGCCTCCCCGTTCCCCCCCAGGCCTCCCCGTTCCCCACCAGGCCTCCCCGTTCCCACCAGGCCTCCCCATTCCCCTCCAGGCCTCCCCGTTCCCACCAGGCCTCCCGTTCCCACCAGGCCTCCCCGTTCCCACCAGGCCTCCCGTTCCCACCAGGCCTCCCCGTTCCCCTCCAGGCCTCCCCGTTCCCCTCCAGGCCTCCCTGGACTCCTGCTTGCCTTCACTGGTTCTGCTCCCTCTGCCCACAACGACCTTCCAGCCTTTCTCCACCGGGACCTCCGGTTCCACGTTTCTGTTCTCGGTGACAGAGCCAACCAACAGCGGGAGCGGGCGGCTGCTTCCTGCCCCCTGGCTCCTCCCTACATGTGGGTGTGTCTGCCTCGCTCCCGACCCTCACTGACCAGCCCCTCACTGACCAGCCCCCTCACTGACCAGCCCCACACTGACCAGCCCCTCACTGACCAGCCCCCCTCACTGACCAGCCCCTCACTGACCAGCCCCCCTCACTGACCAGCCCCTCACTGACCAGGCCCTCACTGACCAGCCCCCTCACTGACCAGCCCCTCACTGACCAGCCCCCTCACTGACCAGCCCCCTCACTGACCAACCCCTCACTGACCAGCCCCTCACTGATCAGCCCCTCACTGACCAGCCCCTCACTGACCAGCCCCCCTCACTGACCAGCCCCTCACTGACCAGCCCCTCACTGACCAGCCCCTCACTGACCAGACCCCCTCACTGACCAGCCCCTCACTGACCAGCCCCTCACTGCCCAGCCCCTCACTGCCCAGCCCCTCACTGACCAGCCCCTCACTGACCAGCCCCCTCACTGACCAGCCCCTCACTGCCCAGCCCCTCACTGACCAGCCCCTCACTGACCAGCCCTTCACTGACCAGCCCCCTCACTGACCAGCCCCTCACTGACCAGCCCCCTCACTGACCAGCCCCCTCACTGACCAACCCCTCACTGACCAGCCCCTCACTGATCAGCCCCTCACTGACCAGCCCCTCACTGACCAGCCCCCCTCACTGACCAGCCCCTCACTGACCAGCCCCTCACTGACCAGCCCCTCACTGACCAGACCCCCTCACTGACCAGCCCCTCACTGACCAGCCCCTCACTGCCCAGCCCCTCACTGCCCAGCCCCTCACTGACCAGCCCCTCACTGACCAGCCCCCTCACTGACCAGCCCCTCACTGCCCAGCCCCTCACTGACCAGCCCCTCACTGACCAGCCCCCCTCACTGACCAGCCCCCCTCACTGACCAGCCCTCCCCACTGACCAGCCCCTCACTGACCAGCCCCCTCACTGACCAGCCCCTCACTGACCAGGCCCCTCAGTGACCAGCCCCTCACTGACCAGCCCCTCACTGACCAGCCCCCCTCACTGCCCAGCCCCTCACTGCCCAGCCCCTCACTGCCCAGCCCCTCACTGACCAGCCCCCCTCACTGACCAGCCCCCCTCACTGACCAGCCCTCCCCACTGACCAGCCCCTCACTGACCAGCCCCCTCACTGACCAGCCCCTCACTGACCAGGCCCCTCACTGACCAGCCCCTCACTGGCCTGGCCGCCCGGAGGTCAGGGTCATGTTTCAGTGCCCGAGGGGAGGAGGAAAGGGCATGGACCTGAGGCCGCAGGCTGGTGTGTCTGCATCTGGAGCTTATGGCCGGGCAGGAGGCTTTCCGTGGGAATGCGGTAAAGATTTAAGTAGATAACCTACGTAAACTCCTTCCCAGAATGCCCGGCACCCAGAAAATGCTTAACAAATGGTCACTTTCTCCCGTTTATTAATCCCAGGCAGCCAGGCCCCGGCTATTGATGGATTCAGGGCTAAAAATAGAGCCGCAGCCGTGGGGAGCGGGTCCTGCCAGAGCCGGAGCCACCGTGGGTGGAAGGAGCCTGCTCCCCCCGGGGCCTCCGGAGAAATGACTCTGAGGCCTCGGCCTTTCTCCCGTTGGTGTCTAGCGGGGGCTGAGGGGTGGGGACCGTGCAGAGGCCCCGGCCCAGGCCAGGCTGAGGGCGTGGTAAGCTGGCGAGCTGGCCTTTAGCTCCGCCCCGCCATTCCTCGCGCTGTGACCTCGGGCACACACGCAGCTCCCCCTCTCCGAGGACCATTATTCTCCGCCCGGGAAGCCGACAGCGGCAATGACATCGTCTGGAATGACAAGCAGGTTACACGCACAGAGAGCGGCCTCGGGGCCCACGGCAAGCTCCGGTTCGGAATGATGGCGTCCCCTCTCAGAGCCTTGGCCTGCAGACCTCTACGACGGGCGGGCACAGAGTCCTGACCTTGCACAGGCGCAGAGCCCTGACCTCGCTGACAGCAGCACCGCCTGACAGGGGCCTGAGTCATCCAATGGCCCGTCTCCCATGTGAGAGCGGGAGCAGAGATTTACTGGAGCTGCTTGTAAGCTATCGATCCGCCAGGCTTGGGAAATGCAAAAAAAAAGCATCCGACAAGAGAAGCAGCTCTCGTCTCGCGCTGCCAGCAGGCCGGCCCTGCCAGCGGACAGACGGCTTCCAGGGGACGGACATTCCCCGCCGTCACTGGCCGGTCGGTGCTCTTGTACAGTTGTCTCGTCTCCCAGGACAGGACGCCGATTTCCTTAAAGAGGATCCTCGGTTGGGGCCGGGAGGCCCCGCTCTCCTTCCCCCACGGCCTGTCCTTGCAGAGCCGTCCGAGGCCCACGTCTGGCCGCCAGGGCCCCGGCCCAGCCCCTCCACTCGGACACGCGGAGCTCAGACGGTCACAGTCTCACTCACCATGGGGGTCTCCCTTCTTCCCCTCCCGGAACCGGTCCGGGCAGGCTCCGGCCCCCGGCTCATTTCTGACCACGAGATGGATTCGAAATTGCACGACAAGGACATTGATAAAAATAGACGACCCCGTGGCGTGGCAGCCCTCCACGGAGGAGGACGGGCCTGTGGTCTCTGCAGGAGATCAAGGGCCTGGGGCTCCACGTGCAGCGTTCTCTACCCGGCCTGTGCCCTGACCGGGGGCGAGGAAATCCGTGCCCTCTGCCCAGGCTGAGTGCGAAGGGAGGAAGGCGGGTGCTCCTCTCGGGGTGCTCCTCTCGGGGTGCTCCTCTCAGGGTGCCAGCAAGCCCATGGGACTGCCCCCGCCAGGCGGGTGTCTGTCCAGCAACGAGAGTGAGAGTCTAGGCTCCGGGTTCCCAGCCCCCTGAGTGTGGCTCTCAGATCCACCTGGGAGGCCCTGGCCTTCCTCGATGTGTATTTGTTTGTTTGTTTGTCTGTCTGCCTGTTCATCAGCATTACTGCTTGCAGACACCAGTCCTCTCCGGCCAGGTTAAGGGGAAGAGGAATTCACATCAGTGGTGAGAGTCCTTGGATGGTGGAGAAGCAGCCTCTAGAGCAGGGGTGGGCAAACTTTTTGACTCGAGGGCCACCACGGGTTCTTAAACTGGACCGGAGGGCCGGAACAAAAGCAACCTGACCATGCTGGCACTCTCATCTTGGGCTGCTGGGGAAGGAGCGGAGGGGAGAGCAAGAGAACCCTCTGCTCTTTCGGCTCCGCGGGCCAGATAGGACAGCCGAACGGGCTGGGTCCGGCCCCGCGGGCCGTAGTTTGCCCACGGCTGGTCTAGACGCAGCTTTCGGGAGCATCTCTAAGAAGCAGCTACAGATGTCCTGGCCGACCTGGCTCAGTGGATAGAGTGTTGGCCTGCAGACTGAAGGGTCCCAGTTTGGATTCCAGCTAGGGGCACATGCCTGGGTTGCAGGCTCAATCCCTTGTAGGGAAGATGGCCAACCAATGGTTCTCTTCTCACTGATGTTTCTCTCTCTCTTTCTCCCTTCCTCTCTAAAGTCAATAAAGAAATATATATTGAAGAAGAAGAAGAAGAAGAAGAAGAAGAAGAAGAAGAAGAAGAAGAAGTAGAGGAGTAGTAGTAAGAAGAATCAGACTGATGGGGGCGCTGCTGCTGCTGCTGCCCAGACATCGGCCACCACCCAGGCCAGCGAAAGGGATGCCCTCTGCACCATCTCCACAGAGAGCTCACCTGCTCGGTCCTCAGGCAGCGAGTGCGATTGGAGGAAAAAGGGTCCCACCCTTGCACGCTGGCCACACGGGAGGCTGGCTTCTGTTTTGAGGAGGAGGAGCTCAAGCTACAAGGAACACTCAAGACGTAGACAGGGCTTCTTGAAGCTGTTGGACAGCAATGGATGACAAGCATCCAATACATCTGTCTCACCTGTTTCCCCCACCATGAGTGCAAGTTCCATGGGGCAGGTCTCTTATGTGTCTTGCTCACCTCTGTGTTCCCAGCACCTAACATGGAGCCGGGGATGCATAAACAGATAAATCAAATGCGGGGGATAAAAGAGCCAACCATACTTTGAAGCCACTGGCCTACTGACGGTCTCAGAAGACTGTAGCTCCAAGTTGCTCCCTGTAGAACGCATCCCTCCACAACCCTTTGCCTAAGGAAGCTATCCTCACCTTTCCTTGATGCACAACCGTATCCCTTTCAGCGTCACAGTCACCACGGCAAACTCCCTGAGCTAGCTGGCTGGTGGTGTGGTGGTCAAAAAGGCGAGCTCTGCATTCTAATGGGCTGATTTCAAACCCTGGCCTCAGCCCGTGCTAGCTGTTGGAGCGTGGTTAAGTCGTGTACTTAGCCTTAAGACCATCCTCTTCATCTGTGAAAAGGGAATGCCATAGTCTCTTAAGTCACAGAATTGTTGTGAGGGTTACATGAGATGGTGTATGCAAGTTCTTAGGATGGGGTCTGAGAGAGCTCAAGAACTGGCACAGGGAGACAACCCCACCGGCTGCTGCTGCTGTTGCAAGCCTTGCCATTCAAGTGCTTACCTGGGAAATATGATTGTTTTCATGTCTATATCCCCAACTTAACCAAGAGCTCTGGAAAGTAGGAACTAGGGTGTCCTATATGCCCTCCCCCCACACCTCTCCATGCATCTGTTATACAAATTGGGTGCTCACACACTTTGTTGGATAAATGATTAACTCAACCAGAGAAATCACAAATGCCAAGACTGATAGGTGAAACATTTAGGGTCTGCATCTTAGAAAAATAACTAAAATCTAAAATGAAAATGTCACCCGGAAGTGGGGAGGATGGCAAATGGCTAATGCCTGCGTTAGGTAAAGATTTCACGCACAGCAATATAGAATACCTGAGCTGCTACGAGATAATCCGGACAAAGTTCATGAGCAGGCAATTCAAACGAGGAAATAGAAGCAGTAAGCAAACACGAAAGACCGTTCAACCTTCAGCAGGAGAAATGAAAGTGAGGCACAAATGAAGGGAACAAGAAACAGAATTCAATACCGAACTATTTATGAACACTCCAAAAAGGTCCAGTAGCCGGAGAATGGTACATAATTAATGATGCATTGATTCAGTGGCCTGGTGTCTCACCATTAAATAATTATGAAAATGTTGAAACAAGTGCTTATGCTGTCCTCAGTTTACAGGCAGACTGTGAAATTAAATTTAAAAGCATGATCACCAAGTGTGCAAAGTGGATTGGATAAAAAAGCTTGGCAGAAAATATAAGAAAATGCAAACGGTTGCCTTGATAAAGAAGAGGAATTTTTATGGACTGCCCACCATACACCGACTCTATGCCAAGGGCTTCTACATACATGATCTATCTCCCTTAACTCCCCATCTCCCCAGACCCCTGCCAGGTGGGAGTTGTTCCCCTTTTTGGTAAGGCCAGGAAGGCATAGGAAGGGGCTGAGGGCACAGCCGGGGGCACACCAGGACCTGGCAGAGCAGGATGCCAGCCCCGGAGGGCGGGGCTCCACGCCCAGTCATCCTTCCGAGGCATCGGCTGTGTGAAATGGACCGGGTCCAGCGGCTTTTCTTTCTTTTTTAAATATTGCTTTTAGTGCTGCTTAAATGTCACTTGTGCAATCAAAACACAATCAAAAGAACACCCCGGGCTGTCTCAGGAAGGCCGTTCAGCTCCTGCCCCTCCAGAGAGTCCGCGGATCAGAGCCCCGCCCTGCCATGGGCCAACACCCATGGTTTTGCCCAAACAATACCAGGAAGCAACCCGGCTGAATCTCTGTCCCTCTTCGTTGCATTGAAAACCCTTGGGGAGGCACCTGCCATTTCCAACCCCCACCCCCACCCCAATCTTCTTCACGATGACCCTTATTTTGCCCCAAGGTACCCCAGGGACTCTGAGTGCCTCAGCCACAGGGACCCCAGGACCTTTGCACACCCCACCCCCTTGCCTAGAACACTCTCCTCTGGTCCTCAGACATGCCTGTCTCCTCCTCACGCCCTTCCCCAGAGAGCCTCCCAGTTACTCTTTACCTAGCGTTATCTCTGCTTCCCTGGATTGCTCACGGTTCTGTGGCCAGCCAGGCTCTCTCCACCCGAGGGCGGATGCCTCTTGGAAGCCCCCAGGCCCCAGGCAGACAAACCCTGGCGTGTCCACCCAAGCCAGATCAGCAGATTGCCATCCTGTGAGCGCTGCAACCTGGGTGATACTAACCATCCCCTTCAGAAACACAAGAGATAAAGCCCTTGGAACATTCCGAGTCATTCTGTACTGGAAGCAGAGGACTTTTTCTTTTCTTTTTTCCTTTTTTCTTTTTTAGCACAAATGAGAACCCCTCAGAACTTCCCAGAAACCACACCCCCAATCACCTTCTTTTCTCTAACCCCCCACATCTAATCGTCTATTTATTCAGTACGTTTCTGGAGCACCTCCTATGCGCTCGGCCTGTGTGTGCTGAGCACTCGTATACACACCAGGGCAGGTCCCTCACTGCACAAGGGCACCCAGTGGAGGGACCAGTGGGCCCAGAATCCAGCCCACGGACCCATCACCAAACTGTGGGCTCCCAGAGCCGTGTCTGCTCCAAAGGACGCCACGTTCTAACGTCCCTCGGAAGCACCACGTGGGCCAGCAGCAGCCCTGCACAGTCACGAACTGAGCCATGTGGCCCCTGACATAGGCTATTTGATCAATGGCATTAGGTCAAATGGCTCCCCAATGTGAAAAATATAAAACTTGACCTTTACCCCACACCAGACACACACACAAAGTGCCTTTGATTTAAAGAATGAAATGTAAGAACTATAACCCTGCCCTGGCCAGTGTGGGCTTAGTGGTTAGAGTGTCGACCTGAAAACCCAAAGGGTCAAAAATTTGATTCCCAGTCATCGGCAGGCACGTATCTGGGGTGCAGGCTTGATCCCAGCCCTGGTCAGGGTGGGTATGGGAGGCAACCAATCCAGGTCTCTCTCTCTCTCTCTCTCTCTCTCTCTCTCTCTCTCTCTCTCTCTCTCCCTCTTTCGCCTTCCCTCCCTTCCACTCTATCTAAAAGCAATGCGAAAATACCCTCAGGTGAAGATCAACAAAACATAAAGAAGAAAGAAACACCATCTGGCCTGTGGAGAGCGGCTACAGCGTTTAGACAAGTCCAAGCGGCGGACTAATGAGAGGGCACGGTCTTCTGATGGCAAAGCCTCGCGCAGGTCCCAGCTCGGAGGGCAAAGCCCTCCCCGCACAGTGATAGCCAAAGGCTGTAGTTGTGAGCTTGGCCGTACGGTCCGAGCCTGTGGTCCCAGGTGGCTGAGTGATACAGGCTGCGGGAGGTGCGGCACGTGCTGCCAAAACAAAGCTTGATAGAGTTCAGGTGCATGGAATTGAGTAGATTCGAAACCTGCAAGGACATTGTCAACATCGTGACCACGCCCTTACTTTGCCTCGTGGACTCTGCTATAAAATAAAGACTCAGCTTGCAGGCTGGGGCACTGTCTCTCCATCCGAGAGCAGCGTCCTACCTCGCCCCAGCTTTATTCCCTTGTCTGTCTTCTTTAATCCTTCACCGCCATGCTCCCCGCCCTCCCGCTCAGTTCACCCCTGGCCGTGCTGAGTGCGGCTCACTGGCCCTGGTGGGTTAGAGCACTGTCCCCAGTACACCACGGTGGCAGGTTGGATCCCTGTCAGGGCAAAAACAAGAATCAACCAATGATTGCATAAATAAGTGGAACAATGGATTGATGTTTCCCTTTCTATCTCTCTCTCTCCCTTTCTCTCTAAAAAGCAATAAATAAAAAATTTTAAAACCATACAAGTATTAAAAGAATAAAAAAGGTAGTTAGGTCTGATGACATAAAAACATCTAACTTCGGAGAGACAACAAGATGGCGGCAGAGGTAAAAGCCTAACTGCAGCCGCCCTCAACAATTTAAAAAAATACAACTAAAATATAGAGTGGACACTATCCAGAACTACAGGAAAGTTGACTGACTGGAAATTCTACAACTAGAAGGAAAGAGAAAACCAGAAGGAAAACCAGAGGAGATGTAAAAGCCTGAGGTACGGAGGCGCGGTGTGCGCGGGGAGAGGACTGAGCCGGAGAGGAGGGGCCGCTGAGTGCCTGGCTGGCGTTCCCCAGCGGGAAGGAGATAAAAGCTCCGGACTGTGCTGAACCCCAACTCCGACTGCACTGAACCCCAGTTCTGGGCGAGACCCTGGGCTCCCAGCCTCATACAGAGGGAAACTGGGCTGTAAGGCGGAAGCTCAGCGGAGCGGCGGCGAAAGGCAGAGCCCCAGAGTCGCGCACATTGCGCGTAGAGGAGGGACTGTTCGCTGAGCTGCTGAATTGCCCCAGCGGGAAGGACTCAAAAGCTCAGGACTGTGCTGAGCCCCAGTTCTGACTGCACTGAACCCCAGTCCTGGGCAAGACCCTCGGGCCCCAGCCTCATACAGAGGGAATCTGGGCTGTAAGGCAGAAGCTCAGGGAGAGCAGCAAAAAGCAGAGCCCCTGAGTCGCGCACTTTACGCGCACAGAGGACAGACTGTTGTTTGGGCCGCGAGATCGCCCTAGCGGGAAGGAGACATAAGCTCCGGACTGTTCTTAACCCCACTTCCAACTGCTCTGAACCCCAGTTGTGGGCTTGTTGGGGGAGAGACTACACTGTCTGGAAGCGGGCGAAGCTCTAGGGCGCCTTTCTCTCAGAGGTGCTTGCAGCGAGTACCAAAGGACACAGAGGTACACTGAGACTCAGGAACCTCAGAGGGCGGGGCTAACCGGAAGCCAAGGCTGTAGGTTCCGCCCTGAAACTCTGCCCCTTCCAAGCTGAAATCAGAGAGGCTTTTGCAGGTTTCCAAGTCTAGTGGAATAAGGTTATCTCCTGGCATAGACACAGCTGATCCTCCCAACCTACCAACTCAGGGAAGCAGCGAAAATGCCGAAACGAGGAAACAGATCACAAACGAAAGAAATGGAGGACAAAAAGCGACGGGATATAGAGTTCAAAACCACGCTTATAAGGTTGTTCAACAATCTCCTAGAAAAGGCCGATAAAATAAATGAGACCTATGAGGATATGAAAAAAGATCAACAAGAAATAATAAAGGGTCAACAAGAAATAATAAAAGGTCAACTAGAAATAAAGAATACAATCTCTGAAATAAATAATATTATACAGAGTCCTAAAAACAGAATGGAAGATTGTAAGAATCAAGTCCAAGATTTGCAACACAAAGAGCCAGAGGACACTCCTCCACAGAAGCAAGAAGACAAGAGAATCCAGAAAGTTGAAGATAATGTAAGAAACCTCTGGGACAACTTCAAGCGAACCAACATCAGAATTATGGGCATCCCAGAAGATGACAGAGAGCAAGATACCGAAAACATATTGAAAGAAATAGTGACAGAAAACTTCCCCCACCTGGTGAAAGAAATAGATTTACATGTCCAGGAAGCACACAGAACCCCAAACAAAAGGAATCCAAAAAGAACCACACCAAGACACATCATAATTAAAATTCCAAGAGCTAAAGACAAAGAGAGAATATTAAAAGCAGCAAGACAAAAGCAGGTAGTTACCTATAAAGGGGCACCCATACGACTGTCAGCTGATTTCTCAACAGAAACCATGCAGGCCAGACGGGAATGGCAAGAAATATTCAAGGTGATGAATAACAACAACCTACAGCCAAAAATACTCTACCCAGCAAAGCTATCACTCAGAATCGAAGGCCAGATAAAGAGCTTCACAAATAAATTTAAGCTAAAGGAATTCATCACTGCCAAGCCAGAATTATATGAATTGTTAAAAGGGGTTCTTTAGGAAGAGGAAGAAAATAAAGATAAAAATTATGAACAAACACGTAACTATCAACAAGTGAGTCTAAAAACCAAGGGAAGTAAAAATGATGAACAATATTAACTGGTGAATATAATAGAATCAGAGGTATGGGAGGGGAGTGGACTGATGATTCTTGGGGAAATGGGGAGTGGAGCGGGGCGGGAAGAGACTGAACATAAACTGCACCTATGGATGAGGACAATGGGGGATGGGGAAAGGGCAGAGAATTGAATGGAAACTTGGTGTAGGGGAGCAATGGGGGGGGGGGAATGAGGAACATTTGTAATAATATGAACAATAAAGATTTATTTAAAAAAAAAAAAAAAAAACATCTAACTTCTGCCCTAGCTGGTTTGGCTCAGCGGATAGAGCGTCGGCCTTCGGACTAAAGGGTCCCAGGTTCGATTCTAGCCAAGGGCACATGCTTGGGCTCCATTCCCCCCAGTGGGGGGAATGCAGGAGGCAGCCAATCAATGATTCTCCCAAATCATTTCTCTCCCTTTCTCTCTGAAATATATATATATATATTAAAAAAAAAAAAAAATATATATATATATATATATATATATTCCTTTTTAAACACACACACACACACACACACACATTTAACTTCTGCCCGGCTGGCATGGCTGTGACTGAGCTTTGACCTGTGAGCCAGGAGGTCAAGGTTTGATTTCCTGTCAGGACACATGCCCAGATGTGGGCTCTATTCCCAGTGGGAGGCGTGCAGGGGGCAGCCGACCAATGATTCTCTCTCATCATTGATGTTTCCATCTCTCTTTACCTCTCTCTTCCTCTCTGAAATCAATAAAAGTATATTTTTTAAAAAGTTACCTCTGAATGACAGAAGACGATGTGAGCAAAGTGAATGTGGCCTGGGAGAGCAGACCTGCCACAGACGTGCAGGAATGCCTCAAAACAAACGCGCTGCCTTTATTTCTCCTACTTCCTCACATCAATCGGAGGTTGCATTTTACCTCCAGGAGAATGCGTGCCTTTGTAGCCGGAATATAAAGTGGGAGAAACAGCCAGCGTTCAGATGTCGTTGTTTTTTAAATTCCCAGATAGTCAGCTGAAGCCCACATCAGAAGGCTCGCTTTTGAAAGGCAGAGCCTTTGATTTGCAAGAGGCTGTTTTTTGCTGAGAGGAGAAAATCCTCTTGAAAATTAAGGGTAAGGAGGGATGAAAGCTGGAGGTAGAGTCTGCGCCTTAATTATCTACTGAAAAGAGGACAGAGCCGCCCAGACCACGTGCCACCTGGGGAGGGGGAGGGGGAGGGGTCCCTGGGCAGGGGTAAAAAGCCAGGGGGATGCAGCATGACCTTGGAAGAAGAGGTCAAGGGGCCCGGGATAAGGAACTGACTTGCAGGGCCACAAGGAGGGGAGCAGAGTCGGTGCCCAGAGACTGCCAAACCCCCGTCATCACCACGACCCCGTAGGGGGCTTCCCGGGGTCGGGGGTCACCAGCACATCCTGGGACCTTTTGTCCAATAGCCATGTTGGCCATTCAGGTCTCCACGGGGGTCTTTGACACCGGGAGAGAAGGTGGTAGTCTGGAAGGAAAGACACCCCCCTCCCCCCGCCCGCAACCTGTATTTGATTAGAACTAGATAATGGTAAAATCTACCCTGCCTAGATAGATCCACAATACAGTATATTTTTTAAAAGCTCTTGTACATCAGCAAAAATAGACCAATTACCTAACAGAAATGTGGGAGGGGATATGAAAAATAAAATTCACAGAGGAAATGCAAACATCTAATAAGTGTGTGAAAAGATGTTCAGTGTCAGTTCTAATTAGGGAATGCAAATTAAAATAATACGATACTTCTGGCTTAGCAAACAGGCAAACATTAAAAAGGCAGATAAGCATCGTAAATCACCGTCTTGTGCCATTGGCGAACCCTTGGTAAAGGGCCATTGGGCAATTTCATAGAATTTTTTAATATATTTTATTGATTTTTTTTTTATAGAGAGGAAGGGAGAGGGAGAGTTAGAAACATCAATGAGAGAGAAACATTGATCAGCTTCTTCCTGCACACCTCCTACTGGGGATGTGCCCGAAACCAAGGTACATGCCCTTGACAGGAATTGAACGTGGGACCTTTCAGTCCGCAGGCCGACGCTCTACCACTGAGCCAAGCCAGTTAAGGCTCCAGAGAAATGTTAAATGTACACCTTTAAATGCACACCTTTGAACCGGCAATTCCACTCAACCAAAATGCCGCACTAGGGGATGGCTGAGAAAATCATGAGCAAAGGGGTCTGTGGAACATGTGTGCGGTAGGGCTGTTTGAAACATTGTTCTAGTGAAAAACTGGGTAACGGATTGGGAGTGCAGCTGGGGTGCTGCCGTTGGGTGGGACGGTTGTCTCTTGTTTGCCTGAGAGAGAGAGAGCCTTCAGTATATATACCCTTAACGGTGTTGAGAAGTGGTCCATGCAAACTTTTGGGACAAGACATTGCAGGCCGTGGGAACAGCCACCGTGGAGGCCCTAAGGATGGAGCATGCCCAGTGCGTTCAGGAAAGCCAGGAAGCCATGTGGCTGGGGCAGAGTCCTGGGGACAGGGAAGAGGGGTCTAGAAGGGGCACACCAGGGTTCTGGGGAGGAGGTGGAGTGGGCAGACAGACCATGTAGGGCAAGCATGTCAAACTCGTGGCCCACAGGCCGAATTCGGCCCACAATGAATATTTCTGCGGCCCAGCCAATATAACGGTAAGTAAGAAACATTTTAATAAAAATGTCATAACTTGCTTTTTTAAAAATATATATATTTTATTGATTTTTTATATTTATTTATTTATTTACAGAGAGGAAGGGAGAGATACAGAGCTAGAAACATTGATCAGAGAGAAACAACAATTCAGCTGCCTCCAGCACACCCCCTACTGGGGATGTGCCCACAACCAAGGCACATGGCCTCGAACCTGGGACCCTTCAGTTAGCAGGCCGAGGCTCTATCCACTGAGCCAAACCGGTTAGGGCCCATAACTTACTTTTTGCAATAATCCTGTTATACATAATTATTAATAACGAACTACAGCATTCGCTAATGACTGATGGCTGTCATCGTGTTGCGTTCATCTCCCTCACGCACCTCCCGCGCAGGCGCACCACTTCTCTCCGCTAACACTAGCAGCGGGTATTTCAGCAGCTGAAGGCCACGTCGTTAGTCTTGTCACTGACTTGTTTGGTGTGTGAAACCGGAGTATTGCACTTTCGGAGAACAAGAAAAATAGGTTTATTTGCGTTACGCTTATTAATCTGTGCCGTTACTCAGTGTCTGGTAAGTTAATGTTCAAGAAAAAATACTAATTTTTATCAAAATGTTCTATTATTTTATGTTAACGATGACTCATTTGCTTCAGCCCTTTGTATTCAGCGTGTCTGTATCTAAATAAACCTACATTTCTATGAAAATTTAAGTTTTTGTGGGGGTTTTGTGTGTGTGTGTGTGTGTGTGTTTTTCGGTGCACATAAATTTACACCGTGTTTATTTGGCCCGTGTCGGCCTTTGAGTTTGACATGCTTGGCATAGAGTCTTGTAGGCCATCATAAAGGTGCTTTGGTTTTTGCTTTGCGATGGGAAATCACTGGAGGGATTTATTATTAAGAGTAAAAAGCAGTCTGGCTAGTGTTTCTCAGTGGTTGAGCATCAACCTATGAAACAAGAGATGACGCGGTTTGATTCCTGATCAGGGCACATGCCGAGGCTGCAGCAAGATGCACAGTGGCGGGCATGCAGGAAGCAGCCAATGAATGATTCTCTCTCATTGTTGATGTTTCTACCTCTCCCGCCCCCTTCTTCTCTGAAATCGATAACAAAATAAATGTTAAGAAGATTAAAAACCAGACCGTGGCCACAGCGGCTCGGTTGGTGGGAGCATCGCCCCAGACACCAAAAGGGGGCGGGTTCAACCCTGGCCAGGGAGCATGCAGGAGGCAACGGATCAGTGCTTTTCTCTCTCATCAATGTTTCTCTCTTTTTCACTCTCCCTTCCAGAAAGAAAGAAGGGGGAAAAAAAGATTAAAAAGCAGAATATAAAATCCAAGACTAGGGTGAGATATTTAAAAACTCATTTTAAAAAAGACTGAAAGGAAATAGCCCAAATTGACCACAGCTGCTGAGTTACAATGAAGGAATTATTAATTCTCTCCTCTATCCCGCTTTCAATGTCTCTTTATAGTATGCTTGTGATTAAAATCTTTTTATACGGTTCTTTAACTGGATCCTTATGAGAAGGCAGGAAGCTGTTCTGAAGGAGGAGGAGGAGGTAGACAGAGCACACTGGCGTCAGAGGGAGAGGTGAGGGCAGGAGCAGAAATAAGGCTCCTGCTAGAAAAACCAGGGCTGAGGTGGGAGAGACACAGGGATGGACCGGAGAGAGGGAGGGACAGAGAGGGGGGAAGAGTGAGACAGGAGAGATGGTGACCATGACAGGGGCCCAGGACAGAGGCCAGTGAAGGGCCCCAGCCTTGCCCCCCCCCCATCACACCCCCATCAGGCCCTCAGTACCTCTGTCAACCCAGCCCCCAGCCCCATTCCAGCATCTCGGGAACCCTCTGTGGCTGCTTCTCACGTCAGCAAGGAAGCGACAGGGTTGAACTTGAGTGTCCGCAGAGCCCACGTCTGTGAGGAGGAAATGGGCGGCACCCAGCACAGACGCTCTGAGAAACACCTGCTACTTCTGAGAGCAAGGCAGGGGGTACACACCGCGGTCACACCCCCGGAGGGCGTGCACATCTGTACGGCCTGCACGGAGGCATCCTGGTGCCCGCTGGGGGGGTCTCTGCTGAAGGCCCCCGTGGGGCAGGAGCAGCCCAGGTGAGACCCGCTAAGACACGTACAGGCGCTGGCGGTGCCCCTCCCGGCATCCCCGGGGCCCAGTGATGCGGCAGCTAGTTGCGTGCAGCTTGCTCCCGCCCCCTTCCAGAAGGACCTCTGGCTTCCCTCGCCCCTTCTGCCCAGGGATTTCTCTTTAGCTTCCGAAGCCCACTGGGCCCCGAGGAGGCACAATTTGGAAATGCTGGAAGCCGATGTCCCCGGGGCAACCCTCAGTGGTGGGGGCCGGGGGCCTGGATAGATGCCTCAGCTTTCTGGCCTGGAGTGGAACAATTCTGAGGCCCATCCCTCATGGTTCCTTAGGGACCCCAGGGAGTTGAGCCCGGTTGTTGCATAACCAGCTCAGAGAACGCCAAAAAAATCGTTGTCCCATAGAATGTGCCCCCTTTTGGGTTCCTCTGCTCGTTTCTTTGTGGTATCCCCTACCTTGTTCCTCTCTCTCCTGTATGTTCTGTCAAGGAACGTCGGCCCCACGTTCAACTCTCCCAGCGAGGCACCATCCCAGGTGGTGTGGCGCCCAGCTGACGCTCCCGGCCAGTTCTGGAGGGCACTTGCCGACGTGCTGGACCAATGTTCTTCTGAGTCTTGCAACCGGAGAGTATCTCCTGGTGCCGAGAGGAGCTGGGTATTCATACCCCTGGAGCGGCCTCGGATCAGGGCAGGGTAGGAGTTGGTGGCTCCATACCCCAGCTTCCTTGCCTGTCAGGGGTTCCTGACACGTTCTTCAGTCTTGGAGGGTCCCCAGAGGAAGTGGCCCTCGGTTACCTGAGTGGTGACCCCCACATTAATTCACTTTTTATTGGCTTTCTTACTTCCCTGCCTCACCTCCCCACTCCCTTAGAGATACTTCTTGGGGTCATCTCCCCCATAAACTTACTTGCACCCAAATCCTCTCCTTGGGGTCTGTTTTGGGGGAGAATCCAAACTAAGACAGATCCTTCGTAGGAGGGGCTGTGCACATCCCACAGCATCACATCAGTGGCGTGACACCCAGCGGGGCTAAGACTGATCAGCCGGCCCGGGCAGGGTGACAACCTGAGGCTTCCATTATAACACTTCCCGTCAGCCTTTCATATAACCATTTCATCCATTGGTGATTATTGCCCGGGCCCATTATTGTATTAAGGGATATATATATATATATATATATATATATATATATATATATATATATTCTTTCACATTTATTAGTTGGAATTTTTTTTAGTAAGGAACTTTCCCTCATAAACTAGAACTTTTAGGTTGAGATGATGTAGAAGAATGACAGGAGAAAGCTTTAATTCCTTCCTTTTCTTTTTTTTAAAATATATTTTATTGATATTTTACAGAGAGGAAGGGAGAGAGATAGAGAGCTAGAAACGTCGATGAGAGAGAAACATCAACCAGCTGCCTCTTGCATACTCCCTACCAGGGATGTGCCCGCAACCAATGTACATGCCCTTGACCAGAATCGAACCCGGGACCTTTCAGTCCGCAGACCGACGCTCTACCACTGAGCCAAACCGGTTTCGGCTCCTTCCTTTTCATTGATAATTCTTAGGATGAGGAACTATGCCATAGTTACCTCCAATGGTATTTGTTTACTTTGAGGTTCTCTCTCTCTCTCTCTCTCTCTCTCTCAGAATCAATATGAACAAATGAGTATTTCTATATTCAGTGTGTTTCAATCATTATCAGTCATTATTCTTTCTGATGCTCAAATCCTTCCATCTTTAACCAGTGGGCATCCCTTCTTGCTGGCTCCTGGACGGGATCTCATTGCCTTGGACAATGCCCTTGATTTCTGACCCAATAAGATGTCCCAGGCCACACTGTCTATTTCTGGTTCCAGACCGGGATCAACCATTCCTCCGAAGAGCCCTTGTTCTTGGAAGGGCTCAACCTGGACACAACCTTGACACTAGCCGTGGTCACTGACTGCAGGTTATCATTGCCTCTAAAGTTTCCGGTGAACAGAGCTGGAAAATACATATTTTTAAACAGAAAAACCAAAAGACTGAGTTTTAGCTAACATTTCAAGTGTAAGATCTCAGAATTTTTGTTTAACTTTTTATCTTATCCTCATATCTCTGTTCTCATACATTGAAAATCTTGGATTCTACCATTAACATAATTACTTGTTTACATTATCTTGATGCTTATATAAAATAGTTTATGACACTGAAACCGGTTTGGCTCAGTGGTAGAGCATCGGTCTGCGGACTGAAAGGTCACGGGTTCGATTCTGGTCAAGGGCGTGTACATTGATTGCTGGCACATCCCCGGTAGGAGGTGTGCAAGAGGCAGCTGGTCGATGTTTCTCTCTCATCGATGTTTCTAGCTCTCTATCTCTCTCCCTTCCTCTCTGTAAAAATATCAATAAAATATATATATTTTTAAAATAGTTTATGGCCGAAACCGGTTTGGCTCACTGGATAGAGCGTTGGCCTGTGGACTGAAAGGTCCCAGGTTCGATTCCGGTCAAGGGCATGTACCTTGGTTGCAGGCACATCTCCAGTAGGGAGTGTGCAAGAGGCAGCTGATCGATGATTCTCCCTCATTGATGTTTCTAACTCTCTATCCATCTCTCTTTCTCTGTAAAAAAATTAATTAAAAAATATTTTTTTAAAAATAGTTTATGACTTCCAAATGTATGTTTTGAGATTTCTTTGCAGCTCTTTTAGTCAAGAAAATATTTATTTTAAAAAAAGACAAAGCTCTGCGCTCTCGCGCTCTCTGCGCTCTCGCGCTCTCTGCGCTCTCGCGCTCTCTGCGCTCTCGCGCTCTCTGCGCTCTCGCGCTCTCTGCGCTCTCGCGCTCTCTGCGCTCTCGCGCTCTCTGCGCTCTCGCGCTCTCTGCGCTCTCGCGCTCTCTGCGCTCTCGCGCTCTCTGCGCTCTCGCGCTCTCTGCGCTCTCGCGCTCTCTGCGCTCTCGCGCTCTCTGCGCTCTCGCGCTCTCTGCGCTCTCGCGCTCTCTGCGCTCTCGCGCTCTCTGCGCTCTCGCGCTCTCTGCGCTCTCGCGCTCTCTGCGCTCTCGCGCTCTCTGCGCTCTCGCGCTCTCTGCGCTCTCGCGCTCTCTGCGCTCTCGCGCTCTCTGCGCTCTCGCGCTCTCTGCGCTCTCGCGCTCTCTGCGCTCTCGCGCTCTCTGCGCTCTCGCGCTCTCTGCGCTCTCGCGCTCTCTGCGCTCTCGCGCTCTCTGCGCTCTCGCGCTCTCTGCGCTCTCGCGCTCTCTGCGCTCTCGCGCTCTCTGCGCTCTCGCGCTCTCTGCGCTCTCGCGCTCTCTGCGCTCTCGCGCTCTCTGCGCTCTCGCGCTCTCTGCGCTCTCGCGCTCTCTGCGCTCTCGCGCTCTCTGCGCTCTCGCGCTCTCTGCGCTCTCGCGCTCTCTGCGCTCTCGCGCTCTCTGCGCTCTCGCGCTCTCTGCGCTCTCGCGCTCTCTGCGCTCTCGCGCTCTCTGCGCTCTCGCGCTCTCTGCGCTCTCGCGCTCTCTGCGCTCTCGCGCTCTCTGCGCTCTCGCGCTCTCTGCGCTCTCGCGCTCTCTGCGCTCTCGCGCTCTCTGCGCTCTCGCGCTCTCTGCGCTCTCGCGCTCTCTGCGCTCTCGCGCTCTCTGCGCTCTCGCGCTCTCTCTCTCCCAGAAGCCTCACTGCTTGCTTCCAGGGCCTGCAGACTCGGAAGATGGCGGCGTAGTGGAAGGACGCGTCCAGAGCCTAGTCCCAGAGCAGGTGGAGGGAGCAGCTGAAACGAGTGGAATTCAGCCCAAATTTGGTGAGGAGACACAGCTGGTGAGCTAGTTTACACCCAGGAAGGGCAGAAGTTCCGGAAGTAAGGTAAAATCAAAGATCAAAGCGGGAGAATCTGCGGAGCCTCAGCGACCAGAGGCAGGGGGGAATCCACAGGGTGCTGGGCCGCGTCCCTGAGGACAGGCTAAGCATTTCTGTGAGAAAATAAAAGGGAGGGGGACCAAGGGACTTAGGGAGGTCGGGGATTCTGATCCTAAGGGTCTGGATTTAGATTTGAGCAAACTCTGAAGGGTAAACTGGATCTCACAGTGCCGACAAGAGAGAAGCTCTTAGAAACGCAATCCCTCCTCGCGCTGGTGCCTGTGCCTCCTCCCACTAAACCTGGTTCGCAGGACCTTTGAGATACACTTACCCGTGGCTGAGGTGCGGGAGAGGGTGTGGGCTTGTGGAATTGGGGAAGAGTGGGTGATCTGGGGGAGGTGGTCACAGACCTGGTGCTGAGTCATCTCCGTAAGCACAGTCGCCATTTTCTCCCGAGAGACAGCCCCGCCCTCCAGTCTCCAGGCAACCAACGTAGCCACACCCCGATCACCCATTGAGTAAAACAAGGAATCTGAATAATCCCTGAGGATATAGCAACCAGGAAACTGATAGAACAATACAAACGGAATCATAACCCAGCCAAAAGAAGACACTCTACTTTTTTACCCCCACTTTTATTTTTATTTTTCCTTTTTTCTCCTTTCCTTTTTTCTTCCTTCCTTCCTTCCTTTTTTTCTATTTTTCTTTCTTTTTTCCTCTTTCTTTCTTTCTTTCTTTCTCCCTTTCTGCATTTTTTTCTTCTTTTCTTCTTTGTTTTCTGGTTCGGGTCTGATACTTTTCTTTTATATCTGTCCACCTTATTTCTCATCAGTATTTTTTATTTGCTATTTTTAATTTTTTATACCATTTTTGAAGTTAATTTCTTTATGTAAATTTACCATTTTTTAAATTCTCTTTCCTTTCATCCAATTATTCCCTTTCTACTTCCTTAATACTAAATTGAGGCCTTCCCCATAGTCATCCAATTCTCAATCTTATTTTCACTATATAAGTTTAGCCTCTACAAATTCTGCTTCAATCCTCTTATTCTTCTGTCTTTTATTCCATATATCTTCCTCTCTCCTCTATAGCATTTGTGCTCTCTTTTCGCTGTCCAATATCTATTTTCTCAGGGGGTCACTTATACTGGGGTTTTAGGTGTCGTGAGTACATCTGTGTTTAGTTCCCTCGGTGTTGAGTCTTGTTGGCCCAGGGAGCAGCAGCTGAGGGAGCATCCAGATCCATAGCAACCTCATAATCATCCCAACACCGCCCAAGGAACAGAAGCTATACGAGCAACTTCCCCCACAAACCAGAGGAGGCACCATTGCTGCGAACAGCACCCACCAGAGGAACTGCAGCTAACCGTAGCTACTGCCATAGAGAAACGGCAGATAGAGAAGCTATTGACACCCAAGGAGTAGCCCCTGCAAAGCTCAACATCTAGATCAGTCAGTAAGACCAAAAATGGGTAAGCAAAGATCTCACCAAAGGAAGGAAAATGAGGAAACACCAGAAAGACAGCTAAGTGACACAGAAGCCTGCAATTTGCCAGAAAAAGAATTCAGAATAAGGATCATGGAGGTCTTAAATCGGTTGGAAGGAAAAATTAACACCATATGCAAGAAACAAGAAGAAATGGATGAAAAAATCAACAACTTATGGAAAAATCAAGAAGAAATGAAGAATGATATAGATGCAATAAAAAACGCCATGGGAAGCTTCAACAGTAGACTAGGAGAAGCAGAGGACCGAATTAGTGAATTAGAAGACAGGGAAGCAAAACACAGCCAAGTTGAATTGCAATTGGAGAAAAAACTTAAAAGACAGGAGGAAAGCCTAAGGGAGCTATGGGACAACATGAAACGAAGCAACATAAGAATAATAGGGGTGCCAGAACAAAAGGAAGAACAAGGTTTAGAAGAAATATTTGAAGAAATAATGTCAGAAAACTTCCCTGAGGTAGCAAAGAAAAAAGTCATACAAGCCCAGAGAGTCCCAAACAGAATGAACCCGAATAGACCCACACCAAGACACATCATAATTACTATGGCAAATATTCAGGACAAAGAGAGAATCTTAAAGGCTTCAAGAGAGAGACAGAAAGTTACATACAAGGAAACCCCCATTAGATTATCAAATGATTTCTCAACAGAAACACATCAGGCCAGAAAAGAATGGAAAGAAATCTACAAAGTGATGCAAACCAAGGGATTAAATCCAAGAATACTCTATCCAGCAAGGTTATCATTCAAAATTGAAGGGCAAATGAGCGTCACAGACAAAAAAATGCTAAGGGAGTTTATCACGACCAAGCCAGCAATGCAAGAAATGCTAAAAGGGCTGGTGTAAAACAAAATGTTAAGAAGGAATAGTCTCAAAAAAATAAAAATGGCTACAAACAATTTCATTTCAATAATAACCTTAAATGTAAACGGACTAAATGCTCCACTCAAAAGACATCGAGTGGCTGAATGGATAAAAAAACATGACCCATATATATGCTGTCTACAAGAGACCCACCTCAGAAAAAATGACTCATATAGATTGAGAGTGAAGGGATGGAAAAACATATTTCAGGCAAATGGAAATGAAAAAAAAGCTGGGGTAGCAGTACTTATTTCTGACAAAATAGACCTCAAAGTAAAGGCCATAACAAAAGATAAAGAAGGCCACTTCATAATAATAAAGGGATCGATACAACAAGAAGATATAACCCTAATAAACATATATGCACCCAATGTAGGAGCACCCAAATACATAAAAAATCTCCTGGAAGATATCAAGGGAGAAATTGACAACAACACAATCATAGTAGGAGACTTTAATACGCCACTGACATCAATGGATAAATCAACTAAACAAAAAATCAGCAAAGAAACAGCAATTCTGAATGACTCACTAGATCAGATGGACTTAATTGATATCTTCAGAACATTTCACCCCAAAGCCACAGAATATACATTCTTCTCAAGTGCACATGGGACATTTTCAAAAATAGACCACATTTTGGGTCACAAACAAAGTCTCCCTAAATTCAAAAAGATTGAAATCATTCCAAGCATTTTCTCAGACCACAATGGCATAATATTAGAAATAAACTATAAGAAAAACACCCCCCAAAATTTAAACACTTGGAGATTGAATAACATGCTATTAAACAATGATTGGGTAAACAATGAGATCAAAGAAGAAATTAAAAAATTCCTGGAGACTAATGACAATAAAAACACAACAATATCAATACTATGGGATACAATGAAAGCAGTACTGAGAGGAAAATTTATAGCTATACAGGCATACCTCAAAAAACAACAAAAAGTGTTAATAAATAATCTAACTCAACAACTCAAAGAGTTAGAAAGACAGCAACAAGAAAAACCCACAGTGAACAGAAGGAAGGAAATAATAAAGATCAGAGCAGAAATGAATGACATAGAGACCAAAGAAACAATACAAAAAATCAATAAAACCAAGAGCTGGTTCTTTGAAAGGATAAACAAGATTGATGAACCACTAGCCAGGCTCACCAAAAAGCAAAGAGAGGGGACCCAAATAAACAAAATCAGAAATGAAAGAGGTGAAATAACAACAGACCCAGATGAAATACAAAGGATTGTTACAAAATACTATGAGCAACTCTATTCTAATAAACTGAACAACTTGGAGGAAATGGACACATTCCTAGAAAAATACAACATTCCAAAACTTAATCAAGAAGATACTAAAAATCTCAATAGGCAGATAACTATGGATGAAATTGAAGCAATCATCAAAAAGCTTCCAGCAAACAAAAGCCCGGGGCCAGATGGCTTCACAGGAGAGTTTTACCGAACATTCAAGGAAGAACTAAAACCTATCCTCCTCAGACTACTCCAGAAAATTCAAGAAGAAGGAACACTTCCAAGCTCCTTCTATGAAGCCAGCATCACCCTAATACCAAAACCAGATAAAGACAACACAATGAAAGAGAATTACAGGCCAATATCCCTCATGAACATAGATGCCAAAATCCTCAACAAAATTCTAGCAAATCGGATCCAGCAGTACATCAGAAAGATCATACACCATGATCAAGTAGGATTTATACCAGGGATGCAAGGATGGTACAATATCCGCAAATCAATAAATGTGATACATCACATAAACAAATTGAGAGATAAAAATCACATAGTTATATCCATTGATGCAGAAAAAGCATTTGACAAAATCCAACACCCTTTCTTGATAAAAACTCTCAGTAAGGTAGGGATAGAAGGTTCATATCTCAACATAATAAAAGCCATTTATGACAAACCCACAGCCAACATCATACTCAATGGGCAAAAACTAAAACCATTCCCTCTAAGAACAGGAACAAGACAGGGATGCCCACTCTCACCACTCCTGTTCAACATAGTGCTGGAAGTACTAGCTATAGCGATCAGACAAGAAGAAGAAATAAAAGGCATCCAAATTGGAAAAGAAGAAGTAAAACTGTCCTTATTCGCAGATGACATGATACTATACATAGAAAACCCTAAAGAGTCCATAAAAAAATTATTAGACTTAATAAATGAATTCGGCAAGGTAGCAGGATACAAAATCAACGCCAAGAAATCTATGGCATTTCTATACACCAATAATGAACTTACAGAAAGAGAGACAAAGAAAGCAATCCCATTTACCATCGCACCAAAAAAATTAAGATACCTAGGAATAAACTTAACTAAGGAGGTAAAAGACTTATACGCAGAAAACTACACAACACTGAAAAAAGAGATAGAGGAAGATGTAAACAGATGGAAGAACATACCATGTTCATGGATTGGTAGAATCAACATCATCAAAATGTCCATACTACCCAAAGCAATCTATAGATTTAATGCACTCCCCATTAAAATATCAACAGCATATTTCACAGACCTAGAAAGAAGTCTCCAAAAATTTATCTGGAATAAAAAAAGACCCCGAATAGCCACAGCAATCCTGAGAAAGAAGAATCAAGTAGGAGGGATCTCTGTACCAGACTTCAAGCTGTATTACAAAGCCACTGTTCTCAAAACAGCCTGGTACTGGCACAAGAACAGACATATAGACCAATGGAATAGAATAGAGAATCAAGATATTGACCCAAGGCACTACGCTCAATTAATATTCGACAAAGGAGGCATGAATATACAATGGAGACAAGACAGTCTCTTCAACAAATGGTGCTGGGAAAATTGGACAGATACATGCAAAAGAATGAAACTAGACCTCCAACTTACACCATACACAAAAATAAACTCAAAGTGGACACAGGACTTAAACATAAGACAGGAAACCATAAAAATATTAGAGGAATCCACAGGCAGGAAAATCTCAGACATATGCCGAAAGAACTTCTTCACTGATACTGCTCCTAAGGCAATGGAAGCTAAAAATAAAATAAACAAATGGGACTACATCAAAATAAAAAGCTTTTTCACAGCAAAGGAAACCATCAGTAAAACAACAAGAGAACATATTTGCCAACGATATCACTGATAAGGGTTTAATCTCCAAAATTTACAGAGAACTCATACAACTTAACAAAAAGAATATAAACAACCCAATTAAAAAATGGGCAACTGAGCTAAATAGACACTTTTCTAAAGAAGACAGAAGGAAGGCCAAGAGACATATGAAAACATGCTCAAAGTCATTAATCATCAGAGAGATGCAAATCAAAACAACAATGCGGTACCATCTTACACCAGTCAGAATGGCTATCATCAACAAAACAGCAAACGACAAGTGTTGGCGAGGATGCGGAGGAAAAGGAACTCTTTTACACTGCTGGTGGGAATGCAGACTGGTGCAGCCACTGTGGAGAACAGTATGGCGTTTCCTCAAAAAACTAAAAATGGAACTCCCATTTGACCCAATGATTCCACTCCTAGGAATATATCCCAAGAAAATGGAAACACGGATCAGAAAGGATATATGCACCCCTATGTTTATAGCAGCACAATTCACCATAGCTAAGATTTGGAAACAGCCGAAATGCCCATCAGCAGATGAATGGATTAAAAAACTGTGGTACATCTATTCAATGGAATACTATGCTGCGTTAAAAAAGAAAGACTTCCTACCATTTGCAGCAACTTGGAGGGAGATGGAGTCCATTATGCTAAGTGAAATAAGCCAGGCAGAGAAAGATAAACATCACATGATATCACTCATTTATGGAATATAGTGAATGGCATAGACTGATGAATAATAACAGACCCAGAGACTGAGTAATATTGATCAGAACCCCAAACACCAGAGAAGGAGGGGATCGCTGGGAGAAAGGGGGAGAAATCAACCGAGAGACTTGTGGGCATACTTATGAGCCTCATTAATGGCCACAGATAAATGGGGGTGGAGTATAGGTGGAGGGTGGGGGATAAGGGAGGGATAAGAACACATATGTAAAACAATAATAATAATATTATTATAAGAGAGAAAGAGGAGAGAGAGAGAGAGAGAGAGAGAGAGAGAGAGAGAGAGAGAGAAGAAAGTGTGAGGTAACCAGAACCCCAAGAACACCTGAGAACGCCTTTACCGCCAGGCTAGCAGGAATCAGCTGTACGGTAATATAACCTGGGGCTATTGGGTAAGTATTTCTGGACCTATGTTCCTAATCCTGCATGGGTGGGAGCCCTTACCTGGGTTGATCCTCCTGCCCAAAGTAGTCACTGATGATACCAAACACCTTAGTCATCCAGGAGGACTACTGGTGGGACAAGGAAGTATAACTACATAGAGCGCACCACCCAGCTCCCCTTTTGTAGGACACAAAATTAAGCTACTGCTCCTTTGTGTGTAAAATTAAATAGAAGATTCTGGCTTGTGAGGACACCAAAGGAAGGGACCATCACTACTTCCTCCTGGGAAAGGTGTAGAAAATGAAACAAAAACCTTGCCTAAGCAAAAAGAAATTGACAACCAGTTTAAAATGGAATTTCCATGACCTAGAGCAAAGAATATCCTTACATGATATTATTCTACAAGGTCATTACAATTGTTCCCAGATTTGGGTTATCCCCATTACCTATAATAGTATCTCCCATCAAGGACTATCAATAAAGAATGATTTATTTTATTAATACACACACACACACACACACTTTGTTGGCGGTTGGAGACAAAAGCAACACAACTATAGATATTTTAGAATTACAACAGCATATTATACAATTATCCCCAAAAAACATACAAACCAATCCTTTGAATGTCTGACAGCAATTTAAAAACTATATGAAAGGACCTCATCCCTTCCACTAGGCAGAGGGCCTCCTGAGAAGGCACCTGAGCATTCTATATTGGCCTGTCTTGCCCTTGTGGCCAAAAATGAACCTTTTCTCATGGTCCAGATGCCCACAACTGTTACCTGACCTTTTAGTTCATGCCAAGGCTGAAGCACCAACGTGGCTGGCACCACGGATGTCCCACCCGCCCAGTGGGGGGAGCTAGGCCCTCTCTGGAGAAGAAACATGGAGTCCCAAAAATATGAGCTCAACGCCCGGACCTTGCCAGCAGGTGAGGGGTTCCCGAGGCAGGTGCTGGGTGTGGAGCCCATGGGGCATAGGTCACCAAGGAGACAGAACTAAACCTCACATCACCCTGCTTGGCCCCGGAGGATGGCTGGTTAGCCAGAGACGGGTAAGATTCCTCATGGAAGGAACAACCTAAGACAGGCACAGTCACAGAGGGGCCATCAGGAGAGAACTTGGGGAGCAACGGAGGTGGGGCACAGACCCTTACCACCCCTCCTGCAACCTGGCAGGCGCCTGAACATTCTCCCATTCTGAGGGAGGTCTCCTTCCCCCATGGCTGCTTCACTACCCATGCACAGCTCAATTTGGGACCCATGTAACAGAGACGTGGCTGACAGCAGCTGCCATTTCACTGCAACAAGACTTGTTTGAGAGGCCTTGTATCCATGGTGGGGGCAAGTGGGTTTCTAATTTCCAAGTCCAGCCTAATAGCTAGAATGCTCAGGCCCTTCTCAAGAAGCCAAACAATCAATTCCACTAATACACACATGGTGAATAAGATAGTTGCTAGAGTGTTGAGTCTGACATATGAATAGTACCCAATTTCTCAGAGAAAATCAATGTGGCTAATAGAAGTAAATTAATATTCTAGAAAAACTGAGTGTACTGTACAAAATGCTGTTCCTATAGTATTAACAAAAATTCTTATTGGCAGAGCGCCTCATGGTAAAATTGCACAACATGTTATGAACCTAATGCAGTCATAGTGTAGCGCAAATAATTAAAATGTAAAAGATATCAAGACTAACAATAAAATCCCCAGAAGTCTCCAATTATCTAAAGTAAAAAAGGGGGTGACAGTGGAAGAATATCATGTAAGGAAAAATATACTGAGAATAATTTACATCTAAAAACTTTTTTTGTACTTAAGAAAATTAACCTTTATTTGAAACGCTAACAGCAAGATATCCATAAAAATACACACATGGAGTCAAAATAAGCAAGAGGAAAATTATTTGGGGGAGTGGGGTGGGGATGAAAAAGAATCCCAAGTCAAATTTAAAGAGAATATCTCTGTATTAACTTTTGGTCGAGAATATGTTTGTATAGTTTCAGAAAACAACTCTGAGACCACCTGGAATCCAGTAACAGAGAGGAATAGACAGAAGTGCTCCAGCCATGAAGACAGAAGAGACAATTCAGAGATGGAAGATGCTGAGGACGCCTCACCATACCAACAGACAGCGGCTGCCTATTGCTGAAGGATACCCACGATCAAACAAGAGATGGTCGGACCTGCATTACCACCATTTGTCCACCAACCAGATCTGAAATATCATGGCTGACATGTACACACAAGGAACTATTTGACATTGAAACTGGGACTCAAAAGAACTGCTGGCCCAGAACGGAACTCACTACAGACTGATTCATTTGCCTCTCAGGATAACCATTAAGGCTTATCGCAGTTTAGGTTTTTATAAGGGTATTTCTTGGATCACATGACCTCACACATCTAGACGAAATAATGAACAACATAGACTGGTGAACAAAGATAGACCCAGAAAAAGAGAAGCAGCGATCAGACTCTCAAACCTCAGAGGGAAAGTAGGGGAGGGTGGGGGTAAAGGGAAGAGATCAACCAAAGGACTTGTGTGCATGCACTATGGACAATAAGGGGGTAGGGGAATATGTAGGGATGGGTTTGGGTTGGGAATGGGGGGATAAGGACAATTATGTGATACCATAATTAATAAAAATCAATTAAAAAAAAAAAAAAAAAAAAAAAATAAAAAAAGACAAAAATATTACCCTAACTGATTTGGCTCAGTGGATAGAGCATTGGCCTGGGGACTGAAGCGTTCCAGGTTTGAACCTTGGTTGCGGGCACATCCCCAGTATGGGGTGTGCAGGAGGCAGCTGAGGGATGTTTTCCTCTCATTGATGTTTCTAATTCTCTCTCTCCCTTCCTCTGTAAAAAAAAAACAATAAAATGTATTTTTTAAAAGAAAAAATATTTATTAGAGTATGTTCAGTCAATATATTATAAAGACACTTGAGATTATTATCTTTACTGAGTGGTTAGATTGCCAACCTGATACACATTCAAGGTCCTTCATCTCAGATTGTTTTCTCCTTTCTTTTTTATTCGATGCCATTTTGTAAATGTGTAAAATAGTTATCTGGTTCTAAAGCCAGAACCGCATCATGTGGTTTAGAAAATCTGGCTTCCGTCACTGTCCCTCCGCCCCGTCCTGTCCCCACAAACAATCATTTTTATTCTTAGTCTGTTTCTGTGGGAGTTCTTCTGTTTATTCCTCCCGTGCTTCTCTCTGCGGCTATAAACAATTCGTATACATATTCATACTGTCTCCCACCCCGCTCTCACACAAAAGGTAGCGCGCTTGTGTTTTCCCTCGGCAGCCTCTCGGAGACCGTCTCCCCGCACCTGCCGCCTCTCCTCCCAGCTGGACGCTGTCCGCCGTGTGCACGGGCCACGGCTTGTGCAGCCCGCCTCCTCCTGATCACCATCTGGATCGTTTCCAACGTGTTCTTATCTCAAACAATGCCACCACGGACAACCTTGTGCATAAATCATTCTAACATTTTTTCCCCAGCATATTTTTGGATTAGGAACCTGGAAATGGGACCGAAGGTAAATATATAAGTAATCGTGGATTTTTTTTATTTTATTTAAAATATATATATTTTATTGATATTTTACAGAGTGGAAGGGAGAGAGATAGAGAGCTAGAAACATCGATGAGAGAGAAACATCGACCAGCCGCCTCCTGCACACCCCCCACCGGGGATGTGCCCGCAACCAAAGTACATGCCCTTGACCGGAATCGAACCCGTGACCTTTCAGTCCGCAGACCGATGCTCTACCACTGAGCCAAACCGTTTTCGGCAGGATTTTTTTATTATTTTTTATTGCCAAGGTCCCCTCCCAAAGAGCGGCCCTATTTTGCATTCTCCCTAATACTCATTTCTCAGTCATTTATTTAATAAACACATATGGAAACAGTGAAAAAAGATAAACACAGCCCCTGCACTGGGGAACTTACAGCCTGGTAAGGCAATGAGAGTGATGGCTCGTGATGTGTATTCAGGAGCGAGCGTCCATCTTACGAGAAGAAGCCCTCACCTGACCTGGGGGCGGTCAGGAATGCTCTCCTGAGGAATAATGTCTAAGGTGACATCTGATGGACAGGTAAGAATTAGCCAGATAAAGGGGGTAGAGGAAAATACCTGGATAAAGAAATAAAAACAGAAACTACTATAATCAAATTAAGGACAAGAGAAACCCTTTAGAGCAAAACTTATTGTGTACAGGCATCTTTATTTAGAAGATAATTTATAACTTCAAGTTATTTTATTTGTTTTAAAATGCTGAAAACAAATGAACTAAAACTAGAAAGGAAAAAAAAAGTAGGTGAGCAGGCTGGCAGGGGAGGGCAGATGGGGGTGACCAGGCCAGCAGGTGGGGGCAGTTAGGGGCGACCAGGCAGGTGAGTAGTTAGGAGCCAGTGGTCCCAGATTGTGAGAGGTTTGTCCGACATTGGAGAGGGTGCAGGCTGGGCTGAGGGGGAAACCCCCTCCTGCTCCCATACATGAATTTCGTGCATCGGGCCTCTAGTGTTTGTATAAGAATCCTAGGAACTGTCTTCAGGAGATACAGACTCTGGCCTTTAGTTATCCCAGTTCCTGGAGATTTAAATGCTGTTGATCTACAAGCTACATATTAGTCAGAGTCAGCATTTGCAGAAACAATGCCAAGTGAATGGTGGGGTGGGTTACAATCCCCACCGTCATAGCTGGCGCACCTGTGACTGATAGGGCCCCTCCCCCTGCCCCCAGATCGCAAGGAGTCAGGAGGAAGCCCAGAGAAAGCGACATCCTGGGAACCAAGTGTCCGGGAAGAGAGAGGGACTGGCCGTGTCCAGTGCTGCTGACGGGCCGGGTAAAGATGAACGAAGGCGATCAGGTGAGCGGAGAGAGAGAAGGGCTCCTCGGAGAGGCTGTAGCAGAGGCTGGGGTGGAGGGGGGTGGGCCGATGGAGAGCAAGAACAAAAAAAACACCTTGGGGGAGCTGGCTGCAAAGGTGGGTTTGTTTACAGTGGGACGGCAGCTGGCAGAGAAAACCCAGTGTAAAGTGTTTATTGTGTGTTATCTTATAAGGTGGGAGAAATCACAGTGTTTGTTTGCGGATGGAAATAATCCAGCGCTTCATTGTGAGACAGGTCACTGCCGAGAATGAAGTGGGGAGGAGGTGCTGGGAGGCTGAGAGGAGAGCAGAGTGTATTAAATAGTCACTTAAAGGCGCGGGAGAAGCCTGGCCACGGTGGCTCAGTTTGTGGGAGCATCGTCCTGTACACCAAAAGGTCACAGGTTCGATTCCTGGCCAGGGCACATACCTGGATTTCAGGTTCGGTCCTCATTTGGGGCAAGTACAGGAGGCAACCAATCAAAGTTTCTCTGTCACGTTGATGGTTCTCTCTCTACCCCCCCCTCCCTTCCTCTCGGAAATAACTAAAAATATTAAATAATAATCATTAAAATTTAAAAATCAATAAACACACCCTAGGGTGAGGACTAAAATGAATACAAATAAATAAATAAACAAAAGCAGGTGAGGGCGAAGGGCTCATTGGCATCTAGTGTGATGGCCGGGCAGCCTTCAGGGCCCACTTGAAGTCTGTAGTCAAGACTATGAGAATTTAAAAAAAAAAAAGCCAAAACCAGTTTGGCTCAGTGGATAGAGCATGAGCCTGTAGACTGAAAGGTTCTGGGTTCAATTCCGGTCAGGGGCATGTACCTTGGTTGCGGGCACATCCCTAGTAGCGGGTGTGCAAGAGGCAACTGATCAATGATTCTCCCTCATTGATGTTTCTAACTCTCTCTCTCTCTCTCTCTCTTCCTCTCTGTAAAAAATCAATAAAATATATATTTTTTAAAAGAAAAAGAAAAAACTATGAGAATTAGCCCTAGCCAGTTTGGCTCAGTGGATAGAGCATCAGCCTGCGGACCGAAAGGTCCCAGATTCAATTCTGGGCAATTCCATTCTGGTTGTGGGCTCCTCCCTGGTCTGGGCCCTGGTCAGGGCATGAGCTGGAGGCAACCAATTGATGTGTTTCTTTCACATCGATATTTCTCTCTTTTCCGCTCTCTTCCACTTTCTCTTAAAATCAATGGAAAAAAATATCCTCAGGTGAGGACTTAAAAAAAACCAGCTATGAGAATTACAAGAGCTAATACATAACATATGAAAAACACTTAGAGCAGAATCTGGCACATAGAAAACATATGACTTTTAGCTACTGTTATTTAGAATTAAGTATTGAAAGGCCCTAAGAGAACCAAAACCATAGCATTCACAGTCTTGGGATAAGGACAAATCTACTCACGTTTGGCATTCTCCCTTATTGGGTCTCTCAGATCGACGGCCATGGAGCTCCAATGTGTACGTGCAACTGGGTAATTGATTAAGGCGGATGGCTACAAGTTGAAATCTTAGTAAAGATTGAAACACCCGGTTGAGTTTTAGGCTCACCATATTTATAGTTTAATTTACTAGATTGATAAGAATTATTTTGTGCTCAGAGAGCTTTTGTTTGTTAAGTGAGAAAATTGAAATACTCAAAAAGAAATAAAACATATTTAAAATTTATCAGTGCAGTTTTATCATGGTGATGGTGTTTAATTAGCTGAGTTCGTGAATGGATCCACACATTACTCAAAGTCAAAGAATAATTAAAAATTATTCTTAAAACGAATTAGGCTCCTAAATAGAATAATAAATAAGACTTGTAAGCCGAACATAAAAGGCTGAAGAAGAACCAATGTCCCTGAATATGTATTTTTAATGAATTGACTCCGTCTTTAAAACCCAGAATAAACCTTCTTAATAGTCTCCGATGCAGACAAAAATCATCCTCAAGGGCATCGAAGACCAAGAGCAACACATTCCAGGGAGATGGCGGCTTCCTTTGGGAGCAGCGATCAGAGTCCCAGACAATCCACCTGGCTGTGGAGGCTCGGGTTGGGGGCTGAGGCCACGAGGGGGCCCAGTGAGGAGAAGGAGGGGAATGGGGGTGGGGGGTGGGAAGGGGAGAGAGACGTCGCTCAGCTGGGGTGGGAGCTGCATGCGAAGGACTGAGTTTTGAAGGCAGCCGGAAGATTGCTGAGTGAGACCAGTTCAGAGGGGAAGGAGTCACCTTCCGGGATGAATGCTCTTTGTTGACGCCCCTCCTACATTAGTCAGGACACGCCAGTAAAAGGTAGATTACTTCTATTCTGGTGGCCAAGCAGCGTTTGTTCTAATGCAGCCCCGGGCCAGGAGGGACCATGCAGAGCCCTAGTTTAGGAGACTCTGGAGTCTCCAGGCAGAAAGCTTCCTGTTAAGGCGACCCTTGCCTGCAGCTCTATCCTGGCAAAGGGGTTTTGAATCCAGAAGGCGATGGGAAGTGGGTCCTCAGAGGGCGTGTGCTGGGGGGGTGGGGGGGGAGGGACCCTCACGATCCTTCCTGAGGTTCACCTCCGCTGAGAGGAAGATACCCTCGGGACTGTCCTCCCTCGGCCTCGTTCCTGGTTCCTCCAGGAACCTCTGGATCTTGTTTTGTTCTGTTCTGTTCTGTTCTGTTCTGTCTACTCAGTGTTTAGTGTGTGCCAGGCATTGTTGTCTATACGCAACCATCTTGTTAAATTCTCATAAGAACTCAGGGGGTAGGGGACTCTGCCCAAGGTCGCGGGCCAGTGGCCCTAGAGCCCAGACTCTGAACCGCCAGGCTGCATGGCCTTTCTTGAGGAAGTCTGCCTCCCGGAGACCTTGGTACCAGGCCGAATGTCGGCAGGTCTGAACCTCCGTCTCCTCGGTATAACATGAAAAGGATGTTCCCTACGTATCGGGCAGTTTGCATGGATCCACAGGGGCAGCGGGTACAAAGAAAGAAGAACCTAGTCCTGGTTTTCTTTAGGAAGATCCTGTCTCTCAAACTCAAGGATAGTACAGAAAAGGGAGAAAAAAAATAGACCAAGCTCGCTGACTCATATTGATGCAACACTTCTGAATAAAATTATGAGCGAATGAGAAATGTGGCATTTCTTGTGCAATTAAATCTATACGCTGCAACAAAGCGAGCCTAACAGTGTATTAGGGAATAAATACACCAGGATCGAGTGCTATCTATTTTTTAAATGTTAAGATAGTTCAATATTAATTAATCTATTAATATAATTTGTTCTAGAAATAGACTACAATAATGGCTCAAAAGAAAAATATGCCACAACCAAGCGGTATTCTTTACAGGAATTTAAAAAAAATAGATCAATACTAGAAAACGTATTAATATAATTTATCTCATTAATAAGCACAAAAAGAAAACCATGAAATATTATTAAAAGGTAATAAAGATTCATTTGATGAATTTAATATCCATAACTACGTTTTTAAGTCCCAGTAAAATAGAAATAATGTCCTTCTCTGTGACTGCATTTTTAAATGTCTGAAACTTCCTCCAAGCATTCTGCTTCACAATGAAACTAGAAATAGACCCATTAGGTAAGGAACAACTCTTAGTTAACGTGGTTCTGAAAGCTCTCTTTGATTTAATTATGAAACTACAGAAAAAGAGGTTTAAATATTAGGGGGGGAAAGAGGCAAAACAATCATTACTTAAAGTTAATATTGAGACAGCCAGTCAGCCAGGACACGTGGGAACAGGGAAACAGAGACAGACAGCTGAGCAAACTGACAGAGCCACTCACGGCCGAGGCAGAAGGTCACCTCCCAGAAACAGCATCCAGGCCTCGCGGTATTTCAGCTCCAGACCCAGAAAAGCAGCAAAACCAGGTGGGCGACGCCTGGACCAGCTGCCATCACTAAGGACCCTCTGCCCTGACGCTGACCGATCGGCGGAGACCACAGCTGAGGAGCAGGCCCCGGGAGCTGATGGATAGTCTGCTGAAACCCTCTCCTGAGGTCCCCGCCCACAGGGACCAATAAAGGCCTCAAGACACAGGTCCCAAGGTGCTTTCCCCTCAGGAGACCAGCCTCCGCCATTCCTTTCCCCTCTTCTTCCCCCATGTTTCCCCCTCAGGCATGCAGCTCCTCAGCTCTCAGGGACCCCACGAAGCTTGCAACCAGGGGCTCGGTGGGCGGTGGCAGCTTGTCCCGGGCTAACCCCTGAACTGTCCCCAAGGCTCCCTTTTCTCTGACTTCCAGAGAGCTAGGGCAGCCCAGCCTAGCTCTCATATCTCTCTCTCTCTCTCTCTCTCTCTCTCTCTCTCTCTCTCTCTCTCTCTCCATCCCCCAAAAGAATCCTTATTTGGCAAATGCATCAGTGGTTCCAACCCCACAGAGACCTGACCCTCTGCACCTGCTTCCTCACCCTTCATTCACTCCTCAGCCCACTGGGTCACTTTCGCCCTCACCACGCCATCAAACCGCTCTTGCCTCGCCTCGCCTCTCAGACAGGCATGCTTAGTCTTTGCCTTATTCCGTTTATCTGATCCTGCTTACACCCCCTCCTTTTTGAAATGCCCTCTTCCCTTACGTGGCCCTTCCTACCTCTGGGTTCCCACTTACTTGCTCCATCTTCCTTCCCAGTCTTTTCCCTTTGTCCATTTCTTCAGCACCTCTTTCTACTAAATGACAAATACACGAACAGTTTTCCACATTAACACATACAGCGTTGACCGGGGATCAAACCCGAAACCTAGGTATGTGCTCTGACCGGGAATCGAACCCGCAATCTGTTGGTGAACAGGACGATATTCCAACTAGCTGCAGGGCCATAGCTGTCTAGTTTATAATGAGAATGTATATTTAAAATTTTAAAATATATTTTATTGATTTTTTTTTTACAGAGAGGAAGAGAGAGGGATAGAGAGTTAGAAACATCGATGAGAGAGAATCATCAATCAGCTGCCTCTTGCACACCCCTACTGGGGATGTGCCCGCGACCAAGGTCCATGCCCTTGACCGGAATCGAACCTGGGACCTTTCAGTCCGCAGGCCGATGCTCTATCCACTGAGCCAAGCCGGTTTTGGCAGTATATTAAAATTTCCAATGCAAATATAGCCCGTTTTCTGGTAGGTCCTCCTCCCTTCACAGCCTCGATGGGCAGATCAAGGGCTCTCCCGCCTGGATCTGTCTTCAGCCCTACAAACCCAACTGTTCACTAGCCTTCGGTGTTCCCCTGGGCACCTCACATCCAAATGACCAAAAGGAAAACCGTCATCCCCACTCCCAACCTTCCCCATCTCAGAAAACGCTACCGCCATCTCACCAAACGTTCAAACCAGAAACGTGATGTCATCCATACCTGCCTTCTCTCCTTCTCATCCACATGCAGACCAGCGTCTGAGACACCATCTGGCCTGCCTCGTAAACTTCTCTCCTTCTTAACATCAGTCCCTCTGCCACCAAATCACCCAAATCAACCTCAGCACCTTCCCTGCCCTCACCCCTACATTCCAGTAGAAAAATAGGCAAAGGGTAAGAACAGGCATTTGCAAAAGGAATACAAATGACCAACATGAGAAAGTCGTCAACCTTATGGGTGACTAGAGGCGCGGTGTGCGAAGTTCGTGCACAGGTAGGGTCCCCGGGCCTGGCCGGCGATCAGGGCCCATCAGGTTCTCAGCCTCCCAGCCTCCCTGCCTCCTCCTTCTGCGCCCTGCCACTGCCGCTGGCCACCCGCCATGTTTCTTGCCGCCCCCTAATGGTCAGCACACATCATAGCAAGTGATCAAACTCCAGATTAACTCCTGAGGGGACAATTTGCATATTAGCCTTTTATTATATAGAATTATGCATCTTATTTAAAATTAATGAGAAGAGCCCTAACCCATTTGGCTCAGTAGATAGAGCATCGGCCTGCAGACTGAAGGGTCCCAGGTTTGATTCTTGGTTGAGGGCATATCCCCAATGGGAGGTGTGCAGAAGACAGCTGATAGATGTTTCTCTCTCATGGATGTTTCTCTCTATCCCTCTCCCTTTCCTCTCTGTAAAAAAAATCAATAAAATATATTCAAAATTAATGAGAAAAAAAGTGAAAGACTATTTTGCCTTAAAAAAAAAAAAGCAGCAAAGATAAAGAAAATGACATCCAGCTGGTGTGTAGCCCATGAACCACGAAATCACAGTTCAATTTCCAGTCTGGGCACATGCCCAGGTTTCGGGCTCCATCCCCAGTGAGGGGATTCAGGAGGCAGCTGTTCGATGATTCTCTCTCATCACTGATGCTTCTGTCTCTCTCTCTCCCTCTCCCTTCCTCTGTCTGAAATCAATAAAAACATTGTTCTAAATGACAATACACGATGCCAATGCAGTTCTGCAGAAATGAGATATCCTCACATTGGTTGAGGTCCTTTTGGAAAGCAGTATCTGTTAAAACTCTGAATTGGGAGAAACTATAACCCAGAAATCCCTCTTCTAGGAATTTATCCTGAAGAAACGGTTGGGTGCGGACCACTGTCTGTGAGAGCTGATACCCACTGAGCACTTACTCTGGGGGGTTTCTCCTTTAATCCTCACCGCAATCAACGCCGTGGCCCTGGGAGGACTGAACCCCATTATACAGATGAGAAAACTGACGATTAAACCAACAACTTTCCCCAGGATGCTTCACGTGTCAGGGCCAAGACCACAGCCTGCCCACCCCACTGTGCTCTCCTCTCAGCGCAAAGGCCTCGGCCTGTGGAGGGGCAGGTGCGGGAGAAACGTCTCCGGGGTCCCTCCTGGCGGGTCCCTTGGGAGGGCGTGTGGCATGTGCCCGCAGGGACAATCACGGAGCGGCGGGGGCAGCTCCAGAGTCTGCCTGGGGCTTGGAAGCAGCCATCCGTTGTGGGGAGGACGCCCTGGGGTCTTGTTTGGAGGTTGTGCTCCGTAGAAAATAGGCGTTTCCCTTACTGCCGTGGCGGAGCGCTGGCCTCACAGAGAAGGGCTCCGGGTTGGGATTGCTTCGAGCAGCAGGCAGGCCCCCGACAGTGGCTGCAGCGAGGAAGGGGTTTTATTTTGTCTCCAGGGCCCTCCTGGGGGCGTCTCTCTCTCCTGCTCTGCCATGCTGCTGCTCGGGCATCGCAGCCTCAGCGAGGGAGGCGGGGTGGGGGGGGGTGCATGTGGGAAACGCGGCAAGAGGGGTCTTCCACGAGAGCACTGAGGGCACCAGCCACCTTGGCACCACCACTGAGGAGCTTTGCTTTAAAAGAAGAAGAAAACTTCAATCCAGCACGCACGAGAGCCTCACCCACACGCAGAGAGCCTCACCCACACGCAGAGAGCCTCACCCACACGCAGAGAGCCTCACCCACATGTTCAAGAGCCTCACCCACACGCAGAGAGCCTCACCCACACACACGAGAGCCTCACCCACACACAGAGAGCCTCACCCACACGCAGAGAGCCTCACACACACACGCAGAGAGCCTCACCCACACGCAGAGAGCCTCACCCACATGTTCAAGAGCCTCACCCACACGCAGAGAGCCTCACCCACACGCAGAGAGCCTCACCCACACACACGAGAGCCTCACCCACACGCAGAGAGCCTCACCCACATGTTCAAGAGCCTCACCCACACGCAGAGAGCCTCACCCACACGCAGAGAGCCTCACCCACACACACGAGAGCCTCACCCACACGCAGAGAGCCTCACCCACACGCAGAGAGCCTCACCCACACGCAGAGAGCCTAACCCACACGCAGAGAGCCTCACCCACACGCAGAGAGCCTAACCCACACGCAGAGAGCCTCACCCACACGCAGAGAGCCTCACCCACACGCAGAGAGCCTCACCCACACACAGAGCCTCACCCACATGCAGAGAGCCTCACCCACACACAGAGAGCCTCACCCACACGCAGAGAGCCTCACCCACACGCAGAGAGCCTCACCCACATGCACAAGAGCCTCACCCACACACACGAGAGCCTCACCCACACGCAGAGAGCCTCACCCACACGCAGAGAGCCTCACCCACACACAGAGAGCCTCACCCACACGCAGAGCCTCACCCACACGCAGAGAGCCCCACCCACACGCAGAGCCTCACCCACACGCAGAGAGCCTCACCCACACGCAGAGCCTCACCCACACGCAGAGAGCCCCACCCACACGCAGAGCCTCACCCACATACACGAGAGCCTCACCCACATGCAGAGAGCCCCACCCACACGCAGAGAGCCTCACCCACACGCAGAGAGCCTCACCCACATGCAGAGAGCCTCACCCACATGCAGAGAGCCTCACCCACACGCAGAGCCTCACCCACATACACGAGAGCCTCACCCACACGCAGAGAGCCTCACCCACACGCAGAGAGCCTCACCCACACGCAGAGAGCCTCACCCACATGCAGAGCCTCACCCACATGCGGCTGTGGCAGAAGGCTACTCTTGACCCTGAAACCGGCCTGCTATTTCTTTCTCTCTCTTGAGAGTGAATGGACTTTTTACGTGGTGGTATGTTAACTCTCGAAAATATCTTACTCTGTTCTTCAAGATTTTAAATTTTCTTTCCTGAGGTTTCCCTTACTTTAAAATATATATTTTTTAAAATAGGGAAAGGAGAGGGATAGTGAGATAGAAACATGGATGAGAGAGAAACATCGACCGGCTGCCTCCAGCAAGGCCCTTCCTGGGGATGGAGTCGGCAACCCCGGAATCGAACCAGGGACCTCTTGGTTCATGGGCCTCTCACTCAACCACGGAGCCACACTGGCTGGTGACTTCCTTTTTAAATCTACCTGGTAACGTCGTTTCCTGTCCATTGCCCTCGCATTCTTCCTTGGCATTAAAAGAAGGCCATGCCGCCAAAACCGGTCTGGCTCAGTGGATAGAGCGTCAGCCTGGGGACCGAAAGGTCCCGGGTTCGATGTTTCTCTCGCATCAATGTTTCTAGCTTTCTGTCCCTCTCCCTTCCTCTCTGTAAAAAATCAATAAAATATATATATTTAAAAAATAAAATTAAAAAATAATTTAAAAAAAAGAAGGTCATGCTCCCTGGCCACGTTCATCCTGACGTAAATAATAATTAATAATAATAATGATAATAATAAATAGCCGAAACCGGTTTGGCTCAGTGGTAGAGCGTCGGTCTGTGGACTGAAAGGTCCCGGGTTCAATTCCGGTCAAGGGCTTGTACCTTGGTTGCGGGCACATCCCTGGTAGGGGGTGTTCAAGAGGCAGCTGGTCAATGTTTCTCTCTCATCGACACTCTCTATCTCTCTATTCTAGCTCTCTATCTCTCTCCCTTCCTCTCTGTAAAATATCAATAAAATATATATATTTTTAAAAATAATAATAATAATAAATAAAAGAAGAAGTCTAAGCGCTTTGAAAATCTGCTGCTTGGGAAGCAGGAGGAGACTGTGGAGAATCCCCGTGTCTCCGAGGCCCCGCTGCACCCCTGCCTGCTGCCTGCTCAGCCGTCTCTCCTCCCGGCTTCCCCGGAGCGTGTGCCCAGCAGCCTCGCAGGGGCTCCGCTTCCGGGAGGGGCAGTGACAGGCGGCTTCTCCGGGGCCTCCCGGCGGGGCCTGGGGCCATGGCTGGAGGAGAACTGATTGCCACCTGGGGACGGCAGTTTGCTAATTAGTTTGGGGAGCTTTGCGCCAGTAAACTGGCTCCAAAATTTTTTTCTTTGATTTAAAAAAACACCCTGGTTTGCAGCATTTGCTGATTTCCATGGTGTAAATACTCCCACTGTGGCCAATTTCTAGTTATCACGGTGTAACAACCAGCTCGCAGAATTCTTAACTGTTTACCAACCAGTCGTGGGAGCCTGCACGCGCCGGCTTCTGCACACGTCTCCCGGGGGCCCGCTTTTGGGGACTCCCAGGAATAACGGGGGAGGGGACTCTGAGGAGAGACCGGAGCACTTGTCAGCACAAGAATGGAGTGTGAAGTCATTGTAAGCTGGGTAGGAAAAAGTAATCTGACAACTAAACCCAACTTCACAGTAGCAAGCTGATGCGGTGAGACACTTGGAATATATTGGCATTGAAATGGTTGACATAAAACATTTTAATGCCAATATAAACATCCCCATTATAAAACAGACAGCCATGGCCCTGCCTAGGTGGTGCAGTTGGTTGGAGCATCGTCTCATACTTCCAGAGGTTGTGGGTTCGATTCTCAGTCAGGGTGCATAGCTAGGTTCTGGGTTTGGTCCCCGGTCGGGGCTGTACGTGTTAATGTAGGAAACGGTTCATGTATTTATCCTGAAGAAGGGGGAAAAAGCAGATTCTACATCAGAATATATGCTGTAACCTGATTTTATGCCGGTTTATAACCCGTTCCAACGCAAGTCTGTGTTAGCATACATAGATATATGTGGAATAATAGGTGTATAGATGCTTAGGGAAATGTTTGGCATGAGATACACCAAACCATTAACCATGACGGTCACTGCAGCGTGAGTACGTGCATAGATTTTTCTAGTGCTTACCCAATTTTTAAATTTTTTTTAAACACTGGCTCTGTGTGATGTGTGTCATAAAAATATTAATAAAGAAAAAGATTAAAATTTATGGTCCAGATCAAGAAAGAGCTCCAAGCGAGGTTTAAAAAAAAAAAAAAAAAAAAAAAAAGGTGGAAGGAAAACTCTATCCAGCTTTATTTTACTGCGATGAAATATACATGACATAAAATATACCATTTTAACCACTCTTAAGTTACAGTGCAGTGACATTAGGACTATTCACATTGCGCGCAACCACCACCACCCTCCATCTCCAGACCAAAACGCTGTCCCCATTACACAATCAATAACTCCCACCGCCCCACGGCCCCCCCCCCCGCAGCCCCTGCCACCACCACGTTACTGCCTGTCTCTCCGAATCTAGCTCCTCTAGACGCCTCATATGAGTAAAGTCATGCGTGATTTTGTTCTTTTGTGCCTGCCTAGCTTCTCTCACTTAGCACGATGTCTGCAAGGCTCATCCGTGTTGAAGCATGTGCCAGATTTTTTTCCCGTTAAGGCTGAACATGTGTCACGATAGGCTTCTACCACATTCCGTGTGTCTGTGGATGGGCATTTGGGTTGTGAATGGTGCTACGGCGTTCTATCCCCTTTTACGGAAGGGGATCCTTCCATTGCTGATCAGGTTGAGATTCAACCAAGTTAATAAGCAGCGGCTGAGCTCCAGCGGATTGGCACAGACTTGGTGCTTCTGCCGTTGGTTTAGGCAAGTCCTCAGAGCCGCCCTGGACGTGCAGCGCGTCCGGTGATCACTGCTGTGCAGGGAGCACGCCCAGGCCCAGGCAGGTCAGCCAGCGCGTCCAAGGCCGGAGTGTCAGAGAGGCGGTAATTACAAGTGACTCCAATACCTCAGAGACCATGTTTTTCTCTGGAAAAAAAACCAAACGTCTTTCTCCCTCATGTCCGTGTCACAGTAGGTCAGCTTGTCTCTGCGCCACATTATCTTCGTTCCAGGCTGATAGAACAGCCCCTCCCCAGACACGGCTGTCCTCACCGTAGAGAAAAAAGAGAAAGATAAGCAACCACAGGCCAGCTCCTCACACACCTGCTTACAGTGACACGTTGCCGCCGCTGGCTCGGTGGCTGAGCGAGGACCGGCCAGGGCTCACACCCGGCTCGAGGGCTCCATCCCCAGCCGGGGGTGTGCGGGAGGCAGTTGACCCATGATTCTCTCTCATCATTGATGTTTCTCTCTCTCTCCCTTCCTCTCTGACATCAATAAAAATACGTTTAAAACAAAAATAAACAGTGGAGCCGAACCAGTTTGGCTCAGTGGTAGAGCATCGGTCTGCAGACTGAAAGGTCCCGGGTTCGATTCCGGTCAAGGGCATGTACATTGGTTGCCGGCACATCCCTGGTGGGGGGTGTGCAAGAGGAAACTGGTCGATGTTTCTCTCTATCAACGTTTCTAACTCTCTATCTCTCTCCCTTCCTCTCTGTAAAATATCAATAAAATATATATTTAAAAAATAATAATAATAATAAATAAATAAAAATAAACAGTGGAAGTGACACAGTCATTCACACCCACACTTCATCGACCAAAAGTCCTGCGGGCGCTCCTGTTCTACAGGGCGGAGGTGGGTGACCGGGGAACGGTCTGGGCGCCCGCTGCAGCCCCCGGGGAGGGCGTCCCAGAGCCGTCAGCGAAGCCCGCAGTGTTCCATGGGGTCCACATGGCAAACGTGGATCCAAAGTCTGCGAGAGCCGGAGAGCTCTGTTCCCAGAACACTGAACCACACTCCGAGGAAACGGCAGACCAAGCGGAGGTCAAGATGTTTGTTTACGTGAGCCTCGGAGAGGCCGCAGGGAACCAGGCGGGCGGGCGGGCCTGTGGGAGCACAGCGTCCCCGGGGAGGCCTCCGGAGGAGCCCTGTGGTCCCCAGGCCGCTCGGCGATGCACGCCCGGCCGCCGCGGGCGGGTCTTGGTGGAGCACAGACAGGGCTGGGCCTCTCTGATCCCCTGAGACGCCGCATCTTCTCCCTGCCGTGTGGAAAAAGCAAGCCGCAGTGCCTGGCCTGTGCTGGCAAGAGTCCCCTCCTTGGAACCCTGGAGTAGAGACTCTCCAGCCCATTTTACAGAGGGGAAATAGGAGAGAGACAGACAGACAGACAGACACACACACACACACACACACACACACACACAGATATACATATATACACAGTCACATATTCTATATGCTCTCTCTGTATATTGTACATATGATTATATATGTATATATAAACTGTATATACATAAGGGTTCTGCCTGCCTATGTTTTCTGGGTATATCATCTACGATATATGTCATACATAATATGTATTGCACATATTATGTATGCATTATACATGTGTACCTATACAAAACATAGGCAGCAAAGATCAAAGCAAGGTCAAGGGATTTTTTCTGGTGGTATCATTATGGATATATAGATCATTTTTTAAAAAGGAATTTCTGACCTGCATTGAGTATATTTCAATCTACAATTAAGAAACACTTATTAAAAATTAAAGTAATCTAGCCCAGGCCAGATGGCCCAGTTGGCGGAAGCACCCTCCTGTCCACCAAAAGTCTGTGGGTCTGATTCCCAGTCCAGGCATGTATGGGAGGCAACCTAGTGCTGTTTCTCTCTCACATGGATGTTTCTCTCTCTCTCAAATCAATGAATTGATCCTCTGGTGAGAATTAAAAAGAAATAAGCTGAAACCGGGTTGGCTCAGTGGATAGAGCGTCGGCCTGCAGACTGAAAGGTCCCGGGTTCGATTCCAGTCAAGGGCATGTACCTTGGTTGCGGGCACATCCCCAGTGGGGGGTGTGCAGGAGGCAGCTGGTCGATGTTTCTAACTCTATCCCTCTCCTTTCCTCTCTGCAAAAAAATCAATAAAATTTATTTTTTTTAATAAGAATAAATCAATGTAATTGAAAACATTTTAACAGGCTGAAGAGCTGCAATACGTATGGGAATTAACCTTTCCTGGATTTCCTACCCAAACCCCATTGCAGGAGTTTGTTGGCACCCACTGTCCGCCCAGACACCAAGGTGAGGAGAAGATGCAGACGTGTCCTCACAGGGCTCACACTGACAGCAAAGACAAGGAATGCGCAGTTTCCATAAAGTGTGCGGAGGCCCAAGGACCTGAGAGCAGTTAAGAGCTTGTCCCCAAACTGTCCGGTCACCACGTGGCGGGTGCTTCCAACAGAGTGAAGAGCAATGGCTTCAGACCTGAATCCAAACTCCTGGTTCCATCCCCTTAGTTGAGGGATTCGCCTCCCACAGGCAAAGTACTGAACCTCTCAGCCTTGGTTTTGCCCTCTGTAAAAGGGGTCCTTACAAGACTCACTGAGGTAACCGACGTAAAATCCTGAGCTCCGGTGTCTAGCACACAAGGAGTGGGTCATGAGATCTCAAAAGGCCTTTGACCCAGGACTCCCAAGTCCTGTGTGGCTCCGTCCAGCTCGTCTCACCGCCTCTAACGCTCCCTCAGGCACAGGGGTGCTCCCTGCAGGGGTGGGGACCCCTGTCTCTCCGAGATACTGACTGACAAGAAACTCTCCTCTCTGGAGAGAGAACTGGGGAGGGCGAGTGGAGGAGAGACTGCACATCCTTCTGAACTGTCTGAAAAAAATCACTTCCTTATTCATGAATTCTTTTCGGTTTAAAAATACGGGACGATTATGTTAATAATTGGAATTAATGAGCTGCCTAGGTACTCCTTCCGAGGAAAAGCTCCTCTCGCTCTGCAGCGCACGGCTGTCCTCACCACCAAGTCTTCGGGCCATCTTCATCAGAATTCCCCGCAGAGGCTGAGCGTCGACCTATGAACCAGGAGGTCCCGGTGTGATGCCTGGTCAGGGCGCATGCCCGGGTTGTGGGCTTGCTCCTCAGTCTGGGTGTGCAGGAGGCAGCTGATCAATGATTCTCTCTCATCACTGATGTTTCTATCTCTCCCTCTCCCTTCCTCTGTGAACTCAATCAGAATATATTAAAAAAAAAAAAAAAAAAAAAGAATTCCCTGCTCCCGCACCACCAGCTGCACTGAGTCAGAGTGTGTGGGGCCGGGGAGCAGGGGAGCCGCTGAGCCTCTCTCCTAATGAGCTCCCTGGTGCCCCTTAAAGACATCCACTCCCCCTTGTGGATCCGTTGGCACGCGGAGTGCTCAGAAATGCTACCTTCCCTTTCCGTCTGCCCTCGCCCACGTCACATTGCAGCTTGTTGGCCGAGAGAATCCCCCTGTAACTGTGTTTTCACCTACTGTGCAAACTGGACTCATTTACCCTGTCGCCCCATTGTCCCAAGACAGCGGTCGGCAAACTGCGGCTCTCGAGCCACAGGCGGCTCTTTGGGCCCTTGAGTTTTTAGCAAAGGCCAGCTTAAGAGTACCCTAAGAAAGGTAGTAACAATGTACCTACCTATATAGTTTAAGTTTTTTAAAAATATATATTTTATTGATTTTTTTACCGAGTGGAATAGAGAAGGATAGAGAGCTAGAAACATCGATGAGAGAGAACCATCGATCGGCTGCCTCTTGCACACCCCCCACTGGGGATGTTCCCGCAACCAAGGTACATGCCCTTGACCGGAATCGAACCTGGGACCCTTGAGTCCGCAGGCCGACGCTCTATCCACTGAGCCAAACCGGTTTCGGCTATAGTTTAAGTTAAAAAAAAATTGGCTCTCCGAAGAAATTTCAGTCGTTGCACTGTTGATATTTGGCCCTGTTGACTAAGAATACCCGTGGTCCGATGCTGCCTCAGCGGGTTGAATACATATAACGGAAAACTACTGTGTAAATATACAGAGAGGATGAGCAGGCTCTTCCCACTGTGCTGTGGACCAAGCTCTAAGATAGGTAAAGTGAAAAAATAAAAATGTACAGCACTGCGTTCAGCCTGCTAGCTCGCGCACACACACACACACACACACACACACACACACACACACTCTCTACAATATGTACTTGTATGTGCAAATCATCCCCGGAAGCACAGACAGGGAGAGGAACACGGTGGCTGGGGGCCCGGGTAAGAGACTCTTCACAGTCCTGAATACCCTCCCTCGCTCTTGAGTTTTGAACCATCAGAATGCATGCCTTTTGTTAGAATTAAACTCGAATGTAAAAGCATGCTGCCAGGGAAACGCTGTCCTTAAGCTGTTTGAGTGCCCGCGCCTGGCTCTCAGCTCATCCCTGCAGCCTCGTTTTGCAGGCCGGCTTTTCATCTGCGGCTCCCCTGCCTCCGTCCACGTCAATAGCTGGCCGCGTCCGTCCGCAGACACAGTGTGATGAGACTGTTAAGCCAGACAACGCCGCCCGCACTTAACATTCCAGTCCAGAGGCAGCAAGCGCGCATTTGCAAAAGATTCTCAGCCAAGAAGCCGGAGGTCTGGGTGCTTGTGGGAGCCAACGCTGCGTCTCAGACACGACGTGCTCCGGAGGCAAGGTGCGCCCGTGGCCTTCTGCAGCGGCAGGAAGAGAGGGGCCGCTCAGAGGGAGTGAAGGGGAGGGGCCTTGAGCAATCCTGACTTGACTGGCTTCCACAGAAAAGAGAGAGATGGTATTAAGAATAAAGTAAGGGTAACATAGGATCCAATCGTCCCATGCCTAGGCATTTAGGTACCCAAGAGAAAACGAAATTTGTCCACCTGAAGATGTTCACGAATGTTCACAGCAGCTTTACTTGTAATAATCCCAAACTGGAAACCACCGAATGCCCGTGGACAGGTGAATAGATAAGCAAATTGTGGGCGAGCCAGCTGGTGGAATGCTGCTGAGCCATAAAAACGAATGAACTATTGCCGAAACCGGTTTGGCTCAGTGGATAGAGTGTCGGCCTGTGGACTGCAAGGTCCCAGGCTCAATTCCGGTCAAGGGCATGTACCTTGGTTGCGAGCACATCCCCAGTAGGGGGAGGGGTGCAGGAGGCAGCTGATCGATGTTTCTAACTCTCTATCCCTCTACCTTCCTCTCTGTAAAAAAATCAATAAAATATATATTTTTTAAAAAAAAACAAAAACAAATGAACTGTTGCTACTTGCCAACATGGATGAATCTAAAAGTAATTACACTGAGTGAAAAAAGCCAGATGAGGAAGAGTGCATACTGTATGGTTCCATTTGTGTAAACCTCTTGAAAATGTAGGGTAAGCTGTAGTGACAGAAGGCAGATCCGTGGCAGCTCAGGGGTCAGGGTAAAATGGACTGGGAGGGAGGGATTACAAGGCGGCTGAAACTTTCAGGGCTGATGGAGATGTTTGCTCTCTCAGTGTAGGGATGGTTTCACAGGTGTACCAGTGCACAAATGTCAAAATTTACCAAGTCACACACTTCAAATACGTGCAGTTAACTGCATACATACCTCAAAAAGCTAATTTGTACAAAAGAATCATGGGGTATCTCAAGAAAGAGGTTATGCTTTGGGGGTTGAAGGAAATCCTCTCTAATAAAAGAGGAGCATGCAGGTTGACTGTAACTTCGCTACACCCACAAGCGACGCCCACCAGCCAATCAGGGCGAGTATGCAAATTAACTCAGCCAAGATGGTGGTTAATTTGCATATCCTGGCCAGAGGAGGACGGAAGACAGCTTAGACAGAAGAGGCCACGCACTGCAGAAGGGAGTGGAGCTGCGGAGAAACAAGCAAGCCGGGTGGCAGAGAAGGAGGGAAGCAGGTGGGGCAGCAGAGAGGCCCTGTGGCAGGAATCTTCCTGCAAGGGGCATCTAGTGTTCTATATCTTGATCGGTAGTTACACAATTGTACACAGTTGTTAAAGCTCATCAGAGTGCACACCTAAGATCAGTGATTTTTGCTGCATAATATACCTCAATGTAGTTGATCTTTTACGAACAGGACGTATATTTACACCCAAAGAGAACAGGTTAGCGGCTGGACCTCAGACACCAGGTGCCCACCTTCCACTGCTGCCGAGATCTCTCTCCATCTTCCTTTCTCTCCCTCTGCCGACATCATTCTGCTCTCTCTTTCTCCGACTTTCCCACTGATGTATTCCCTCCCAGTTCTCTGGCCCCAAAGGCAGAACATTCAGCTGCCAATACTTTCTGAGCTCTAAGGCCCAGGCATTTAAAAAAAAAAAAAAAAAAAGTGGGGAGGGAGAGACTTCTGAGTCAAGCTGCAAAGTCCGTGTGGATTCTGACTGATGCATTTGGAGCTGTGTGGTAGGCCCTCACCCACCGGAATAAATAAAACAGTGAGCAGCCCTTGCAGGCATTGTGCTGGGCCCTGGGATCCCGCGGAGAACGAGACTCACGAGGTGTCCACCCCAGAGGAGGACCGAGCAAGCAAACCCACACGCCCACTCACACCCTGGCACGTGCTTTAAAGAACAAACAAGAGTAAGGGGCTGCCGAGCGATGGGTAACGGGATTATTTTAGACCCGATGGCCGGGGTTGGTCTCAAAGGAGGTGACCGGTGTGAGGGGTTAGCTCTCCAAGGAGCTGGCAGAAGAGAAGGTGGGGCCAGGTAGAGAGGACGGCAGGGGAGAGACCCGGGGCAGCTGCGTGAGGCAGCGTGGCCGGAGCCGTGGGGAGCATGGAAGACAAGGCCAGATCAGACAGGGCCTTGGGGGACAGAGAGGAGCTTGCGTTTTATTCCAGGGGCTTGGAAAGCCTCTGGAGCAGTTGCAATGAGGGCTGGCTTGATGTGATTTTTTTTTTTTTAATCTCCTTGGGCTGCTATGAAAAGAGCAGATTAGAGAGGGACAAGAGTGGGGGCAGGGAGCCAACAGAAGGCACTTGAAGGTGCAGCCAACCGGACTGGCTGGCAGTTAGTTACAGAGAACCAGAATAATCAGACATTTTCCTCTGGACCCGCGTGATATAATAATGTAGAGAGTTTGGGGTTACATCTATTATGAGCAGGTCCAGAGGAAAATGTCTCTCAAATTCTGGGTCCCAACATGGAGGAACTTTCCCTGTTTATATGTTTTTACCTTCTTTTGTCTCCCAAATATGGAGTGCTTCCGGCCCCTTTTGCAAGTTCCTAAAGAGCCCCTCTGTGCTGGGGTCTTGAGACCTTAACCAAAGGCCTGGCCTGGTGCCAGCACTGATAACTTCGTCTGGGGAAGGTTTAATGGCCTCTCTGAAGTGGGCGTAGTCTCGTTTTCCTTATTATTTAAGCAAGCAAGCATTTACAGAAGCCAAATAGCAGGGTTAAAATTTCAAACAGCAGTTTTTATAGAAGATGGAGGCTTCAGGTGGAGTGTTGGGGGGAAAGAGGGAGAGGGGAGAGGGAGGAAGGAGGGTGGGCAGGAAAAGAAAGGAATAAAGTCGATAAATGTGGCGGGGCGCAGTCCTGTTTACTAATAAAGCATCTCCCACCGCGACCACACGACTGAAGGCGGGGATGGGGTAAGCCGTGAAAGTAACACGTGTCCATGCTCAGTTCCCTCTCCGAGCAGCGAACCTGGCCAGGAAAGGGAGAGGGTTGGAATAGCTCCCGTGGTTCTCGGTGGGGGCGGAACGCCCTCGGCAGAACGCTGACATTTCCAGGAGGGAACCAGGGATTTTAGACATCCGGAGGCATGGAGGAAGCCCCGCACAACCGAGAATGGTCCCATGTCCCACTTTTAAATGCCCCGCAGCCCATTTATAAAAAGGAAAAAGGGAAAAAAAGTAAAATTATCTGACCTGGAATTTAACTCCATTTCACATAGAAGCATGATTGCTAAAAATACTCCCCAGGAATGCAACTCGAGTGAAAATCAAGGGATTTGATCTGTTTAGAAAGGTGCCCAGGAATTGGTTCTGGAAGAACCGATCACCCGGAGCAGTCGATGCTCTTCGTTTGTGAAGTGCAGCAGGCCTGTGCAGGTCCCCGTCCACAGCTGCGGCCTCCAGGGTGGTTCTGCAGCGGGCAGGTGTCCACATCTATTTCAGTCTCTTCCTGCATGACCGTGGTGGGTATTTACAAATTTAAAATGGGGTGTATTATAAATTACTTTCCATTTCTTTCTTCCTTTGTTTACAGTTGAGATTATAATCCTTACCTAATTTAATTCTCAAAGCAATTCTATGAGGAAGACTCTGTCATTGGCCCCATTTTATAGATGAAGAAACTGAGGCACAGACTAGCACCCCAATTCACTAAGCTAATGAGCAGCAGAGCAGGAACTTGAGCCCAGAAAGTTTACTCCAAAATTCATATTGTCTAAAGCACTACATCATGTTGACTTTATTTTTTTTTAATACATTTTATTGGTTTTTTTACAGAGAGGAAGGGAGAGAGATAGAGATTTAGAAACATCGACCAGCTACCTCCTGCACACCCCCTACTGGGGATGTGCCCGCAACCAAGGTACATGCCCTTGACCGGAATGGAACCTGGGACCCTTCAGTCCACAGGCCAACGCTCTATCCACTGAGCCAAACCGGTTTCAGCAACATCACATCAACTTTAGGTAGGTTTCCTGTGAATTTTATTCCAGGATAGAAGAGGAACAGGACTCTGTGTGACACTGTGTGGTTAGAGCATCTGAAGAGTCTCGGGTTCAATTCCGGTCAAGGGCATGTATCTCGGTGGCAGGCTCGATCCCAGCATGCAGGAGGCAACGAGTCGATATGTCTCTCTCACATCGATGTTTCTCTCTCTCCCTCCCTCTCCCTTTCACTCTCTCTAAAACTCAATATCCTCAATATCCTCAGGTGAGGATTGATTAAGTAGGTGTATATCTCGCAATGCCCAAGTCTAGTGAAGACACAATCAGGCTCTCTCTCAAACACTGTTGGTGGGAGGGCAGTGAGGGGCTCCTTCCCTATGAAAATTCAGCAATGTGCTACACATAATTCTTTGGCTGACTGCACTTCAGAAAACCCTCCATAAGGAGATATTTCTCTCTTTTTTGTGATAAATGATACATTCCATAAAATTTAGCATTTTAAAATGTGCAGTTCAGTAGCATTTAGTACATTCACAGTATTGTGCAACCGGCACCACTATCTAGTTCCAGAACATTTCATCACCCCGAAGGGAAACATCGTTTCCATTAGTCACTCCCCCGGCTCCCTCCTGCCCCAGCCTCTGGCAACCACCAATCTGCTCTCTGTCTCTATGAGTTTATCTCCTCTGGGCACTTCACAAAAATGGAATCCTACAACATGCCACCTTCTGTGTCCGGCTTCTTTCTCTCAGAATAAGGTGTTTGAGGTTAATCCATGTTGTAGCATGTACTAGGATCAGTACTTTCATTCCTTGTTTTGTCTTAATTATTTTTGTTGAGGTAAAAATTCACATAACATGAAAGTAAGCAGGTTAAAGTATACAATTCAATAGCATGTGTCACATTCACAGTATTGTGCAAGTACCATTCTATCTGGTTCCAAAACATTTGCATCACCCCAAAATAAAACACATTAAACAGTTAATTCTCATTCTCCCCTCCCCCTAGTCCCTGACAACCATCAGTTTGTTTTTTGTCTCTATGGACTTAGGTATTCTGATTTTTCATACAAATGGAATTATATATTATGTGACTGTTTTGTCTAACCTCTTTCACTTACCATGATTTTTCAAGGTTCACCACATTGTAGCATGGATCAGTATTTCATGCCTCTATATGGTCGAATGATATTTCAGTATATGGATGTACCACATTTTGTTTATCCATTCTGCCATTGATGAACATGTGGGTCATTTCTATCTCTTTTTTTAATATATTTTATTGATTTTTTTTACAGAGAGGAAGGGAGAAGGATAGAGAGTTAGAAACATCGATGAGAGAGAAACATCGATCAGCTGCCTCCTGCATATCTTCTACTGGGGATGTGCCCACAACCAAGGTACATGCCCTTGACCAGAATCGAACCTGGGACCCTTAAGTCCACAGGCCGATGCACTATCCACTGAGCCAAACTGGTTAGGGCTATTTCTCTATCTTTTGGTTGTTATGAATAGTGCTGCTATGGACATTTGCGTATAAATTTTTGTTATTTCAGTATATACCTAAGGGAAGTGCTAGAATATATGAAATTCTATGTATAAGCCATAGAGAAATCGCTAAACTGTTTCTCCACAGTGGCTGCACCATTCACCATTTTACATTCCCAATAGCAATGTTCCAATTTTTCTATCCCCACATCCCCCCAACATTTGTTTAAAAGTTTTTTTCTGGCCAATCTAGCGAGTATGAAGTGATATCTCATTGTGATTTTGATTTGCATTCTCCTAATGACTAATGACAATGAGCCTCTGTTCATGGTTTTATTGTCTATCTTCTTTGGAGAAATGTCTATTCAATCTTTTGTCCGTTTTTTAAATTGGGTTGTTTGTCTTTTGTTGTTGAGTTGTGCCTAAAGAAATCATTTTAAATTTTTTTATAAGAAAGGACTTCTTGATTATTTTATTTTTTTAATATATTTTATTGATTTTTTTACGGAGAGGGATAGAGAGTTAGAAACGTCGATGAGAGAGAATCATCAATCAGCTGCCTCTTGCACACCTCCTACTAGGAATGTGCCTGCAACCAAGGTACATGTCCTTGACCTGAATGGAACCCGGGACTTTCCAGTCCGAAGGCTGACACTCTATCCACTGAGCCAAATTGGTCTTGGCTCATTTTAAATTTTAAAAAGTATTTACACATAAAGCTATTCATCACATCTATATTATAAAACGCCAGTGACTGTGACACCATAACGCTGTAACAACAAACAACTGGTCACCAGGAGTTCATTGACGGGTCTTGTGGTGCAGCGGGTCTGGGTCTCATGACACAGCAAGGGTGTGGGTCCCACCGGCGCAGTGGGAGGGAGTCTGGGCCCCGCCAGCCCAGCAGGTCCGGGTCTCGTGTGATTTTGCGCACTGGGCCTCTAGTATTACTTATAATAGTGAACAGATAAACACGACACTAATGTCTAACAATATGGGATCCAAAGACAGTCCCTGTCCTCACAGGGCGCTCGGTCTCATCAGCACGGCAGAAGAAAAACAATTAACTCAGTACGCCCCAAGTTCAGTGTGCCAGGGAGCTCAGAGAAGGGTGGGCGGATGTCCGGGGAGTCTCCCAGACAGGTGAAGAAACGTGAGGATGAGTATGCCAGGCAGAAGGAGTGCCTTGCCCAGAGCTGTGAAGGAGAATGATGCCCTCGGGGCACTACAATCCGTTTTTGGCTGTGGGTGAGGTTCAGTGTAGAGAGGCAGGAAGAAGCTGGAACAGGAAGGGAGGGTCTTTTGGGCTAAACCTTTACCGAAAGGCTCAGGGAGCTACAGAAGCAGGTGACATGACCACCTTTATGTTTTTGAAAGATCGCTCTGACAGCCACTCAGAGGACCAGCCGAGGTGGGGCCAGTCAGGAGGTGTCACAAGACAGAATGAACTAACACAGGGAGAGAGGAGATAAGGTCGGGGGTCAGACATAGTCCCTATATCACAGTTCCTGCCTGATCTGGGTTGGCCTGTGTTCCCCACCCTCAAAAAAACCCCAGGTATGCTGAAGTCCTAACCCCCAGTACCTCAGAATGTGACCTTGTTTGGAAATAGGGTCGTTAGTTAAGGTAAGGTCACACTGAAGCAGGGTGGACCCCTACTCCAGGTTGACTGGTGTCTTCATAAGACAGACATGTGAGGAAGAGACACACAGGGGGAATGCCCTGTGGGGACGAAGGCAAAGAGTGGAATGATGCAGCGGCAAGCCAAGGAATGCCAGAGATTGCCGACAAACCACCCAAAGATGGGACTAGGCAAGGAGAGATTCTCCTAAAAGTTTCAGAGGGATTCAATGCAGTCATGATTTGAAACTTACAATTAAATAAATTATATTTCAAGACAAAGGTCATCACGTCCTAATTATTTTACTATTGTCTGGGCTATTATCTTTCTCTCTAGTGCTTTTTTCTTCTCTATTATTTTTTTTAATTGAATGTATTGGGGTGACATTGGTTAATAAAATTACATAGGTTTCAGGTGCACGATTCTAAAATACATCTTCTGTATACTGTGTTGTGTGTTCACTATCCCAAGTCAAGTCTCCTTCCATCACCATTTACCCTCTTTTACTTGCTTCTACCCACCCCACCCTCCACCACCCATAGTATTATTTATTGTCTTTGTGCGGTGGGAATACTGTCATTGTGCACCACTGCACATCTCTTCCCAACTCTGTGTTCAGTAATGTCCACTGACAGCTTGAAATTGGCCACGGCAGGCGTATGTACACCATGGGACTTGGCAAATGCTACAAACCAGAGCTTGATTTACTGTTTTGTTGACTGTCCGCACTTGAGAAAGTAATGGAGAAAATGTTAGTAATGCATATTAAACTTAAAGTTGCATCATGCCTGCAGCCATTACATTACAAACAGCACCCAAAACAAAATGAGGAAACAGCATTCCAATATTCAAAAACTATTGTCCAATTCTGCAAAGAAGTCACTCGTTGACAAATGAGTGAAGATCTAACTGAAGTCTTCCTTGTTTTTTACTTTCGAGTCTTTACCATAAGGAAAATATCAAGCAACATTTATATTGGATTTGTCTATTGGAACTATAAGTTGACTAGGATATAAGAGTTTGGCAGAAATCAACCAAAGCATCCTGTCAGAATCAATTGGCTATATGGAATTTACAATAGAGTAATGCACATTTTATTATTTTTTAATTGTATGTTACTCATCCTTTTTATCAGTGAAATTTACAGTAAACTAATATATGAATATATATAAGTATATAAACGCACACACAAACACACACACACATGTTTCCCCCAGACATTGTTCAACTTACTGACTATATCAGAGCAGAGCAGTCACTCTCATGGGAATGTGTCATTGGGGTTAAGGTAATAAAGGCTTTCAAAGCCGAGGGGCTAGAAGAGGCACTGAATTTTCCCAGGAAGAGGGAATGGCTAGGGGTGACCCTTCAAGGCCCAAAGAACTACATGCATTGACTGATGGGGAGGGTGGCAGAGAACAGAGGCAATAAAGGACAGTGGTTGTAACAGCCTGATGATGACTGTCTTAAGCTGGTGTCACCCAAGGACGGAAGAGCAATGGTCTGGCTGTGGCCTTGGAGAGCTGACTCCATCTCCCACTGGCTTTTGTGGTACCTGGGTGATGGGACGATGAGTAGCCTCCATATTTGAGGCCAGAGAAAGCAGTGTCCTCTGGGGACAATTGGTTTCAGTTCATAAGGACAGCTCCCACACAGTGAATGCAAGGGGACTGTAGAGCAGTGACATCATCAGAGCTTCTAAGTTCGACATTTTTGGCTAGAATTCTGGCTCTGCCACTTACTGGAGGTGTGATACTGGGCAAGCCACTTACCCATTTATGAGCTTTCCTATCCTAATCCACCTACCACTCTAAAGAAAACATACTTGAAACACTAAGCACAGTGCTTAACACTTGGTAAACATTCAATAAATTGTCAATATTGTTGTGGCTACTTTAGTGAAAAAGCAAAAGACATAATTCTGTAACTACAATTATACCTGGGGGTGAGGAGCAAAGAGAAAAGGAATCTATATATATATAAAGCCAGTGACCATAATGCCGTAATGACCAGAACACCCAGTCACTATGACGCCCACTGTGGCCAATGAATCCGCCCAATGTGGGGTGGGGCCAGCTGGCCAACCTCCTGCAGCCCCTCCTCCTGCCCAGCCTCACTCCAGGTCAGTCCCCCCCACCCCAATCAGGGGTAGAGCCGGCCAGCCAACCGCCTGTGTTACATCCCCCTGGCCAGCCTTGCCCCCAATGGGTCCCCACCACCCCCATTGGCCCATGGCCCCTCCTGCCAGCCAGCTCCACCCCCAATCAGCCCCCCCCACGCACACCAATCGGAGGTAGGGCTAGCCAGCCAACCTCCCACAGCCCCTCCCCCGGCTGCTGACCCCCAATCAGCCCCCCAATCCCATTTGGGGGCAGGCCGGCCGGCCTACCACCCACAGCCCCTCCCCATGGCCAACCGAGCCCCCGGTTGGCCACACATTCCAATCGGCTGGCCCAGCCCTGATCACCTGATGATTGGCGTGGGCTGGCCAGCCAACCTCCTGCCATCTCCTCTTCCTGACAGGCCCCCAATTGGGGCCGGGCCAACCAGACCCCGCACCCATGCACGAATTTGTGCATTGGGCCTCTAGTACATAATAATGTTAATAACAATTGTCCCTGGATGGCAGCCAATGAGGGAATTTTCTTCGCTTCCTCTGTATTTCCCAAAACACCTACAAAACCCTATTTTTTATTTCATTCTGGGCGGGGGAGTATTTTTTAAAGCAAGGATTATGCACAGCAAAGAAAATTATTTAAAAAATAATAAAAGCCCTAACTGGTTTGGCTCAGTGGACAGAGCGTCGGCCTGCAGACTGAAAGGTCCCAGGGAATGTACCCTGGTTGGGGGCACATCCCCAGTAGGAGGTGTGCAGGAGGCAGCTGATCAATGTTTCTCTCTTGTCGATGTTTCCAACTCTCTATCCCTCTCCTCTCCTCTTTGTAAAACAATCAATAAAATATATTTTTTTAAATATAAATTTTAAAAGACCAGTGTTGTCTCCAGGCATCAGAAAATAAAGTCTTCTGTGATGCACACAGGCCTCTCACTCCGGCAAATTATTGCAAAAGGCAGGAAAAAAAAACACTTGCAGAGTTTAGCATTTCCAAGTCACCCCTTACTACTGAAAACATTGACAATAGTTCAAAGGCTTCTCTATTGTGTCTCATCCTCTGACTTCTACATTTCAAGAGGATGGTCGTGATGAAAAAAGGTGCGATACATTCATCTAAACACCTAACATTCTCTTATTTATGCAATTCATTAAAAGTTTAGCTGTTATCAATCTCAGGGCTCCAGGTGTTAATGGAACTTCAAACATAATCATTTGCATAAAAGCATTAGAAGATGATTAATTGGTATTTTCACGCGGCAGTGATCTATTCTGCGCTCCCAGAGCTGGAAAAAAAGAAAAAAACGCTTTTCACTAAAAACATTTACCTACACGAACTCTTATGAAGTTGCAAAATGTTCTTGTTTTTCATGGACTCAGCTACCCTGATAGCATTTTCCTTTGGGGGTTGCATTTCCCATTTCCTTGATTTTAAAAGGCATTACACTTGGGCACCCTGGAAAATGAGCCGAGCTCCACGCCTTTCCTCGAATATTTATGCGTTCTGTTCCAACAAGACAGCAGAGATTCAATCGACCGGTGTTAACAGATTCCCATTTGTATATTTTAGCATGCTGTGGAAAATATACTCCAATTTCAAGGGACCTACACTTGAGTTGCCCTAAAAAGGTAAGTCACGGGGCTCAGGTGGAGAGGTGTTTTCAGAGTTTTATCTGCGCCGAAGGAAAGCTGTGCTGGTGGCTGAAGCATGCGCAGGCAGGCTCCCGAAAGCCTCGCAGGAATTTAGGCCACACGTTAATGCACTGAAGGTAAAAATCGATTTGAACATTTCTTAAGTCAAATACCAGCCCTGGAGTAATAGTCTCTCTGTGTGCGGGAGAACCAGCCCACGGCAATCGGGAGCCAATTATAAGCCATAAACTACTCCGCACAGGTGACCTGGTTTGTTACGGGCAGGGCCCATTACACACAGCTTGCACAAGTTAAATCCACCTGTAACCGGACAAACAACGGGTCTGTGCTGCCCGTCACACCGAAGCCAATGATGCAGAGCCAGGGTTGAATCATATGAGCGTTTATTCCAGTACTGCCGGCAGGGGGGGGGGGGGGGGGGTAGCAGGTCAGCCACAGAAATCTGCTCTCTATGGCACCATCAGCCAGTGGCTTATATGGTAAAAGCACAAAGGGAAAGTAAGCGAAAGGGCAGTTTACAGATATGCAAAAGACTAGTGAGGTGCAAGGGCTGGGGTTGCAGGGGAAATAGCCAAAGCGAGCGCCAGATGGGCAATTAACAGGTAAGCAGGCTGGAGGCTTGCAAAGGCCTGCAGGTATGCTAAACAGGGCTGGGGATCTTCAAAGGGCTGGCTGGCGATTCTGCTTTCTGCAGCCAAGTTGTTAATCTTTTCATGATAATAGGCAGCTCCAAACGGGAAGGAGGGCTGCATCTCCGGGTCAGCTCTAGCCAGGGTAGAATGTGCCTTCTTTAATCAGAATAAAATAATCACGGTTAACAGAGCATGATCAGTATTTCCTACAATACTAGCTGGTTCCCCAAATTATATTGCTGCTCCTTTTCACACTGACTAGACAGAACTGTTATACAGACATGCACACACACACACTCACACACACACTCACACACGCGCACACACACACTTAACGGAGAGATGCAGCTCAATTAACATAGATTCCTACTGTGTGCAATTAACAGGGACTCCTACTGTGTGCAAAAAAACCCACAGCAACATCCTTTCCACTCTCCTATTGCCGTACAGCTGAGCAGGTAAGTGCCGATTTTAGGATCAAATGGGCCCAGATTCCAACACTAGCCCAGCCACCTACTTGTTATTTCATTTCTGTTGTCTCCTCTACAAAACGGGGAGAGCCACGAGTAAGAAGCCCGTGAAGATTAAGTGAGATAATAAGGCAATCATGAAATTCTGAGCACGGCCTTACTCGGCACATCTCGGCTAATGTTAGCCTCTTATCCCTCCATCTTCCTGACAGCCCTGACCCCTAAACAGCAAAGGAGACAGAGGCATCCCATTGTCACACTTGCCAGTGAACTCCCCCAGGGTGGTTGGCAAGGCTGCGAGCAGGGAGGTATTCTCACTGCTTTCATTTGCATCGTGCCATCTGCGGGAGTAGCGGAGTGGGGGCAGTTTCACAAATCTTTCCCCACCCTGGCCAGATATCCCCGCTGTGGTGAATTAATCCCTTGAAAAACCAATGCAGGTCTACTGGCCACCTTTTCATGTAGTCTGGGCCCTGGGGGCTAAGAGGAAAGACAGTCCTCTACCCTCTTCTGTTGCTCCCTTAGTTGAGGCCCCAACACTTCTGCGCTTGCTTACTGCGAGCCTTCATCAGCCCACCGTCCTGGCAGCCTCTACTCTCTCCAACTCATTGGTTCATTCCACTGATGTTTATGGCATGCCAAGCACAAATCAGGCACTGAGTTTGCACACCTGGTATAACATCTAAGTTAAGGAGCTTCTGGAATAACCTTTGTGAACACAGATCAGACCGGATAGCCTATAGCTCCGGTGTTTCCCCACTGCCCAAAGCAGAGATTGCCAACTGGAGACCCTGATTCAGAATGGCCTCGGTGTGCCTGGACATAGACAGTTAGAATAAATCACATAGCTAACAATGATGTTTCCTCTTGATTGAGATACAGTTAAGTAAACTTTCAAATTTCTTGCTCAGATACATATCCTCTGCAGTATGACCCCAACCTTCCCAACCCTTCCCAGCCGCCCCAAATCAATTTGGCCTCTACCTAAATTTCGCCTTCACTCCTTACCACACTCCAGCCATACTACCCACTGCTGCTCCCCGACATGCCAAGCTCATCCTTCAAGTTATTCATACTGTTATGCACACTGATTAGAACGTGCTTCCTCCACCCTCGCATAGCGTGTGTACATAGTAGGCTCTCTCCCCTTCCTCAGAGACCTTCCCTGACCTTGACTCCATACACTAGCCCCAGACAGACTACACTCTTCCTAGCTTCCTAGCAATAATCACTCTCAGAGGGTATTGCCTGTGGCTGTAGCTGTCTATTCTTTTCCACTGTTATTTATATTTCCTACAAGGCTAGACCTGGTCTTATTTACCACTATATCCTTAGTGCCTACCATAGTGTACAGTATGTGGCAGGTGCTCAAATACTCTCCAAGTCAGTCATCATCTTCCTCTAGGTACTTCAGGCCCAGTACTTAACATGCTATTTGTATCATCCCTTCAAACGAAGGTTCTATTGGTGATTAAGAAAGTGACTCAAACTGCTTTGAATAAGGGGCAAGGGAAGCAGCAGAGCCCGCTGAAAGGACTCCAGGAGAAGCATACATCAGACCCCATGGGAAAGCAGAACTCGGAATTTGGCTGGAGCATGGTCTCTCCGTTTTGCTTGCCTAGGCTGCTGCTCCCTCCTCCTCCTCCCTCTGGCATGTTTACCCATGTCACATATGACTCAACACATGCCCTGGCCCTGCTGGCTCCTCACATCCAAGAGTCTCTCTGAGTTGAATCTGAGAATCTGGCCCCTGGTTAGCTTTGGGCCAGCTGTATCTCCGACCCAATTAGTTGTGGCCTTGCGGGTAGAGAGGGAGGCACGAGGAAGGAGTGTATTATATGGAGTCTAATGAGGACCAAACCTGTCTGGCACAAATCCATACCCTCCAGAGACCAAACAAGCCATTTCTCCCCAGCATGCCCCGCTCATTCAACTTCCACAACTTACTTCTTCTGCCTGAAGTTGACTGCCCTGACATCACCCCTGTTTGAAAGTGTATAATTCAGAGGCATTTAGCACATTCACAGCCATGTGACCATCACCACTATCTAATTCCAGGACATTTTTAACACCCCAAAAAGAAACCACATACCCACTAGCAGTCATTCTCTATTCCCCACCCCACCCCAGGAAACCACTAACATTTTCATTTCTCTCCAGTATACATCCAAGTTGAACCTCAGCTGGCATGGCTCAGTGGTTGAGCCTCAATCTGTGAACCAGGAGATCAATGTTCAACTTCTGATCAGTGGCTGGGTGTGGGCTTGGTTCCCCAGTGTGGGGCATGCAGGAGACAGCCAATCAATGATTCTCTCTTATCATTGATGTTTCTCTCTCCCTTCCTCTCTGAAATAAAATTTTGGATACTGGACATAGTGGAACTGCTGGGTAATCTGACAACTGTTCAACTTTCTGAGAAACTGTCAATCGTTTTCAAAAGCAGCTCCACCACTCCACATTACCATCAGCACTGTACAAGGACTAGTTTCCCCACACCTTTGCCAAGACTCATTGTCAATCTGTTTTTTTTTTTTTATATATTTTATTGATTTTTTACAGAGAGGAAGAAAGAGGGAGAGTTAGAAATATCGATGAGAGAGAATCGATCAGCTGCCTCTTGCACACCCCCCACTGGGGATGTGCCCGCAACCAAGGTACATGCCCTTGACCGGAATCAAACCTGGGACCTTTCAGTCTGCAGGCTGATGCTCTATCTACTGAGCCAAACCGGTTTCAGCTCCACCTGTTCTATTATAGCCATCCTCAGGCATGCAAAGTTCTATCTCGTGCATCAACCTTTTCTACCTCATACTTCAAAGTCCAGCTCCAATATCTTCATGGAACTTCCTAAGGTTTAATAACTCCCTTCTCCACAGTACAATCACTTATGCCTCTATTAGTGCCCTTCATTCAATATTTACTGAGCACTGACTACTTGTCAAGCACTATTCTAGGTGAAGATATAGTGGGGGGAAATACCTGTGCCCTTGTGGAACTTATTCTGATGGGGAGAGACGATAAAAAGTCTGTGACAGAGAAAGACAAGTACCTTATGACTTCACTTATATATGGAATCTAATGAACAAAATAAACAAAATGTAAACATAGACTGACAGCTGTCAGAGTGGGGGCTGGGTGAAAAAGGTGAAGGAATTGAGCAAAGGGGGAAAAAACTCACAGATAACCGTATGGTAATTACCATAGGGAAAAAGGGGTGGGGAGGTAGGAGAGAGTATAAAGAGGGATAAGTAGTGATGAAGAGAGATTTAAGGTGGGTGGTAAACACAAAATACAGATGATGTATTATAATTGTACACACAAGACTTATATAACTTTATTAACCAATGTCACCCTGATGAATTCAATTTAAAGAAATTTAAGCCTGACGGGTGAGCCGTGTCCCAGGGGGCCGTATGTCCCAGGGGGCCATGTGCCCCGGGTGAGCCGTGTGTGTCCCAGGGGAAGCAGTGGGACCCGGGGGGAGGGGCGGTGTGAACCAGAGGAGGAGCAGACTCTATTCACGTGGTCCTGAGATAGTCACCATAAAACAAGCAGACTTTCAAATGACAGCGGGGAGGGGAAGGAGACCTGGGGGGAGATAAGAGAACAACCGAAGGACTGGTATGCATGAATATAAGTACAACCAACGAACACAGAACTCTTGGTAGAGAGGGCATGAATGGGAGGTGGGGGGCGGGCAATGGTAAGCTATGTACACATATAATGCCTTAATAAAAAATAAAAAAAGAAATTTAAAAAAAAAGAAATTTAAGCCTGAAATGATGGTGCTATGAAGGAAACTAAAGCATAGCAGAGTGACAGAACATGCAAAAATGTGTTCGTTTCCTATTGCTGCTGTAATAAATTAACCTACATCTTTGGTTACTGCTTAACACAGACTTATTATCCCACAGTTGTGTAGAAGTCCCAGGTGGGACTAAAATCAAGGTACTGGCAGGCTGAATTCCTTTTTGGAGGGTCTAAGGAAGACCATTTCCTTCATTTTTCCAGGTTCTAGAGGCACTTTCCTCGATCTTCCAGTCAGCAACACTGCACCACTCCAACCATTCTTCCTTAGTCACACCTCGTGACCTCAGCCTGGCAAGATTCTCTACTTTTACAGACCCAAGCAATTATCTCAGGCCCACTCAGATACCCAGGATAATCTCCCTATCTCGAGGTTCTCAACCTAGTAATGGCCACGAAGTCCCTTCTGCCATGTAAGACCCCAGAGATTAAAAATGTAAACACCTTGCAGGGGGCATTATACTGCCTACACAGTAAATGAACAAATGAGTGATCGTCATATGCTGATATGTCAAAAAATAAAAACCTAAGAATTGAGAACTGACCGTTGAATTAAGTACCATGGAGGTTCTGGTGACCTTTACACAGGCAATTTCGGTGGAGTCAATACCCTCATTCAAAGTGGGTTCAAAAGAGAAAAGTAGAGTTTTGTTATAAAGACAAGAAAAAGGGGACGGTATCTGAAAGAATGGATGTGGGTCAAACATGGAATAAATAGCATGTTTATAGGCTGATGGGACTGACCTAGTAGAGGGAAATGAACAGAAGAATGGCTAAATCTGGGCCCACTGAGTAAGTGGGGGTTGGAATCTAGTACAAGTAGAAGAGTTTGCCCTACAACTGGAGGAAAGGCAGAGCATGCAAGCAGATATGAGTAGATGTGATAGTAAGAGCCTGTGGACATTTTGTTTCTATTTTGTTTTTAAAAACAAAAGCTGAGACAAAGTGGGAAAGTGTAAGCTTTCAAGGAGCATGAAAATATGAGACAGAGAAATGTAGGATTGGCAGATGGTACAAATGTCTACTTGAAACACAGAGGTCATGACCTGGCCTGTTTGGCTAAGTGGATAGAGCATCAGCCTGTGGACTGAAGAGTCCCAGGTTCAATTCCGGTCAAGGGCATATGCCTGGTTTGTGGGCTTGATCCCCAGTAGGGGGCATGCAGAAGGCAACCAATCAATGATTCTCATCATTGATGTTTCTCTCTCTCTTTCCCTTCCTCTCTGAAATCAATAAAATTAAAATAAAAAAAACAGAGGTCATTACTTTAGCCAGCAAGTTCAGTTGCACAAGTGCATTAAGTGGCATGCTAAACTTAACCAAAAGGGATTTGAGCCAGACAAGTCCATATAATGAAACAAGAGATGGAGCAATCTGTGTAGCCAAGTGACTATACCTAACCTCGGGACACTGAATCTAAGCTGGATAATGCACATGAACTGGAAAATTAAGAACAAGTGAGGGGGTCAATGAATTATGTCACACAGTACTGTCAACACTCACTCTGTTTATGTCTACACAGCTAACTCTTCTTATAGATGGATATTTCAAAGTGGGACCAGTGTCTTTTATTTTCATTCTTGGTACTTGAACATGTAGTTATCTAAATGGATAGGTGAAATGCTTACCAATGGTTTAAGGGAAATCGCCCACCTCCAATCCTATGACATACAGATTTTCTCCTCCCTCAGTTCTTTAAGAGTTCAAGTTGCAATGCTTCATCAAAACCTATGGTATAAACAAAGTCCTTTGGAATGAGACAAGATGCTGAATTCCTCCAGTGTTGTGCCCAAGAACTGAACCAGAAAATGTAGATGTATCCCAGTAAGTTTGCCCTTACTGAAAGCTGGGTGGCATGAAATCTTTGAACTTCCCAACCTCTATTTTACCTCTCTGCAGAAATTAGCAGGACCTAAAGAATATCAAGTTTTCTAGGGAAGCAAATGAAACTCAACCTGGAGTGAAGAACAAATGCACAAACCAAGAGCATGTAAAATATGTTTATTGTTCTTTAAAAGGGTTCAGGGTTTGGTTTTAAATCAGGCTGCACACTTTTCATCAGTCTGACATCTCTCTCACCAATGTCAAACTGGCTTCAGCTAGCAATACTTCATTAAGTCCAAAAGATAAAAAAATTAATTTTTGAGGAAGAAAATCCAGTTCTGAGAACAATTAACATTAGTCTGCAATTTAAAACAAAATGAGGGCTAATGTTTCATGTTGTTTTACACAGTCTTCTCCTCATACAGAACCAGGAATGTAATTTTCCTAACTCAGGCAGGCACTGATACCGGTGGACACTATACACACACATGCACACGCACACGCACACACACCTGTTTTTCTGTTTATCCCTGTCTCCTCTTCCCCCAAAAACAACAAAATTCAGAGCATGTCAAAGGAAAAAGGTTTGGTATGATATTGATCAAAACCCTTGGAGTCAACAGACAGTCTATCTGAGCTTAGAAAATATTCTGTTTTGATCTTGAGCCTATATTAAAGGAATCTATTGTCATGTTCTGAAATAAAGAATTTTGGATAGTACCATCATTTTCCACTTTAAAATCCTAGAAACAATTCCAAAAAGCATTATTTAGTTTTGTTTTGTGGGATGGGGGAAGAGAGCATCTATAGATTTTCATTTAAAGAGCTCAAACAACTCCAGCATAGGAGATAGGCAGTTCACAGCGCCAGCCAACATCTGAGGTATCACCAGTGACAAAATCCCGGTCTATTCCTACTGGTATAGCTGATCCTAACAAAATGGGAAGTTTTTGGCTCTGCATAGCAAATTCCAGCAGGACAAGATGACCCTAAACCTTTATTCAAATCCTTAGAAGCAGAGCATTAGGAAGTGTGTAATATTTAAATGAAGAGTGCAAAAGGCTCTGATGGTGTCCTTTAACTTGCTTTGTCAATATAGCCTGGTCACAACTGCCTTCCACAAAAAAGCAGAACCGTAGTTTTCTAGATCAGCACATTGAACCCCACAAAGAATCGGTAAAAATGACACTACACCAATTTCACTAGCAACACAGTCCTTTTGCTACTGGTTGGGCTGCTTTACATCTCTCTCCTACCCTGTTAGGCCTGTAGACACATACTAGGCATTGTTGGTTTTATCTCATAAAGAACCTAGTAAGAAAATAACAAGGCAATCAGTGGTTAAACTGAACTGTACATATAGGGGGCAGTTTGGAAAATACCCGTTAACAGGCATTTTCTCAAGTCCAAAATATTGTGTTTTGCTGCTATTCCACTACCTGTTCCTGAAAGTTCAGAGTACAAATAAGTCCTAAAATAAACATTTTTAACTACAGCATTCTCTGACATCATTAGACAGAAAAGCAGAGTAATGCTACATACAGCCCACAGTTCCACAAGGTGTAGAACGTGTGCTAGCTCAGTCTGGACACACTTTTAGTGATGAACTGGAGCACTCCCCGTCAGAAAACCTTTCTGGAATACCCACTTAGCTTCATTGGTTGGAAAGAGAAGAATTTGACTCAGCTAAGTTCTTTGAAAAAAAGAGACTCCTCTTAAAATGCCATGTCCTCACTAACTTACCAAAACAAAAACTCAAACAAAAGGCTCTTGGCTACTTTGCCTAATGTTGTAAAGAGTTTTCAAGGAAAGAAACTAACATGAACACCCATCATCAGTAAAAACTAAAAATCACCTGGATCATATAATATATATGCCACTGCCTTTTTTTTTTTTTTTATGTTTTTTGTTGTGTTTTGTTGTTTTTTTTTCTAAAAGTGCCCAGGTGGGCTTAAGGCTGCCAGACTGCACGCACATATACAGCAACAAGGACTTTTCTTATTCCATCTACAACTAGTATCAGGGAAAAGAAGGATAGGGAAAAGGAGAGAAGAGAGAAAAATTGTAGTCCCCACCCCTTATCCCAAATAACAAAACAAAAAAAAACAAAAAATCCACAACAGGGAGATAAATCTATGTGCCAAGCATAATGGAAGAGTGTGCTCCCCAAAGAGAAGGTTCTGCACAGGCTAATGTTCTGCTGGTTTTCCTTAGAGACCTATTTTGAAAAAGTTTAAAAAGACAGATTTTGAAATTCAACCCTGGCAGAAATTCAAACTCCAATACTAAGAGCAAAACCATTCTCCACTGAAGTAATCCCTTTTTTCTTTATCTTTTTCTTTTCTTAAACATTTTATTCATGTTATAGAGGGATTTCTGTTTTTGTTTTGTTTTTTTTGTATTCCAATCATTAGGAGAGTGGTTGAGGAGTACTGAATCCATCACCACTTTGATGACACAGTCAAGATTCCAGATTCACATTTCCAGGTACCAAGAGTTGCCTCTAAATGCCACAATCAAGTCAGCCTTCGTTTATATTTCTTTCTACTGAACACAGCAATGCCCATTGGTATCTCTGAAGCGTAATCGCATCTTAGGTCGGTATTTCTCCAGGTAAAGCAGCTGTTTGGAATTGAATGCTCCCCTTCTTTTTCTGAAAATACAAGAATGGTAAACTTTATTGTGTACAAAAAAGAGCTGCCTTATTCACTGAAATGCATTATTTATGGCCTAAGGCCATTCTAACACCACAAAGCTGAAAATCCACATTTCCCATATATCACTTGTTAACCGTTTAATAAACACCAGAATGATTTATCCAGAGATACCTAACTATACTCTTTACCAATTAGCTTAACATATTCTTCAGATTAGAATTGGTAGCAAGTATTTAGGATGCATGAGTATTTATATGAAGCAGCAGGCACAGATGGCATTTCTTGAAATATGTTACCTTCCTAGAGCTGCTACCATTCACATTTCATGCCATCGTTAACAGTCTTTTTTCGTTCTTTCTTTCTCCTCTTTTTTAAAGAAAAGAGGACAGACTAAGAAAATAAATGCCAAAAAATTCTGGACAGCAAAATATCATGGCCTATCACCCCAGAGCCTGAGGCCAAGATTCTGCCTGGGCACTACCATCCTGACTTTATGCCTGAACAGGTCACTTATGAGTCCCAGGTGACTAACTGCTCCTCTACAGATTCTGGGTTGCCTTTTGGTCATACAAATGCATTTTAAAGATATTTGGACATCTATTAAGAAAGACACAAGATCACTGAGACTATTCTACCTGGCTATTCATTTTAAAGATTCCTAGATATTCAAGTCATATACTGGACATATTCTAAATGTCCACATTTGCTGCCTAAATTAGATATCCTTTAAATCTGGGAGCTAGTAGTTTTACCAGTGTCTTTATCACTTGTTCTTTTTGATAATCAATCTTCAAACAAACAACATTTTAAAGCCAAAGGCAGAAAGTTATTCCAGACTAGAAATGATACTTTCCATAACTCCTTCCTCTTGTATAATCTTGCTTTATATATTTCTGAATATAAAATTTCATACTCACTGTCTTATAAACTGAACTGCATCTTCATACTTCATTCCACATTCAATCAAAGCAAGTGCAACCAGCACTGGTGCCCTGCAGAAAGAAACTCAATTGTAAATACCCATACATCTTTATAATCAAATTCTTTTTTTTATTTTTTTATTTTTTAAATACATATTTTATTGAATTTTTACAGAGAGGAAGGGAGAGGGATAGAGAGCTAGAAACATCGCTGAAAGAGAGACATCGATCAGCTGCCTCCTGCACACCCCCTACTGGGGATGTGCCCGCAACCAATGTACATGCCCTTGACCAGAATCGAATCTGGGACCTTTCAGTCCACAGATCGACGCTCTATTCACTGAGCCAAAATGGTTTTGGCTAAATTCTTAAAACTGTCTTTGATTTTTGTTACAAATCAATTTTAATATCATTTCCTTATCAATTACTAAAATAATGTTACACTTCAACAAATTCCTTTTCATGAGCTAGGAGGGTCAGAAAAATTGATAATTAGGATGTCTCAATATAAATATGTATTTTTTAATGTAACAAAGGAAACTGTGTTTTTTTAAAGTCCATTACAGGGCACTGACTTTAGACTACCTAAATTAACCCAAGTCAAATTAATAATACTACCTTTCCGTGTGTCCCAGGGGGCCGTGTGCCCCAGGTGAGCCAAGTCCCCCAAGGGGGCCGGGTGTCCCGGGTGAGCCATGTGTCCCAGGGGGCCGTGTGCCCTGGGTGAGCCATGTGTCCCAGGGGAAGCAGTGGGACCCGGGGGGAGGGGCGGTGTGAACCAGAGGAGGAGCGGACTCTATTCATATGATCCTGAGATAGTCACCATAAAACAAGCAGACTCCCAAATGAGGAGCATATTCTATTCATGTGATTCTGAGATAGTCACCATAAAACTAGCAGATTGTCAAATGACAGCGGGGAGGGGAAGGAGACCTGGGGGGAGATAAGAGAACAACCGAAGGACTGGTATGCATGAATATAAGTACAACCAACAAACACAGAACTCTGGGGAGAGAGGGCATGAAGGGGGGAGGGGGGGGGGCAATGGTAAGCTATGTACACATATAATACCTTAATAAAAAAATAAAATAATAATAATAATAATACCTTTGCTCTTCAAGATAAGAACTGAAACTTAGAAACTTTACTAAACTATATAAAAAAAAAAAAAGGAAAACAGCCGAAACCTGTATGGCTCAGTGGATAGAGCGTCGACCTGCGGACTGAAAGGTCCCGGGTTCGATTCTGGTCAAGGGCATGTACCTTGCTTGGTTGCAGGCACATCCCCAGTGGGGGGTGTGCAAGAGGCAACTGGTCGATGTTTCGACGTTTTTAACTATCTATCCCTCTCAATTCCTCTCTGTGTAAAATCAATAAATTTAAAAAAAAAAAAGGAAAACAACAAACAAAAGGGCTAAGCAGAGATAAGAACCTGAGTCACCATTGCCTGCACTAATGTTTTGAGTCAAAGTACACATCATAAATTGACCTTTAACCTTCTGTTGATGAGAGTGTTGCAACACCATTCCATGCAATGCTCAAGGAAAAAGGTTTTTTAAAAAAATCAAAATTACTTTTCATTCTCCATTAAACTCCACATCTCCTTTCAGGAGTTTAAAGTTCAGCCACCTGCTCTCCACCTTCTAACTTCCCACACATCTCAATCCCAAATTACACATGTACATGTTTTTTTAATGTTGTTGCACATTTCAAAGACCTGAACCTTTGGCTACTTAATACAGCAAGAAAACTGAATTAAGAGTATATTTTTAGCTCAAAGATTAGACAATTACATTAAGTCATTTTCAGAACTGAAACATCACCCACTAAATTTAGTATGGCGTCAGAATCAGACAACCAATGAAACACAAAAGCAGCTTTTGTTCTCATTTCCTTTCCTTTCAGGCAATTAAATGTTTAGTGTAATAAATGAAAATTTCTACCCAAGTAAAATATTTCATAATGAATTCAAAGACGAAAGGGTAAGACCTTACCTTCCCAATCCTGCAACACAATGCACTGCAACACAGCAACCTGGTTCTTCACGAAATTTGGTTTTTAATAGATTTAGCCAATCGTCCACTATCTGATTAGGGGGTGGCGCACCATCATCAAATGGCCAATCCTGGAAAGAAAAAAATCTTTTACATTAAATTGGTATTTTCTCCAGAATTAACATCCTAATACTGAATAGCTGAACAATACAGAGTGGGCCTACTTGAACTAACTATATACCATATATACCTATTCTTAATAACAGGATTCTGGTCACTGCTGAAAAATGATCCAAGATAGAAATTCAAGTGTGCCAAGTAACTTAGCCTTCTTCAATGAAGTGTAATCAGCTTCTAATTTTATCTTATGGAAATCTCTTATGATAATGATAAGAAATTAGTATTCCTCAAATATTTTGTCTGAATCAATCTGTAAACAAACATAGAGAAAACTGTAAGCCAAGACAAGTAAGAGAAGATACACCTGTCGATATGATTTAAAAGTCCACTCTCGCAAAGAAATATACCAATAACTGCTATCTTACTGGTCTCTACAATATTTGTGAGGATTATCCCCCAAACAGTTCTAAGATATAGTCTTTTCTTTAGAGAAAGGCTCTTTAATAAGAAAGCTCCAATAGTTAGCATACCATAACAGAAGCATACTATCATTTTTGTGCTTATCTATGTATATTTAAAGGCCATATAGCAAATATTTTTAAAGCTCTGCCTAAATTACATGTATCTCATTGAACAAGCATAGTGCCACATAATAGGGTCCCTATGCAAAGGGAGACCTTTCTTTCAAGTATCTCTTTCTCTTTTTATGTTCATCACTAGAGGAATGAAATCTGTGCAAGGATAGGGTCCCTAGGCCTGGCTGACGATCAGGGCCAATTGGGGCCTTCCAGCTGCCAGCTGGGGCCTTCCTTCATTCCACACCTCCCCCTGGTGGTCAGCGCACATCATAGAGAGTGATTGAACTCCCAGTCTCCCAGTGGAACTCCTGAGGGGGCACTTTGCATGTTAGCCTTTTATATATATATATTAGTGACCCTGCACAGGAATCTACGCACGAGTAGCTCACTGCCACTTGCCTCAGCTGGCCACCCACCAACAGCCACTCATAGCTCTTCACTGCAGGTAGCTCTCTGCCACTTGTAGCTCATTGCCCTGCCCTCCAGCTTACCTGTCACTACGTGATGGTGTCCCAACCAATTTACAGATTACCCTATTATAAGTATAGATATTATAAGTATAGGTAGATATGCATGGGTTGGTCTTATTTAAAAAAACAGCCGGGTGTTTATCTTCCTTGCTACCTTGCAAGAGGCCTTAAGAAACCAACACAAATCAGCTTTGAAGAAAGAGGCAAGGGGACTCACATTTTTCATACCCTCTTTTATATCTAGCTTTAAGGACAGAAATGTAAAAACACTGAGAATATTTTTTTTTAAACATAAGACTATTCTAATGAAATTGGATAAGAACACTTTAAGATACTAGAGAAGGAAAAAGAGAGAAGTGACAGAGCATTAAATTGATTCTGCACTCATTACTGACACCACTAAAACACTTCATGTAGTCCATTAGCCATGACAGTACATTATGTTTGATTTGTCAACTACATCCTATAATTAAAGGGCTGTCAGTGTTATCGTTATAAATGTCACTGTAGTTTAAGTGTAAATAGCTATAAAACCAGTAAGTACTTTAGTTGAGTTTACTTCCTCTAATAATACTCCCTAAAATGCACCTAGTTAGGAAACAATAACACAAAGCATGCTTCACTTATTCAGACAAGCAGTAAAGGAATTCTAAGATTAATTGTAAATGTCCTTGTTTTTTCAAGCTTAAATTGTTAGCCCTTTAATTTTATCTAATCATAGCTATTTAAAACAAAAGCCTAAATTTAAAGGCCTGGAATAAATTCCAGACCTACCAGCATTTTCTTCAAATTAGTTCAAGTTCTTTACTTCATTTTTATTTCATAAAGATATTTATCAACATTACTGAGTCAAACAGACTACAGTCAATCCACAGTTCATTTTCTTAACCTGCCATCTGTCAAAACAAACTAATTTCTCATCTAACCAATGGAGAACATAAAGTGGGTGCCTGAAACTGCAGATAGTACAGACCCTATATATACGTTTTCTTCTATATGTACAAAACCTATATTAAATTTTAATTATAAATTAGGCACAGTAAATTATTAACAATAATAATAAAATAGAATAGTTCTAATATACTGTAATAAAGATTATGCAAATGTGGTATCTCTCTCTCTGCAAAAACTTTATATTTTCAGTCCAAACCTATTCCTGAATCTGTGTAACCATCTCTTACTTGTTGGAGATCCATTGTGTTCATATAGGCTTAAGGCTTTTGGTGCAACATTTGCTGTCAACTGAAATGTTTTCTGTTCATGTCTTCCACCATAAACTTAATGCTGTTTCCATCTTAACATACACTGGCTATAACTTTTGCAGTCTGAGGTGCACAGCAAAACTAGCATCAATTTATTTTTCCTTCTTCATACTTTCACAAAGAAGACTCATTCCTATTGTGATTATAGCCATTTCATCCTACTCTTTCTTTCATTATTAAGTAGAAAATGTTCACCTTTTCAGTTAAAGGAACCATTTTCTAGCTTCTCTTTGATATGTCTGAATTGCCAGTATCACTATTTTTGCACTTTGGATGGGATGAAGCAAGACTACATCATATTGCTCAGAATAGCACACAATTTAAAATGTATCAAATGTTTATTTCTGGAATTTTCTGTTTAATAATTTAAAACCACAATTAATCCCACAAAGTAACTGAAACTGTGAAAGCAAAACCTCAGGTAAGGGGTCCACTATACTTAACAGGGGAATAAAACCTGTAATTCAGCCTAGCTTCAGAAGCAAAGTTTTGTTTTGTTTAAACACAGGGATACATCAGAAGTTAAATTTTTGTGTGTGTGTGTGTGTGTGTGTGTGTATAAATTGTTTTTTGTTGAAAGTATTATACATATGTCCTTCCCCCCACCCCCAGGCCTTCAGCACCCTACTGTCTGTGTCCAAGGGTTATACATACAAGGTCTTTGGTTGATTACCTCCCACCCACCCACCATCCCATGCCTTTCCTCTGAGATTCTGCACTCTGTTCCATGCTTCCATGTCTCTGGATCCACTCTGATCATCAGTTTATTTTGTTACTTAAGATTCTATATATGAGTGCGATCACATGATACTTGTCTTTGACTGATTTGTGTGTGTGTGTGTGTTCTTAAACACAAGGCTACATTTTACACATGTTTATATTTATCTCCAGTGATTTCCAGCCAGGAGAACTTAAAGCCATTTAGGAATGAAAATGTAAACAAATTACTGCCATGCCATACTACTCAAATACATCTGAATACAGAGTATTCTTTAAAAAGCATAATGTTTTGGCTATTTAGTTCTTCCATTTTCACCCGAATGAAGGTGAGGAAACTTTATGGATAAGAGATGACTGCCTTACCAACAGGACATGTATTTTCTTTGCATCAACAACCTTCCAGCTACTAACCAATGCAATAAAGACTACAAAACTAGGTCTTAATAAAAAGTAGGAATATAACCTGATACCAATATTTTCTTTATTATTTTTTCCTCATCAACTACTAAAAAAATCTCCAGTTCTCATCCTACTTCACTCTCTTCCCACAATCAAATCAAAAAGCTCTAAAACACCTAAGACTACAAGGTCATTTCATTACATGCTCCAGCAATTTAAATAACTATTTAGGGGGAAAAGTACAAAATTTTACCTAATATGAGGTTCCTAATAGGCTCTGTATAATAAAATAGCATATAATAGAGGCTAAGGAGTATTTTAATTTAAAGTAATTCTAATCACTTTTTGTTCAAACTAAATTATTAAAGAAATCTAATCATACAAAAGCTTAGAAACCTAAAGAAATATCAGAAACTAGGCTGATAACTGTGGAGCAAGATGCCTTCTCCTTCGCCCTTCTTATCCTCTTCTTCCACCTTTTTGTCCCCTACAAGTTAACTACAAAATATTAAGTAACTAATTTGTACTTGCCAAGTAAGAGAATATTTCCATGTGACTTAAGAATGTCTGATGGGAGGAAAAAAGAAAAAGGGGGAAATAAAGAATGTCTGATGGAAATTACTTTGTTAGAGTCAAACTGGTAGCCTGGAAACAAAAGCCAACTATTGCATTAATTTCCTAGGAAAAATAAAACGCAAACTTCCTTTTTCTTAAAATAAGTATTCACTAAATTTTACTTATTTACTGAAAATATCCTGTAAGTGTAGACTTTAAGAGCACAAATGAGCAAAACTGCTAATACAAAAGAATTTAAAGGTTGCTATGAACACTATATTCTCCTAGTACAAATTCAAAAAGAAAAACTGAGTTCTAAGTTTTATAAATATCTATGCTGAAAGGTGCTACTTGTTTGTAATGAAAAATTAAAACACGCCGAAACCGGTTTGGCTCAGTGGTAGAGCATCGGTCTGCGGACTGAAAGGTCCCTGGTTCGATTCCGGTCAAGGGCATGTACCTTGGTTGTGGGCACATCCCTGGTAGGGGGTGTGCAGGAGGCGGCTGGTTGATGTTTCTCTCTCATCAACGTTTCTAGCTCTCTATCTCTCTCCCTTTCTCTCTGTAAAATATCAATAAAATATATTTTTTTTAAAAAAAAGAAAAAGAAAAATTAAAACACTACACACTCACCAGAACATGGATTCCTTCTTTTTCAACTGGAGCTTTATCGTATGTAGCATCACAAACTCGAACCAAAGTTGTCACTCCATATTTCTTAAGTTCCTTTAAAGAAAAACAAATATAAGGTAATTTGCTTTTAGAATCTGCAACCAAAGTTTTAAAAATTTACTTTTGAGTTAAAACTATGAGACATCATTCTTCAATAAAAAACAAAATCATTCTTATTGTGGCAATATATATAATGGACATGCTTGCACTCTCAGTAGAAATATCAGTAAGACTCACGTTTATAAAGGGCAATTAGTAGCACAACACAAAAACTTTAAAAGAATACATATACTTTGACCTAGAAATTCTACTTCTGGGAATTTTTACTAACGAAATAATTAAAGATATACACATTTAGGTGCCAAGCATGTTCAGCACAGTTTGGAATGGTAAGAACCTGGAAACAAAATTAATGATCTGAACAAGTGAATGGTTAAAGAAAATATGTACCAGCCATACAGAATACTATGACAGCTATGAAAGTAATACTAAGGAGGTTGGGGGAAGATTTATTTTAAATATATAGTATGATCTTATCTATATGTAGGATCACAGAAACAAACATTTAAAAGCCAAGTATTAACAAGTTTTTTTTTAAAATAAAGTGTTTATTTTATTTTTTAAATTAATTTCAGAGAGGAAGGGAGAGGGAGAGATAGAAACATCAATGATGGAAGAGAATTGTTGATCAGCTGCCTCCTGAACACCCCATACTAGGAAAGAGCTTGCAACCCAGGCATGTGCCCTGGACCGGAATTGAACTCAAGACCCTTCAGTCCATAGGCCGAGGCTCTATCCACTGAGCCAAACCAGCGAGGGCAACAGTTAAGTGCTTTTAAAGTGTCTTTTGCTTCTCTGTATCTTCTGATTTTTATTTGGTAAATACTGTTCTTTTTTTTAATTTAAGGAAACAAACATTATTTTGAAATTAAGATGAAAAAGTGGTATTATATTACAAATCCAACTAACATACAAAATAATACCCATTATAGCCAGAAGTCTTGCTCCTTTAAAAACTTTCCTACAGCCAAAACCGGTTTGGCTCAGTGGATAGAGCGTCGGCCTGCGGACTGAAAGGTCCCGGGTTCGATTCCGGTCAAGGGCATGTACCTTGGTTGCGGCACATCTCCAGTGGGGGGTGTGCAAGAGGCAGCTGATCGATGATTCTCTCTCATCGATGTTTCTCTTCTATCCCTCTATCTTCCTCTCTCTAAAAAAATCAATAAAATATATATATATATTTAAAACTTTCCTACAATAATGCCTAATACAGTGACTACCTATCTTCAAGAGACCACCAACATCTTTTTATAGTTGCAGGAGGGCAGTGACTTCTGCCACTTTCGGAATCTATGCCCAAGGAATCCGCAGGCTGAAAATAGTATCGCATAAGTTAAGCCAGGCTTAAAGGTGACTGATCAACCTGAGGGCACAAGCCTAGATTCAACTTGCACACTGTGCACATGAAGTTAAGGAGTTTAGGATCTATTAAGTATAAATAAGCAGGAATAGTAATATCCTGTTTGGTTATCTAAAGAGTAATATTATTTTAATTGCTAAAGGACATTCTTTTTCACAAAAAGCCTTCTTATAAAGTATGTTCAGAAAAGTTGTTAAGTATTAAAACTAAGTAATTTTAAGAAGTTTCAAGATACAAATAAAATCCCATTGAAATGGACTTCATAGTAGCCACTCATTGGAAGGATATGGTATAATTTTTCATGGTAAATATTTGTGGCCTTAAGCAAGTCAAAAACTTTTTTGAACTCAGTTTTTCCATCTGAGAAATGAGACAGATGGATTTAGAATCCCTAAGAATTCATCCAGCTAAGTCTATTCCATAAAATACATCAATAGAAATCACATTGAGACTGACCAACCAGGGAATGATTAAAAAACTTATGCTCCTGGCCGAAACCGGTTTGGCTCAGTGGTAGAGCGTCGGTCTGCGGACTGAAAGGTCCTGGGTTCGATTCCGGTCAAGGGCATGTACATTGGTTTCGGGCACATCCCCGGTAGGGGGTGTGCAGGAGGCAGCTGGTCGATGTTTCTCTCTCATCGACGTTTCTAGCTCTCTATCTCTCTCCCTTCCTCTCTGTAAAATATCAATTTTTTTTTTAAACTTCTGCTTCTGTTTGTTGAGTAAAGTACACTTTCTCCACTAATAATAGAAAAATGAAGGATCTGACAAAAATGCAACCTATAATACCTTTCCTTCCCCTAAGTTTCTGAATCCTTGTATTGTATATTATGGCTACTATTGCAAGTAGTTCTGGGATAGCTTTTCAACAAAAATGGTTAAAATATTTGAGGTAGACACAGGTTTTAATTTCAGAGATAGTTCTACTATGTACTGTGTGCCTTCAGGCAAATTACTAAATTGCTCTGAATTTCAGTTTCCTCATCTGTGAGAGAGATAATAATAGTACCTATGCCTCACAGGGTTATTGTGAAGAGTAAATGACATACTGTATGAAATCGCTTACTGTAACGCAGGGTACAAAGTGTTCAATAAATGTTAATTATTTTTATTATTGAAAGTATGATCAGAAAACTGCTAATATAGAAAAGATATAAGATCTCCCCAAAATTCCATAAATATTCTTTTAAAAATCTGTTATAATTAATCTAACCTAAAAAAAAAAAGGCTGGTAGGATGACCACAAATCCCAATCACAGAAATAAATGGCTTTGTAATAAGAGATTTATTTATAATGGTGTTAATTTTAATGGGATTTTATCAGTATATCAATCTAAAAGTACTCTATACTATAATCTTACCTCTGTGAACTTGTTGAGGGTAGCATTGGTAGGGTTGTGAGTTATCAGAAAACGCATGTTCTCATAGGAGATCTCCACAGGGGCTGGACGGTTCATTATGGCAAATAAAAAGTGTGAGCGTGTGTGAGTGTGATGGGAAAAATGAAAAAAAAAAATCAATAAATCTTGAAATGTTTCACAGCAGAAAACATTAAAAAGACCACTAAAATGCCTATTATTAATCAGTGTTTTCTCTATTCAACGTGTTTATTCTTTAAGTAGCTTCTCTCTTCAAGATAAGCAGAAGTATTCAGAATCCACTTGAATCAAATTCAACTTGGGCCTCAATGTCTGCAGATGGATACCTTCGGACTCCAAAAACATCCAACTACATACAAAAACGTAAGCAGCCTTTACTACATTTAGGCACTAGTGAGACAAGTTAAAAGTGTAGATTACTTTCCACTTTTGTTTACTTGATGCTTAATTTTACTGGAGTCATTAAAAGAAGTATGCTTGCAATAAAAATAAAAAAAAAGCCAACTATTTCTGAGGCCAGTCTCGGTGTCCAGAGTCTTCAAGGCAATATTAATTATGGCACATAGAACCCCCCAAGCTCACTTGTCAGCAAAAACGCTGTGCTGAGCCTGGCAGAAGTCTGCCCTCACACTCAGAATCGCCATAAATGTGCAACGTATATTCCAACGAAAAACCTGGAAGAGAAAAGCATAAGTAAAATGAACTGGTTGATAGCATTCATAAACACAATGCTCAAAATTAAGAACACATTCTTTATGAGCCTGAAGACATCTGAAATGTCACCAATTCTAAATTATTGCCATCTATAAAGAATAGGATAAAAGTATATACCAAGAGTTTTAAAAGCTAGAGATTCAAGTCAAGCATGTCTTTCTTTTTTCAAAACACGATCCAAGCAGCAAAGTTTCTGTGCTAACAAGATTACTTTTAGCCCTGGCCAGTGTAGCTCAGTTGCTTGGGCATCATCCTGTGTGCTGAAAGGTCACAGGTCTGATTTCCGTCAGGGCACATGCCCAGGTTGTAGGCTCATTCCCTAATAGGAGCATGCAGGAGACAGCCAATCAATGCTTCACTCTCACATTGATTTTTCTATCTCCCTCTCCCTTACTCTATAAAAATCAATTGAAATATTTTCTTAAAAAAACACATTATTTTTAACTGGCCACTTACTGGGGATTGAGCCACAACCCAGGCATGTGTCCTGGCCAAGAACCTGTGACCTTTTGGTGGATGGGACAACACTCAACTGAACCACATCAGCCAAGACCACAAGTCATTTTTAAATTATTAAAAGATCCTTAAAGCAATCTTCCCTCCATGGACGCTTCATAAAGTTTACAATGTTCTCCTTTTTCTGTTTTGATGGTAAAGTCTTCCACATATACTCTTTGTTTGAAATAAGATAAATCTACATATGGATAGAGGGTATTTACCAAAACTCCACTTTGAGGATTTAATTATTTCTATCTAAAATTGACCCCAATTAGGATACTATTCCATAAAGCACTTCCTTAAAAAATTATCTTCTTTTCCTCACAATTCTGAGTTGTTACTACCGATGAGGAGGAATGAGGAAAGAGGATCAGAAAAGTGACTTGTCTAAGGTAAATGAATTAGTTGAGCCCAAATTCTAAACCAAGTCTTCTGTTAGTTCTGTGTTTTTTCCACTGTACCATAATGTCAGCTGACTCAACCAATGTGTAAATCCCATCCTCACATTTTCTAGTCCAGTTTACCTTTTTATTATTTCCCCACATCACTACCTCTAAAGTACAAATGCATTTAAAGTTCAATTCACACAGCATTCTTCTGGCCAAATATGTATTAATCTCTACCAAAAACAAGACAAGAAAAAGAAATGGCAGACTTTTAATATTATTTTAGGCCACTGCTATGAAACACAGTAATCTTTATAGCTGGCTCAGTCAGAATGTCAACATAATCATAACTTCCTCTGGAAATAGGGACAAAGTCAAGTTCTTTCACTTGCCTCTTTCTTAAGCCTCCAATAAATGCTTATTTAGAAATCCCTAAAAAAGATAATTGTGATCAAACAGAAAAAGACATAAAAGATAATGACTATAGAACCATTTTCAGGAAGAAACTGAAATATAGATTAATTCAAGCCTATTCATCTATCCTCAGTCTTCATTTTATGACATTCTTAAGGCATTTTATTTTGTAAGTTACATACTTGTGATGTTATCACCATGGACACACAAAAAACTAAAGCATTCCTGAAATATGAACGACAGATAAACTCAAAATGGCATTCTATGAACATCAATGACTCAAAAGTTATCCACTACAGTAAATACACAAAACTTCTACACTCAAATAAGAAAAACAAAAACATATAACATCCTTCTCTTCCCCCCCCCCCCCCATGTTTTAAAAATCCTCTCCCAAGGATATTTTTTTCCATTGATTTTCAGACAGTGGAAGGAGAAGGGAGAGGGGGCGAGAGGGAGAGGAGGAAGGAGAACAGCAAAGTAAGATCAGCACATGATTGGTTGCCTCCCAAACATGCCCCAGGCATGGGTTCCAACCAGCAACCCTTCAATCTTTAGGCTGATGCTGCAACCACTGGGCAAAACTAGCCAGGACAACACTCTTCCCAACTCATAATTCTAATCATAACTCCAAAACATAGCCACCTGAGATTACACATTTCATACAGAGTATTCCTTGTACAGTCAAGGAATTTTAAAGCTGGAAGAAACAAGGGATCGACTATTCTGACCTTTAAAAAAAAAAAAAAAAAGACGATGTTTGGGCTCAAGAGAAGTCAAAATAACAGGCAGATCAAAGACAACAGCCCAGGCCTACTAACTCCCTATTTATTTTTCCTTCAATTTTGCCTAATGGAGGTATCCACATATTTAAGTCACACTCTTTTTCATTAAGTGTAACTTTTCAAATATTTGTTTGGATGTTCATCTGCAACTCTGTGACCTTATAATAAGGGGAGAAACTATTAATAAGGTAACTACTCAAAAAACAATGGTTTGCATGCAGTGCAGAGCAAAACACAAGGAAATTCTAACCTGTTTGAATCCCCTAGGTCTAATGATGTTATCACAGCTAATTTATGTCACCTGAATAAAGGCACTGAAAGACCTGCATTGTAGTGATGTCCAGGCTTAAAAGTTACAGCTCTAGCATTACAGTTTCTACCTAGTCTCCAGTGTTTGTCTGCTCACCAAACAGAGCAAACTTTATCTCATCTCATTCCACCCAAACTCATTTTGGAAGGACCACTTCCAGGGATAAGGATAATTAAATTATTAGATTTTCAATTCTTAACCCCATACTGATATCCCCAGCAAAATAACTTCTGCCAAATGAAACAGTATGTTCTATCAAAGTTAACAAATACATGATAAAAGCAAGCTTCTGCTCCTTCCCAGATCCACAAGAGTTCAACTACACAGCAACAGTTAAATGTTCTTGCACCTGTCAATTCAGATAACTAATGTTAATTCTTGTGACATGCATAAGAATACAAAGCAAACAGTCTGTAAAAAAAAAAAAAATCATGCCGAAACCGGTTTGGCTCAGTGGTAGAGCATTGGTCTGTGGACTGAAAGGTCCCGGGTTCGATTCCGGTCAAGGGCATGTACCTTGGTTGCGGGCACATCCCCAGTAGGGGGTGTGCAAGAGGCGGCTGATCGATGCTTCTCTCTCATCGACATTTCTAGCTCTCTATCCCTCTCCTTTCCTCTCTGTGAAATATCAATAAAATATTTTTTAAAAATAATAAATAAATAAATAAAAATCATAAGTGTATTGCTCTATCAAAATTGATTCTTGCTTTCATTTACCAGGTGATGGAAGAGGCTGTTTTTTGTTATTGTTAATCCTCACTGGAGGAGGTTTTTCCCAATGATTTTTAGAGCAAGTCTGTGGGGGGATGGGAGGGGAGAGAGAGAGTGTGTGTGTTTACCACCCTTAACATCTCAGGAAATAGTTCTGTGAATATTTTGGGGGGTTTTTGCTTCTGTTGCTGCTTATTGTTATTAAACTTTATTTTTTTACTATACATTTTATTTTATTTTTAAATTTTCATTTGTATTTCATGTCCTTTTTTTCTTTGAAGTGTTTATTTATAAATTAAATAGTACATTAAACATGTACTGTATGTAAGGTGAAAACAGGAAATCCATTTGGTGTCTAGAACAGATTAATTCAATGTACATTTCTTTCTTTTTTTAAATAAATCTTTATTGTTCATATTATTATAAATGTTCATTTTTTCCCTCCATTGCTCCCCTCCACCAGGTTACCACCCCACCCTCTACCCAGCGTATTTTTGGCTGTAGGTTCTTGCTATTCATCACCTTGAATATTTCTTGCCATTCCCGAGTGGCCTGCATGGTTTCTGTTGAGAAATCAGCTGACAATTGTATGGGTGCTCCTTTGTAGGTAACTACCTGCTTTTGTCTTGCTGCTTTTAATATTCTCTCTTTGTCTTTTGCTCTTGGAATTTTAATTATGATGTGTCTTGGTGTGGTCCTCTTTGGATTCCTTTTTGTTTGGGATTCTCTGCGCTTCCTGGACTTTTAAGTCTAATTCTTTCACCACATGGGGAAGTTTTCTGTCACTATTTCTTCCAATATGTTTTTGGTATCTTGCTCTCTCTCTTCTTCTGGGACGCCCATAATTCTGATGTTGGTTCACTTGAAGTTGTCCCAGAGGTTTCTTATATTATCTTCAACTTTCCGGATTCTCTTGTCTTCTTGTTTCTGCAGAGGAGTGTCTTCTGGCTCTTTATGTTCCAAATCTTTGACTTGATTCTTGCGATCTTCCCTTCTGTTTTTAGGACTCTGTATAATATTTTTTATTTCAGACAATGTATTCTTTATTTCTAGTTGATCCCTTTTCATATCCTCATAGGTCTTTATCGGCCTTTTCTAGAAAATTCTTGAAAAACCTTATAATCGTGGTTTTGAACTCTATATCCAGTTGCTTGTTGTCCTCCATTTCTTTCATTTGTGATCTGTTTCCTTGTCTCGGCACTTTCGCAGCTTCCCTGAGTTGGTAGGGTGACTTTGTGTGCTAAGGTGGGTCCTGAGGTGGACACTCTTGGGGCACCCCTTTGTGGACTGTGTGTACAGCCTTATTGTAGTTAAATCTTGATTGTTGTTGGTATCACTGGGAGGAACTGACCTGCAGGCCAATTGGCTGTGAGGATCAGCTTTATGCCGGGAGACAGCCTTATTCAACTAGACTTGGAAAATTGCAAAAGCCTCTGTGCTCAGCTTGGATGGGGCAGGGTTTCAGGGTGGAGCCTACAGCCTTGGCTTCCCCTCAGCCCCGCCTTATGAGGTTCCTGAGTCTCAGTGTTCCTCAGTGTCCTTTGGTACTCGATGCAAGCACCTCTGAGAGAAGGGAGCCCTTGAGTTTCGCCCACTACCAGACAGTCTAGTCTCTCTCCTAATGAGTCCGGAACTGGGGTTCAGTGCAGTTGGAAGTGGGGTTGGAAGTGGGTTTCAGTGCAGACTGGAGCTTTTGTCTCCCTTCCCGCTAAGGCAATCCAGCAGCACAGTCAACAGTCCTTCCTCTGTGCACAACATGTGCGTCTCCGGGCTCTGCCTTTCTTCGCTCCTCTGAGTTTCCGCCTTACAGCCCAGATTCCCTCTGTATGAGCCTGGGTCCCCAGGGTCTCGCCCAGAACTGGGGTTCAGTGCAGTCGGAACTGGGGTTCAGCACAGTCTGGAGCTTTTATCTCCTTCCTGCTAGGGAACACCAGCCAGGCACTCAGCTGCCCCTCCTCTCCAGCTCTGTCCTCTCCCCACGCGTGCACTGTGTCTCCATACCTTAGGCTTTTGCAGCTCCTCTGATTTTCCTTCTGGTTTTCTCTTTCCTTCTCATTGTAGAATTTCCAGTCAGTCAACTTTCCTGTAGTTCTGGATAATGTCCATTTTGTATTTTAGTTGTATTTTTTTGAAATTGTTGTGTGAGGCTGCAGGTTACCAATGCTGCCATCTTGGTTTCTCCCTACATCATCTAATGTACATGATTTCTAGTGGGGAAAAATGCTTTGGTTTTTGAACCTTCCAGAACAAATTAAGTTCAAGTACCAAGGTTGCTAGAGTTCAAATGTCTAGGGCAGGTGTGGGCAAACTTTTTGACTTGAGGGCCACAATGGGTTCTTAAACTGGACCGAAGGGCCGGAACAAAAGCAACCTGACCATGCTGGCACTCTCATCTTGGGCTGCTAGTGAAGGAGCGGAAGGGAGAGCAAGAGAATCCTCTACTCTTTCAGCTCCGCAGGCCGGATAGAACAGCTGAACAGGCCAGATCCGGCCCGAGGGCCGTAGTTTGCCCACGGCTGGTCTAGGGTTAACTCTCTACTGCCAATATTGACCTAGATGAGAATCAAAAACTACAATGCATGAAATACAGTAAGCCCTTGATTTTTCTGACCTCAATTTAATGGACTTCAGAATTAACAAACAAAATTTCCAGTCCATATGCCATATGTAAAATTAACACCCCGTTAATTTTAAAATGTTTTTAAACAAGATGTGCTTATAATTATAACTAGAGGCCCAAAGCATGAAATTCATGCAAGGGACTTAGTCCTCGCAGCCCCAGCTTCCTCCGGAAGGTTGTTCAGCTGTCTGGTCTAATTAGCATATTACTTTTATTATTACAGATTAACAGGTTGTGGGGGTTTTTCCGTTTATTATTATTTTTAACAAATTTTAATAGGCCATATGTTGGAAAAAACACTGTAGTAATAGTAATTTCAGCCACATAAATAAATCTTACATATCTACAGCTATAGAGCACATATTCAAATTCAAGGCTCACTGCTCATAAACAATGTTCAGTGAGTATTAGCACATGATCACACCATCTCTCGTGGTAATTGGTTCTGTTGTTGCATGGCGTGACTTTCTGCAGCAAATGTGCTAAGCCAGCCGTGTGCATTTGTTTGCTCATGGTGACTGGTGAATGTACTCATTTACTAGATCTATTCAGTATAGATTTAAAAGTACTGTAATACACAAAGGAAACTTTTCTGTGAAATTAAACTTTTCTGATGTACCTAGCTATAATTACATAAACATGTTTACATAAGTAAAAACAGGTATACTAACTAATTTGTAAAATTTTTAACACAATGCATTCAGAAAACCTACTTTATTATATAATGGATTTTCAGTTTTAAGGGACACCTGTTCACCCAAATAAGTCCATTATATCAAGGTTTTACTACAATATATAATACAATATCCATCATTTAATTGTGGCACATTCATAAAATGGAAACTATGCAGAGGTCAAAAAGAATAAAATAGATTTAAGGAAAAATTATGGAAAGATGGCTAAGAGACACTAAGAGGTAAAAAGAACAAGGTCTGTAACAGTATACAGAAATATTTGTAAGTATCATATATGCTTCCATATCCATGAACTATCTGGAAAATTACACAAAGATAAGAGGTAACAATGGTTGCCTGGGAGCATGATTTGCTTTATCAAAATATATGCCTTCTGGCCGAAACCGGTTTGGCTCGGTGGATAGAGCTTCGGCCTGCGGACTGAAAGGTCCCAGGTTCGATTCCGGTCAAGGGCATGTACCTTGGTTGCGGGCACATCCCGGTAAGGGGTGTGAAAGAGGCAGCCGATTGATGTCTCTCTCTCATCGATGTTTCTAACTCTTTATCACTCTCTCCTTCCTCTCTGTAAAAAAATCAATAAAATATATTTTTTTTAAATATATATATGCCTTCTGAACTGTTTCAATCTTTTTCCATGTACATGTTACCTTCATTTTTTTTATTCTAGGGTGATAAAGACCTATAATGATGTACAATCTAATTACATTCTTAACAATGCTATAGCCATGGGATTACAAAGGGCCTCAAGAGGGCTAGTCCCTCTGTTCCAGGCAGGCCTATATCTACATACAATTCTAGAAAGACAGTGTTCTTCTTTGTTAAAGATACTAAATTATTGAGTAAAATTCAGGTCCTGTTTTGGCTATTGTAATTCTAAGTTAAAATGTAAAAACAGAGTATTCAAGGGCATGAAAGAACTTTACAAAATCAACCCCATTTAAGTGACCCAAACTTACTCGGCAGCCTTTTGAAAATCCTGTCAATCCACTTACTAGTACATCAAATTATCCACTGAGAAATCACCCCTATTTCTAAATTAAAACAAATGATACAGTAAGCCCTCTAATTTGATGGGTTATGGCATTAGTCACCAAACTAAAACAGCACATAATATAAATGCACAATAAAGTAGTCTAAATCTAAGAAAATAAAATCTAAAAGCAAAGGTTTGACAAACAAATAAGTATACACTTACTATGTTATTTTTCTTAACCAGAAATTCTACAGGAAGTCATGCAAATTTGAGTTAGCTTGGTTTCTACAAACAGGCAACATGAAAGCATAATACTGTATATAAGACTAAAACCTTGCAACAATTTTTTTCTAAGGCAAATTTATTTCACTTCAACAGACACCTGCACTTCCCTTAAAGTATGACTAATCTGTCAACAGTTTTTTAAAAAAATTATTCTCTGAAGTCAGACATTTTTTCCTTGTAATTTGATTAGTTAAGAATTTATTGCCCTAGCCGGTTTGGCTCAGTGGATAGAGTATCAGCCTTATGATTGAAGGGTCCCGGACTCTATTCCAGTCAAGGGCATGTATCTCAGTTGCAGGCTCCAGGGCGAGTGAAGGAGGCAACCAATATCAATGTTTCTCTCACATCGATATTTCTCTCTGTCTTTCCCTCTCTCTTCAACTCTTTCTAAAAATCAATGGAAAAATACCCTTGAGTGAGAAAAAAAAATGTTGAAAACAGATAAATAAAATAATTTTTTTTAAAAAATCAACTGGTGAATGTGTAAATAGATGAAATGAAGCAATGTTTCTCTCTTTCTCCCTCTCTCTCTCAAATCAATAATTTTTAAAGCCTTCAATAAGTTTGCTGTTTATACAACATTAAAAAAAAGAATTTACTAATTCAAATATCCATCGGACACTATACTATATGTCACATACTCAAGCAAGAGCAGTAAACAAAAACTGTCAAGATGGGTCTTATATTTTTGTAGGCAGAAAAAGACAAATAAAATACGCCACTGGCTATAGGAAAAAATGCAAAGCAGGGGAATCTGCAGTACCTCCAATTCTAAATAAGGCTATCAGGAGAGGCGTCACTGAAAAAAGTGACATTTTATCCAAGACCTGGGGGAGTGAGCCAAATAGATATTTGAGGGAGCATTCTAGGCAGAGGGATTAGCTGTTACAAAGGTTATGAGATGGGGCCTTGCAGTGTTTAGAACAGCAAGCGGGGGAGAGGGGGGAGAGGGGCGACACACGACAGTGTTACCAGAGCAAAGAAAGCAAGGGATTAAATAGTGTCAGAGAAATAAAAGAGGACCTATAGGCCAATGTTTGGCTTTTATTTGGAAAAGATGAGAAGATTTCCATTTCAAGCAAGAGTGACATTTTATGCTTAAAAGGCTCACTCTCGCTGCTATGTAGAGACAAATTATGAGTAACAAGGGTGGAAGCAGAAATTAGACAGGAGCCTGTGCTATAATCCAGGAAAAAGACAATGATGGCTTATGGTGGCTTGGACCAAGGTAGTAGAAATACAAAACATAAAAAGGGATCAATTTTAAGATTTGGAGTCTGAAAAAAAAGAGTCAAGGCTCTAAGTAACTATAAGAATTCGTAAATCCCTCCCAATATTCAGCAACTATTGTACAACAGATTAGAAAATTCACCAAACATCAAGGAAGAAAAGTAGGGAAATTTTTCTGTTATTACTTCATCTTTGCTTTTTGAACATTTGAGAGAAAAATATCTTAAGATTTGTAAACTGAAAAGAATTCAACTTTGCTAATTAAACATTCAGTGCCTGGTTAACTGGGCTCAAGATGAAATTTTACTCATCTCTCATATCCTACTCCCAACTCATCAGAGCCCTGCAGAAACAAGAGCTCTGTTCTCTGTGCTACTTATCTTTCTTCATCCCTCTACTGTTGCATTTATCAAACTAAAATTGTGGATCCTTGAACTTAGACAATTCAGATTAATGTTAGCTCTCCTGCCCCACTAACTACAGTCATGGAAGTTTATAAAGAAAGAGGTATTCATTAAACTCTACACAGATTAGGGTCCAAAATATGTGTAAACAAGCTAAAAACCAGCAAGTTGCTTCTTCACTGCTAAAAAAAAAAAAAAGTTTCATAGTTACTCTCTTGGTTATCCCCACTTTTCTACTTCCTCATTTAAGGAGGGAACTTGAGAATCAAGCTCCAGTATAGAAATCAATAATGAGTTCTATAAAAAGAAAGTATGACCTTGACGGTGAGAAAATATCTTAACATTTCAGAGCTACTCGGAGAAAAGGAAAGCAATTAACCAACAACCACACCTGCTTCTGAGAACAGTGACAGTTATTTACTGAAGTCTGTGGGCCCTGTTCCCACTCAAATGAAAAGGGAGTGGTTTCCAAGTTTGTATGTACCCTGGTGATTAGAAGAAGTAGACCTTTTCTAGTAACTCCTACCTCAACGAATAACTATAAGACAAAAATTGCATTAAAAATTTTCCTACTACCTTTGAAAATATTTACTTTTTTTGTTCTCTATTGTTCTTTTAAAGATTAACAATTCTCCAGATAAATCTCTTGTCCAAATTATTTTTCATTTCATTAATAAATTTAAATGGAGGTAACAACACTATATCCAGTTTTCATTTTCTAAAAAATTATGTAATAACATTAAAAATCTCAACAGCACAATCCTAATATTGGGCATTAATATTATTGTTTTCAGTGAATCTTCTAAAAATTAAGCTCTTTGGCGCTATTAAATTGTTATATTCATTTCCAGACAAAGGTATCATGGTATCCTCTCCATAGGCTCTAGTTGTTTTAAGACTCCCAAGCTTCTTTATTATTAAGTTTTAAACTTAACTGTGGTAAGCCTCCTTTATACAATACAAATTATCCTTAACTCAGCTGCATTCCCATAAAATTAAATCCACTAGTGTTTGTTTTCTCTTTCCTTCCATCTTTCTGTCTTCAATCTCAAAAGGCTATGTAACTGTCTTAGAGAACAATTTAGGTCTTAATCATCTTAGTTTCCACATCGCTATACATACATTATCCCAAGAACCATTGAATCAATTACTTCTTTAATTAAAAAAAAAATGTAGTTGAGATTCTAAATTTCAATGCAAAAAAATTTTTAATGCAGCTGCAATAAAGCAAATTCAGTAGGAAAAATTCAAAAGGACTCCTGTATTCACCATGTCAACACCACTTTGAAATGTTTTCTGACCTATTATCAGGACAGTTTGAATGACTCTAACAGCTGCAAGTTTCCTGAGGTTGCAAAATAGCTACTTGGTTAAAGGTTACTTGAGTCACCTTTCAAAATAACCTACAGCACAGAAGCAGCATGCAAAGCAAAAACTTCCAGGCTATTGTTAGCATTATTTAAAATATGTTTCAGAACTTAGCAGTTTATGGGTCAGCTTAATTCTTTCATTTCCCTATTTTGTAAAATGTATTGGTCCTGTTCAAGTACCGTATTTGCCGGTGTATAAGACGACTTTTTGGCCCTGAAAAATATGCCTCCAGGTGGGGGGTAGTCTTATACGGCGAGTATATAACAAACTCTGTATTTTTTTGTGGAAATGTTAGGGGGTCGTCTTATACGCCCAGTCGTCTTATACGCCAGCAAATACGTTTTTTTCAGGGCAAAAAAATCGTCTTATACGCCGGCAAATACGGTATCTACAACCAAAAGAGGGGGAAGGAAGCTCTCTATGTCAGGATATGAAATTTTAAAAAATTACAAATAACATCTTGTCAGCACAAATTCTTTTGTTTAAGCCCCAGAAAATTTTCTGCTGTTAGGGTATTTTGGTTCAAGTTTCCCCAAAAGCGGGTAAATTACACTTCCCTTCCTCTCCTAAATTTATTTCTTATAAATCACATTATACTTCACAGCCATCTCTCTGTGTAGTGAGTATAGTACAAGATAAATAGGCAAGAACCTAAATCATTCTATTTGGAGCTCTAGTAGCCTTTTAAAATATACTGTCTACCCATTATTTGCCCCATAATAGCTTGATGTTTATTTTTGTAAAACACAACATTCACAATCTTTAAAAACTATAGTTGTTTTACCTTATGTGAAATACTCTATAATGCCATGTCAAGGGGTTATTATCCTTTGCTCACTACCTTAGTTCAATTTCAACATATATTCCTTTTCTCTTTCCTCTTAAAGAATGCAAAATAAATAATTTAATGCAAAATTTAATCTTTTTTGTCCTCTCCCTCCAAATACCTGCTGAGATGAGAGGCAACATACCATCTCTAAATGATACTAAAATGCAGCACACGATCTTACAAATATTTGTGGAGTTCTGTGCGCCTACCATACAAACATCCAGAACCAAAATCCTAAAACAATCGATGTGGATGAAAAATATTTTATGATGGACATTAAAATTTCATACCGATACTACATAATTAGAAGAAACAAAGTGAGTGTGAGTAGAATGAAGTAGGATTAATTAAGACTTCTGAGGAAAGGTAAAACTTTTACGACAAGATTGGTAGAAACAGTGAAGGGACATAGCATAACTTAGGAAAGGACCCAAGTCTCTGGTTACATAGCTATGGTGAGGACCTGACCAAGCTGAGAATTTCAGATCAATTCAGATGCAATAAAAGCTCTTAGGAAATTAAAAGTATAATAGTAATCAGGAAGCAACTCTTTGCTCCTTGAGAGAAAACAAACACAGCTAAGCCTTGAACAACAAGGAGCTAGAGGCATACCCCCCCCCCCCGCCCCAGGCAACACACACGCACGCACGCGAAAATCTGTATATAACTTTTGGCTCCCCCAAAAACTTAAGTTGCCCCTCAGTATCCGAAGGAGATTGGTTCCAGCCCTCCAACCCCCACAGATACCAAAATCCTCGGATGCTCAAGTCCCCTATATAAAATGTAGATCAACGCACAGCCGGCCCTCTACATCTGCTGATTCCCAACCATGAATCAAAAACAGTATAGGCATTTATTTATTATTACTTATTATTATTTTAATCCTCACCCAAGGATATGCTTTTAAAAAATATATATTTTATTGATTTTTCACAGAGAAAAAGAGAGAGGGATAGAGAGTTAGAAACATCGATGAGAGAGAATCATCGATCAGCTGCCTCCTGCACACCCCCCACTGGGGATGTGCCCGCAACCAAGGTACATGCCCTTGACTGGAATCGAACCTAGGATCTTTCAGTCTGCAGACCGACTCTATCCACTGAGCCAAACTGGTTTCGGCAAGGATATGCTTTTTCATTGATTTTTTTAGAGAAACATTAATGAAAGAGAGATCAACTGGCTGCCTCCCATATGTTCTCTGACCAGGGATCAAACCAAGAACCTAGGTATGTGCCCTGACAGGCAATCAAATCCACAACCTTTTGGTGTAGGAACAATGCTCCTGCCAACTGAGGCACCCAGCCAGAGTGAGGTATTTATTTTTAAAAGTCCATGTATAAGTGGATCTGGGCCAGGGGTGGGCAAACTTTTTGACTCGAGGGCCACCATGGGTTCTTAAACTGGACCAGAGGCCTGAACAAAAGCAACCTGACCATGCTGGCACTCTCATCTTGGGCTGCTGGTGAAGGAGCGGAGGGGAGAGCAAGAGAACCCTCCGCTCTTTCGGCTCCGCGGGCCGGATAGAACAGCCGAACGGGCCGCATCCGGCCCGCGGGCCGTCGTTTGCCGACGGCTGATCTGGGCAGTTCAAACCCATGTTGTTCAAGGGTCAAATTGTATTGTCATATTGGTGGGCATTTCTGATCTACTGAGCAACTCCATAATTACCAACAAGCTTCACAAAGAATCCCTCAACTTATTAAATCCTACCTGATAATTTCTTCTTCCTTGTAAACAGATGAGTTTATTAACTAAAATAGAGACCTGATGCATGACATTGGTGCAAGGGGCTTTGTCCAGAAAGTACAGTGGTTCTGTTATTCAATCTAATTAGCATATTAGCTCTTTATTATATAGGATTCTACTTGTGGATGACCTCCAAATGAAGATCGCATCTCACTAGAAAAACAATTCAGCCCTAGCTCAGCAGATAGAGTGTCAGCCTGCAGACTGAAGGGTTCCAGGTTCAATTCCAATCAAGGGCACATGCCTGGGCTTTGGGTTCGATCCAAATTAGCATGCAGGAGGCAGCCAATCAATGATTCTCTCTCACCATTCATGTTTCTAGCTCGAGCTCTCTCTCTCTCCCCCCCCCACCCCTCCCTCCCTATCTGAAAACAATTTTAAAATTTTTTTTTAAGAAAAAACAATTCAAAGTATAGTCTATGACTTAAATTTGAAGTGCTTTGTGTCCAGAAAGATCTAAATTATTTCAATTTATACCAATCACCAAAAAGAAACTTGTTTGTAACCACTCATGTGGGGGAAAGAAGAATAATGTCACTAGAATCTATTGTTTCTCCTTCATATCCTTCCCACTTTGCTGACAAATCCTGCTGATGACTCATATCCTTCTGCACTAACCAGTCACTCTGTTCACTCATGATATGCTTTTCACCAATAATGGAAAGCAGAAAATACATCAATTTGTTTTGCTACTAAAAAACAGTAAATATCCACATATGTATATAAATACAACTTACAAAAATTGTGGTGGTACAACCTAGTGAATATTTCCTATAAGAGAGGCAAGAAAAAAACTATGTTTAAATCTCAACTAAGACTAACGGATGACTAGAAGAAAGCAGACCTAATTGTAAAATTTGAACTCCTGTCAAATGATACATTAGTACAGAGCCAACATTTTTTACCGCTGCAGAAATAAAAATATAAAGTAATTTATCTGATCTGCTAAAGCAAATATATCATGTGTGTATTTTATGCCAAAAGAATTAACATTTTCTGAGAAGAATGAAATTTCAGCCCAAAAATACTATGAAAGGAATTAAATACACAATTCCCTAAAGGTAAAGACTGTTCTAATGGTCAAAATATTTTTCCAAAACAGACTCAACTAGCAAAAAAAAAGGTTAGTCTTAAAATTCTCTACAGTTTAAAACGACAATGCCGTTCAATGTAAATTTATATTCAAATGATGAAGTTTAGTTTCTAGGCTACTTAAGACAGAGTGGATGCTGTGTTACAGAACCTATGGGACAGAAATCCGTTCAGAGAAACAAAAACCATTTGTATTACAGTCACATAACTGTTTGTATAATGTGTCAATTCCTCAGAGTCATTTTTCTGGAAAAGATTTTGTGCCAGTATATCTATACTGATTGAACAGATAATGCAGGGAAAACCACCTAAGACACTGCAGGAGAAGAGTCATGTTCTCACCTGGGTCCTGGTGCTTACTCCACAGGGTAACTGTGGGAAACAGAGAAAGCCTACAGTGCTGTGAAGCTTTATTCGTAGAGTGGAAGTGCTAGAGTAGTGACAGTCTCCGGTACAGCATAGACCTCTACGACTCTAAGGAACAACAAATTTACATACAATAACCACTTGAACGCTACACCAAGCAACCCAGCAAGGCTTCAAATCCCCACAGTAGGCAGGAAATCAAAGGAGCTAGAGAATGTAGTTTAGTCAATAAAACAAAAGATACTGAGGCGTTTGGGAAGAGATTTGACAAAAATCTTACACCTATGGATGAAGACAGTGGGGAGTGGGGGTAAGAGTGTGGGGTAGGGAATCATGTGGAGAGCTATGGGGGAGGGAGGGCAGGGAGGAACACCTGTAATAATATGAACAATAAAGATTTATTATATTTTAAAAAGACAAAACACAAAAGATAACTAGAAAAAGCTAAAGGAAACCTACCCTCTACACATAAATTAGTTCTGAAGTTGAAAATGGAAAAAAGGCTCTTCTAATATCCCAGATTAATAGACTCAAATCACCACTTTCCAAAGTAATTATAACTGGTGGCATCCACTGTTCACTTAACCATTCCCAGTACAAAATCTGAATTTTAACATCAAAGACTCTTACTTTTTAAATTTACAGAATCATCAGTTTCTGTGTAACCCAACCATCAGTTTCTCTGTAACCCAACTAGTGTCTTGAGAAAAAATCTCAAAGCAATACATCCCCAAAAGAGTAAAAAATGTACGCAAGTACCCTTTAAAAAAAATAGCCTAGTGGGTATGCCTAGGTGTTGAGCACTGACCTATGTACCAGGAGGCCTCGATTCAATTGAGGTCAGGGTACATGCCTAGGTTATATATTTAATGTAAAATTAAAAATATGTGTTTTTTAGTTTTACATATTAAAATTAAAAAATATGTATTTTTAATTTTGCATTTAAAAAATTAAAATTCAAGCAAAAAAAAAAGCTGACTTCCTTAACATCTACTTAACTCCAACATAGCGCCCTATAAACTGACAAAAGTTAACTAAAAAAAAGTTTAGCCAGAGATTAAGTACTTTAAGCCCCAAGAGGAAATTTACTTTATCCTCTACCATTTATTTACTGATTTGTTTATTATTTTTTAATATATTTTATTGATTTTTTACAGAGAGGAAGGAAGAGGGATAGAGAGTTGGAAACATAGATGAGAGAGACATCAATCAGCTGCCTCTCGCACACCCCCTACTGGGGATGTGCCCGCAACCAAGGTACATGCCCTTGACCAGAATCGAACGTGGGACCTTTCAGTCCGCAGGCCAACGCTCTATCCACTGAGCCAAACCGGTTTCGGCTACTGATGCTGTTTAAATTGGATTCCAAAACCTGGGATTCAACAATTGATCTACAAACCAATTTCCTTATCTGTAAAACTGAAAGAATGCCACTTACAGGATTATTATGAACTGTAAATGAGATTATTTGTGATTCAGCACAAAGGAAATTATCTCAAGAAGGGAATATTGAAACCTAAACATAATGTTGAGACTTCACAAGTAGTTAAGACCTCAAGAATTCTACCACTACTCTTCTCAACATAACTAAGCCTACCATGTTAAACTATGGGTCCTGATTTCAAGTCACTAAAAATTTTTAAAGATCCCCATCTTCTATGAATAGTACAACTAATAGTATAGCACTGAAAGAAATCTGCCTAACTTAGGTTTCACTCTTCCAAGTGCAACAGTTAAAAATTTATGTACTGCTCCTCTGCATCTTATTTGTAATGCTTTTTCTCAAGGCTTCACTGGTTACCAATCACAACTTCCAACAAAAAGAGTACAGTCAAATCCTGTAAAATAAATTTCTACTAAATTCTAATTTTGTGCCTCAAAATTATAGGTTCCTGTAACTACTGTAGAAATATTACCTTTGAAAGACAGTAAAAAGTTAATTCTTAAGAAACATAAATCTTTTTTACCTGTACACACAAATATCTTTTCAAGTAAAATATAAATATGGGGCTTTCAAGACCTTTTAAGAAAATTATGTACATAAGCATTCAAACATTTACTCTTCCCTAATGCCATCAAAGTTCACTGATATAAATGGTTTCTGCCTATAAGTTTGGTTCGTTCAAATTAAATATTACTTGACTGACTCACGGAGGGAGTGGTTTGACTTTTGCTATTTTGAGACAGAATATACCAGGTCCAACAGTTCTAAACAATTTCTCATTTGTATAGGTGTTCTAAATTGCTAGCCTTTTCCAGGTACTGGAAATGTAAAATTAAACTATTGCCTTAGTAGAAAAGTCTTAAGGGTAATAATACGTTGAATCTGTATTTCAATATATAATTAACAAACTGCTTTCATATATATTTTCTCACTTTTTGCTCACAATCTCGGGGAGGAAAATACCCCACACGGCTGAACAAAGACTTTAACAAAAAAATGACTACTACTAGCTGACTCTTAGCCCCCCAAAATAAAAAACATAAAAGGCTGCTGAGTTTCTTTAATCAGACTTTCCTCTCCCAGACATATTCCAGGTGCCTCATAAAAACTCTGTCTCAAAGCACACATCCTGGGGCCCCAGCAGAGTTTCAAGGCATAAGCTCCACCCACAGAAAACCCTGGCTTGGGTCCTGAAGAGCCTCCGAGTCAGCATCTCCTAAATGAGCCCCTTGCCTCCAGCCATTCACTCTTCCGCTATAACTTCAACATCTCTCACCTGCACAAGCTGGCAGGTCTCTGTGTGGTAAAACACCCCAAAGTGAGGCAACCTAATGTGAAGACAGTAATTATGTAGTGGGAAAATGAAGCACTTTGGAGTCGGAAAGACCTGAGTTTTTAATCCTATTCCTATTATCTTTTGACCTAGAACAAGTTATTTGAGTCTCTTCATCACTTTAAGTCAATGAGGGCTCATCATTACATCTGTAGTGCCTAGCAAATAGAAGCCACTCAATATGTGCCAAATAAATGTAAATGAAGACACCACCTTTTAACAGCCATGAGAATTAAATGAATATAAAAAGCACCTGGTATATAGGAGGCATTTAATACTAATTAATCCAGGTCCCTACTGAATAGTAACATGATTTACTATTTTCAAAAACAGAGGGCATGACAGTGATTAAGAAAAAGAATACTCTAAGAAAAATATAATTTGACACATCACTGCTTTTGCCTGTGATTCTATTATGTCTTACTATCTAACTCTTGGGCTTTCATATAGAAAAACTCCCAACTTGTGATAAACATCTGATCATTAAGGTATAAAATCCATATAAGGCACTCTTTATAAGGAACCTCTAACTTCTACAATACAAGAATCAGGGAAAAGTCCATGATAGTTGATTAGTTCACTCACAATCCAATAAGAAACAACTTTTAAAATGTCAAGATCAGAATACTGGCAAACAACTTCTCACCATCTTCAACACAATGGTATACTGACAAGAGATTCTGAAGCCTTAATAAAGTATCCTTTTACAGCCTTAATTTCTTTTTGCACATTTACCGAAGCATAACTTCCCATCCGAAACTACTGTAATGAAGAGTATGGCAGCAGATAACTACCATATCCTCATCCATCAGTGGTTGTCGTTTGGTGACTCCAAACAGACTAGCAGCATTTGCTGAACGCCTACAGTGATGATAGAACTGCTAGACACTTTATATGTCTCTTCACAAATTCCAGAAAATAAAGAACTGGCCTACGGTTCTTGTCCATCATCATGACATCACAGCAGCAGCAGCAGCATTATTTCTTAAGAGCTCTTCTCCAGAAGATTTAGGAAAGAGCCACAATCTAAAAATATGACTTCAAATTTACCTAAAAATAAAATACCTTTCACCTCCCCTGAAAAGCTAACAATACTTTAACAATTCTATGCTGCTGAATAAAGGCAAAAGCCTAGGATCCTGGGCAACAGACAAGTTTTAGCTAGCTCTCACATCCCCGGACTAAAATGGGATGGCAAATTTAGGAATTTATGTAGATGGCATGAAAGAGGAAGAAAAAAGGCACATTCTTTTTAAAAAATCCCAGAACTAGAAAATGACAGTGCCACTGGAATACACTCCGATACCCTTTTCCTCACCCTTGAACCCCAGAGCCCAGGGGCAAGACGCTCCCGGAAAGAACTCCCTAACTCGGAACACCAGGGCTCACTCACGGCCGCCATACACCCCGTCGGGGCGAGCCTCGGGGCGCCTGCTCCCTCCCCGGACGGACGGACGCAGGTACACCCACCCCACACTCTCCGCACCCTCTCCTCCTCCCCACCCTTCACGCCGCACTCCCGTCTCCCCAACTCACTCGTCCCCGCACGCTGCCCCCCCCCGTGTCCCTCTCCCCCGACACTCACGCTCTCCCCACGCCGTCCACGCAGACACCCCCGCCCGCACACTCTCCCGGACACGCACCCACACGCCCTCCATCCTGCCCCCACCACCCGCCTCCCCCCACACTCGGGCACCCCGGCCTCCCCTCCCTCACCCCGCACGCACCCTCAGCCTCTCCCAACTCCCTCTCCAGCCCCTCCACGCACGCACCTCTCCCCCCGCCCACCCCCGCGACATTCTTACACACTCGCCATTCCCCCGCCCTCCGCACCCACCCTCCTCCTCCACGCCGCCCGGCCGCGCTCCCCCTCCCGGCCCGGCCGGCCTCCTTCCGGGGACGTGTCTCGGGCCTGCGCTAATGGCTGCGGCGCCTCCCGCCCGCCGCCCGCCCTCCCTCCCCTCCCCGAGGCCCCGGGGGCCGGCGCGGGGGCCGCCCGGCCGCGGCGCACTCACGCTGGCGAGCTGGGGACTGGGCATTGACGTCCGGCGGAGGCGGGAGCGAGGAGGCGCCTCTCTCCTCAGTCACCTCGGCGGCGGCGGCGGCGGCGGTAGCGGTGGCGGCGGCGACGACTCCCCCCCAGCCTCGGCGCGCGACACCCGGCCCGGCCCGGCGGCGGCGGCGGCGGCGGCGGCGGCGGCGCGTGTCCACGAGTCCGTCTTGCTGCTGCTGCTGCTGCTGCGGCCGCCGCTGCGTCTCCGGCTGCCGCCGCTGCCCCCGCTGCCGCCGCTACGCTGTGGCGTCGCCTGGTGCCGTGCCCGGCCGCCGCTGCCGCTCCAGCCGCTACCGGACGGACGACGGTTACGGCCCCACGATCGCGCCTCCGCCACCACCGCTGCGCGCGCAGCCGGAACCAGCTCCCGCCGCCGCCCCTCAGGGGGCGCTGCGGGGCGCGGCGCGGGCCGTCGGCCCTCCCACCGAGCCCGATGATTGGCTGGCCGGCCGGCGCGGGGCGGTTGGGCCCGCCCACCGCCCCGCCGGGCGCTAACCCACTGCCCTCGGCGCCTCGCCCGCGGCTTCTCGGCCTTCGTTCCGCTCGGCTCCGCTGGCTGCGGAAGCGCGTCCATGTGACCCGGGGGAGCGTGGGAGGAGGCCCAGGGAGCCGACCGCCCACGCCCCGGCCCGCCCTTCCGCACCTGGGCCGGGGAGAGGGCCGGAGGCCGCCGCGTGACCTGCAAGGTCGAAGGGCTTTTTTCCTGCGTCCCGGGCGGAGCTCCGGCTGGGGCCAGATCCTTTTGGGGTGAGGCGGCGACCGAGCCCTTTGCTTGGGGATTTCCAACTAAAATGTGAGAACCAGGACAGCTCAGTTCTTGGCTGCCCTTCCTCTTGGCCCCAGACACATGGCGTGTGCGTCTACAATTGCAAAGGCTATTTCTGCGCCTCCCCCCACACACAGCCCTGCCGCCACGCACACCGAACCCTCCCGGGCGGGCCAAAGTTCAGACTTCCGGGATGTGGCATCTTGGGCAAGTTACTTCCTTTGAGTATTCTCAAACATTAAATAGAAATAGTTATCAGCTACCTCGCGGGGCTCTTTCCACATATCAATGATGTAACGATGGGGCGAAAAAAAAGATGCCTGATAAATAGGAGACCCAGAATGTCAAGGTTTCTAACCTAATGCCCCCTTTAACGACAAGGATTGATTATCCTCGAGATTAAACCATTCTCTCCTGCCGGTGAAAGGCGGCCAGAAATTATTTAATTCTTTGTCAGACTACGGGAAATGTGGTCACCGGTGAGTTGAGAGACTGGGTCTGGGCTCCTGCCAGGTGGCAGCCAGAAAGAGGCACTGGAAGCCGGTTGGTTGGGATGGAGAGAGGAGGCTCACTCATAAGCTTTGCGGGGGAAGGGGCTGCTCTGTCTCCCCTTCCCAGAACTAGCACCACTGTAGAAGGGACTGCTGTCCCTGCCTCTCCCCTCACCCAGTTTCCAGCGCACACCTATTCACCTGGCCCTGTGGGGAGAAACACGGGTCAGTAGTCATCCTGAGGCCTCCCACACAAGGTGGGGGCATTGCTTCTGACCAGAAGGCTTCCATTAGAGCTTAGCAGTGAAAAGAAAGGCCTTATGACTCAGCCACATCAAGCCACGGCACAGAACCCAGGATGTTCGCCGCCAGCAGGTGGCCGGGAGGGGGTATTCCAGGGCAAGGCAGGGCTGTGTGGGAGTCGAGAGGCCTTGAAGCAAGAGGGACTGAAGATCAGATTCGCCGCCCTTGGGTGAGGAGCCCGGCTCAGCTGCCGCGTGCACTCCACCTGCCTCCAGCAAGGCATCATTTTCCACTTCCTCCAAGCACAGACTTGAAACAGACAGCCATCTCCTCGGCAAAAAGTTTTGTGCTGACTCTCTTGGTTATTCATTCTTCCGCCAGAATCTCAAAACACCTTATGCAATCTCCTACCATAGCATTTATAAATGCCTACTTTCCTGATTCTCCCCTACTTAAACTGACCTACTTGGCACAGTCTAGCAGACTGTTGAACAAATGACTGACGGTCGACTAGTCCACCTAGCTGTCAGCCTGGCCCTGAAATGTCAGTAAATAATATAATAACATGAGGGTAACCATCATGGCTGCGATAATGGCTACCATTTACGAAGCATCTGCCCTGTTCTAAGCCACGAGCAAGGTGTTTTAAAATATATTATCCAGAGTATGCTTCAAAATAACCCTATGAAAAAGGCATTATTATCCTCATTTTAAAAGGGACTGAGACTCAGAGGAATGAAGTGGCAGAAGCAGGATTCATTCAGCCCAGCTGTCTTCCTCTAAAGCTCAAATAAACACGATGGTAGTCTCTGACTCCAGGCAATCACTGGTGCCCCTCAGATTCACCTGGAATCCCTTTTGAGATGTTGGAAATACTCTCCTCTGAGAGCAAAAGGTCTGAGATCACGGCACCACCAGCTCCCCACACCATGAATGACCCAATGGTTCCCAAGGAAGACTGCACATCACAAACAGATCAGGAGTTGGTCTACAGGTGTCTAGTTACAGCGTGAACTACCCTTAGTAGTGAGTTTTATACGTGTTAATAAGTGCCCTGAGCTTATCCACTGCCTTTGCTGAAGCATTCCAAGTGCCATTAGTTTATCAATCCTCCCAGTGCCCATGGGAGGCAAACTGGTGGTATTCCTGACTGACTTTATAGGGCAGAGCCTTAGCTCTTTAAAGCAGGAGCTGTGTGGGCCTGCGGCACACAGGAGTTAGAGAAAGAAGTGATGGTGGTGTGACAAAGAAACCAAGATCCTGGGGGAAGTGGTTTGATACAGAAGTGGGGACACAACCCAGCTCCCTGGTTCATACTGTGGGGCTCCAGACTGTTTCCATCTGGCCTCCTGGCGTTGCCATTTATTTGCTGGGGTAACCTTGGGAAATTACTTAATCCAGTCTTAATTTGCCCATCTGTAAACAGATGGTAGCTCATCGTGCAGTTCTGAGTATGTAATTCAGCACCATGCTGGATGGAGTAAATGTTCCATAAACGTTAACTATTAATACAATTATTAGAACGGTCTCTGGCATTGTCGAATACCCAGGATGAGTTTTGCTGCTAGTAGCTGTATAAAATCTATTTCAAAATTGTAGGCTCTGCTACTTACTCTTAGTTTTGTGACCTTGGACAGACAGATGGCCTAACTTCATGACTGAACCTCTCTTTGTGAAATAGGGTGGCTCTGAAATGAAGGTCTTCTCAGTGCTTTATAAACTGTCAAGCGCTAGACAAACATTAACTTGGTTTGTACTATGACTGTACAGGAATTCCAGGTCTGCCCCTTACATTCCAGGCTTCTAAAGTTTCCTCTTGTGTAATATGGGCAAGGTGATCACATCGATCTCGGGGGGGTGTTGTGAAAAAAAATTTTTTTTAATAATTAAAGACAATATATTTAAAGTCCCTAGCACCGTGGGAGGTGGTCCATACATGTCACTTCCCTACCCCTAGTGAGGGTTGTTTTTCAGTGCCCTACCCTAAAGGAAGCCGCAGGGCGCGGTGGGAAATTAATGGAACCAATAGAGCAGGGATTGCTCCTGGCTCGGCTACTACTTACTGTGTGACCTTGGGCAAGTTACCTAGCATCTCTCATCTTCCAGATTCCTTGCCTCTAGCTTGACCCTGGGCATGCCTACATTGCAAAGTTTTAGGCAGATAAGACTGACTGACCCGGCACAGACCTTACCTCACAGGAGGGGCTTGCTCAGATCTCTGGGATCCACTTCTCCAGGAAAAGGGCCAGTTGGAAGCAACGACCCAAATTCCCCAACCCGAAACCAAATGGGGTCATGAGCTGCAAAATAGGGGGGTCCAGACCCTACAAAGTTCAGCCTGGAACTTGGAAGACCCCTGCGAGGACCCCGCGCAGTGCTAACTACTGAGCTTTCCGGACAGTGCCAGTGGAGTGGTCTAGAGAAGGCCCCAATAGACCCACCCCACCCCCACCCCCAAAGCGATAGCGGGAGAGGAGGAGGCAGGGGGAGGAAGGAATGTACTGATTCACCGCCCCACCCATCCCCTGCCTCTAATCTCTCTTCCGGAATTTTACGGCCCTCTTTCCCCGGGTGGAGGCGGAGGGGGCCGGGCGTGGGTTCCCGCCAGCTGCAGGAAGCCCCCCTCGCCAATCAGCGTCTGCGGGGAACCCCTGGGAGCCGTGCACACACCCAGGCAGTTAGCTCCTAGCAACCTCCCAGCACGAAACTGGTGGGGAGCGCCGCGGGGGGAGGGAGAGGAGCTGGAATTCCGGGAGACTCCGCGCTCGCTGCGGGGTGGGGCCGCGGGCCGAGAGTTCCCTCTCCCGGTGCGGGTGGATGGAAGCTGGAAAGCTGCGTCTCCAAAGGGCCTCAGTGAGTGCTCCTGGAAGGCCGAGACCTCTTTGGAGATGCTTCCCGCGGCCAATCAGCTATTGGGATCCCATCTACACCTCCGTCAGGTGCAGCTGGATTTCAGCCAGAAATCCAGGAAGGAAACGACCGACCTCGGGAACTGGGAGCGAGGGAAGGGGAGAAGTTGAGAAACCTGGCTCAGCTTCCCGTTTTACCTCTACAGATAAGGCCACGGAGGCTGCAGAGTGCGGGCATCCGCTCTGGGAGGCACTGAGCTTTAGCAGCGAACTCCTTGCCTCCTGGGCTCAGTGCCCAGCACTGGGCGATACCTCCAGACTTAGTTTCCCCATATGGAAGTTGGAAACTATCAGAGAATGTACTAACAACGGAAACAAAAGCTGTTGGAAGTGAAGCAGAAAATCTCCCTACGCAACGAAGGGATTAGGAGGTAATGATGTTAACAGCTAACGTTTTACTACTACGTGCCAAGCACTGTTCTAAGCACTTTATATGTATTAACTAATATAATGTTCACAATAATCCTAGGAGGTGGGAATTATTATCCTCATTTTACTAATGGGAAAACAAATGAGAGCCAGTTAAGCGAACTTGACCAAGCTCACCCAGGTAGTAAGATGATAGAGGCAGGAATTGATCCCAGGGAGTATTTATCCAGGACCACCCTACCCCTCCCCCACCCCACCCACACACACACACACAGCCTCAACCACTGTGCCCTCTGCTACTTCTTTTTTTTTTTTTAATATAGTTTATTGTTTTTTTACAAAGAGGAAGGAGGAGGAATAGAGAGCCAGAAACATCGATGAGAGAGATACATCAACCAGCTGCCTCCTGCACACCCCCCACCAGGGATGTGCCCGCAGCCAAGGTACATGCCCTTGACCGGAATTGAACCTGAGACCCTTCAGTCCGCAGGCCAACCCTCTATCCACTGAGCCAAACCGGTTTCGGCTCTCTGCTACTTGTCAAATGAGAATGTGGTTACAATCTACCTGCATCCTGGATGTTAGCTTAACAGTGGAAGCTCTTTTCGTTATGGCAACCTGTTTCCGAGTGACTTAGATTATCTGTTTGTGTATAAATGTTTAATATATGCTCTCTGCCTGTGATAATGTTTCTACACACCGAGACTTCAAAGCAGCAGGCTAAATGGGGCAATCAAGGTCACATTGTGAAACTGAGAGCACTCCTTCCCCGGCAGGCGCACGGTTGTCTAAGTTCTGGCAGGTGCTGTGGCCAGAACCTTGACTTTTCCTCCACAGTGGGTTCCATGTTACCTAACAGAACCTCAAGTACCCATCTCCACACCAATGATCCTAACCTGCGTACTGTTTTTCAAGGATACTGAAAAGGTTGCCCTGCTCCCCCCCCCCAAAAAAAAAAAAATATATATATATATATATATATATATATATATATATCCTCAGCTTTGTGTGCATATAAAACTGCACAGTTGAAGGTTTCTTTCTTGGTTTAAAGCCAAAAAATATTTCATCTTTTGCTCAAATGCAAACATCGCGAGAGAGAAAAAATAAACTGGGCCTCACCAGTCATTTTTTTTTATTAAGGTATTATATGTGTACATAGCTTACCATTGCCAACCCCCCAACTCCCATTCATGCCCTCCCTCCCCAGAGTTCTGTGTTCGTTGGTTGTACTTATATTCATGCATACCAGTCCTTCGGTTGTTCTCTTATCTCCCCCCAGGTCTCCTTCCCCTCCCCGCTGTCATTTGACAATCTGCTTGTTTTATGGTGACTATCTCAGGACCACTTGAATAGAATCCGCTCCTCTTTTGGCAGTCTGCTTGTTTTATGGTGACTATCTCAGGACCACACGAATATAGTCCGCTCCTCCTCTGGTTCACACCGCCCCTCCCCCCTGGGGCCCACTGCTTCCCGGGGGCATATGGCTCTCCCGGGGCACATGTCTCCCCTGGGACACCCGGCCCCGTTGGGGCACACGGCTCACCCAGGGCACACGGCCCCCTTCACCAGTCATTTTTATGTAGTGAGAATGAGATGATCAGATCCTCCCCAAAAACGAGTTTGGTAGGAGGAAGAGCAGAAGGACTATGAACTTACCCAACTTATCAGTAATGTCTAAACGAACTTGAGAAGTCAGTGCAACCCCTCCTTTTATAGGCCCAGGTAAAGCAAAAGAGTTTTCCAGGCCAACCAGAGCTATTGAGAAGGGGGGAGGGGACACCCATTGTGGGAAGGGAACAGAAGGCAGGCAGAGGGACAGAAGATTAGATTAGCTTCAATGTCAGAAGGCTTTCCTTCCAGTTGTGTTTTTTAAAATTTCCCCTGCTCCCAGCCTTAAAAATGGTGTGTGCATTTTATGATATGTAAATTATAGTTTGATAAAGCTATTAAAAAATAAGATGAGCCGAAACCGGTTTGGCTCAGTGAATAGAGCGTGCAAGAGGCAGCTGATCGATGATTCTCGTCGATGTTTCTAATTCTTTATCCCTCTCTCTTCCTCTCTGTAAAAAAATCAATAAAATATATATAAAAAATAATAAGATGAGTTCCTTTTTATTTATTGATTTGAAAGAGAGAAATGTCGCGGAGGACTGAGAAGGTGGGGCAGTTCTGTACCGTGCTGCCTTCCACTGGTTAAGACCTCCAAGAGAAAAGGCCTACCAAGGTGAGGATGCCCCTACTGTCACCTGTAGAGGGGCAGCACTGAGCTGGCCAATATTTGTGGTGGTGCTGCTTGTCCTGGCTCAGGGGAAGCGTTCCACTAAGTCTGAAAGACTAAGACATCGTGGGGACTCTCCGTCACCGCCCGCGGCCTGCTCTGCCAGGCCTTCGCGCACGCTGTGCTGGCGCTGCGCCTTCCATCGGCAGACCCGGAGAATCCTCTCTCCGTTGCCACATGGCCAGGCCAAAGCATCAGACACTACCACCATGCGGATTTTAAAACTACAGGGGAAATTGAGCCACAGGAGCTACCATCACTGCCACACCCACCGCCACCCCCAAGAATGGGAATCCACCGAAATCAGAGCTCACTACGCACCGGGCTCATAGAGAGTGTGGCTTCAGAAATTAGCCTCTGCATCCACAGCAGCTCCACATCCGCAACAAAGAGGACACCATTGAGGGCGGACTCTCCCCATGCAGCCATCACAGCCCGCCCACAATCTTCCCAGCACACCCACCATGCTGGGAGGGAGATGGAGCGCGCTGGTGAGGAAATGGCACGGTGCCTTCCATTACCCACCCAGGCGAGCCCATCCTCCGATGCCACGTGGCCAAGCCGAAGCTCTCACCACCACCGCCATGTGAACTTTAAAACTACAGTGGTAATTGAACCACAGGAGCGACCGTCAATATTGCACCTGGCACCGCCACCCACCACTGCCGCTGAGAATAAAGGAAATCCACCAAGAACAGAGCTCACCACGCCTTGGGCTCAGGGAGTGGGCGACCTCAGAACTTAGCCTCCATGTCTGCAGCTGCTCCGCTCCCACACCGAACGAGACACCTTTGAAGGTGGTCCCCCCGCCTGCAACCATCTCAGCCCAACTGCAGCTGTCCCAGCCTTCCCGCCATGCTAGCAAGGAGCTAGTGCGGCGCCTCCAATATGCGACCCCAACACCCTAGAGGGGCCGTGTGCCCCGGGTGAGCCGAGTGTCCCAGGGGTCCGAGTGCCCCGGGTGAGCCGAGTGTCCCATGGGGCCGAGTGCCCCGGGTGAGCCGAGTGTTCCATGGGGCCGAGTGCCCCGGGTGAGCCGAGTGTCCCAGGGGTCCGAGTGCCCCGGGTGAGCCGAGTGTCCCAGGGGGCCATGTGCCCCGGGTGAACCGTACCCCCCAAAGGGGAAGGGGATCCCGGGTGAGCCCTGTGTCCCAGGGGTCCGAGTGCCCCGGGTGAGCCGAGTGTCCCAGGGGGCCGAGTGCCCCGGGTGAGCCGAGAGTCCCAGGGGGCCGAGTGCCCCGGGTGAGCCGAGAGTCCCAGGGGGCCGAGTGCCCCGGGTGAGCCGAGTGTCCCATGGGGCCGAGTGCCCCGGGTGAGCCGAGTGTCCCAGGTGGCCGAGTGCCCCGGGTGAGCCGAGTGTCCCAGGGGGCCGAGTGCCCCGGGTGAGCCGAGTGTCCCAGGGGGCCGAGTGCCCGGGGTGAGCCGAGTGTCCCAGGGGGCCGAGTGCCCCGGGTGAGCCGAGTATCCCAGGGGGCCATGTGCCCCGGGTGAACCGTACCCCCCAAAGGGGAAGGGGATCCCGGGTGAGCCATGTGTCCCAGGGGGCCGAGTGCCCCGGGTGAGCCGAGTGTCCCAGGGGGCCGAGTGCCCCGGGTGAGCCGAGTGTCCCAGGGGGCCGAGTGCCCCGGGTGAGCCGAGAGTCCCAGGGGGCCGAGTGCCCCGGGTGAGCCGAGAGTCCCAGGGGCCGAGTGCCCCGGGTGAGCCGAGTGTCCCATGGGGCCGAGTGCCCCGGGTGAGCCGAGTGTCCCAGGGGGCCGAGTGCCCCGGGTGAGCCGAGAGTCCCAGGGGGCCGAGTGCCCCGGGTGAGCCGAGTGTCCCCGGGGGGCCATGTGCCCTGGGTAAGCCGTACCCCCCAAAGGGGAAGGGTGTCCCGGGTAAGCCGTGTGTCCCAGGGGGCCAAGTGCCCGGGTGAGCCGAGTGTCCCACGGGGCCGAGTGCCCCGGGTGAGCCGAGTGTCCCACAGGTCCAAGTGCCCCGGGTGAGCCGAGTGTCCCACGGGGCCGAGTGCCCCGGGTGAGCCGAGTGTCCCAGGTGGCCGAGTGCCCCGGGTGAGCCGAGTGTCCCAGGGGGCCGAGTGCCCCGGGTGAGCCGAGTGTCCCACGGGGCCAAGTGCCCCGGGTGAGCCGAGTATCCCAGGGTGCAGTGTGCCCCGGGCGAGCCGTGTGTACCAGGGGAAGCAGTGGGACCCAGGGGAAGGGGCGGTGAAAACCAGAGGAGGAGTGGACTCTATTCATATGGTCCTGAGATAGTCACCATAAAACAAGCAGACTGCCAAATGACAGCGGGGAGGGGAAGGAGACCTGGGGGGAGATAGGAGAACAACCGAGGGACTGGTATGCATGAACATAAGTACAACCAATAAACACAGAACTCTGGGGAGGGAGGGCATAAATGGGAGGTGGGGGGGGGCAATGGTAAACTATGTACACAGAAAATACCTTAATAAAGTAAAATTTAAAAAAAAAAAAGAGAAATGTCAATTTATTGTTCCACTATTTATGCATTCATTGGTTGATTCCTTTTATATATATCCTAGAGGCCTGGTGCATGAATTAATGCATGGTTGGGGTTCCCAGGGGGTAGGGGCTGGACGCAATCAGCCTCCAGGCAGGATTCAGATCCATCAGCTGACCTTCCAGCAGGTTGTTAGTAGCCACCTGGTGGCTGCTTTTATATTGTTTCTTCCTTGCGGAGTGTCCAGGGAGGGGAAGCCGCCACAGTGCCCAAGGCCAACTTCCAGGAGGCTGGTCGTGCTGTTGGGATCCATCAGTGCCTGGCCCATTCTCTGGAGATTGAACCTGCAGGGATACTGAGGGAGTTAGTGGCTCTTGCCAGGCTGGTAGGCCGCCAGGAAGGGTCTCAGCTGAGCAAAGCTCTCACTATGGGAGAGCACTGACCACCAAGGGGCAGCTTCTGCATTGAGTGTCTGCCCCCTGGTGGTTAGTGCACATCATAGCAACCAGTCGTTCCAGTCATTCTGGTCATTCAGTTGCTTAGGCTTTTATATATATATATATATATATAGAGAGAGAGAGAGAGAGAGAGAGAGAGAGAGAGAGAGAGAGAGAGATTTATTGATTTCAGAGAGGAAGGGAGAGGGAGATAGAAACATCAATGATGAGAGAATCATTGATTGGTCACTTCCTGCAGGGATAGAATCTACAACCAAGGTAAGTGCCCTTGACCAGAATTGAACCTGGGACCCTTCAGTCCGCAGGCCAATGCTCTATTCCCTGAGTCAAACCAGCTAGAGTCATTGGTTGATTTGTGTATGTGCCCTGACTAGAGATTGAATCAACAACCTTGGCATATTGGAAAGATGCTTTAACCCAGTGGTCAGCAAACTCATTAGTCAACAGAGCCAAATATCAACAGTGCAACAGTTGAAATTTCTTTTGAGAGCCGAAAACCAACTTTTGCGTATGGGCCACAAAGTTTCAATCGCACTGTACGTGCATGCCTGCACATGGTATTTTGTGGAAGAGCCACACTCAAGGGACCAAAGAGCCACATGTGGCTCGCGAGCTACAGTTTGCCGGCCACTGCTCTTAACCAACTGAGCAATCTGGCCAGAGCTAATAAGATAATTTTCTTATAAATTTTTTTAATTATAGAAAACAAATGCTTAATAAAAGGTCCCCTAAGATCATACCCAGAGAACCATTATTAACAATTTGTATTTATATCCCTCCAGCCTTTTCTCTGTACATTCATAGGTTTTCTTTATATTTATATATGTGTGCATGTATGTGTTTAAAAGAAATGGGTTTCTCTTAATATGCTTGGATAGTTTTCTATGTCAGTACATTTATATCTACCTTAATTCTTTTTTTCTCTTTTAAATTTATTTATTTATTTATTGTAGAAAGAAAGGAGGGAGGGAGGGAGAGAGAAACATTGATTTGTTGCTCAACTTATTCATGCACTCATTGGTTTCTTCCTGCATGTGCCTAGACTGGGGATCAAACCCAAAATCCTGGCACATGGAGACAATGCTCCAACCAACTGAACCACCGACCAGAGCCACCTTATGCTTTTAAAGGCTGTCTACACAGTATGGCTGAACTATAATTTGTTTAATAGGTTCTGTATTGATAGATATTTGGATTGTTTCATATTTTGCTATTATAAGCAATACTTTACTGCAGTAGACACTCTTGCATATACATGATGGAACTCTTTTAGAGGAGTTCTGTAGGATAAGTCCCCAGATAAACTGTTCCTTTTAAAATAACATGCTTCATAAATTATCATTTGCATACTATTCCAAACGGCCTGACATAAAGCCTGTTCCTAATCAAAATCACACAAAATGCCTAGAATTTAGTACACATTAAGTATATATGTTATTTTCATTATTATTGTGATAGTTATTTCACAATATTATTAGACTGGTGGGCAGAAGTCCGGTCCTTCAGTCAACAGTTACTGGTGAGCTTCTTCCATGGGAAGCCTGAGAATCCAACAGTGAAAAGATGCAGACCCTGCCCTCAAAAAGCTGAGAGTCTAATTGGTTTTTTAAAAAAATATATTTTATTGATATTTTACAGAGAGGAAGGGAGAGAGATAGAGAGCCAGAAACGTCAATGAGAGAGAAATATCGACCAGCCGCCTCTTACACACCCCCTATAGGGGATGTGCCCGCAACCAATGTACATGCCCTTGACCGGAATCGAACCTGGGCCAAACCGGTTTCGGCTGAGAGTCTAATTGTTGATGAATATGTTACCGGTAACTGGCAATCACAACATTGTGAGATAAGCACTAAAAAGTGATCACCGGAGGGAGATAAGGAAGCAGAGGAAAGGGACATTAATCAGCCTGAAGGAGGGGGCAGGAAAGAAAGAGGCAATGACAAAGAAGCAACCGTCTGAACTATCCAGAGATAACTAGTGAGCACCCCAGCCATCAGAGGTATGCACGCAGAGGCCAAGACACCATCCCCAAGAAATACTGGTAAGAACAGTAAACCAAACCAGTGGTTCTCAAGTGTTCACCCTCAGACTGGGGAAAGGAGAAGAGTAAGGATGCAGAGGTGACTTTTCATAGGCTAAGTTTATTCAGTTTAAGGGACAGTCTTTCATTCCGAGCGTCTACCCTTCTTACTTTCTTTGATATTAAAACGTCCTTCCTTTCACGAAGCAGTGGTTGCAACATGATAGTTGTTTTCTATCATGATGTTGTTTGGCCAAACTAAAAGCTGACAACTTTTAGTTTGTGGATCTTCATCAATTCCATAGCCTTGCCAGGTCACCTGGTTGGCACTGTGTTCCTATCTCAGTGCACCTTACGCATTTTTTGAAGTTTTGACTACTGATGGTGTCTAAAAGTCAGAGGACCTCTGAGCCAGCTAGCTTCTAAAGTTCTTTCCATCCCTGTGGCCATAAGATCCTTTGCTCAAAAATGATTAAGACATCCTGGCCAGTGTGGCTCAGTGATTGAGCATTGACCCAAGAGGTATCCGGTTCAATTCCCTGCCAGGGCACATGCCAGGGTAGTGGGCTGGATCCCTCCAGTAGGAGTACATGTAGGAGGCATGTTCCTCTTTCACCCATGTTTCTATTTCTCTATTCCTCTCTCTCTCTAAAAATGAATAAAAACTTGTTTTTTAAAAAGTGATTAAGGCTGAAGCTAAATTGAGTTTGGAATCTGTGAGCCAAATCCTCTTCAACAGACCTTGGGGTAAAAATAAATATGTATGACTCTAGCCAGTTTGGCTCAATGGATAGAGTGTCAACCTTCAGACTGAAGTGTCCCAGGATTGATTCCTGTCAAGGGCACATACTGTGGTCAAGGGCATGTACCTTGGCTGCAGGCTCAATCCTGACCTTGGTCGGGGTGCATGTGGGAGGTAACCGATGGATGTGTCTCTCTCACATTAATGTTTCTCTCCTCTGTTCCCTTTCACTCTCTCTAAAAAAAAATCAATGGAAAAATATCCTCTAGTGAGGATTAACCAAAAAATAAAATAAATATATAAGTATCTGTGTAAGTAGAAGAAAGAAAACAACTTCTATTCTCTCAAATACTTTTATTATTTTTTTTGGTTCCCAAACCACATAAGAGTACCTCAAGTTTCCATATAGACTCACTCTCCTGCCCCCTGGGAAATGCAGCAGCGAAAGAGAGAAACCACAGAAATAACAGATAGAGGTGATACGGGAAAAATCAATTTGGTGCCGCTTTCACAGACCTTTAAAACAGAGGAGTGATTTCGGTGATGATGGGGTTTCGTGACCAGCGGCAACAGAGCCTGTGATGGGAAGGCGGTGTTTTCGTGGCCTTTCTCTGAGTGGGTTGGAGGGGAAGGAAAATGGTTGTTTCCCTCCCCTTTCACTTATAAGAAAATGGAAGCAATGAAAAGCGAAGTCTCCTGTAATGTCCCAGTAAGAGGAACAAATGAAATGCAGTTCCCTGCAGCCAGAAAATGCAAGCCCTCAGACAGGCTCTGGGCAGGCTCTCGCTGCCTGCTGCAGGAACTAAGTATTCACCAACACACCTGGTGCTGCTGTTACCATGGCGACTCCTCACCTTTCGCATTCCTCGACTTGGGGGTTGAGACTGGTTGGGGCACCTTTGCCGTTTTCATGTTTCCCCTTGGCTTCTGAACAAGAAAAGGGGAGGAGAGGGAAGGATTCTAAAACAGTTTGCCTGCCGCCTCGGCCATTTGCTTCTCAGCTTGTGTAACTAGGCCTCCCTGGGTGAGAGGGCCCTGAAGCAGGCGAGGGAGCGGAAATAGCTCTGGCAGAGCCCAAAAGACCTAGGTTCAAATCCCAGCTCCTACTGAACCCAGGTACTCATTCAACCGAGCCCTCCTCTGAGTCAGGCACTAGTGTACTGACAGAAGACCCAACAGCCAGAGCTGGCCCTCAGAGAGCTGGCAGTGTAGAGGGAAGGCTGGGACAGCAGATGACCCACCACAAGCCGATATGGAAAGTGACTTCACAGAGGCAGGTGCTGATTCTATCGCTGCCTAGACACAGGAGAGGGGAGAAATGATGTGAAACCCACACTGCACTGGGGACATGCTCAAGAAACTCCAGTAATGATTCCTTCCTCTTGAGCCCACCACAGTTCAGCATGAATGCATCACATGGAAGGTGACAAGAACTGAGACTTGCACTTTGACCTCAGGCAAATGGATTCCCTTTCCTGAGCCTCAGTTGCCCCATCTACAAACGAAAGCTAATAATTACATTAATTAGTGCTGCAAAGAGCAAAGCGACCCGGATCCAAAAACCTGACTCTCCAATGCCCAACTGAGGGATCTTGCATAATTCTGAACTTGAACCCTCTGAGTCTGAGTTTTCTCACCTGTCAAAGGGTAATCGAATCGTGCTAACTCTTACGAGCGTTGCTAGGATTAGCTGAGATAATTCGTGTAAACCACATAGCACCAGCGTAAATAAAAATGCTAGCTGCTTCTTATTACCGAATGAGAGCTGCCGATCCAGTGCCTAAGGTGCCCTGAGTCAGATATTAATTATTGTTACACGGCGCCTGGTTGGCACTGTGTAAACATTACTGTTTCGCCTTAACCTTAGCCTCTCGGCTAGGCTGAACGAAGGGGAGAGGGCCTGGGCTTGGTCCCGTGGGGCTCCTTTGGAGACGGAGATGGGGGAAAAGGCAAGGGGAGTGCGTCAGCCCTGATGCAATCGCAGGCGCACTGCTTGGCCCACTTCCTCCTCGTTGGGTGTTTACGGGAGATTGGATTCCACAGGCACCCTTGGAAGTAAGCACCGACAGTAGGCGCGGGCAGCACACCAAGTTGTCCCTGCTCTGGGGACAGTTTAGGAAGAAAGTGATACTGTACCTGCCTGGGCCTCACGCGCCCTGGGCTCAGGGACAGGAGAAAGAGATACCAGGTGTTGAGTCCAGAAGGAGGGGCAGAGGAAGCAGGCCCAAGGAGGGAGGGACTGACCACTGGCTGATTGGTGCCAGGGCCGGCTTCCAGACCCCATGAATAGGCCCTTTATCGCTGAGGTTAGGAGCCCAGGGCAGGGAGCCCTGGAAGGGGTCTCAGGTAACCAAGAGCTCAGAGCATCCCGTCCCTTCCTTCCCAGTAGAAATCCTAACTGGAGAGAAGGTTCTTTTAAGAACCGTGTTTTCACCTAAACCAGTTTGGCTCAGTGGATAGAGCGGTCTGTGAACTGAAAGGTACCGGGTTCGATTCCGGTCAAGGGCATATACATTGGTTGCGAGCACATCCCCAGTAGGGGGTGTGCAGGAGGCAGCTGGTCGATGTTTCTCTCATAGATGTTTCCGGCTCTCTATCCCTCTCTGTAAAAAATCAATAAAATATATATATTTTTAAAAAGAACCGTGTTTTCCAGCCACTTGCCTGGGATCTTCATCAATTCCACAGCCTTGCCAGGTCACCAAGAGACATCCTGAGGTGTGCAGTGTGGCACGATGGTAAAGAACACGGCCAGACAGCACAGTTGGTTAGAGCATTGCCCCTATCCACGGCTGTTGTGAGTTCAATCCCCTGATCAAGGCACATGCTAGAATCAACCAATAAATGCATAAATAAGTGGAACAACAAATCCATGCTTCTCTCTTCCTCCCTCTCTCTGAGATCTGTAAGTGAAAAATAGTAATAAAATTTAAAAATAACATGGGCTGGTGGCAGTCCGTCCTCAGCTCTTGCAGTTCCTGGAAGTCCTATCACCTCTCTAACTCTCAACTTTCTCATGCCAAATGGGATAAGAGTACTTAATGTCAGAGATGAAGCCCCACAGAACAGGGCCTGGCAATGAGAAAAGAACTCACTCACTATTAGAAATTGTTATTTTTATTAAGATTCAGGGGGAGGCGGAGAGGAAGAGCACCCCTGCATCAGTTCCCAGATCCGAACGCTGGAGTTCTCTAATGTTTAGAGGATCCCCCCTCCTTTTTTTCCCCTAAAGGTGGGGCTAATTGTCCTTTTTGCAATATCTAATGACTGTTTCTTGGTTATCAGGGAAGAATCAGACTTTCCCTCCCCCAGAGCTTTGAAACCCAGTATGCAAAGGTTGCTCAAGCTCCTGAGTCATTCAGCAAAACCAGCCCAAGATAATCAGTGGATCAAGGAAATTAGATGCAGAGTCGGGGAAACCCAGCCACAAAGTCTGGGCCTCCTCTTAGGGTAGTTCCCTTTGCTGGCCCCTAGGATGAGCTTTCATTACGTTCCATAAACAAGACAGCACCTGGCAGCTGAGGCCTTCCTAACCCCCCCCCTAACCCCCCAACCCCCGTCCAATACACAGAACGAGACATTAATTATACCTCAGTTTCTACCCGTAGCCAGGCCTTCCCATAGAATCTTATTTGACACCAACTCTTTGCCCTTGGACAAACCCTCTGCTTCCCTCCACACCCCAGGCCTAGGGAGAGTTTACTCCCTAACTCCCATCCTCCCTACCCACGCCTTTCTCAGCCCCTGTAACGTCCGCCCAACCACTCCGCTCCCATCACACTCATCAGTGATCTCAATCACCACGTCCAAAAGCCTGTCTCCAGGCCTTTCCTCCTTGTCTTCTCTAAACATCTGTTGACACTCTTTTCTTTCAACTTCCTGGACTTCGGAAGCCACAGTCCCCTGGCTCTCCTTCTCTCTCTGCAACGGCACTTTTTGGTACTGGCTGCTTCCCATCCCTTAAATGCTGTTCCTCGGTGGTTCTGCTCTCACTCCCCTTCTCTTCTATGCTTCGTGGTCCCTCCCAGGTCTTTTAACATCCACCTCTCTGCTGTTCCCCGACCATATCACCAGCCCAGATCTTCCCCCCCAAATGCCACCTGCCTACTAAGCATCTCTACTTGCATGACCCCAAGCACAACATGCCCAAAGCTGAACTCTTTATCTCCCCACCCCCAAACCAGCTCTTTCTCCTGATCTTGATGTATGACACCACCTTTTACCCTGTTACATAAGCCAGAGGCTCAGAGGTCACCTTGCCCTCTCCCTGTCCTGCCTACAAATCATGATCCTCTTAACACTGTGTAAATCTCCCCCTTCCCCTCCATCCCTGTCTCTGCTTCAGCTCAGGCCTTCGTCATGACTTGAAGCCTAGACTATTACACACCTTAAAAGTGGGCTCTAGGTCTGAACTTTTCCCCTTTCTACTAGACTTATCTTGGAGTGCCTGGCCTTCTCCAGTCCTTTTCCTGAAAACCCACTGTTGCCCCCAGATCTTGCTGAAGAGGTGCCCCTAGATTCCATGTCGACCTTACCGGAGCTTGCCCTGCTGTCACCACGGTGTTTTGAGCCAGAGGTGTACATTTGACCAAACTGGACTGAATTCTATCTCCTGGAACTCTGAAACTGGGACATAGTGACTCTAATTCACGTTCCCAAGGGTCCCATCAGCAATGAAAATGAATGAATCAGCCCAATGAGAGACAATGGGGAATGGGCAATTGTGGCAAATGGAGAGTCTGTTCCTTGTCTAAAAGTAGCAGCTGCTACTCTGCTTCGCAGATGGTTGCCATGGGAATATAGGTCCAGACTTGACAGATATTCTGACTTTCCAGATTTTTATGTGAAATTTCCCAATTTTTGAATATTGGGCACTAATCCATTCTTTGAAATGCCACAAGCTAAGAATATCTTGTGCATCATATTCGGTCTACAGGGCTGCCAGTTTGTAATCGGTAGCACAGTCAGGTTGAGGCCCTGGTCCCAGAGCTGGGGACAGCCACTTTCTGCCATCTGTATGGAGAAGCAGCAACAGCCCTCTGTGCAGAGGGAAAGACAAAGCCTATTCCTGAAGGCTCTTTTCCCCCAGGTTTACCACGTGCCCACGTTTCCTGACCCAACACCGCCTGCCCTTGCACTATTCAGGCTGAGGGCTATGTAATAGTTATGGGCTCGGAAGTCCCACAGAACTGGGTTCAAGTGCTGACTCTGCAACTCCCCATCTATGTGTTCAGTCACTTCATCTCTCTGAGCCTCAGTTCCTTCCTCTGTCAAATAGGGTACTTTTACATAGATAGATAGATAGATAGATAGATAGATAGATAGAGATATATATAAATTTCAGAGATACAGGAAGAGAGAGAGAGAGAGAGAAACATCAATGACGAGAGAGAATCATTGATTGGCTCCCTCCTGCATGCCCCACTCTGGGGATCAAGCCTGCAACCCAGCCATGTGCCCTGGCTGGGAATCGAACCGTGACTTCATGGTTTATAGGTCGATGCTCAACCACTGAGCCAAGCCCTGCTGGGCAAATAGGGTACTTTCTTTATAGGGTCATTAGTGGTATTAAAGGAGATGCTCAGAAATCTCTTCCCACAGTGCCTGGCACCCAGTAAGCACTGAATGAGTGTTAGCCATTATTATTGCCATTAGCAGTGGTAGTAGTATTGTTCCCCAGCCCAGTCCTCTCCCTCTCCCAAAGCACCTTCTTGTTTGTATAACTCCCTGAGCATTTACCATCTGCTCTTACTTATCATGATTTTATTTGCTTTGGTACATTATAAGATCCTAGAGGGAAAGATGGCATTTTCTGTCTCTTTCTATGGAGAGGGAAGGAAAGGAATTGGAGTTGGAACACAGTGCTTTATACACAGTAGGCGCTCAAGAAATATTTGTTGGTACACTACTGGAATTTAAGCTCCATGAGAACAAAGATCTTGCCTCTCTGATTCACTGTTGTATCCTGAGCCTAGTATAATACTGAGCACATATAGAACCCTCAATAAAAGTATATTGAATAAAAGAATGAAAAGTGTCTCCTCACCCTTCTCTCACCATATCCTAGAAGGATATTGGTGCAAATTTCAATTCACTGTTGTTTTGGTGTGTGTATGCGTGTGTGTGTGTGTGTGTGTGTGTGTGTGTTTTAATCGATTGATTTGAGAGAGGGACAGAAGGATAGGAAGAGAAAGAGAGAGAAATGGATTTGTTGTCCCATTTATCTATGCATTCATTGGTTACTTCTTGTATATGCCGATTGGAGATTAAATCAGCAACCTTTGCAGATGGGGACAATGTGCTAACCAACTGAGCTACCTGGCCAGGGCTCAATTCACTGTTTTAAAATAGTAGTTTCTGGAACCTTTGGTAATAGCTCCCCATTTTTCTTTAAGGAACTGTCCTTCCCCCATTCCACGCAATGTCAGCTCTAGAAATAGTTGTGTGACCCAGGGCTAGCCAATCAGATGAAACTATCCCCTGGTCACTGTGATTGGTTCAGAATGAGCTTATAAGTCAATCAAACCCAACCAGGGCTGAAATGATTGGAAAGGAGAAATGTGCTTTCCACAAAGGAAGCGAAGTCATGAGGACATAAGCCTGGAGCTGCTAGTGGCCATGGTATCACCGTGAGGAGAAGGTCCACCTAGGACTGAAGCAGAAACAGAAAAAGGTCTACGTAAAACATGGAGAGAGACAGGTTTCTGATAGTATTTTTTGAGCAAGTAGCTCTAGCAGTGCCTAACGCCAAGCCCTTGACTATTCTCTTAGAGGCAGTAAATTCCCTTTTTGTGTTTAAGTCCTCTTGAGTTTCTGTCATTTAAATCCAAAAGAGTGCTGATTAATGTTGGGATTTTATACATAGGGATTTCTAGTAGACAGAGACATACACTTTTGTAAGGATCTTCCCAGCCCACAATGATCCCCTTTTTCAAAGAACCACCCCTGCCCACAGACTAGACTAACAGCAGTATTTGTACCTCTGAACCCTGCGTCCCAAGGCCACAACTGGTTGAACCAGAAGTGGACGCGCATTGTGGCATAATCAGATCAGATTCTCTCTCCTGGGGTTTCAGGTTTAGCACTAAGAGATCCTAGTTCAGCCTGAGCTGCATGCTTAAACTTGTAAATATAAAATGTAAAATTGGAAGCGGGGGGGGGGGGTCACAGTCTTGGAACAGCAGAGGAACTGATCTGCTGAAGGAGAGGAATGAGGCTGACACATACATGGAAGTAGAGGCTGGAGGCTATGATTTCTGAGACAGAGAGAGAGAGAGAGAGAGAGAGAGAGAGAATAAATAAGAGAGATGAGAGCAACAAAGAGAGTGAGCTGCTTCCTTATCTCTCATAAGACTAATTACTTCTCCTCTTGGGTTGCATGAGATTTCTCGGTGTGCATAGAATTCTCTTCCCACCATCACCCTCCCCCCCCCTTTTTTTAAAAATAGCTTTAATGTTTGTGGAGGTTTTGTTTTGTTTTGTCTTGTAATGAAAAGGTTTTTAGACAACTGTCCTAGGAACAAGTCTGCAGCCAAGATGTCCTATTCACTAGGCTGACAAAGACCCTGGCTTCCTAAACTGAGACACCCCCACATCTAATGACTAGCTGTGTAACCTCGGCCAAAACACCTGGATTCACTGCACTGGCTCCCTCTCCGTAAAATGGAATACTAATGCTTACGCTCCCCGGTTGTTGCGAAGACCGAATGAAATGAGGTGGGAAGAAGAGCTTAGCACAGCACAGGCACCAAGAAGCTGGTATTCAGCATATAATGTAATCAGAATGTGCCAAATACTGGAGAAGCATTGGGCCCAACCCTACAGCCAATCCACCCTTAAGTCCCCGCAGGACTAGAAAAGAAAGCTTAAAGGGAAAACCCCTACCCCCATCGGCACCTGTTCTCCAGTTCATTTGTGTCCATTTTTCAAAACATGGAGGAGGAAGAGGAAAAGGGCACTTATTTCTTTAAAGTGCCCATTCTACACCTGGCCGGCATGGCACAGTGCTTGTGAGCCAGAAGTCATGGTCCCATTCCTGGTCAGGACACACACCTGGGTTGTGGGCTTGATCCCCAGTGTGGTGCATGCGGAGGCAGCTCATCAATGACTCTCTCTCATTATTGATGTTTCTCTCTCTCTCTCCCTTTCTCTCTAAAATCAATAAAAATATGTTTTAAAATATTTAAAAATGCCCATGCTAGAACTCTATTCTAATAATTCATGTACTCAGACCAGAAAAAAAAATATATATATATATATGAATGCTCATTGCAATAGTATTTATATTAGGGTAAAATTAGAAATTATTTAAATGTTGAACACTGCATTTTGCTTAGTAGATTATGGTGCATACATACAATAGAATGTTATAAAAATATTTGAAAGAGAAAAGACAATATTTTAAAATAAAAATAAACATGGAATAGAATGCAAAATGTTATGAGGTAGCCTGGCCAGTGTGCTCAATGGTTAGAGTGTTGGCACTTTAGGGTCACTGGTTTGATTCCCAGTCAAGGGCATGAACCTGGGTTGCAGGTTCGATCTCTGGCCCTGGTTGGGGCACATGTGGGAGGCAACCAATTGATGTCTCTCTCTCCAATCAATGTCTCTCTCTTTCCTCCTCCTTCTCCCTTCTCCTCCCTTCCTTCCTCCCTCCCTCCCTTCCAATCTCTCTAAAAATCAATGGGAAAATATCCTTGGGTAAGGATTTTAAAAAGTTGTTTTAATGTTATGGGGTATAATACAAGATTTATCTGAATTTTAAAGGTAAATCCCAATAATTTCAAAGAAGTGAAGTTTTTCTCTCTCTTACATTTCAGCACCACACACTATCTCACACACCGCCTGCCCAGCAATGCATTCATCCATCTTCTCTGCCTTTGGGGTAACACAGGTGGAAAATTTAAGAAGCATTTATGTACCTATAAGTCCTGAGGCCTCAAACATTAAAGGTATTGACAAGAATAGATGTCCACATCTTCCAGGTAAAAAAAAAAATGCAGGTTACAAAAATACTTCCAAAAATGTGAACAGTGGTTATTTCATGCCATGGGATTCAGGCAGTTTTTCATTTCTGCTTTGTACTTCTTTGTATTGTTTGAAGGTTTTATAGTGTGTGTATATTATATTTATGAGAAAAAAAATAAAGCTATGTTCATGGCGGGGGAAGCTACCTTGATTTTATTCTCTCCTATATTATCCTCAACGCATATTCTACCAAATTTCCTCTAACACATCCTCCTTCTTCAAGAATAAAGAGATTTAGCAGTGCTGCTCCAGACAGAAACAACTTGTACTGGGTGACGAGCCTTCCAGGAGCCTGGCAGAAGTGCTAGGCAGCTTACTACTGCCCTCTCCTGGCCAGAAGACATAAGAGCCTGCTAGAGCAACACAGCAGCACCCAGTGCACCCTGACAGCCAAGGTCATCAGAGGCATGGCTCTTGGCTACTGCAGTCATCAATGCGCTGCACACCAGCGTCAGTAGCTCAGCACTTCAGACTAACACAGGTCACGACCTGGGAGCAGCCAGGCTGAATCTAATAGCTGCTGAACAGTGCCGTCCACTCCAAGCCAGTGTCCCTGGAAACACTCTATTCCAACTGCGAGGGCCGGTGATGGAGAGCTTTCCTGCGGGAACCCCTTTCCCGTCCCTCACGCTTCAGGGTTCAGGTTCAGAGTTTGGGTTTTGAGGAGGCTGCACCCAAATGGAAGAGACTACAAAAGTATTAATTTGGTAATATTGGGGACCATGCGGGAGCCCACCTCTAGGGGGAGGACTACCACGCTCTCTGGCCTTGCAATCCCTTTTATTCAAGTTTGGGATCCACGGATAGCCAGGTAGCAAGGATTTACGTAAGACTGACGGGTGGAAGTTGCTTCAGCTCTCATTGTCTCAACTAGACAGAGAGTGACTGACTCTGGCCTTTCAGAGCTTCCAAGGTTAACCAGCCTCCCGGGTTCCCTGTCCGCACCTCTCTGCTGGTGGGACAGTGATCGGTTTCCGACACTTTCCTGTCTGCTTGAGAGCGCTGATGGTCAAGGCTGGGGGTTCCAGAAAGCAGAAGGTAGGGTTGCAGAAAGATAACAGCAAACCTTCTAATCATAAAAACCTTGTTCTTATACATTTCTTTTACTTTTCAAAGTATTTCCCAAAGCAGCTTGACACATACAAGTAAATTAATACAAGGATGTTTGCTGCAGAATTGTTGGCAACAGCAGAAACCGGTTTGGCTCAGTGGTGGAACCCCTACCTACACCATATAAACAATTTAATTCAAAATGTATCATAGATCTAAATGTAAGAGCTAAAAACATAAAACTCTTAGAAGAAAGCATTGGAGTAAATCTTCCTGACATTGGATTAGGCAATAGTTTCTTAGATATGACACCAAAAGAACAAGCAACAATAGAAAAAATAGATAAATTGGGCTCTGTAAACATTAAAAATTTTTGTGTTTCAAAGGACATTGGAGCAATAAAACATTCTGGAGTTAAAGTGTGATGATGGTATCATAACTCTGTGACTATACTAAAAACCACTGACTTGTATACTTAAAAGAGTGAATTTTATGGTATATGAATTATATATCAACAAAGCTGTTATCTATATATATAAAAGCCTAAGTGACTGACCGTTACAACCAAAACAACAGGAACGACTGGCTAGCCAGTGACTGCGATGCGCACTCACCACCAGGGGGCAGATGCTCAACACAGGAGCGGCCCCTGGTGGTCAGTGTGCTCCCACAGCCAACTTCCTATGGCCTTTTCCCACCCCTGATGGCCAATTCCCTGATCGGCCCAGATTGGGGGGGGGGGGGGGGAGGCAGACAGTCAACCCTGGCTGATTTGGCCCAGTGGCCAAACCAACCTCCCATGGTCACTCACCCTGGGCCCCAATTGGGGGGTCCAGCCAGCCAACCTCCTGGGATCCCTTTCCCCCAGTCAGCCAGCCCCCCAGTATGCCTTGATCGCCAGCCAGGCCAAGGGACCTCACCAGTGCACGAATTTGTGCACCAGGCCTCTAGTTTTAAAATAAGAGTTGAGGATTGTTAAATAAGAAACATGCATCCTCATTGTTTCCTCCATGGGAAAGGCATCCATAGGCTTCCTTCTGCCTCCAACTCACTCCTCTAAAAGGAGAGAAGTGACTTACTAGTAAGCAATCTGTGAGTTTGGGAGGAAGAACAGGTATGCCTATTTCTCTATGCCTTAGGTCCTGCAGTATGAAGCACTACCAATGAATGGGTGGTAAATTTGTCTAATTCTGAGATCGATTTTAGGAAGCACACCAATCCATAGGCATAGCCACTATCTTCAAGATCAGTTGTGTGTGTGTGTGTGTGTGTGTGTGTGTGTGTGTGTGTATTAAATAAAAAGATTGGTATTTTGGTTCCCATATGCCTTATTCCTTTGTCTTATTTCTCAAATTATTCAGAACAGTTTCAAGCAAGGAGGGTGCTATTTTTTGACTAGTCCCCAGAACCCCGGCAGCACTGGGGGCCTGGGATGAGTACCATCAAACAGCTAACTTGTGTATTACAGACATTGCTTTTGGAGAGGTAGAATGGAGCAATGAAATGAGTCAGCAGACCTCATTTCTCCTTCTAAATTCACTCAACAAAGAAATAAGTAAATATGTACTCAACAAAATTTATTAAGCATCTAGTATGTGTCAGGCATTGTTAAAAGAGCTAGAGACTCAGCAGTGAGCAAAACTGACCAGAAATCTGCTATAATGGAGCATACATTTTTGATTGACATAACCCAGAATAGCTATATTGTCTTAGATGGTGGTAAGTCCCCAAAAGGAAAATAAAAATAACATAGGGAAGGAGAATAGGAAATATCAGTAGAGGGTGTAAAACGTTGCATAGGGTATCCAAGAAAAGCTTTACCAAGAAGATGACATTGGAGTAAAGACCTGAAAGAGATCTGGAAGCAAGTCACATGGGTGTCTGGGGGGAGAGATTTCCAGGCAGAGTAAACAACATTTGCAAAGTCTCTGAAGTGAGAATGCATGGTCTGAGGAAAAGTGGGTATAGCAGAGTGATGGGGATGGGAGAGACTGCAAATGAGGTGAGAGAAGTCTCAGGAAGCCAGCTCAGAATACCATTTGCAACTCAGAACAGAACTTTTGCTTTCAGTCATCAATTTACCCATTAAAGGGTTTCCAGCAGAGGTGTGACATATGAATCTGTCATGAATAGACTATAGAGGGCAAAGGCAGAAGCAGGGAAACCAGTGAGGAGGCAGGATATCACAATGATCAGGTGAATGAAGATGATGGCTTGGATCAGAAGGCAACAGTAGAGAGGGAGAGAAGTGGTCAGTTCTGGAGGTAGTGTGAAGGTAGAGGTAAAGGAGTGTCCCTTCCTCAGTTGATGGATTAGGGCTAGGTGTGTGAGAAAGAAGTTAAGGGTAACTCAGGTTTTTGTCCTGAGCAACTGACAGATGCAGCTGCAAATAACTGAATAGGCTGAGGGCGTGGACACCAGGAACTCAGTCAGGGAATATGTCAAATAGGCAACTAGAGATGCCTTGCTGGAGTTCAAGAGAGAGTTGCAAGCACTTACTAGCTTGCCATTCAGCTACCTCCTAGCCTTGCGACCTTAGACGAGTCACCTATCTTCTCAGAGCCACTTTCCTCTTCTGCAAAATAGGGATGAAAAACAGAGAGCTATACCACAAGGTTGTTGTGATGATTAAACGTAATGATCAGTAACAGGCTCACCGGAGGCTCTGAATAAATTACCACTATTATTAAGTTTGATTAACATTAAGCATTTAGTTGCTGGAAACACACACAAAGTTACAGTCCCTACCCTCAGTCCCAAAGGAGAAAACTTGGTCAAAGATTTCAACAGAGAACCTCTTGGGTAACAACAATCATTTGGGAGAATCATCAGGTCCTGGCACCTGACAGGACAAAGATAGACAACTAGCTTCAGGACGGAAGCTGTCGAGGGGATTGAAGCGCAAACCAGAACGTGTAATCTGGTCCTTATATCTGCTTTCTGGGGAGCCTTGAACTTATCAACCCTCTACCTCTCTCTTACCCAATAGGGTAAACCCCAATCCCCCAGAGATATTTTAAAAATGTCCAAATCTGCTCAGAGAAAAAAAAGACACTGATTGGGTGATCCTAATCAATCACTTCACCATGCCTCTTATTCCACCTGCCCTCCTCTGATTGAACCCTGTCAACCCATCAGGACTTCTCCAGTCTCTTCTCAGCTTCTAAGTAGCAGGAAAAAGAGCTCAGAGACCCTGGGTGACCTTGAAGAATCTAGGATGGCCACTACTGGGAAGATACTTGAACCAACATGAAAAGTTAGGGAGCATAAGGGGAGAGCCAAAACCGGTTTGGCTCAGTGGTAGAGCGTCGGTCTGCGGACTGAAGGGTCCCGGGTTCGATTCCGGTCAAGGGCATGTACATTGGTTGCGGGCACATCCCTGGTGGGGGGTGTGTAGGAGGCAGCTGGTTGATGTTTCTTTCTCATCGACATTTCCAGCTCTCTCTCTCCCTTCCTCTCTGTAAAATATAAATAAAATATATTTCTTAAAAGGGGGGGGAGCTGCCATTGAGTTCCTCCTGCCTGTGCTAGGTGTTTCCAGGGCTGAGTTGTCCCAAGGATTAAATATGAATCCATGTAGAATATTTGGCTCAGGGGCTGGCACATTGTGAGAGCACCATAAATGCTGGCTTTATTATTTTTTCTTTTTTAAAATATATTTTTATTGATTTCAGAAAGAAAGGGAGAGGAAAAGAGATGGAAACATCAATGATGAGAATCACTGATCGGCTGCCTCCTGCACGCCCCCTACTGGGGATATGCCCTTGACCATGGCATGTGCCCTTGACCATAACTGAACCCAGGACCCTTCAGTCTGCAGGCTGATGCCCTAGCCACTGAGCCGAACCAGCTGGGGCTATTATTTTTCTTAGATGTCTTTTAATCCTCACAATGACCCTGCTTGGTTTGCTCATCTATAAATGGGGGGAAAATAATGGTACCTATCAAAGATTCGCCTAAAGCCCTTAGTGGAATAGCTGACACATAGGAACTGCTCAATAACCATTAGATATTCTTAGTACTCTTGGAGAAGAGGGCACAGAAAGAAGTTCAGAGGTCACATCCAAATCCACACAGCCAAGTAGCATAGGCTCATGGTTTTGCCCTACTCAGCACCCTTGCCGCTCTCTTTTTAAACACCTTCCCCTGCCTTCAGGCCATTTGATACAGTGGGGTTGACACCTCTATTTCAAGCTCCAGGGGAGAGTATGTGACCCAGGCCTGGCTAATTGCTTATTCCACCCCTCCAATCACAGGGATTGGTTTAAGAGTGAACCTGAGACTCATGCCAAGTCAGTGAGAATGCTGGAACTTTGTTGAATCCATTGGGAGAGAGATGAACCTGTTTTAGACCTGACATTGAGAGCATATAAGCTTGGAGCTACTATAGATTCCCAGGCGGAAAGAGTGTCTGAGTGCAAAGCAAATCCAAAGGAAATAGAGCTAAAGGATAGAAAGAAACTAAAGCATGCACACTTTGAGCTCTTGCCTAAACACTGAACAGACATGTCTGACGTCTGTTCCTCAATTTTCAGGTATATGAGGCAATAACGAGGCACTCGTTTATATTCTCTCTCTCTCTCTCTCTCTCTCTCTCTCTCTCTCACACACACACACACACACACACACACACACTAAACACTGAACAGACATGTCTGACGTCTGTTCCTCAATTTTCAGGTATATGAGGCAATAACGAGGCACTCGTTTATATTCTCTCTCTCTCTCTCTCTCTCTCTCTCTCTCTCTCACACACACACACACACACACACACACACACACACACACAAAGAATCCTTATTTGGCAAATATCAGTCAGGGTCCTAACCAAACACAGATAGCACACTCACTGGGTTAGAATAATTTGAAGGGGGTTGGTTGAAGATGGTAGAGGCAGTGTAGGAGAACCACATGGAGCTGTCGCCACTCCTAGGCCAGAGAGGACGGTGGAAAGCTGGTCCCCGAACCCGGAGGGAGTTCTGGAGAAGGGGCCTCCTTAAGAAGAGCAGTGACTGTCATCAATCAAGGCACACTGCCAGCCAATGGAGGGAGCCAAGAGAAAAAATATCCTGACCTTCCTCTCCTCTTGTCTCTTTCATCTACAGACTCCCCGTTGTCTGACTCCAGTCTGAAGCCAGAAGGCAAGGGGGTCTGCCGATGTTTTAAACAAGTCAGACCCGGAGCGGGGTGAAGTGTAGATCTGGAGGGACAGATAGGACGTAGCTTGCCCAACAAGAAAGCAGCAGAGCCTGACCTGGCTGTCTGTCCCGCAGTCCCTTGATGACCTTTTGGAAGCCCAGGCCAGAATTTTAAAACTCTCAGCGTTCCCTTTAGTCTTCCCTGTGCCATACACTCCTTCCTTCCCTAAAGAAGAGCCCAAGCCGAAACCGGTTTGGCTCAGTGGATAGAGAGTCAGCCTGCGGACTGAAAGATCCCAGGTTCGACTCAGGTCAAGGGCATGTGCCCTGGTTGCGGGCACATCCCCAGTAGGGAGTGTGCAAGAGGCAGCTGATCGATGTTTCTCTCTCATCGATGTTTCTAACTCTCTCTCCCTCTCTCTTCCTCTCTTTTAAAAAAATCAATAAAATATATATATTTTTTAAAAAGAGCCCGAAAGGATGGTACATAGGAGACAGGAATTGTGAGCATCTGGGAAGAGGCCACTGCACCTGCTAACTTTGCACGGAGAAAGAAGCCTCCAGCCCAGCTGCCCACATGACCAAGGAGTGCTGCACTGGCAATTCTCGGGCCCTCACCCTGCCAGCTCCCCTGCTCACACAGAAATTGGTTCACGGTCCGGTTTGGCCCCAATCTCGGGCACCACCGGACAGCAGCTCCATGACTTCCCTTTCTCTCGGTGGGAGATGCCTGTTTCCGTCTGCAGCCAAGCCAGAGAAGCTTCTGGGATTCCCCACTACTGGCAGGGGCCCAGCATGCCCTGAGGACAGGCCTGAGCTGCATCCAAGCGCCTCATTTTGGTCACATAGACACCTGCTTGCTCTTCTCAAAACACTCGCCCTAATCTTTGCCAAAATAAGTCCCTCCCCACTTTTCAAATCCAGTTTAAACCTTAGAATTTCCTCAGAAAGCCTTCCTCACTAACTTACCTAACTATATACTCTCCTGCTATTATAATGATGATTTATCAGTACTTCCACATGTAAAATAACTAAGAATAGCAACTCATATATACTGAGTGCTGAGAAACTGCCTTACAGGAACCATTGATAATTGATAGTATCAACCTTGTAAAGTTGACACTATCAAAGTATAGCATATGTTGTGATTGGCAACCCTTATATTGGGCCAGAAGACAAATTTTGGAGCAATTACTTTATCCACTTCTACAGAGGAGAAAATAGAGGTTCAATGAGGCTAAATTAATAGTTCACACAAGCAAGCAAAAAGCAGCAATGAGACTTAAACCCAGATATGACCAACTGCAAAGCCCAGGCTCTTAAAACTGCAATGTTTACCTTGTCCCAGCTATGTGCAGCTCCAGAGTTTGGTAATGGCTGGAGGAGGTGCTATATCTTCTACATAACATGGATATTCATGTGTTGGAATCACAGATCCTAACTTATTGTGCAAATGAAATACATACTCTCTACAGTATAAAGAATACTATTCCCCAAGTTTTGCAGCAAACACCACCATCCCTGTATAGTTATTGGCCACCATTCTGGCTCTTGAACCCCAGTGAGATTCCAAACACTTGAAAATAATTTCATTAATAATGCCATTGTGGCTCAGTTGGTTGGAGTGTCAGCCCATACACCAAAACGTTGCAGGTTCGATTTCCAGTCAGGGCTCATACCCTGGTCGTGGGCTTGATCCCCAGTCCCTCAGTCAGGGTATGTATGGGAGGCAACCAATCAATGTTTCAGTGGATAGGGCATTGCGGCCTGCGGACTGAAAGGTCCCAGGTTCGATTCCGGTCAAGGGCATGTACCTTGGTTGCGGGCACATCCCCAGTGGGGGATGTGCAGAAGGCAGCTGATCGATGTTTCTCTCTCATCAATGTTTCTAACTCTCTGACACTCTCCCTTCCTCTCTGTAAAAAATCAATAAAATATATTTTAAAAATAAATGGATAAACATATCCTCAGGGAAGGATATAAAAAAGAACACATTGCAGATAAAATGAAGACAACCAGGGAACTCATTAGAAGTTACTGGTAAGTTACTCAGGCTATAACTCTGCGACATTTACGACAACCAGCTAAGCCATCGTCAGTCACTTGGAAACCTGGCCTTGTTTTCACTTCCTTTGTGGGATGTCCCATGTGCGACTTTTCCCTCAGTGTAACCTTGTCTTTTTACATTATCAATTCACTTAATTCTCACAACAACACTATAAAGTAAGTACTATTATCATCTCCATTTTATAGATGAGGAAACGGGGGCTCAGAGAGGTTAAGTAATTTTCTAAAAGTCACACAGCTCATAGTGCTGGTATTCTAACCCTGGAGTTGGTCTCCTGAATTTGTCCTTTTAACAACTAGAACTCTGTAGTTAGAAAATAAAGCTAAGTAAAAATAATTACAAAATCCATCAAGGCACGAAAATTTCAAAAGGCTTTTTATAGAATCTATGTGCTCCAGGAATGCAGAAGAGAAAACTTCCACCTAGAAGGTGTGGCTGGTTGGATTGACCAGCAAAGAGGTTCTGCAGAGCAGACAGCTGAGGAGCAGCCATCAGAATCTTTAGTGGGACAGGCAAGTGAACTTAAAGGAATCAGGGAGCAGAGATCCGTGGCTGAGAATGAATGAGCCACCCTCAGAGCAGCAAGGGGAGACTTGAGGGTAAATGGCTGGAGTGCCATTTGGCAGGAGATGTCAGAAGGAAGGATCCAACAAAGCGAAGAGGAAGAATCCTTCTTTTTTTCCTTCCTTAAATCCCTATTTGCTAAATTCCTATTACACGCCAGGCAGCGCTGCCTTTATGGAGTTTGCAGTCTAGAGGGGAGTGTATTAGTCAGACATTTTTTGTTTCAAGTGACTGAAACCAATTCAAATTGGCTTAAGCAAAAGGAAATGTATTGGCTCGCTTAATTGAGAGTTGACTGGTAGGGTGGACTCCAGGCTGGTTGATCCAGGGCCTCAAAATGTCTATGGGAATCAGTCTCTTCATATATATTTTTGATGAATCTTAATTTTTTTAAAGTGTATTTTTTATAGATTTCAGAGAGGAAGGGGGGAGAGAGAGAGAGAGAGAGTGAGAGAGAGAGAGAGAGAGAGAGAGAGAGAGAGAGAGAGAGAGAGAAACATCAATGAGAGAGAATGATCTGCCGTCTACTGTCCACCCTCCACTGGGGATTGAGCCTGCAACTTGGACCTAGACCAGAATCGAACCTGGGACCCTTCAGTCTGAAAGCCGACACTTTATCTACTAAGTCAAACCAGCTAGAACCAGTCTCTACGTCTGACCCTGCTCTTCTCTCGGTTCCTCCATTCTCAGGCCGCCTTTGTCCTTGTGGGGGCATGAAGGCTGCCATTGGCTCCAGGCTTTCATCTTAGCCTGTCAGTAACCCCCTTCCTTCCCAGTCGTTCCAGTGAAAATTCTAAGATTGGCTCTGATCAACTACTTTAATACCATGCTTACCACTGACCCTGTCATGGGGCTTAAGAATGGAATATGCAGCCGAAACCGGTTTAGCTCAGTGGTAGAGCGTCGGTCTGTGGACTGAAGGATCCCGTGTTCGATTCCGGTCAAGGGCATGTACCTTGGTTGCGGGCACATCCCTGAGAGGGGGTGTGCAGGAGGCAGCTGGTCGATGTTTCTCTCTCATCGACGTTTCTAGCTCTCTATCTCTCTCCCTTCCTCTCTGTAAAAAATAACAATAAAATATATTTTTTAAAAGAATGGAATATGCAGATGGACCAAGCCTGGGTGATATGCACACCCTTCTGTGCAGCCCCGCCCAGACCACACACAGATTGAGAATGAGTGATGATTCCTGGGAAAATGAGAAGGAAAAGGATGAATGCTGAGTAGGCAAAGACAACAGATGTCTGATTCAGGGATTCAGGCAATGATACTGGTAATTACAACACAATGTGATAAGTGACGTGATGGGAAGGAACGGGTGCTGAAGGGGGGCATAGGAAACACCTAGCTCAGAGGAAGTGGCATATAAGATGGGCTTGAGAAGGAGGTCTGAGGGCAAGGAGGGGGGTGGGGTGGGGAAGGGATTTCTTGAGATGTGTGTGAGATGAAGATGATGGGCCAGATGGTGAAGTGGCCTGAGAGGAAAGGAAGGAAAATGGATTTGGGGTGGGAGAGGAGATGGAGATTTCAGTTGGCAAGTGATCTTGAGGGGCATGGGATCATCCTGTTAGAGATATGGAAAGCCAGCTGGGTCTGTGGGTGAGGAGTTTAGGAGCAGGATCCCTGGAGGGAGCACCAGGATGTGATCAGCACAAGGATCAACACTTACCTTACTAGTTAGTAAGTGTGGGTGAGGCATCTCTGGGTGAGAAGATCAAGGTTGAACAGACTCTTTGAAAAGGACATCCAAATGGCCAATGAGCACATGACACAAGCATATAAAAATAACATCATTACTTATCAATGTAAACACATGAAAACAATAAGATATCATTACACATCCACCAGAATAGCTGAAATTAAATGATTGATTAGCTCTGGCTCAGTGGTTAGAGTGTCAGCTGGAGCACCGAAGGGTCGCAGGTTCAATTCCTAGTCAAGAGCATGAACCTGGGTTGTTGTTTGCTCATAACCCCAATTGGGAAGCAACCAGCCCATGTGTCTCTCTCATCTCTCTCCCTCTCCCTCTCTCTCTCCCTCTCTCCCTCTCTCCCTCTCTCCCTCTCTCCCTCTCTCCTTCTCCCTCTCCCTCTCTCTCTCTCTCTCTCCCCCTCCCCCTCTCCCTCTCCCTCTCTCCCTCTCTCTCCCTCTCTTCCTCCTTCTTTTCCTCCCTCCCTCCCTTTCTCTCACTTTTTCTGAGAAACAATGGCAAAAATTTCCACAAGTGAGGATTAACAACAACAAAAAGGATTGCCCTTATCACCTGTTAGCAAGGAGGTAGAAAAACTGGAACTCCCACATAACACTGATAGGAGGGTAAATTGGCACAACCACTTTGGAAAATTGATAGTGTTTACCAAGTGAAATATATGTATCCTCTATGACTTAGCAATTCTACTCACATATATACAACTACATAGCCAAGAGAAATAAACACTTATTTCTCTTGGCTATATAAATGCGTGGAAGAACATTCATAACAGTATTCAGAAGAGCAAAAAAGCTGGGAACAAACCAAATGTCTATTGTTATATGTTCATTCAATAGACACTGTGCTACACACACACACACACACACACACACACACACACACACACAAAACTAAGTACTGCCACGGATGAATCTTACCGCTATAATGTTGAATGAAAGAAGCCAGACCTAAAAGAATACATATTGTGTGAGTCCATTTATATCAATAAGAAAAATATTCTAGCCGAAGCCGGTTTAGCTCAGCGGTAGAGCGTCGGTCTGCGGACTGAAGGGTCCCGGGTTCGATTCCGGTCAGGGGCATGTACATTGGTTGCAGACACATCCCCAGTGGGGGGTGTGCAAGAGGCAGCTGGTCGATGTTTCTCTCTCATCGACGTTTCTAGCTCTCTATCTCTCTCCCTTCCTCTCTGTAAAATATCAATAAAATATGTTTAAAAAAAAAAAAAAGAAAAATATTCTAAGATGTTCTACATTAAATTACAGTGGCCAGAAATGGAAAGAGACAGAACCTCCTGTCTGTTAACAGGTGTGGGCCAGCTAACAAAGGACTTCTCACATCCCTGTTTTGCGTGTTGGGATTTCAGACCAGTTTCCAGGTGGCTATCTCTGCAGATTATTTTAGCCGGACACCATCAAACTCCAGAGCCTCCGCTTGTTTGTAGGTGGGCTGTCCAGATGGCTGCCCACATCCACGCCACAAGAGCAATCATTTCTTTACGGGGACTCTGCAAGCTCAGAGCTGGCCGCTTCACCTTCTCCCACCCCTTTGCCTATAGCTCGTGTAAACTCTTTCAGACCCAACTCAATGTATAAAAATGCTTGTAAAACTCTGGAGCGATGGTCATGCCTGGGCATGCTACTGACAGTTTAGACTCCATGCCCCAAATACTGGTCTTTTGGCTAGCATGCTTGGCTCAGGAAAACCTTACTTGACATGTTTCTATTGTGGAAATTAAAGATTTTAAGTTTAACAATAAAAAGCTCAAAACCTGTCCGGCCAATGTGGCTCAGTTGGCTGGGCGTGGTTCTGTGTACCGACAGATTTCAGTGTGATTCCAGGTCAGAGCACGTGGCCAGGTTTTGGGCTGGATCCCAGGTAGGTGGCGTGCAGGAGGCAGTCAATTGAAGTTCTGCTCACACATCGATGTTTCTCTTCCTCTCTTCCTTCTCCTCTCTCTAACAATCAACAAAAACATTTTTTTAAAAGAAACAAATGAAAAGTAAAGCACCATTTCTGCGTTTAAAAACTGCCAACCAAGAGGTGGGTGTTCCAGGATGAAGGATGGGTTCTTGCAGCAGCCATCTCACCCATCAGACCATGTCAATAACAATATTAACAACCAACCAACCAACCCACCACCATTTGTGAACTGCCAGGTGCTTTATGTAATTTTTTCTTAACTGTTATTTAAAACCACAACTGCCTGCAGCTACCTCTGTCTGTTAGGGGAGTGGCATAATTTTTCTCTGGGCAGATGGTTCTCTATATGGGAAAATACTTAATAAGTTGCTTTGGCGAGAAGAATGAAGCTTTCCAGGGACAGGGCAAAATGAAGGGAACTGACTGGCTTTGTAAATTAGAATGGGGGAAATGTGGCAGTCGGGTGGGGGGGAGGGAGGTGGTCCGAAAACAGTAGGAAGGGGGACGTTAGGAGGTCTAGTTAGGGAGATCTTTGTTGTTTTTCTTTTCCTAGACCCTTCCTTAAAGAACCACCTCTCTGCCCTCCTCATCTCACTCATTCTTCATGTGTTACCTCCTAAAAATCATTTCCCCACACCACACACAGCCTTAAAAAGAATGAGGCCAAGTTCTCCTGAGTGACATAAAACAATGCACTGGCTATATTGTGGAGTGAAAAAAAGCAACCAGCAAAATGAGTGCAGGATACAACCCGATTATTTTTAAAAGGTGAGCCATATAGCCAAAACTGGTTTGGCTCAATGGATAGAGCATCGGTCTGTGGACTGAGAGGTCCCAGGTTCGATTCCGGTCAAGGGCACGTGCCTTGGTTGCGGGCGCGTCCCCGGTGGGGGATGTGCAGGAGGCAGCTGGTCGATGATTCTCTCTTATCAATGTTTCTAACTATCCCTCTCCCTTCCTCTCTGTAAAAAAATCAATAATTTTTTTTAAAGGAGAGCCATATTTAGGTATTTGTTTACTTTTCACTATCTATGGAAAATTCCTGGGAAAGTACAGAACGCTGTATTAACAGCTGTTACCACTAGGGAGGGTGGGAGGGGATAAGCAGAAGCTTCCATTTCCCATTTTTGCCCTTTTTACCTTTAAATATTTTACCATGAGATTTTATCTTTTCAAAAGCCTCTTCCTCCAAGCAACCTTCCCTGACTTCTGTTGTAGATCAGGTCCCCATGGCACCCTCCCCTCCTTTGTTGTGACATTCACACCGTAGTTATTTTCTCCATTACCTCTCCCACCCCTCCACCTCCTGCACCCCGGTGCTCTTCTCTGCCCCGAGAAGACAGGGACCAGGGACTTCTAGCAGAGGGCCTGGCCTAACTGTTAACCAAACAAATGAATTCTTCCCCCTTCCACAGGGTTTCCTCCTGCCTGGTTTTGAATATTTGAGAGAGGAGGGAGCGGCTCAGCTCCATGTGTGTGCTCCCTGCCGGCCCTCACAGTGTCCCAGGGAATTCCGGGCCCAGGGCAGGGTGAGGTGTCCCCTCTGTTGCTCTGGAGACAAGTATAAAGCAGCAGCTCCTGCTCTCTTCGCTGAGACCACAGCAGTCTGTGAGAGGTAAGAGCAGGGCCCGGAGCCAATTACTGGAAGAGGCCAGGGCACCCTGCCTGACCTTGGAAGAAGCAGGAACAGCTCCCCTTCCATCTTCCTTTGCTCTCCAACAGGAGGGGAGGAGGAGATGGCGGCCTAATTGCTTTCACCTTGAGAAAAATTCTGCCACTGACCAGGCATGGAGAGAATCACTCAGTTATACAGCAGGGGGGGCTGGAAATTAAATCAGATCAGGAGAGCTGACATTTTCCCTCAGGCCCTTTGACTAATAATGACCAAGCAGAAGAGAAGCACTTGTCCTAATGGCCCCCGCCTGGCTCTAGCCTACCAATCACAGTGTCACCAGAGCTCCTGCTTGCTTCTGCCCAGAACCCCGAAGGGAGATTTCCACACGTGCTTCCTCTCCACCTGAGCTGCTGTCACAAGAGCGCCTTCCCCGGGTCTTGCCCGGACCACAGTTCAGGTTGCTGGGAGAGAATGGGAGCCCAGTCTCACTGCCAGGCAGATGCCTCTAGCAACCCAGCCAGCCTCTCTCTGCCGAGTTCAGGGAGGAAAAGTGATGCCAGCCCCTGGGGCTGCCAGGCAGAGACACCAGGCAGCCACGAGTGCCTGGTTCTGCCAAACACTTCTCACAATTAAGGCAATGAATGAACTCTCATGCTTTCTCCAGCCCTGATGAAAAGCAAGTCCAGAAGCCACTGTTCTCAATCCCCAGGGTGAAATAAGGAATGTGATAGAAAGCCCTGCTACTCAACAAAGCAGTCTGGAGTGATACTGATGCTATCCAGGGAGTCTGCCACCAGAAGCTCAACATTTGAACCACTGAAAATCGCCCAGGAAGCATGTGATACTGGCTTTATACAATGACTGACTTACAAAGCTTCGGCACACTTGCTAGGGGGTCCCAAGTAGAAATTTCCTTTAAGAAATTATTGAGCCCTGGCTGGTATGGCTCAGTTGGTTGGAAAATCATCCCATACACGGGGTGCAAAAGTTTGCAGGTTCGATTCCTGATCAGGGTATATAGCTAGGTTGCAGGTTCATTCCCTGGTTGGGGTGTATATGGAGGCAACCATTGATGTTTCTTTCACATTGATTTTTCTCTCTCATCAATGTCTCTCAATCTCTCTCTCTCTCTCTCTCTCTCTCTCTCTCTCTCTCTCTCTCTCCAATGAAAAACATGTCCTCATGTGAGGATTAAAAATAAGAAAAAAATTCTTGAGAGGCAATAGAAGCACACAGCTTCATAGAAACCTTACTTCAGCCACTGTCTAGCTGTGTGATTTTAGTCATCTCTTAACCTCTCTGAGCCTCAATTTACCCATCTGTAGAATCCTATATAATAAAAGGCTAATATGCAAATCAACCAAATGACAGAATGATGCACACTGACCACCAGGGGCTGAGGAGCTGCCCCTTGGTGGTCAGTGTGCTCCCATAGGGGGAGCATGCCTCAGCCAGAAGCCCTGAGCCTGGCTCATGGCTGGCGAGCACAGTGGCAGTGGCAGAAGCCTTCCCGGCCTCCTTAGCTTCTGCCAGCTTAGGCCCTAAGCCATCAGTCGAACTTCCCCTGAGGGCTCCCAGACTGTGAGAGGGTGCAGGCTGGGCTGAGGGACCCTCCCTTCCCCTAAGTGCACAAATTTTGTGCACCAGGCCTCTAGTACTATTAATAATACCCACTTCAAAGGGTATCATAAAATAAAATAAATGTACATAAACTATTTGGTATAGTCCTTGGTGCCTAGGAAGTGCCCATGAAATGGTAGCTGTTGATATTATTATGGAGCCATCAGTGTACACTCCAGCACAAGCACTGAGGTAAGGTGGGAAACGGTAGGGCTTTAGGACCATGCAGACCTGGTCTGAAATCCTAATTCCGTCATGTGGCCTTGGGAAAGTTAATTAACTTCTTCAGTCTCCCTCTCTAAGAAGACATTCATAAGACCTGCCTGGTCAACAGGATGGGGTCCAGCCATCACCTGACCCTGAGCACATTAAAGGTAGTCAGGAAAAATTAGCTGCATTGGTTCTGAATCACCTCTTCCCAGTATCCTTCGCCTTGTTTGTTTGGTAATTTTTGTTGAGAGAAAAAAAGTCTGCTCAGGCTGATTTACTTTGGGATAACATATTGATTTTCTCACAGTCAGTGGCCTCTTTCCTGTTGTGATTCATCTTGCCATTTCTATGCTATGTGACCTTGGTCACCTCTGACTTTTTGAAGACCTCCTCCCTCTTTCCCTTGGTTTTCTTGACTCTGATACCCTGATTTCTCCCTCTCCCTCTCTCTCTCACTCTTTCCTGGCTCTTCTCTTCATCCTTCTTCATTTATTGTTCTGTCCTTTACTCCACATTCTACCTGCTCTCCCTCACGGAAAGGCCACACACAGTCACCAAAAGCAAGTTCAGTCTGATCTCAAAGGTACCATTATTCCTCTGGCCACCCACCCCGCAAATCCCAGGATTCTTGTCCTTTTCCTTTTCTCTTTCTGAATGCAATCAGTTGCCAAGCATTTCTAGTGTGTGTGTTTTTCTTCAAAACATTCTCACATCCACTTCCTTCTATTCCATTTTCCCTCTTGCTACTCTAGTCCAATGTCAACCAGATCTGATCTAGTTTAAATAACGAATTCCAATCCATCCTGAACATTGCGGCCCTCCTAAAGATCATGTTAAGCATGCCAAATATTCTCCTTCCACCACCCTCCCATCTCCATTAAAAATCCTGCCCTCACTGGTTTGACTCAATGGATAGAGTATTGGCCTGTGGACTGAAGGGTCCTGGGTTCGATTTTGGTCAAGGGCACATTCCCAGGTTTCAGGCTGTGCAGGAGGCAGCCAATCAAAGATTCTCTTTCATCATTAGTGTTTTAATCTCTCTCTCCCTTTCCCTTCCTCTCTCTGAAATCAATAAAAAATGTATTTTTTAAAAATCATATTAAGGGCCTGGCTGGTGTTTCTCAGTGGTTGAGTGTCAACCTATGAACCAGGAGATCACAGTTTGATTCCTGTTCAGGGCACATGTGTGTGGGACTGACTGAGTTATGGGTTCAGACCTCGAGGGGGGGGGGAGCAGTGTAAGGGGCAGCTGATCAATGATTCTCTCATCATGGATGTTTCTATCTTTCTCTCCCTCTCCCTTCCTCTCTGAAATCAATATAAATATATAGCCATCTCCTATCTAATAAAGATGGAATGTGCAAATTGACCATCACTCCATGACAAAGATGGCAGTGCCCACAGCCAATAGGGAGGGAATATGCAAATTGATGCAATAAAGATGGTGGTGGCCAGGACAGGATGCAGGTGTTCCACCCTGTCCTGGCCGCTCCGGGCCTCTAGGTAGCACTCGCACAGGTGCCTGGGCGGGACAGGACATCTGCTATGACAGGGGGATTTGGAGGTGGATGGAGCTACAGGAAGGCAGCAGGACCGGAGCTAAGGTGAAAGGCGGCAGCCAGAGTGAAGGTCCAGGTCCTGGGTGCCAGAGAGAAACTGGTGCTGGCAGCCAGGGGAAAGAAGGCCTATTCTTGCATGAATCTTCATGCATAGGGCCTCTAATATATATTCCTACTAAGGTTTTTTTACTTCATACAGCAGATTTGAGAACATTTCAGGCCTTCCATATCTGATTTTCTAGATTTGATTTTCTATCAGGCCCCAATGCAGACTTTCCATTCCATGCATGCCTTATACATGTCCATCTCCTCTTTGCATCTATAGCCAACTCTGCTTGGAAAGTCCTCCCTCCATTTTCATTCAATTAATTAGAGAGAAGAAGAAGAAGGAAGAGAGAATAATCAATGTGAGAAACATTGATCGATTGCCTGTGCACTGGCCCTGACCAGGAATCCAACCTCTTGGTGTATGGATGATGTTCCACCCAAATGAGCCATACCGGGCCAGGGCTGATCCATCTTTTAAGACATGGCTCAAAACTCAACTTCCTCCTGAAGCCTCCCTGCCCACTCCAGTCCACAGCTAGCACTTTATCTGAGCTTCCTTCAATGTGTTGGTGCGGTGGTAGTGATAGGGAGCTGTCTGTCTCAGAGGATGGTCAATGTCTGCTGGCACACATGCCTATGTCTTCAACTCACGGCTGAGGGCAGATTGGTATCCCTTACATACTGAAACCGAGGGTCCCTATGTCTTTGATTAAATGTCGTTTTTGTAGGGGTCTTACTGGTTTTTTACTAGAGGGAAGGAGGGAAGGATGGAGGGAGGGAGGAAACATTGATTTGTTGTTCCACTTATTAATGCATTCATTGGTTGATTCTTGTATGTGCCCTGTCTGGAGATCAAACCCAAAACCATGGTATATCAGGATGATGTTCTAACCAACTGAGCTACCGGGCCAGGGCCAAGATTAAATTTATTATTAAATCCTAGCTCTAGAAATCACATCTCTCTTTATGTATATGCCTCTCAGAAACCTAGCCTTTCCCCCAGAAAATCAGAAACCTCCCATGCAGCAGAAGACAGTAACCCAGACCTGACTAATTGTCACCTGATCCAGACCTCTTGCCAACTAAAGTTATCTTGACCTAAGTTATGTTTCAGTTCCTGAGCCCCAAGGTGGAACCATATCCACCCCCTGGCTATTTTCTCGTTAGACCAGACAGAGGAAAAGACCTCATAACCGTCCTCAAGACCTGAAGAAATAATCCATCATCCTTACCTCACCTGCAAGCAATCAATATCCCTAACCCATGGTATCTTGAAAACTTTCCCTACATAATATGTAACCTACACTCCATTAGGACGTCAGATTTTTTAAAAATATATATGTATTGATTTTTACAGAGAGAGAAATAGTGAGGGAGAGAGAGAGAGAGAAACATCAATGTGAGAGCCAAACATCGATCGGGCACATCCTCCACACCTACCAGGGAGCTAGCCTGCAACCTGGCTATGTACCCTGATGGGGAATCAAACTGGCAGCATTTTGGTACATGGGAAGATGCACAACCAACTGAGCCACACTGGCTAGAGTGGGAGTTGAATTTTTAGAGCATTAATTAACTCCCCACCTCTGTATTGACCAACTCAATATTAATCTATTTTTTTTCTTTTTGTACTGCCAACTCCTGCTAGTGCGTTTCTCTGGGCCAGTGTCTGCAGGCAGGCTGACTCAAGAAGAGAACATTGGGGTTCCAGTAACAATACTCTTGGATGACACAGCATAGTGTCATAGTGGTTTGGAGTTGGACAGACTTGTAATTCAAAGCCTAATCTGTCATTTTCCCACTGGTTGCAAGGCCTTCGCAAGTGACCTAAACTCTCCAAGTCTCACTTTCCTCATCTAAAATATAGGGGTCATACTAGCTTCATTGTGAAGATTAAACGATAATGTATACAAAGAACTTTGCACAGTGCCTAGCACTCAGTCTACATTCAATGAAAGGTAGAGATTATTATAGTTCCTGGCGCCCTCCAGTCTAAACATCACTTCTGCAGCCCAGCTCATTTGCATAGCCAAAGAGTAATTTACATAGCCTGTGATATTTTACTATAGGTATATCTGCTTTCAAAACAGTTCTCTCTTTCCAACTTTCCATTTTTATAAATGGCACCACTGTTTCCAGGCTCCCAGGCTCAAACGTTGGCAGCATACTCAGCTTTTCCTGCTCTTTCATGGGCCAAACCCGTTGGCACTTACCCACGGGCTGTCTCTGTTCTGAGAGTGTCTTAGCTCCCCATTGGGATTGTAAATGCTTTGACAACAGGAACTCTGACTTACACTGTCTTGGTTTTTGATACACTGACATAGAGCAGGGTCTCAGTGCATATTTGTTTTCTGACAAGATGCTATCAACAAACTAATACACATGGGCAGGTGTGAAGGAGGTACTATAACTATCTGAAATGAGGATGAGATATTTTGTGATTCTGTTTGATCCTCTCCCCTTTCTCTACTCCGTGATTTCCTCCTGCTCATTCTCTAAGGCCCAAATCAACATCCTCCTCTGTGAGATCTGCCATAAGCATCATTTCCTTTCATTTAGACTATATAGTTAATTGCACATACCGGTAGTTTTTACCAATTTTTAAAATTAAAAACTAAAAAAAAATTAAAATGGTATAGAAAGGTAGAAAGTGGTGATGAAATTTTTCTCTTTATCCCCGCTTCTCAAAGATAACAACTGGAAACCTTTTGGTGAACATCCCTCCAGATCTCTTCCTGGCGCACTGGGAATTAATATCCTATACTAAAACAGAATATGAAAATAATCTTTTTTATAAAGAAATTGTGCTTCTCTTAGATTTTACATGCCATTTTCTGGGCCAGGGGAGGAGGGGGATTATAATCAATCCAAGTTGTAAAATGAATGAGTCAACTTCAAATCTGTCCCATAGCACTTCAACAACTCTACTCCTAAGCGATTATCTCACTGCACAGTTTGTGCACACCTCTGCCTCTTGGCTGGTTTGTCCACAGGGGTGGCAACTGACATTAATTTCCACACCCAATTTGCACATAGGAAGCACTCAGTAAATGTTTTTGTAAAGAATGACTTAACTTTGATCTCCCATCCTTCTTAATATGTTTTATGGATTGATTGATTTTTAATAAGTAGAATTTTGCATCTCACCTTTAAATGATTAATCTATCAGGTAGAGTCTCAGCAGGAAATTCAACTAAACTCAGATGACTCCAACTTTAATGAAGGCGTTATTCAAGATGTGTAAGCACAGTTAAGAGAACCAAAAATGGAGGTTCAGGTGGCCAGACACTAGCAACACCAGGAAGTTAGGACCACGCTTGTGTGAAAGGCAACAGGAAGAAAATGGAGTTCCCCCAACCCAGTGAGACCCCAAGCCATGGAAAAGGGGCTGCTGACAGGAGCTGCTTAGAAGGAAGCAGCCACTGCCAGAAAATAAGAAAATGCAGCCCAGAGCAGGGAAAAACCCCAAACCCACTCTCCTTCTGCACCCCCATCTCTTGCTAGTTCCTTCCACTGGTGGGACCCAAGTGAGCAATGAGCCCAGGTGATATAGTCCATGGAGCTTAGCTTTCAGGGCAAACACGGTTACCAACCACATTGTAGCTGAGGAACGTCAGTTATTCTTCCACCTGGAACCTAAATTGTGAAGTTAGCCACCACCAATGTTTTTCATGCCAGATAGCAGGGCATGGGGGGTGGAGTGGGGAGTAGAGAAGTGGAGAAGAAATAATCAATGAATGTAAGATATCCACAGGAGTTACAGATCTTGCCTCAGTAGGCGGTCATGAGGCTAAGCTGGTACTCATGACTGCCTTCTTCCACCATCTATTCTATATTCCCCTTACCTTCTTGGCTTGGTGGGATGATCCAAACCTGCATTTCCACAGGACTCACTGCTAGGTGGCCCTGTCTTTTTTTATTGCTTTGCTATAGTTTTACATTCATGCTTATTGAGTATGGGAGTACTAAGAAACAGCCTGGTGAATCCACTGGGAACAGACATAGTTCTCTTTGTCCCATGTGGTAGCAGCAACTTAACTTCCACTTGATAATCACCCTAGCCAATATTAAAAACCCTTTTTCTGCCATTGACTCAATTGCCTGAGATGCTCAGAAGGACCAAGGGGAAGTCACAGCCTCCGATTTAAAGTGAACGGTTTAATGTCTATATTCTCTGAAGGAGGTGTTTCTTGGGAAATAAGACGTCCACTGACTTAAACCAAAATTGCAGAAGGAAAAGCAAAAAACTGTTTAGTGAATTACTTTTTTAAATATACTTTTTATTGATTTCATAGAGGAATGGAGAGGAAGAGAGAGATAGAAACATCAATGATGAGAGAAAATGATTGATCTGCTGCCTCCTTTTTTTTCTTTCTTTTTAAAAATATATATTTTATTGATTTTTTTACAGAGAGGAAGGGAGAGGGATAGAAAGTTAGAAACATCGATGAGAGAGAATCATCGATCAGCTGCCTCTTGCAAACCCCCTACAGGGGATGTGCCCACAACCAAGGTACATGCCCTTGACCAGAATCGAACCTAGGACCTTTCAGTCCGCAGGCTGACGCTCTATCCACTGAGCCAAACCGGTTTCAGCTGCTGCCTCCTTCTTGCTCCCTACTAGGGATCGAGCTCACAATCCAGGCATGTGCCCTTGACCAGAATCGAACCTGGAACCCTTCAGTCCGCAGGCCAATGCTCTATCCACTGAGTCAAACCAGCTATGGCTGTTTAGTGACTTATTAAGTATAAATATGAGAGGAATCACTCCCACTTCCTCCCTGGACCCTTATATTCTGGCCATGGAGAAGATGGCACCATATATTAGTTTTTTTAAAGGCATATACACATCCTTTGACATCACCCCAACTTTGCAGATTATTGTCTCCTAGATGGCATTCCCAGGAACCACCTGGCTGTGATGTACTAGGCTACTACTATGCATCCAGAATTTGTCTTAAGGTCTGACATCTTAAGGAAGCTTTTGCTGATGGCTTTACCGTCTCTCTATGAGAGGGATACCAGTATTTTGGTTATGTGAGAACACCTTGCATTTTCAACACCAAAACAAACACAACCAAGCAAAAACAGGAACCACTCTTGTTCTATAACGACCTTTTTAGGTGCAACAGGCAGACCCCCCTAAGATACTTGGCTTTTGCCATGCTATTTGATGCCTATTTATCACTCATATCTCAGCTCTCCTTGCCTTACCCCATCTAGTGGAGAACATGTCCACTATTGCTGTATCAGCATCTTCACAGAAATGTTTTAGATCTCTTACTAAGAACAATTGCTAAATGACAACCTGGTAATTCTGTGGCACTTACAAGTGTGAAAGCTCTGTAACCGTCAACAAAGTGTCAAGTGGGCCCTGTGTTGAAGTCCAGGAAAAAAAGAATAGTCTCTAATACTTCCCAGTTCATAGTTTGATCTGATAACTTGGATTAAACTGAAGAGCATTTTGGAATGAGAAGAGTCTGACTTGTTTAAAATTGTAGGAGAAACACCCTCATTATAATAATCATCCTCATACGGTTAAATAAGGACGTCTTAGAACAAATCTCTACAATTATTTGTAGTCTAAGAGCTTGGACTTTGAAACCAGGCAACACTGAGGTCCAAACCTTAATTAACCACTTATGTGATCCGGGAAAATTATTTAAACTATCTGAGCCTTTGTTTCTTTCTCTTTGTAAAGAGGGCATAACTATAGTCTTTCCCCCTAGACTTAAAGGCTTATATAATCTGGCATATACTAAGTCCTTAGAAAATGTTAATAATTATGATTTGTAGTAGTTACTATGTACAAGGCATTATAGATATTGGGCTCTAAGGTGAACAAAAGATTTCAGGAGTTTCTGTTTGTAATAGTGAAGATTACCAAGGGGAAAAGACTCCAACTTTAATTTCCTATAGATTGTTTTTTCTTTAGAACAGTGGATTATTGTTCCTCCCTCCCTCCTAAAAGAAAATTTAAAAGACTTAATAAACTTTAAGAAAGCAGCAGTATTGCTTAACATGAGCTTTATCATAGCAATTTAATATTGTAATAGTTCAAGAACAAATTAATTCATTTAGGTCAATTTCATGTTACAAAGAAATTCTGTTTTTAATGGGTTTTAGATGTTTTTGTAGCCATTGTATTGATGCCATTGCATAATCACTGAATTCAGTGTGATGATGCCCAATTTTATAAAACTAGAAACCAAAACTTACCAATTTATATAATTTTAGAAGGTTATGGTTGTTCTTTGCCTTTATATGTCTAAATCAGTTATGCTTATGGCAGAGAATTTAAAATTTATCAAGTCAGGTGCTACCAGGGTTCAAATCCATTGTAACTGAGCAAGTGACTTAATCTCCATGTGCTTTTATTCTTTTTCAACTATAAAACAGGAATAACAGTACCTGTTTTATAGTTGAAAAAATAAAAGCCTCATAGAACATAGAATCAACTCATTGATCCCATCTATAATAATAAAAGCATAATATGCTAATTAGTCTGGACAGCCAAATGACCTCCCAGATGTCATTCCAGACATCCTTCCACATGAAGCTGCGGCGGCAGCAGCGGGGACCAAGGCAGAGGCAGTTAGGGGTGATCAGGCAGACAGACGAGCAGTTAGAGGTGATCAGGCAGGCAGATGAGCAGTTACAGGTGATCAGGCAGGAAGGCAAGTGGTTAGGGGTGATCAGGCAGGTAGGCAAGTGGTTAGGAGCAATCAGACAGGCAGGCAGGTGAGTGGTAAGGAGCCAGCGATCCAGATTGTGGGATTGGGCCTAAACAATTAGACATCCCCCAAGGGGTCCCATATTGCGAGAGGGTGCAGGCCAGGCTAAGGGACCCACCCCCCCAGGCATGAATTTCATGCACCATGCCTCTAATATATACTAATAAAAGGGTAATATGCTAATTAAACCAGGAGACCTTCTGAATGTCCTTCTAGACAAAGCCATGGTGGCGGGGCTGAGGCAGAGGCGGTTAGGGAAGAGCAGGCCAGCGGGGGGCGAGGGGGCTTTTGGGGGTAAGCAGGCTGGCAGAGGGGGCAGTTAGAGCTATCAGGCCAGCAGGGGAGGGCAGTTGGTGGTGAGCAGGCGGGATGGGGGGGGCAGTTGGGAGCAAGCAGGCCAACCGGTGGGTGGGGCAGTTGGAGGCAATCAGGTCAGCAGGCTGGTGTGTGTGTGTGGGGGGGGTGGGGGGGTGCGGCAGGCCTGTGGGATCGGGCCTAAACTGGCAATTGGACGTCCTCTGAGAGGTTCAATTGGAGAGGGTACAGGCCGGGCTGAGGGACATCCCCCCTCTCTCCCCGTGCATAAATTTTGTGCACTAGTCTTTTGATAAATGAGATTCATCCAGGGTCCATAAAACAGCCTAAAGTAGGCCCCGAGTCTATTTTCCACACTATACCCCTGATTATAGCCTCACAGATGGTGGGATCTCAGTATTCTCAGGCAGTTTCCCAGATAGGTCTTTTCTGTTGCTCAGATTTTTTTTCCTCCTCTATTCTTTTTCATCTAGTTAAGGAGAACAGAGGTGTTCAATCAGCACTTTTTCAATACTGAGTATAACAACATGGGGTTCAAAGCTATAGCTCAACCAACTGTTTTCACGACTGATTTGAGCCCTAGCCAGTTTGGCTCAGTGGATAGAGCATCAGCCTTCAGACTGAAGGGTCCTGAGTTTGATTCTGGTCAAGGGCACTTACCTGGGTTGCAGGCTCCTCCCCAGCCTGGGCCGTGGTAAGGGCATGTGCAGGAGGCAACTAATCAATATGTTTCTCTGACATTGATGTTTTCCTTTGTCTTTCCCTCAGGTGAGGATTAAAAAAATATTCTCAAGTGAGGATTAAAAAAATTTTTTTTAATATATTTTATTGATTTTTTACAGAGAGGAAGGGAGAGGGATAGAGAGTTAGAAACATCGATGAGAGAGAATCATCGATCAGCTGCCTCTTGCACACCCCCTACTGGGGATGTACCCGCAACCAAGGTACATGCCCTTGACAGGAATCGAACCCGGGACCTTTCAGTCCCTAAGCCGACGCTCTATCCACTAAGCCAAACCAGTTTCGGCTAAAAAAAAAATTTTGAGCTCTGGCTAGGTTGCTTAATGGTTAAAGCATCTATCCAAATAAAACTTCCTTTTAAAAAATTATTTTATTTTTATTAATTTCAGAGATGAAGGTATAGAGAAGAGAAAGATTTAAATATCAATTATGAGAGATAATCATTGATCTCCTGTCACCTGCACGCCCTACATTGGGGATTGAGCCCACAACCCTGGGCATGTGCCCTGACCAGGAACTGAACTGTGACACTCAACCTTTAAGCCATGCCGGCCAGGCCAAATTTATAGTTGAAAAAGTAAAAGTAACAGCCTAATGGTAGAAGAGGGGCCCTAGATACTGAAGTTTATTCCCCTCCCCCACTCCAGGCCTGGACCCAACTGACTAAGTCCAGATGTCGTACCTCTTGGGCCTCGGTGTCTCCCACTGGAATATGACCTTCTCTCTCTGAGTTCCTCTTGCTGCCATTGCCCTTTCCCACTTTCTCCAATCTCTTCTCCCATTCCACCACCAGAAAGATCCCTCCATGACTGAGACACAAATTCAAAGGCCTAGAGAGTCAGGCTGATAGGAGAAATGCCTTGGAAGTTAGAGGCAGTGCCCTCTAAAGGCTGAAGCTAATTACTTGGAAGAATACAAACCCAGGCTTCCTAGAATATCTTACGTTTTAAGAAAAACTAGAAATCCAGAATTTTTTTTAAAATGTGAAATCTCCCATTGTTTAAGTACTGGCAACTATTGCAATTTTTTTTTAATTAGCCAGGCCAATTAAAACATCTACATAGGCCAAATATGGCCTGTGAATCCTTGGTTCCCTTCTCTACTCTAATGACCATGTCATCTCAAATAATGACACAGAGAAGCGAATTTAAAATGTGATAGGTGCCGAAGCCGGCGTGGCTCTGTGGATAGAGCATTGGCCTGCAGACTGAAGGGTCCCGGGTTCGATTCCGGTCAAGGGCACCTTGGTTTTGGGCACATCCCCGGTGGAGGGTGTGCAGGAGGCAGCTGATCGATGTTTCTAACTCTCTATCTCTCTCTCGTCCTCTCTGTAAAAATCAATATAATATATGTAAAAAAATAAAATAAAATGTGATAGGTATTACAAGGGAGCCATGAGAGAGCACATAACGAGAGCTAAGCTGACCTGCCAGGGGGGGACTTGGAAGGCTTCCCTGAAGAGGAGACATTTTCATGTACTGTGTCTGAAGGATGTGTAGGAATTATAGTACCTAAGGAAAAGAGGAATCGGGGCAGGCAGGGGTTGGGTTGGGTTGGGTTGGGTTGGGGAGAGGAGAGGAGAGCAGTTTTATGCAAAGGAGCCAGAAAGGGTACAGTCTGGAGGAGGCAAGAGTCTGCCTTGTTTGAGGAACTGAGAAAGGCCAGGGATGCCAAGACAGGGACTAAGCAGAAAGGCATGAGATGAGGCAGGAAAGCCGGGGAAGCTAGCCGTACAGGCAGGGCTCAGTCAGACATGATAAAGGTTCTGGTCTTTATCCTAAGGGCAATGGGAAGTCACTCAAAAGATCTACCTAACAACAAGGGGTGTGTGTGTGTGTGTGTGTGTGTGTGTGTGTGTGTGTAGGAGAAACACACAGGCAGACAGACATGATCAGATTTGCATTTTGAAAATATTATGCTGACTTCTGGGTGGAAAATAGAGGAAGAGTGATTAGAAGTAGAGGTAGGGGACCAGTTCAGAGGTGACAGAAGTTCAAACATTCAGGTGAAGCACTATGGCAGAGGTAGTGGGACAGAGAAACATGGATGGGAGCTGCAATGTTTGTGAAGTAAAGGATAATAGGATTTAGGCATGGACTGCATTTGGCGGATAGAGCTGTGAGGCCATGGAAAGAAAGATGAGCCCCAGATTTCTAGCTAGGCAATGAGTTGGAGGTACTGTTCCTAAGATGGGGGTCACTGAAGGAGGAGCAAGTCAGTGGTAAAGGCAACAGGGAGAATGAGAATTTTGCTGATATTTACTTGATCAGTGTACATTTTCCCAATGCCTGCTCTGTTCCAGTTTCTGTAAATACAAAGACAGAAATGTTTCCTGCCCACAGCCACTCACCTTCTGGTGGGGAGGACAGGCAGAAAAAAAGATTGCTATAACCCAAATATCAAGGAGGTTTACCGGCCTGTGGAATGAAAACACACACACACATGAACACTCACCATCCTGAGTTTCTGTTACTGCCCCTGCAAAATCCCCTTCCAGTATTTTGGGGATACTTCTGGGGACTTTTCACATGGGGTTATAGGACAAAACAACAGGGCCAAATCACTGGACACACCAGCCCTGTTCCAATCCCCTCCCATCTCTGCCCACCGCTACTACCAAAGGTGTCTTCTGTGGGATTGCTAAGGGCAGCTCCTGACTAGACTGAGACAAGAAAGGAGAATGGTTCTGGAAGTAAACGCCTCTGTAAGTTCTGCTGGCCTGGGTGTTCTCAAGGTGCTAGAACAGGCCTGGGTTCTGAAAGAGAGGTTTCTCCCAAGCCCTGAGCTACAGTAAGTCATCTGGGTCCTGAAGAAGCACTGCCAATGGCTACTGTTTGAGGTCCATTAGGGACACATTGAGGTTGAGGGGTCTGAGATATCCAAATGGGGATGCCAGGCAGGGGTACACAGGGCATCCGGATTTGGACCTAGGAAGTTTGGGTTAGAGATCTAAATTCCAGAGTCCTGAACTAGAGGAGGAAGTATGTATAGCCATGGAACCAAGTTCTGCTGAACTTCCAACATTTAAATGCCCTGGCCCCCTCCACGCCACCTGACAGCTTCTCAAAGACCCAGCTTCCCTAATTCACGTCAGCAATTGGTCAGTCACCCCTTCCTGTGCATTCCAACAACAACTTGTGCTGCGTTCTACCATAAGGCTTTCACACTATTACATGGTAACTCTTGGTTTCCATATTTGTTACCACTAAACAGTGAGTTCCTTGAAGGCATGGACTCTCCTATTCCAGGATGTATCTCATGCTATTTGAGCTACTACATTGATGAAAACTAAAAAAAAAAAAAAAATTGGAAGAGGGTACCCAGAATTGATTGAGGGGGTGGAAGAAGAGGATGCTGCCTACCCTCCTGCTTGGTGCAACCTTTTCATGCTATTTCTAGGAATTATCCTATAGATATACTGCTATTATTCCCCAAGATGTTCTGTATACTGATGCTCATTGCAGTGTGGTTTGCAATACTGAAAAATTGGAATCAACCTACATTTCTATCAGAAGTGAACTACTTCAAAGAGCTCAACATAATATTTTTCGACCGTGACTTATAGACTTATATATACTGACAAGGAAAGGTGACCAGAATATTTCATTTAAAAACAAATTTAAGCCAAAACCGGTTTGGCTCAGTGGTAGAGCGTCGGTCTGCGGACTGAAAGGTCCCAGGTTCGATTCTAGTCAAGGGCACGTACCTTGGTTGCGGACACATCCCCGGTAGGAGGTGTGCAAGAGGCGGCTGATGGATGTTTCTCTCTCATCGACGTTTCTGGCTCTCTATCTCTCTCCCTTCCTCTCTGTAAAATATCAATAATATATATATATATATATATATATATATATATATATATATATATATATATTTAAAATAAAAACAAATTTTAAAAAACTGTATAAAATACTACAGTATGTGTTTGAAACAAAAAGGTTAGACTTGCATACAGATGTGTTAAAAATGTCTAGATACACAAGCAAGCCCTGAATAGCATCTTTAAAGAATGCCAGTCAAGAGAATGGGTAAGATTTTGGGGGGAGTTTTACTTTTCACTTTATGCCTTTATTATGGTTGGATTTTTCTTAAGGCTAAAAGTATATTTTGTCATTTTTTTTAAAAGTCTTAGAAAAACATTTTAACATGTTGAACCTAAGTCTCCCTGTGTTCTCCAGCCTCCACATAGTTGGCACCAGGTAGGTGTTTAAGATTGAACAGGTAAACTGCACCCTTGAAAGAGAAACTCTCCTGCCCAGGAAAGAGAAACTTCTCCTGGGAACTGGTTGCGAAGCAGGGGAGGCAGATCCATGGTGATCAAACAGGCAGGGAACCTGCCACCCTTTCCAGCCTGCATGTTAAGGACTCACATGAACGTGAAAGCCTGAAATACGGTACTCAAAGCACACGTGAAGTAATAATAACAATGGCTTCTTTTGGTTATCAAGCGCCTACTAATTGCCAGCTCCGGTGCTTAGTGCTTTACAGAGGATTGTAAATTTAATCATATCAGTTCCGGGGTAGTTAGGAACCCTGCCTTATCTAGGAGGAAACAGAGGATGTGCAAGATTAAGTAACAGAAGAACCAGCTCTGGCCCTAACTCCATCTGAATCACAATGCTCTCAATTGCTCCAGCACTCAATGCCATAGTGACTAGATTATGGAAGGAAATAGAGTACAAGAAACTTAGTCTTTTTAGAAACTCCCTGCTCCAGAAAGAACAAAGTCTAGCTATAATCCGTGAAAGTGAGAGATAAGAGAGTAAACCTTTCAGATCCGCAGCCGACGTGAGCAACCAAAACTCTTCCTTGGGCTCTAAATGGCATAATAATGATTAGCAACTTCTGCTTACAAGCCCTACTGTCAAGAGACTTACACTGTTAATGTTCACAATTGTGCAAGGCAGAGGCCATTACCTCCACTTTATAAAGGAGGAAACTAAGGCTCAGATGGGTTTCGGTTTTTCCTGACGACACACAGCAAGGACAAGGCACTGCTGGATTTGAATTTGTCCGCCTCACTTCAGAGTCAGTGTCTTCCCAAGGCCATACTGTTAGTAGTTTCAGGAGAGTCTGAGACAGCATCGGGTGGCCAACACAAATGAACTCCAGACCTCTCAGCTCTCAGGACAGGAATTATTCTTTCCTACCCTCGCGGAAGGGTTCACGCCCACCCCTTCCACCCTCCCTCCACCGTGGAAGGGGGCCGCATCATTAGCAGGTGAGTACACTGCAGCCGCATCACCATGGCTTCACAGATTACCTTTCGCGTGTCTCACCAGAAAGAAGGGCTCAACCCTCCCGTCAACCCAACCCACAGAAAAAGTGAGTAAAAGTTTGGCAGCCATCCTGTGAGAATGCTGATTCTGGTCTAGAAACCCAGCTCCTTCTCAGACTCTTCTTTATCAAAGTTTTATTAGGCTCAGCTCAAGGTACCTCCGTCTGGGCATCTCATTACAGAGCAAGGACACTTCAGCCATTTGTAGCACCACCATCCAGGCAGAATCTTCAGGGACGCAGCGGAAATGAATTGCAAGGGAGCTATAAATCCTCTCTGCCCCCTATCCCCTCCTGCATGCATTTGCTGTCCCAATCCAACTATGTCTTCACAGTCGAAACTGGATTACTCCTCGAAGGTATCTCTGACACTTTCATCTCTGTTCATTTTTTCACATTTCCATTTGCCTGGAACTCTCATTCTCCCTGTCTGAAATCTATCTCCTTCTATGAACTTCAATTTCACTGAATATTTGCTTATCTTATGGCACTTGTCACATTCAAGCTTTTCATTACAATTATTTAAAACATTTTTACTCTACTTCATTATAAAGTGCCTTTGTGACCCCAAAGTAAAGTACTGTACCAGACGCTGGAAATATATCTGTACAATATACATAAGATAATTTATGGGCTTGTGTTTTGTTCTAATTCCTGTGGGTGATTTCCTTCCCCCGCCCACAAGAAGGTAGCCAGGCCTTAATGTGTCCTACTTGAAGGTGTCTAAGCTCCAGATTCAAAAAATCAAGTTTCCAGGCACCCCAGAAGACATTTTTCAGAAATGCTTTTGCGTGGGCATATTTGGGAAACTGATCCAGAAGGAAAAAGGGAGTGCTTTGAATGGAGGAAACAAAACAAAACATGGAAATGTTAGAGAAGGCGCACGTTGGTGTATAAGTAGCACTCCGGGATGAGAGTGATGTGGGAGGCTCCTGCACCTTGGCCTCCACAGCAGTGGAAAGGGGCTCCCTGAGCAAGGTTGGAATAATCCATTATGAAGGGCCCACCAGAGGCAGGAGGACTAGCACTCACATCAGCAGGAGTCACCCTAATAATGATGCAACAACCATCGTGGATTAAGGACTGGCCTCTATCCTACTTTGTTGCGGATCTCCTAGAGTTCATGTCTTCCAATGGACTTCACTCTCCCCACTGCCCCGTCTCCACCCCTCCCCCCGGCGCCAGACCCTGGCTTAGCTGCCCCTTCTTCTCCCCCTGGCCTCCCCTGGGCCCTCTCTGCCCCCCCTTCCAGTCTTCCTGCCTCCAACAACCTCACTTCTCTCTTCTTCCCGCCACCCCTCCCCCGCGCCTCCCACCCCCGGTTCCCCACGCTCGTCTCCCTTCATTTCCACACGTCCGTGTCCGCCGCCCGACCCACTGGGCGCCGCCCCCGCCGGCGGCCCGGCCGTTGGGGCGGTGGGGGGCGTGGCCCCGCGGGTAACAGGTCCTCCGCCCGCACCCGGCGGCCCGCGCGCAGACAAAGACATTCCACAGCGCCCGCCCCCTCCGCGCCCCGGGGGGAGGCGACGCGCGTCCCGCTAGCGCCGGGTCACGTGGGGAGGGAAACGAACGCCGGAGCCCGCGGCGCCCCGCGCACGCGCACGCGGCTCCCGCCCGGCGGGCTCGCAGGGGAGCGGGGAGCGGGAAGGCGCCTCGCCCGGGCTCCGCGGCGGTGCGCAGGCGCCGAGGCCCGACGGGGGACTTTGTTCTCCGCCGAGAGACCCAAGGGCGGTGCCGGCGCCGGGCTGCGCACGCGCGCGCCGCCTCATTTCCGGTGCTCTCCTTCGCTGGGTCGCTCGGGTCGGCTTCGGTCGGCGTCGCTCCCGCTCTCCCACCCCCGCCAACCGCCTCTGAGGCCTCCGCCGCCGCCGCCGCCGCGCCGCCTCCTCGGTCTCTCGATCGCCCATCCTCCCCCAATGCAGCGCCGGGACGACCCCGCCGCGCGCATGAGCCGGTCCTCGGGCCGCAGCGGCTCCATGGACCCCTCGGGCGCCCACCCCTCGGTGCGTCAGGCGCCGTCTCGGCAGCCGCCGCTGCCCCACCGGTCCCGGGGCGGCGGAGGCGGGTCCCGGGGGGCCGCCCGGGCCTCGCCCGCCACGCAGCCGCCGCCGCTGCTGCCGCCCTCGGCCACGGGTCCCGACGCGACAGTGGGCGGTCCGGCGCCGACCCCGCTGCTGCCCCCCTCAGCCACGGCCTCCGTCAAGATGGAGCCGGAGAACAAGTACCTGCCCGAACTCATGGCCGAGAAGGACTCGCTCGACCCGTCCTTCACTCACGCCATGCAGCTGCTGACGGCAGGTAAGCGGGCCTCCCGGGCCCTGCGGGGTCGCCCGGCCACCGGGGAGCACGGGTGGCCGGCGGCTTTGTTCCCCGGGCCTCCCGCCCCCCGGAGACCGAGGCGGCGGCGGACTCCCCCCTTGTCTCGCTCTCGTCGTCTTCGGGAGCCCGGATCGCACGTCCCCACGCCGCCCCGGGTGCGGAGGAGAACGCCCGGGCTGCAGCGGAGGCCCGCGGGGACTTAGGGATCTCCTGGCGCCCGGAGGTGGCCGGGGCGTGCGAAGGTCCCCGCCCCCTTACCGACCCTCCCTCCTCCCTCCTCCTGCAGCTGCCCCGCGCCCCGAGTGTGGAGACGCTTCCAGAAACGGACCTCTAGCTCCCCTTCCCCCAAAGGGAAAGCTCTTCTGGCTGTGGGTAGCGGCAGGAGGCTCAGCCGAGGGTGTAGGAGGCGCCGGCAGCGGGGCAGGAAGGGACCGGGGGCGGGCGGGCTAGCGGGCGAGGTGAGGTGGGGTGAGGCCGGAGGGCCCTGTCCAGCGCGCCCAGGTCGCTGGGTCCCGGTCGCACTGAGCGGTTGTTAATGAGCTTAAGTTTCTCCCGAACCAGGAGCAACCTGTGGGAATCGACGCTTAAGGTTCTCCTAATCAGATTTCTGATTGCGGGACATCACGTAATTTACAGAGACTGGAGGACTGGACGCCTTTGTTTTACTACGTGTGTCTCGCCGCCCTTCCAGGAGCGAAATAACCCCCAAAAGCAGTGAAAATGGGGTAGAGGGTGGTAAAGGGCGGTTGCATGACGTTCCCCCAACGAGATGGACAGACATGGAGGAAGTTGCACGATGCATGCACCTGAAAGGCTTGGTCTTTTTTTTTTTTTTTTGTATGTGTGTGTTTGTTTTTGCTTCAGCAGGGAAATAGGTTGGGAATAGTAGTCTTTGTTCTCTGTGGTCGGTAGACTGGTGCTCCTTTCCTGCCCTGCACCGGCCAGCTACCTAGTCGCTCGGGTTTCTCCCCGAAGCCGGCGGTTTTGCCCTCCCTTCTGGTCGAAACGTTGTCTTAATAAGTATTTCTTAATGATGCCTGCGTGTTACGTGAAAATTCGCAGCCTTCAAACACTGAGTGAATAGTTGGATTCAGGCAAGGTTGATGTCATGGACAGATCGTTATGAAAAAATTTCCCTCCCTTTGTTCTCTATCACCAAACATGGTAAGGGGGGTCTTTTTTTAAAAAAAGCAAACGAAGAATATTTAAAGTGTTTCCTTTTCAACTCCGTGCTTTGCCCTTCTGTAACACAGTTGGATTGTTTGCTCATTACGTTCTTCCGGCAAGCTTTTTGAGAGCAAGGAATGCTTTTTATCTTTATATTTTTCAGACTGCCTTGCATATAGCAAACACCAGGTAATTGAATTTGAAAGCAAGTACATGCAGAGTTAGGAATGTGAGACTAAGTGGTAAAAGTTGACTTAGTAGTCTGATTTTTATTTCCTCAAATCCTTAATTAGTCCAAGTAAAATTTGTGAGAGTAAAATATCAAACTTTAGGACTTAAAGCCGTTGGTTTAATCCTGACGTTTAGGTAGTTACCTACTCTTGGGAAACATTCTGAACCTCAGCAACCCCAACTGTAAAGTGGGATATTGAGTTGTGAGGATTAAATGATGTGTAAAGCACTAGCATAATTCCCTTTGACGTATAATTATTAAATGACAGTTTGTTACCACCATTTCCTTCTATATGTAAATTCATGGTTAAACATGGTGTGAAAATACAGTTCTCTTTAAAGTTGTTTTTTTTAGCATGGGCTTTTTTATGTTTTTTTCTTAGCCAAACTGGAATTTAATTGGAGAAATTGGATTAAGGTAATGCTTGTTTAGTAAGAAACAGTCTATGTATATTTCTTAGCATGGAAAATCTTGAACCCAACTTTTAAGATATTTTTTAATGATCTGGAAATGGGATTGAAGTGAAGGTAACCAACTACAAGAAAGTTAAGAGACTGAGAAGACAGAATAGTGGTATTTAAGCTCTGATAAGGATACGGTAAGAAAAATATAGCTAAAACTTACTGTCCAGGCACTGGTCTAAGCACTTAACATCAAATATCTAGTCTTCAGGACAATACTATGAAGTTACTCTTTTTATCCTCACTTTTACAGGTGAGAGAACCATACATACAGAGATTAAATTAGCCAAGGTAACAAAGTTAGTAAACAGCATAACTAGGATTTGAAATCAGTCTAAGTCTGAATCCACACACTTAACCCTCTCCACCCCTCCCCTATAGAACCTGCAACCAACTGTACTAAAGTGTTTTGGACCTGGCCTATGTGGCTCAGGGGCTGAGCAACGAGCCGGAGGTTGTGGTTTGATTCCTGGTCAGGACATATGCCTGGGTTATGGACTCCATCCCCAGTGTGGGACATGAATGGATGTTTCTATCTCTTCCTCTCCCTTTCTCTCTGCAATTTGTGTGTGTGTGTGTGTGTGTGTGTGTGTGTGTGTGTGTGTGTGTGTGTAAAGAGGGGAGGGCTGGCAGGGTAGCTCAGTAGAGCATTGTACATACACCAAAAGGTTTCCGGTTCAATACCCTGTCGGGGCGCATGCTAATAGATGTTTCTCTCTCTTCCCCCTGCCCATCTCCTTCTCCTCTCTCTGAAATCAATGAAAACATATCCTCAGATGAGGATTAAAAATACATATTTTTGTACTACTTAGACAAAATATTATAAAATCATTTTGAACATATCAGAGTACTAGAACAGGGCAGTGAAGATGACAAGGCCAAGATATAGAAAAAGGAAACCCGCAGGGAGAGCCTAGGCCTTGGGTCAGTGACTGAGGTACCTCTCCTTCTTTTCAAAGATCGGCACCAAGCCCAGACCACTCTTCCTTCTGTTCCCATAGCGGCCCTGCCCTCGCCCAGCCTTACTTTGCTTCTCAGCATCTGATGCTTTATATATTGTAGTGATGTGTTTGTTGACCACCCCTCTCCTTCATAGCTGTAATGTCAGCTCCACCAGGACAGGGATCTTTTGTCTCCTTTGTTTACCACTATATCTCCTGTTTCTTGAGGAGTACCACACACACACACAGGCTTCTTACTAAATATTTGATGAATGGATATTCATCTTCATTTCATGATGGAAAAATAACAGTTCTAAGGGATTTGGATTTTGAATATAGACTTCTGTATTAGCCAAGTTGATATTTCACTGTGATGACAAATGCATTTGCAGACATGCAAGGACTCAGTGTACCCATGCTTGCTTTCTAAGACAAAAATAATTTATAATTTGTGTTAAATGCTTATATAATAAACATAAAATGCTTTTAAGTATATCACTGTTCTTTTCCTACTTTCTCCAATTAGGGAAATATTATAAGTTAGTGTAAATAACTCAGGAATCAGTAAGCATTTGATAGATTAACAATCCCCAGAAAGAGAAAGGATACTCAGAAATCTACTTTCCAAAACCACAAAGTATAGAACATTTTCAAAGTTTATAGGAACTTCAAAATAGTTAACTCCTTTATTTATAATACACTATAAAAATATATCTAGATGTTCCTATTTCATTCTACAGGGCTAGATGACCTATTTAAACCAGAAAGTGGAATTTCAAAGAAATTATAGACCAAATACAGATATAAGTATAAATATTAGGAAAGAAAGGCAGAACTTATCACTCGCTGTTTGCAACAACATCATGATTGTTTACCTAGAAAAGTGGTCAGTGATGTGCTGATTGCAAATTTAAGATGTACAGATCAGCAGGTTTCTGCTCTGTGAGCATTAGAAAAGAATTGATAAAAATGATCTCATTTTTAGAACAATATCAAATGCCTTGGGACAAGCAATAAAAATTAGTTCAAAATGTATGTGAATAACCATAACAATAATATTTAACCTTTGTAGAGCATGTAACATGTGCCGTGAAATGTGCTACTCATAATTCAACCTGGCCATTCTCTGAGGCAGAAAGAATTTTTATCTTACTCTTACAGATGAAGAATATTGTGATCATATTGTCAACTTAAAATTTTACTGAAGGTGCTGAAACCAGTTTGGCACAGTGGATAGAGCGTCGGTCTGTGGACTGAAGGGTCCCGTGTTCGATTCCGGTCAAGGACATGTGCATTGGTTGTGGGCACATCCCCAGTAGGGGGTGTGCAGGAGGCAGCTGGTCGATGTTTCTCTCATCGACATTTCTAGCTCTCTATCCCTCTTCCTTCCCCTCTGTGGAAAGTCAATAAAATACATTTTTTTAAAATTTTTTTACTGAAGGTGATGAAGATCTGAATAAAAAGAGAAGTATGTCATTTCCTGTAAGGGGGGAGGGTGTGGAGGAGGAACTAGTGTTACAAAGATTATAGAATTTTTATTTTTTAAAATTTTTAATTGATTTTGATAAAGGAAGAGAGAATCATCCATTTTGTTATTCCACTTATTTATGCATTCATTGGCTGGTTCTTTTTTTAATATATTTTTATTGATTTCAGAGAGGAAGGGAGAGGTAGAAACATCAATGATAAGAGAGGATTATTGATTGGCTGTACACTCCACACTGGGGATCAAGCCCGCAACCCTGAGCATGTCCCCTGACTGGAAATCGAATCGTGACCTCTAGTTCATAGGTCAACACTCAACCATGAGCCAGTGATGCCAGCCGGGCATCATTGATTGATTCTTATATGTGCCCTTACCAGAGATCAAACACGAAACCTTGGTACATCGGGATGATGCTCCAACCAGCTAAGCTACTTGGCCAGGGCAAGATGACAAATTAAAAAAAAATTTTTTTTAATTGATTTAAGAGAGGACCAGGAGAGAGAGAGAGAAACATCGATGATGAGAGAGAATAATTGATCAGCTGCATCCTGCATGCTCCCCCACTTGGGTGGAGTCCGTAACCTGGGCATGTGCCTTGACCAGGAATCAAACCACAACCCCCTTGTTCATAGGTTGTCACTCAACCTCTGAACTGTACCAACGGAGCAAGATGACAGAATTTTAAAATTAACATGTTGATTTTTTGCAATTTCCAAACTAATTCTACCTGGATTTACTTTTTTAACGTGACGTGTTGAATGTAGAGTAGCTTTAAAGAGTAAATGAAGTCGAAACCAGTTTGGCTCAGTGGATAGATCGTCGGCCTGCGGACTGAAAGGTCCCAGGTTCGATTCCGGTCAAGGGCATGTACCTTGGTTGCGGGCACATCCCCAGTGGGGGAGGGGTGTGCAGGAGGCAGCTGATCGATGTTTCTCTCTCATTGATGTTTCTAACTCTATCTCTCTCTCTTCCTCTCTGTAAAAAAATCGATAAAATAAAAATAAATAAAAGAGTAAATGAAGCCAGCCTGAGAGGAGAGATTTCATCCTTGAATGGGACAACATTCAAGACCCAGTTACAAACAGGAGAACTCAAGGAACTCAAGGGGCATTCCTAGAGCACCCAACTCAGGAGATCTAAGAATGCACCACTAGTTCCCACAAAACACCTACTATATAAGACCACTCCACGCAGACTGGGAAGCATAAAAGTTTGATTTAATGCAAAGAGTAAATGAAGCCTGGCACGTGGCTCAGTTGGTGGAGTGTCCCATATGCCAAGAGGTTGCAGGTTCAATCCCTGGTCAGGGCACATACAGAAGGTAACCTCCCTCCCCCCTCTCTCTCCCTTCATTCTCTCTCTCTAATATATATATATCCATCCTTGGGTGAGGATTTTTTAAAAAGAATAAAAGATAAATGAGGAAAAAAACATTTTTTTTCAAGATAAGAAAATGATCAAAATCTTCTGTATTGAGAAATTAAGCAGTAAAACCAAGAACTTGAGAGAATGTGAATTACATTGCTGCTGGAAGTATTAACCACTTTGGATAACATTTTGGTATTTCATTTAAAAGTTGAACATTGGGCCCTAACCGGTTTGGCTCAGTGGATAGAGCGTCGGCCTGCACACTGAAAGGTCCCAGGTTCGATTCCGGTCAAGGGCATGTACCTTGGGTGCAGGCACATCCCCAGTAGTGGGTGTGCAGGAGGCAGCTGATTAATGTTTCTCATCGATGTTTCCAACTCTCTCTCTTCCTCCCTCTTTGTAAAAAATCAATAAAATATATTTTAAAAGAAAATAAAGTGGTATTTTTAAAAAAGGTTGAACATTAAAATTCAACCATACCATTCTAATATGCCCAAAGAAACTTGCACATGAATGCTTCATTCATAAAATAGTACACCTTGTTCACAAAATGGTACAACTTGTTTCACCACTGATTGGATACTATGAGATTTTCTAAATGAATTACTTCACAGCAATAAAAATGAAAACTATAGCTACATGCAAGAACCTGGAGAAATCTTGAAAATTTAATGTTAGGTGAAAAAGTAAATTCCATAAGGCTACATAGATATAGTACAATATTTTTATATATCTGAAAAAGCAGGGGTTTTTTTTATACAACTAAATATGTTTATGACTTAGCAATTGTACTTTTAAGCACTTAAAAAAAAACTTAGGTTCACCTGTACATGAATGTTCATAGAAGCTTTATTCATAGAAGGCAAAAACTGAAAACAAACCATATGTCTCCAATGGATGAATAGTTAAAGCATGGTATATCCATACCATGGAAGACTACTCAGCAATAAAAAGAAATGACTTGCCCTAACCGGTTTGGTTAAGTGGATAGAGCGTCGGCCTGCGGACTGAAGGGTCCCATATTCAATTCCGGTCAAGGGCATGTACCTTGGTTGTGGGTACATCTCCAGTAGGAGGTGTGCATGAGGCAGCTGATCAATGTTTCTCATCGATGTTTCTGACTCTATCCCTTTCCCTTCCTCTCTGTAAAAAAAAAAATCAATAAAAAATATATATTTTTAAAATGGCTTATTGATGAATGCAACAATTTGTATCTTGAGAAAATTATACTGAGTGAAAATAATCTTCAAAGATTACATACTATGTAATTCCACTAATTTAACATTCTGCTTGTTTGTTTTTTAAGAGAGGGGAAAGGAGAGAAATATCAATTTTTTAAAATATATTTTATTGATTTTTTTTACAGAGAGAGAGGGTTAGAAACATCAATGGAAAAGAAACACCTATCAGCTGCCTCCTACTGGGGATGTGCCCGCAGCTAAGGTACATGCCTTTGACTGGAATCGATCCCTGTGAACCTTTCAGTCCACAGGCCGACACTCTATCCACTGAGCCAAACAGGTCGAAAAATATCAATTTTGTTGTTCCACTTATTTATGCATTAATTGGTTGATTTTTTTTAAAGAATTGGTGTTTTTTAAAAAATATATTTTATTGATTTTTACAGAGAGGAAGGGAGAGGGATAAAGAGCTAGAAACAGCCGAAACCGGTTTGGCTCAGTGGTAGAACATCAAGTCTGCGGACTGAAAGGTCCCGGGTTCGATTCCGGTCAAGGGCATGTACATTGGTTATGGGCATATCCCTAGTGGGGGGTGTGCAGGAGGCAGCTGGTTGGTGTTTCTCTCTCATCGAGGTTTCTAGCTCTCTATCTCTCTCCCTTCCTCTCTGTAAAATATCAATAAAATATAATTTTTAAAAAAAAGAGCTAGAAAAATCGATGAGAGAGAAACATCAACCAGCTGCCTCCTGCACCCCCCCCACCGGGGATGTGCCCAAAACCAATGTACATGTTCTTGTTCGGAATCGAACCTGGGACCTTCCAGTCCACAGACCTACGCTCTATCCACAGCCAAACCAGTTTTGGCAATTGGTTGATTCTTGAATGTAACCTGATGGGATGATACCTGCAACTTTGGCTTATCAGGATGACTATCTAACCAGAGCTATCTGGCCAGGGCTAATTTTACATTCTTGAAAAGACAATAAGAGATGGAGAACAGATTAGTGGTTGCTAATGGTGAGCGAGAAATAAAGGGAAGGACTGTGGCTGCAAAAGTGTACAGCATGGAGAATAATCCTGGTGGTGAAACTGCTCTATGGTAGTGGTTACATGAATCTGATTAAGCCGCATAGAACTAAAGACATACCCAAATAAGTGCATGTAAAACTGGTGACATTTTAATAAGTCAACAGATAATGTTAATTTTCTGATTATGAGATTGTATTGTAGATATGCAAAGTATAGAGAATACTGCGTGAAGCATCTAGAGATCAGTTATATTTTACAACTATTATTATATAAATATAAATCTACAATTATTTCAGAAGTATTTTTTAAGAAATAAGGCCCTAAACCCTAAATTGTGTCCTGAGAAAGAGATTTGGGAGGCCATGGGTAATATGCCATAATTTTCTTTAAAAATAATAAGGGAAGCCCTGGCCGGTTTGGCTCAGTGGGGTCCCAGGTTCGACTCTGGCCTAAGGCAAATGCCTGGGCTGCAGACTCAATCTCCAGAAGGGGGGTGCAGAAGGCAGCCAATCAGTTATTCTCTCTCATCATTGATGTTTCTATCTTTCTTTCTCTCCCTTCCTCTCTGAAGTCAATAAAAGAAATATATAAATATATATATATATATATATATATATATATATATATATGTATGTATGTATGTATTTTAAAGAATGAAAGACTAAGAGGTTTAATGACTTGCTGAAGGTCACATACCAAGCATGTAGCAGAGATGGGAATCAAACCCAGTTCTGTCTAGCTTCAAAACACATGTTTTTTTTCTTTGAGACATACATTTTAAAAATTGTCCTCATCTGCAGGGGCTGCCAAAAATTGAAAGAATAAATTATAGTAAAAGAGTAAAAGAAATACCACAAGGTTAGTTGAACTTGATCTGGCTAATGTAAGGAGTGACATGGGGTTAAGTACCTGCTCTGTCACTAACTCGTTTTGTGGTCTCTGACAAGTCACATAACTTTCTGAGCCCAGGTTTCTCTGGTTGTTAAACGAGGATAATCCTAGTTATAAAGACAAGATGAAACAATACAAATTCCTGACACATAGAAGGCATTGGATAAGATAGGATTATTTAAAGTATCTGGCTAGGAAACAAATGGGTCATCTCTCTGTGTTGTTTACACCTTAGCCTTTCTTTCTTTGGCTCATGAGACATCGAAGGTCTCCAGAGGCTTAAGCAAAGATCATTTAAAGGAGTTAGTTTCAAAAAGTGTGTCTAGAAAGTACTTTTGCCTGAGGATAAGCCATTTTTAGGAAGCTTCTTGAGTTTTCCCCCATTACATCCTGTTTCTAGCTCTGCAAGAGAAGTGAAACTAAGGAGAGAAAAACAAAACTGAAAAAGAAAAAAAAGATCAGGTAACTGAATATCAGAGACACCCACCAAGCCCTTTTATTTCCTTTAGCTGCATAACAGTGTCTGAGGTTAAAAATTGTACTTCCCAAAATTTTACAAAATAAGCTTTTTCTTGTTTAAAAAAAAACACCTACCACTGACACACACATGCCATTGAGAGGCAATAATAAAAGTATGAGGTTTGAAGTTAGAGAAAGCCTGGGTTTTAATCTTTACTCTGGAACTTGAATTTCAGAGAGGAAAGGTAAGGGGGAGAGAAGGGGAGAGAAATATCAACGATGAGAGAGGATCGTCTGTGGTTGCCTCTTGCAGGCTCCCTTCTGGGGATCAAGCCTGAAACACCGGGCATGTTCCCTGACGGGGACTCAAACCGTGACCTCCTGTTTATGGGTCGATGCTCAACCATTGAGCCACACTGGCTGGACTAATTTATCAATTTAACTTTTCTGAGTTTGTTTCCTCAATTATAAAATGGGGATTGTACCAGCCTCTTCACTGAGTTAATTTTTAGGATAAGTGAGGTAATATTGTACAGTGTTTGATACATAGTAGACATTGAATACATGTTTAGTCCTTCCACTTCCAAACATGGAAGATGACCCTTCTTGAAGACTCGAGTTGCCCCTTAGTGTTTTGCTTTCTAGGCTAACCTCCTCTGATTCTTTTATCCTTTTTTAATTTAATAATATGTTTTCATTTTTATTGATATTAGCGGGGAAGGGAGAGGGATATAGAAACATCGAAGAGAGAAAAATTAACATCAATTCATCAGCTGCCTCCTGCACACTCCCCTGCTAAAGATGGAGCCTGCTGTTCCGGGCCTGTGCCCTGACAGGGTATCGAAATAGCGACCTCTCGGTGCATAGGTTGACACTCAATCACTGAATCACACCAGCCGGAGTCTTATCTTTCCAGTTTTGTTTTATTTAAGTCATTGTTCTCTGAATTTTCAAAAAATGCTTTCCTATTAAAAATTGTGAGATAAATTGGACAAAGAGATTCTCTAGTATCTGACTAGTACAAAATTTAGCAGAAGGATCCATGTAGAAAAGCTTTAAATTCACAGGCTGCATTACATTGCATATGAACAAACCTACTGGGTTCAGTTTTTATAGTCCTGTTTCCTGTAAGCAGTACAGATTAATTGACTTTTGAATCTTCGTGCCCTAACCAAGTAAAGTTTCTGGAAAGGGTTATAAAGTACAATTGAAGGCCCTAACTAGATGGTAGCAATTAAGAAACACTGAGGGCCGAAACTGGTTTGGCTCAGTGAATAGAGCGTCAGTCTGTGGACTGAAAGGTCCCAGGTTCGATTCCGGTCAAGGGCATGTATCCCCAATGGGGTGTGTGCAGAAGGTGACTGGTCGATGATTCTCTCTCATCGATGTTTCTAACTATTCCCTCTCTCTCTTCCTCTGTAAAAAATCAATAAAATATATTTAAAATTAAAAAAGTAACACTGAGGTACATAGATAAAATGAAGTATGGCATTTATACCTTTAGAACTTTTTTTTAATGTATTTTTATTGATTTCAGAGAGGAAGAAGAGGGAGAGAGATAGAAACTTCAATGATAAGAGAACCATTGATTGGCTGTCTCCTGCATGCCCCTCATTGGGGATCAGGCCCACAATGGGGATTGGGCTCACAATCCAGGCATATTCCCTTGACTGGAATCGAACCTGGGACCCTTCAGTCCAAAGGCTGACGCTCTATCCACTGAGCAAAACCAGCTAGGGCCCCTTAGAACTTTACAGGATTGAGTACGGAGTTTTCCAGCCTAAAAACTCAATGTATTCAGAGACGATGGTAGGCTCAAAACTAGTGACTACAAAAAGTTAATATTAGCAGTCAGTGGAAAGGGGTGGAGGTTACCACCAGTTAAACAGCAAACAAATGAGATGTTGAATGAAGCATTTAGTCTGTTCTGTTCATTATAAGGTCAGATTTGTTTTCTATTCCGAGCAGTGAAAATAGGCACTCCCATTTACAGTTCTTCTCATAGGAGTAAATGTTTAGTTAAGGATACTTAGAATATGATTAGCAGTTTTAATTGTCAGAAAGGAAGGGAGTATGTGCTCTAGGATATAAGTGGGTCATTTAGCTCACTGTATACTTTAACATCTGAAATTAGGCTTTTTAATAAACAGGAAGTTTCTGTTTGAAATCCTGAATTCTTAGGAAGTCTGTGAGTGTCAAAGTAACTTTCCTTCTTCATCTGTGTACTTCACAGTTGGACTTAGTCTAAACACTTTTTAAAACTGTCAAAATTTTAGATTTGCAGAATGTCTTTGAAGTAGTATATTTTTATGCCAAACCGGGTTTTCAAAGTGTGTGGTCCCTAGACCAGCAACATCAACATCACCTGGTAACTTGTTAGAAATGCAAATTCCAAACACAAATCCCAGATTGGGGTTCTGGCTCAGCAGTCTTGTTTAATAAGCCCCCCCAGGTGATTCTGATGCATACTGAAGTTTGAGAACCCTTGCCTTAAAATTACAGAAGATAGAAACACTGTGGAAATATTATATAAGGAGAACATTTTGTTATTTAGAATGTCACACTGATTTTAGGGAATATAATTATTTTTTTGAGGAGGAGAAATATTGATTGTTTGCCTCCCACATGTGCCCTGACCAGAAAGAAACCAAACCAGTGACTTTCAGTGTATGGAATGATGCTCAACCAACTGAGTCACACTGGTGGGGGGCGGGGGGGGGATATAAATTGTTTTACTGTTCTCAGTGCATCATAGAACCTTTTAATTGCTATCCATTACCTACACACACTGCCCCCATCTCTATTAGTATTCCTATCCTAGCACTTAACTATACTTCATTGCTAACTTCATTAACTGAGAACTCCAATATATAAACACTAGAGGCCCAGTGCACAAAATTAACGCACAGAGGGATGTGTGCCTCAGCCCAGCCTGCACCCTCTCCAATCTGGGACATCCTTCTCACAATCCAGGACTGCTGGCTCCCAACTTCTCACCTGCCTTCCTTCCTGATTGCCCCTAACTGCTTCTGCCTGCCAGCTTGATCACCCCCTAACCCAGGGGTGGACAAACTTTGACTCGAGGGCCAAAATGGGTTCCTAAACTGGACCAGAGGGCCAGAACAAAAGCATGGATGGAGTGTTTGTGTGAATTAATATAAATTCAAAGTAAACATCATTACATAAAAGGGTACGGTCTTTTTGGTTTTTTTTTAATTCAATAGTTTTACTCATCAGATCCGGCCCACAGGCTGTAGTTTGCCCAGCCCTGCCCTAACCACTCCCCTGCCAGCCTGATTGCCCCCAACTTCCTTCTTCTGCTGGCCTGGTTCCTCCCAACTGCTCTCTTGTGATGGCCATCTTGTGTTCACATGGGGGCAGCCACCTTGTGTGTTGGAGTGACAGTCAATTTGCATATTACTAGATATTTTATTAGATAAGATAGAGGCCTGGGGCATGGGTGGGAGCCTACTGGTTTGTCCTGAAGGGTGTCCCATATCAGGGTAGGGGTTCCCCTGGGGCGTGAGGCAACCTGGGCGAGGGGCCTGTGGTGGTTTGCAGGCCAGCCACGCCCCTTGGCAACCCAAGCAGAGGCCCTGGTATCTGGGATTTATTTATCTTCTATAATCGAAACTTTGTAGTCTTGAGTGGATGCCAGGGCTGACCAAGAAGCTTGGCTTCCTCCATTGCTGGGGAAACCCAAGCCTCCTGCTCACTACATGCTGCAGCCATCTTGGTTGGGTTAATTTGCATACTTGATCCTGATTGGCTGATGGGTGTAGCAGAGGTGCAGTAAATTTGCATTTTTCTCATTTATTGTAGATAGTGAAGTTGGGGACTATATCTGACTTGTTCTGTTGTATCTCCTATACTTTATAGCAGAAGTGAGGAACCATTTTTCTGCAAGGGCCATTTGGATATTTATAACATAATTCCTGGACCATACAAAATTATCAACTTAAAAATTAGCTTGCTATATTTGGTCAAACATTTAATAACTCACCCCTAATGCCTTGGCAGGGCCAGACCAAATGATTTCCTGGGCGGGACATTCCCCACCTCTGCTTTATAGGATAGGTACCTGGCCCTTAGTAAGTCTCACATATATGTTGTTAATGATTATACCTGTTTCTCTCCTTTCTTTCATCTGCCTTTTTTAAAAGAAACACTCAAAGAATGGGATGGATGGAGTTCCCTAATGATAGGAAATAATTTTGGATGCCAAGATTCTGATGAAACTGTCTTAACCTGCGAATTGACTGAATTTGGGCTAGCTAATGTTGATAATTCTCAAGAAATGGGCTTTAATTAGCATGTGTACATATGTTATTTTATTCTGTTTTTATAGCAACCTCATGAAGTAGCTGTCACCTCCATTTTATAAATGAGGAAACTAAAAATCAGGGCAATTAAATAACTTGCAAAGCTCACACAATTAGTGAATAGCAGAGTAAGAAGCGGATCTTTCACCCTAGCCCAAGGATGGGCAAACTTTTTGACTCGGGGGCCACATGGGTTGTTAAACTGGACCGAAGGGCCGGAACAAAAGCAACCTGACCATGCTGGCACTCTCATCTTGGGCTGCTGGTGAAGGAGCGGAGGAGAAAGCAAGAGAACCCTCCACTCTTTCGGTCCGCGGGCCAGATAGAACAGCCGAACAGGCCGCATCTGGCTCGTGGACCATAGTTTGTGCACAGCTGCCCTAGCCTGTTTGGCTCAGTGAATAGAGCATCAGCTTGTGGACTGAAGGGTCCCAGGTTCGATTCTGGCCAAGGGCATGTACCTTGCTTCTAGACACATCCCCAGTAGGGGGTGTGCAAGATGCAGCTGATTGATGTTTCTAACTCTCTATCCCTCTCCCTTCCTCTCTGTAAAAAATTAATAAATATATATATTTTTTAAAGAACCAGGTCTTTCAAACTCAAGTACTACTACTGTCCATAGTACTGCTGTCACTGGAATTTTAACAGGACTCTACTGTATATTTAAATTATTGATTTTTATTTTTTCATCAAGATAAGACTTTGTACTTTTTCTTTTTTTAAATATATATTTTATTGATTTTTTACAGAGAGGAAGGAGAGAGAGATAGAGAGTTAGAAACATTGATGAGAGACATCAATCAGCTGCCTCTTGCACACCCCCCACCGGGGATGTGCCCGCAACCAAGGTACATGCCCTTGGCCGGAATCGAACCTGGGACCTTTCAATCCGCAGGCCAACGCTCTATCCACTGAGCCAAACCGTTATCCGCTGTACTTTTTCTTGATGAAGATTTTTGTTTTTATTGTCTTAGTTTATCCTTTTTTCCTCATCTCTCCCCATTAGTGTTTTGTTAAATCTCTTTATTTTAAGAAACATTTGAATGTCTGATGTAGAGACATTCAAGTGACAGTTAAAGAGCAAACTGCTCTCACTAGGAGCAGGCTTTGGGTTTTCTGGTCAACTTAAGCTTTGGTGCTTTTAGTTACTCTCTCTGAAATTAGCACATTCATCTGAACTATTTTGTGTAATTACATGGTATTTCATGTTACTGCTTTATGCAGACTTAGAAATTTACCTTTATTCACCAGAGCAAAACTCAGTTAAATTCTATTTCTTTTATTCAGAAATTGAGAAGATTCAGAAGGGGCTTTCAAAGAAGGACGATGAGGAGAATTACTTGGATTTATTTTCTCATAAGAACATGAAGCTGAAGGAGCGAGTACTGATACCTGTCAAGCAGTACCCCAAGGTAAGACACAAAGTGCCTCCTTTCTCTGAGTTGTCTTTGTAGGTATGAGTCATGGGCTCTAACAACCACTTCCAGAGACTGTGGTGCATCAGAAACTTACGCCTTTGAAGTTTCTCTTCCATACGTGCATACTTGTTTCTGGCAGTTAAAACAAGTAAATCCATACAAATTGGATAGCTAGCTATAGCCAGGAAAGAAATGCAGTCATCTTATTAAAAAGAGTTTCTCAAATGTTTGTTCCAGTTCAAAGTTCAAAGAAAAATATTTGAAACCTAAAGAGTTATTCTATCAAAAGATTTCTTAATATGAAATCAAAATGAAGAAGTTATAACATAAATCCTTGAAAAGGTGAGGTTAACTTTACTTTTTACTCAAAGTTTTACTTTATGTAAAAATGCTTTCTCTACCTACTCTTCTTCTTTTTTTAAGGAAAGCAATTAGTTATATTTAGTTTACAACAAAACAGCACTAAACAAGTATTCCATGTGTCTGTTCTGAGGTAACCCTTAAAAATGTTTATGTATGTTCAAGTACTAGGGGTTGCAGTGTGATACTACATCTGAAATCCCAAAATCAACTCTAGGAACTACCACTTTCATAACCTTAGGCTAATCACTTCATTACTGCAACCTCAGTATATCCTTTGGTAAAATGGAAATGAAACTACCTGTTTTATAGGGTTGCTGAGATCACATGAAATAGTACATGTGGAAATGTTTCATAGGAGTATGAATATTTAGAAATCTGTTTTTATTTTCTTGTCAGTTCAATTTTGTGGGGAAGATCCTTGGACCACAAGGGAATACTATCAAGAGACTGCAAGAAGAGACTGGTGCAAAGATCTCTGTGTTAGGAAAGGGCTCAATGAGAGACAAAGCCAAGGTAAGCTCACTTAGTAAAGCAAGATGACACCCTAATGCAGACATGTCAATCTCAAAGGCTAACATTGGCAAAATAAAAACCGTGTAAGTTTATGTGGGCCACAAAAAATAAACGCTTTGATTTTCATAGAAATGTAGGTTTATTCTAATAGAGACTTGCTGAATACAAAGGGCTGAAATAAATGAGTAATCATTAACATAAATAATAGAACATTTTAATAAAAATTAATATTATTTCTTGAACATTAACTTAACAGACACTGAATAATTGCACAAATTAATAAGCATAACGCAAATAAACCTATTTTTCTTGTTCTGCAAAAGTGAAATATTCCCTGTTGCACACACCAAACAACTCATTACAAGACTAATGGCATGGCAATCAGCTGCTAAAATATTCTCTACTAGTATTAGTAGAGAGAAATGGTGAGCCTTGCAAGTAAGGCGTGTAAGGGAAATGAATGCAACACAATTATAGTAATTCGTCATTAGCAAACATTGAAGTTCTTTATTAAAAACTAGAGGGCTGGTGTGTGAAATCGTGTGAGACCCAGACCTGCCACGTCTCAGACCTGCTCTACTCAAGCCGTGAGTCCCAGCCAGTGAGAGGTGCCCCATGCACCTCCTGGTGACTGGTTGTTTGGTCGTTCCGCCATTACAGCATCATGACCACAGGTCTTTTATGATATAGACTAGAGGCCCGATGCACAAAATTTGTGCATGGGAAAGGGGGAGTGTCACTCAGCCTACCCTGTACCCTCTCCAATCTGGGACATCTCTCTCACAATCCAGGACTGCTGGCTCCCAACCGCTCACCTGTCTGCCAGCCTAATCACCCCTTAACCACTCCCCTGCCAACCTGATCAATGCCTAACTGCTCTTCTGCCAGCCCAATTGCCCCTTACTGCCCTCCCCTGTCAGCCTGGTCAACCCTTACTGCCCTTCCCTGCCAGCCTGTGGTCACCCCTAACTGCCCTTTCCTGCTGGCCTAGTTGCCCCCAACTGCCCTCCCCTGCAGGCCTGTTCCCTCCCAACTGTCCTCCCCTGCAGGACTGGTCCCTCCCAACTGCCCTCCCCTGAAGGCCTGCTTGCCCCCAACTGCCCTCCCCTGCAAGCCTGGTCTCCCCCCAACTGTCCTCCCCTGCAGACCTGATTGCCCACAACTGCCCTCCCCTGCTGGCCATCTTGTGTCCACATGGGGGTGGCCATCTTGTGGGTTGGAGTGGTGGTCAGTTTGCATATTATCTCTTTATTATATAGGATGATGTATAACAGAATATTATAAAATTAAGTTACAAAATTTTTATTAAAATGTTTCTTACATACTCTCATATTGGCTAGGCCGCAAAAATATTCATTATGGGCTGAATGCAACCTGGGGGCCACGAGTTTGACATGCTTACTCTAATGCCTTGTATCCCAGTGTCCAGTATGTCCTTATGGAAGCTAGCACTTGTATATGTACAGAATATGACTCCGTTAAATATGTATTGTATGTAAGAGATTGTAGATGAAGGTAGTTTACTTCTTGGTAACCCTGAGTCTAGATGTGCCCAAGTGATTGTTTTTGTGTGTTTTTTCTGACTTTTGACTTTATAGTAATGGAAACAGCAGTGGAATTAGAAAATGACATTAGAAAGCTTATCTATGAAAACTTGGAAGGGATGCTGTGCTGAAACTTACCGAGACTAAAAACACATCCTCTTTCCAGTAACATGGAAAAGTGAGAGCACTAGTGTACATGCAGGCAAGACTGAAGATTAGTTGTCTGGTTTGTTTTTATAGCCAGTTCAAATTCGAGGCCTGCTAAAAGAAGGTATTCCAACAGGAGCCATGAGTAATCCTGACAACAAAACCTAACGCTTATTTATTTTTGTGCCATGGTCCCATACATGTATTCTTTGTAAGTGGCAAGAAGCTTCCCACCAAAACAGAATAGTCCTAGCCTTCTAGGGTCAGGTTTTAATGAGACATACCTGCTGTACCTACGTGATGAGCGTTGTTCTCTCAGGCCCTTTTCTTTTGTCCATTCTCACTTCCCATTAGAAGAATGTAGTTAGGGCTGAAGTATATAATTCTAGCTAATGAAATTTACATGAGATTTTCTTCTCTCTGTCCTAATTTCTTTCTTCCCCAGAACTCCCCAGGCCATGTGAGCACATAGGAAGGGTTGGTGATTAACAGCTCTACCTGGAATTTAAAAGCACTTGCTTGGCAATGAATGAATGAGTCAGTCAGGTTGGCAAACAGTGTAGAGATTCCTCAAAAAATTAAAAATAGAGCTGCCATGCACAATTTCACTTCTGGGTATTTACCCAAAGAAAACAGAAACACTAATTTGCAAAGATATATGTAGCCCTATGTTCATTGTAGCATTACTAGTAATAGCCAAGATATGGAAGCAACCTAGATGTACATCAGTAGATGACTGGATAATGGATAGTGGGTGTGTGCTGGAATATTATTCCTCAATTTAAAAAAAAAAAAAAAAGATGAAATCTTGTCATTTGAACAACATGATGGACCTAGAGGGTATTATCCTAAGTGAAATAAGTCAGACAGAAAAAGACAAATGTAGGATCTCATTTATGTGATTCTTAAAACACAAAATAAATGAATAAACAAAACAAGTTTTTTTTTAAAAGGAAAAAGAAAGGGAAAGAAAAAGAAAGAAACCTGGAAATAAGAGATTTTGGGATTTGCAGAACAAGACTTTAAAATAGTTGTTATACATATAAATTTGTTCAGGGATGTAGAGGAAAAATAATTAGGAGAGAGATGGAATGTATAGAATATGAAAATGTAATAGCTGAAATGCAAATTTCATTGGACTAGCATACTACAATGTAAGACACAGAAAAAGAAAAAAGAAGAGGGTTGTAAATCAGAGAACTTAAAGGCAGGACTATTCAGGCCAAAGTAAGAAGATAAAAAGGACTAAGAGAAAATGAACAGAGTCTTTGTTGCCTGTGGAACATTATTGTGCAATCTAACATTTTGTGCAATTGTTCCAGGAGGGGAGTCGGGCAGAAAACAATTTAAGGAAAATATTAAAAAGAAATAAATGTTTGGCAATGAATCAGGGATTGGCAAACACCTGTTGTCTGAATAGAGCCTGGAATTAAGTTTGTCTTTTTTATACCTTCTAATAAGAGCTCCACCAGGGATTTAAAACAAGACCAATTGTAGGTTTATCAGGTTGTGTAAATTACTCTTCTCCAGAGCTTGTTTTACTTTTTCCTTATGCTTTACTGTGTTCCTTAGATGTTACAGTTATTTCCTGCTGTTTCTTTGACCTTGAAGTTAGAGGTGTCATTAAATCCCTAGTCTGTGATGTGACGTTTTGTTTTCATTTTTCCACAGGAAGAAGAACTGCGCAAAGGTGGAGACCCCAAATATGCACATTTGAATATGGATCTGCATGTCTTCATTGAAGTCTTTGGACCTCCTTGTGAGGCTTATGCTCTTATGGCACATGCTATGGAGGAAGTCAAGAAGTTTCTCGTACCAGTAAGGAAATCTATATCCTGTATCTTTTGAGCAAGAGAGAACTGGATTTTGTGCTGTTGCTAAGGCAGTGGTTCTTAACCAGGGTCTGTGCATAACCTAAAATTGTATACCCAATTCTGCACTTAGTTTATTTTCCTGAGGTGGTCCTTTAACTTGTACCAAGTGCCCCAGGCCACTCTACTCATCCTGGTGTAATGTGGTTTTAGTTGTAATCAGTATCTTAGGTCCACAGCATGTCTGGCATTTTAACATCTGGTTAGCAAAGATTTAACAGTTTCTTCACTGAGCTAAGTATTTTGGTGCTAGTGTGGAACCAGGAAAGTGACTCAAGGGTTTGTGTTTTAGACTTTACAGAGTCTAGAGCAGGGGTGGGCAAACTTTTTGACTCAAGGGCCACAATGGGTTCTTACACTGGACCAGAGGGCCAGAACAAAAGCAACCTGACCATGCTGGCACTCTCATCTTGGGCTGCTGGTGAAGGAGCAGAGGAGAGAGCAAGAGAACCCTCCGCTCTTTCGGCTCCGCGGGCCGTAGTTTGCCCACGGCTGGTCCGAGGATAAAAAGTGAGAAGCTTCTTAGTATCCAATCTTAATGGATTAAATTTGACCTGAGTGTGTTCTAGGCTTTTTGTCCTGGAGGAGTTTACTCAAGTAGAGTTTGCTTAGAAAGAGACCTGATTATTATAGGCTTGACTGTTGATATTAAACAGATTGGTGTGCAGCTCCTTTGAGAATGTAATTGAGGCCCAATAAGAGTTAGAACAGACAAGGTTACCTGTCTTGCTTATCAAGACACCTGGTCAGAGGGTCCATTCTTTGAATTAATAGAAAATGGTGCAATTTGTACCTTTTAGTAAGGCTTGGTAATTACTAGAATTAACATACTACTATTTAATATTTAATAACCAAGGTTGAATCTGGAATCTTAGAAAGCATTTGCAGTACTATACAACTAGAAGTGAGTAAGCATCATATTTTTATTATTAAAACTGAAGGGGGTAACTACAGTTCTTGGTTTTCTTGACTGTGTAAAATGAGGGAATTAGAACAAAATGTGGCACGGCCTGTGTGGCTCAGTGGTTGAGCGTTGACCTATGAACCAGGAGGTCACAGTTCTATTCCAGTTATACTTCATTTTCATATTTTTCTACTCACAAACATTTTGTAGGCTCCTAAAAGTAGCCCATAGCCTTGATACTGTGTTCTTAGATCCCATAGAATAAGCAGCCTCTACGTTGCTGGGTCTGTCCCCACTAGGGGGCATGCAGGAAGCAGTTGATCATCATTGATGTTTCTATCACTATCTCCCTCTCCCTTCCTCTCTAAAATCAATTTTTTAAAAGTAAATTTTTAAAGAGAGAACTAAATGAGGTATTCAGAAGATGTGAGAACTCTTAGAGCAAAAATTTATTAGCATTGTGTACCTATAATGCTGAGTTCCAAGGATTCCAATACTGTCTCAAATATTTCAGCAGCTGCTTTGTTTCCAAGTACCTTGTCTTCGTTAGAATGTTCAACATGAAACAGCCAAATTTAAATATCCTGGAGAAAAACCCAGAGTTGGTCAATTTTTCCTTAAGGGAATTCTTTTGACTCTTTTTGAGGTGTTGTATTGAAGCATCCTGAGCCAATCCAGTTTCTGAACGGGACTACAGAGTGCCCATCCCCTCTTTATCATTGGTCTCAGCATATTTCTCAAAAGGAATAGGCTTACAAGACTTCCCATGTAAGTGGATCATCAAATAAGATTCCTGCCAGGGAGATCTGGGTTTCCTCAGTGTTGATGTGGCATTTGGGAGACTCTAAACAGATTGGCTGTCTATGGTCACTTGATTCCCCAGTGTGAGTCTTAAGCAGCAGTAATGTGTAAGGTAGGAGGATGAGGTAAAAAGCTATAGAGGGGCATCTGTGGTGATTAGAATTTTATATTCTTGAAACTTTATCCACCTGGACTGTATAAAAATGCATGTATATTAAGACTGAATGGCTTTTATAAAGCAATATGTGAAAAGATTTGCAGATGACTCAATTCTTCCCTCTTGTAAAGGAAAAAGAATGAGCCTATTTTTGCACCTATTACCAGAGTTGTACATTTCCCCCTTGGAGCTATTAACTGTATCAGAGAGACTTTCGGGACAGTAGGTAGACCACTGGACTGGGAGCTTTATCTGCATCATCTTGAACAAGTTACTATTTCACTTTTTTGAGCTTTATTCATCTCAAACATATTGTTAAGTAACTGGTAAGTGCCTGTGTCTAAAGTTACAAAAATGGCTCCTGGGAGTTCACATTCTAGTGAGAAAGACAGACCAGCAATTCTAAAATGATGTGGTTACTGCTCTGGTAGAGAAAATCAACATAGTGTCATGGGAAAAGAAGAGGGACTGGCGGGTAGCATCAAGTAAAAGTTTTCCAAAAGAGGTAATATTTTAGATTGTCTTGTAAGAGTGGGTTAAAGTCCCTCAGGTAGGCAAGAAAAGGACATTATAGTTTTAACTAGAGGCCCAGTGTACAAATTCGTGCATGGGTGGGGTCTGGCTGCCCTCCCCATCAGGGTGGGAGGGGGCAATAAGGGGTGAGATCAACTCCGGTTAGCGGGGGTGGGCAGAGTTGGCCCGCTGGCCCCACCCCCTGGTCAAACTCCCAGTTGAGGAGACAATTTGCATATTAGCCTTTTATTATATAGGATGATTCAAAGCCTAGATTCTGAATTCACATCTGGAGTCGGCCACTTAGTAGTTCTATGTCTATTTACTTAAGGGTTGTTTTGAAGATTAAATTGAAAAGTCTATATAAAGCTTATTATTTAATACCTGATACATACAGCATAATTTATAAGGTAGTGGCTTTTATTATTCTAGGAAAAAGAAACTATTTGCAAGAATGGATGTGTAAGAGTATGCCAGAATCTGACCTACAGGTTGTTCAGCCTGGCTTGAAAGAAGTTATACTTAGGATGGAAGTGATGATCTGGAGAGCTAGGCAGGAACCACCACATCATGAAGAGCTATGATCTATAATAATAAAAGTATAATTTAGAAATAGATCAAAGGACCCAACAGTAGAACAACAGTCCAGACCACCTTCCGGATGACCACGCTATGACACGCACTGGCACCAGGCCAGCCAAAGCAGGTGTGATGCGATTAGTCGGGGAGCCCCGCTGTTGCCCCACGATTGTCCCACAGAGGTAGGCCCAGCCAACCAGCTGGCAGGGTGATCGCCCCAAAGAGCCAAAGAGGGCGTCTCAGGCCACCGTCTGCATGGAGCCCCAGCTGGGGTGGACGGGCCTCCCTCTACTGTGTGATGGCCCCGTAGAGGGAATCCCAGGCCACCAGCCAGCAACGCTGTGGTATTGTGCAGGGCCGGCCAGTGATCATCCCACAGAGGGAGGTCCAGGCCAGCCAAGCGACCGCACCCCACACTTGTCACAGCAGAGGGAGGTGACCGGTGTTCGGGAAGGGAGGGCAGCACCACACAGATGGCAGCAGTGGAGGCAGGACCAGCTGCTGGCAACCAGGGGAAGGAAAGCTCTGATAGGCCCTGATCACTGGCAAGGCCTAGGGACACCTCCCTCTTCTCCCCCCCCCCCCCCCCCCCGCTCCCATGCACGGATTTTATGCACTGGGCCTCTAGTATTTTAATAAAGATAGGTACTTTTCTCAAAGAGGTAACAGCAGGCTGCCATTTTACTTCAGAGAATGAATGATCTCTTATACTTCATCTGGGCTTTCTAATTTGTTCTTATCATTCAAGGCTCATGTGGGCTAGACAACTTCCCAGCAAAATTTGGAGATGTTACACAGCAATCCCTCTATTACCTTTCATTTACAGGATATGATGGATGATATCTGTCAGGAGCAGTTTCTAGAGCTGTCCTATTTGAATGGAGTACCAGAGCCCTCTCGAGGACGTGGGGTGCCAGTGAGAGGCCGGGGGGCTGCCCCTCCTCCTCCACCTGTCCCCAGGTAAAAATAATGTAAACAACCAGAAATAGGATGTAAATTTGACCGCTAATACCATCTCCCTCTTTTTGGTGCTCTTCTCTCCAGCTTAGAATGAGTCTTATATCCTACATTGAGTAGAATTCTAGCTCTTGAGCATTTTGGCCATAGTCAAGTATAGCAGTCTTTCTGAAACTTTTGGTCTTTTAATTATGGACACCTATAGCATTTTTATTTTTTAAATATATTTTTATTGATTTCAGAGAGGAAGGGAGAGGGAGAGAGGTAGAGAAAAGCATCATTGATGAGAGAGAATTATTAATCTGTTGCTTCCTGAATGCCCCCACTGGGGGGTCAAGCCAGCAACCCAGGCATGTGCCCTGACTGGGAATTGAACCATGACCTGGTTTTCATAGATCGACACTCAACCATTGAGTCATGCCAGTCGGACCAGTTATAGCATTTTTAAATGATCACTGACTTTAGCATTTTACCTATTGTTACTGATCTTTATGGAGTGTCCAGACTCTCCAAAACAGTTTATTGTGGGACCTGGGGAATCTTTCATTGTGGGTTTGTTACTTACCCATACATTCCTCTAGGTTTTAATAATAGTATTTTTAAGGCGTCATAAAATCTGGCTCGTTCCAGAATTTGCACACAAATCTGACCATATAAGTAGCCTATTTATTAAAAAATCTCTTTCAGCCGAAACCGGTTTGGCTCAGTGGTAGAGCGTTGGTCTGCGGACTGAAAGGTCCTGGGTTCGATTCCGGTCAAGGGCATGTACGTTGGTTGCGGGCACATCCCTGGTGGGGGGTGTGCAAGAGGCAGCTAGTCGATGTTTCTCTCTCATCAACGTTTCTAGCTCTCTATCTCTCTCCCTTCCTCTCTGTGAAATATCAATAAAATATATATATTTTTTAAAAATCTCTTTCAATAATAAATATAAAGTATAAAAAAGAAGAAAAAACTTAGAAAAAAAGATCTCCATTTAAAATGATGTGTTATGCCGAAACCGGTTTGGCTCAGTGGTAGAGCGTCGGTCTGCGGACTGAAAGGTCCCAGGTTCGATTCCGGTCAAGGGCGTGTACCTTGATTGAGGGCACATCCCCGGTGGGGGGTGTGCAGGAGGCAGCTGGTCGATGTTTCTCTCTCATTGACGTTTCTAGCTCTCTATCTCTCTCCCTTCCTCTCTGTAAAATATCAATAAAATATATATAAAAATAAATAAATAAATAAATAAATAAATAAATAAGTAAAATGATATGTTATGGAATCATGAACCTAAAACCTGTTTAATTTCATTAACTAGTGTCACCCCAATAAATTCAATTAAAAGTGGGGAAACTTTCTTTTTATAGGGGCCGTGGTGTTGTACCACCTCGTGGGGCTTTGGTGCGTGGCACACCAGTGAGAGGAGCCATCACCAGAGGTGCCACCGTGACTCGAGGAGTGCCACCCCCACCTGCTGTGAGGGGTGCTCCAGCACCAAGGGCACGGACAGCAGGCATCCAGAGAATACCTTTGCCTCCGCCCCCTGCACCAGAAACATATGAAGATTATGTAAGAAGTTTGAACAATGTGCCATTTCCCACTACCTAGAAGGTTGCCAAAGGAAGTTGAATGGCAGGGCCTTGGCCCTTGATGTAGGTGTCAGGGATTGCCTGTAAGACTCAGAATCTGCTCTTTTCTCTTGCAGTGAATGTTAACTTAGGAGAAGATTTTTCCATTGTAAGCATGGTTTGCTGCCATATGTATGTTGATTAAACAGGAAATAAGCTGTGCCTCGAAGTACAGTATATACTAAGGGGTCCACCACTACCAGTTCAGCTTTGTACCTTATTTCCTGCTCACACTTGGTTTTTGTTTTCGTTTCTGTTTCTTTTTGTTTGATTGGTTTTAAAACCAATGTTTTGTTTCATGTTTTAAAAATAATCCTTTCTCTCTTGACTATTTCACGATGGGTGTTAACATTGGGAGGGAAAGTTCATGTTCTGTTCATGGAGAAGCCTGCATCCTCCCATGGGATGTAATTACCTTCTCTACTGTCTGTGATTCTGACTGGTCATTTCATTTTGTTGGTTCTAGGGATATGATGATACATATGCAGAGCAGAGTTATGAAGGCTACGAAGGCTATTACAGCCAGAGCCAAGGGTAAGCAGGCAATAGAGGTGCTGTTTCTCGTCCTGGGGATGGGCAGCGGGGCAGAGGTGGGGGAGAGTGGAAGGGACAGAGATTTAAAGAAACTAGAATTCCACTGCAATAACTTGGGTTCTTTTCTTTTTCTTTTTTTTTTTAAAGATTTTTATTGAATTTGAGAGAGAGAAACATCCATGTGAGAGCAAAACAGTCACCTGCCTCCTGCACGCCCCCTACCCAGAATCAAGCCTGCAACCCAAGCATGTGCCCTGACCGGGAATCAAACTGGCAGCTGAGCCACACTGGGCAGGGCTGTGCTTTTCTTTAAAAAACATTCTTTGTGTATATTTGTTTTATCTATGATTGATTGAAGAGATGTCTCATAATTCTACATGGGGGACAAGATAGTTCTCATGTTTGTTTATTCTCTTCCAGTGAGCACTGTGGTCAATTTTATATTGTGCTTTTCCACTTTAAATTGTGTGGTATCCTTTTTTTTTTTTTTTTTTTTTTGCTACAGTTGTTATCCATTTCCTTACCAGTACATAGTTATACATGTATTGGTAGTATTTTATGGTTTGAAGATGGGGATTGAGCATTTTCCTCTATTTATACACACAGTAAAATGACTGAAAAATATGGAAGTGTTTGGGAGAAAGGTAAAACTGAAGCATAGTTGCTGTATGGCTCTCTTAACACTCTGTCTTTGGCTTTTAGGGACTCAGAATATTATGACTATGGACATGGGGAGGTTCAAGATTCTTACGAAGCATATGGTATGTCTTTATTTCTGTGTTGGGGCAGAATGTGCAAGTAAGTGCCTGAGAGAATGCTGGATTGTTGAGGATCAGACAGTCACACACCTGAGGAGAACTCTAAAGGCCACGTTGTTGGTAGATGTAACCATAGGAATCCTGCTCTTACTTAACTTTTGTGTGCAGTAGAGATTGGGGTACTGTTACTCTGGAAGGCTAAGAAAATGTCCTAAACTAGGACTCAGCAAATCAGTTTGCCTGGTTGGAACAGCAATCTTTTTTTTTTTAATCCTCACCAGAGGATATTTTTTTCTATTACTTTTTAGAGATAGTGGAAGAGGAGGTATGGTGGAAGGGAGGGGAGAGGGGGGGAGAGAGAAAGAGAGAAACATCAGTATATCAATATGAGCCATACATCGATCGACTGCCTCCCACATGCACCCCTACCAGGGGTAGGGAGTGAACCACAACCCAGGTACATGCCCTTGGCCCTTGACCCAGAATGGAACCTGCGACCCTTTGGTGCACATGCCAGCGCTCTAACCACTTTGAAACACCAGCCAGGGCTGAGCAGTAAAAGTGTAAGCTGATGTTGAATTTTTTTTTTCCTGCTTTAAGCCAGGAGATGGCTGGGCATAGGTTATGTTGCTGGACCTTTGCTGCTGATTACCTAGACCACATTGGTAGATAAAAATTTCATTATATCCAGCTCTGCTCTTCTGCCCTACCTCACTTTTAAAAACAATTTTGGATCTCATCAAACAGAATCCCAATGTAGAGGAAATAATAGCTGAGAGAGACCTAGATTGCAAATAGCTAGAGCAAATTGGGGCAAGAATGACACCTGTTAGACTCAGATTAGCGGAGTGAGGCTGGAGCCAATTCAGGGCAGTACTGGCATCAAGATCTTCACTGTTTTGGAGATATCTCAACTCCTAAGAGCTACAGCGGCTGGAATGGCTGCATGACCAAACTGTCTTCCCTGAGGTTTAGTTGAAAATGCATTGCTCGAGTGTCCTCAAAGAGCCAATAATGGCCTCATGTTAATGGGACCAGAGTGTGTGCCATGTGGCCACAGGTGCAGAGAGGAGCAGTCTTTTAAAGGTGAGCTATTTTAAACATACCTAAGGGAATTCTAGAATTCTTAGCAAGAGGTTCAGCAGTTGACAGATCTTCTTAAGATGCTAATTGACAATCTCCCTCTTCCCCTAGCTGAAAAGGGGGAACCTCTTAGGGACTCCCACAAATGGGCAAGCTAAGCCCAACAACTCAGCATGGTATGTAGTAACCACTGAGCCACTTTCCCAGGGAAGCAGTTTTTACTAATTATAGCTAAATGGCATTGGACTGTTGCCATCAGTAACTCTTCTATTTATATGCCACTATTTAGAAGAGCAGTATGATTGCTCTGGGGTATTTCCCTCCCATCAGTGAGGCAGCACAATGGGCCTCTGTATGTGTTGACTATATTGCATTTCTGTTTTGCTGGATAAAAGACTGGACTGAAAGAGGCAGACTGTTCCTTAGTATGATGTTGCCATGGTAATCTGTTCTGATTTCTGCCTTTATAAAGAGAACTAGAAAAAATAAACTATCTTGTTGGTACCCAGAACAATTTGGAAAGTGATGGACATACCTATTATACTAGGCATAGAAACAGGCTTAAATAGGGTGCTGTGTGACGTTAGATGCATATAAGGATTTTTTTGACATATATATTTTTAATTGATTTCATAGAGGAAGGGAGAGGGAGAGAGTGATAGAAACATCAATGATGAGAGAGAATCATTGATTGGCTGCCTCCTGCATGCTCCCTACTGGGGCTTGAGCCCGCAACCCGGGGAATGTGCCCTGACTGGGAATGGGACCGTGACCTCCTGGTTCATAGGTCGATGCTCAACCACTGAGTCATGCCAGTCAGGCCCATATAGGGGATTTTAAGCCTGTAGTGATGGAGGCAGATGTTTGTGAATACAGGCAGCTGGAGAAATACTTCAGGAATGAACTGGCATGGGTAAAATATGGCAGTGAATATGAAGAATAAGTTTATAAACACAACTCATTTTTATGAGAGGTCATCTCTAGAAGTAAGTGTTCCTCTCCCTCACATTTTTCCATATTATAAAAGAAACCCATTTGAGCATGTCACCTATGTTGTCTGACTTCTCCGGATTGGCTTCTCTTGAATACTGGCATCAGGGCGGAAAGAATAAATTCTCATTAGTGTTCTACACACAACTGAGTGTACTTTGCTCTGCCAGAGCAGTGGGCAGCAGCTCTGCTGGTGGGGAGCCTCATGAAAAGTGGTCCTTGCTTGTTCTTCCCAGAGAGTCAGAGGCCACTTCTCCACAAGGAAACCTGACTTTCTGATGTATGAAAAGGGAGCTACCTGCTTCACCCTACCTCAGGCTGTCTGGTTGCTTTGGGGACAGGAAAGGGTATTACAAACCCACTGAGACTGATTTCCTCACTGTCTCAACAAGTGTTGGGTTTGTACAGGTTTGGGGGCTGGAGTATAAGTCATGTTGCCTGTGGAGACCCTCTTTGCTGGAGACAATTCCAAGCCCTTTCTGAGCTGTTTCCTTCTTCCTATCCACTCAAAACTTCCCTCCAGTTGGGAAATTGCCTAAGCTGCTAGGAGGGCCAAGTAGAAGGAAAAGCAAGGACCACTGGGTAGGTAGCAAAGCAGTGTTTCTTTACTAGGTGACTTACTTCATCCTAGATGCCACTGACACATGGTTTATAAACTGTTCTTGCTTTCTCCATAGGCCAAGACGACTGGAATGGGACCAGGCCGTCGCTGAAGGCCCCTCCAGCTAGGCCAGTGAAGGGAGCATACAGAGAGCACCCATATGGACGTTATTAAAAACAAACATGAGGGGAAAATATCAGTTATGAGCAAAGTTGTTACTGATTTCTTGTATCTCCCAGGATTCCTGTTGCTTTACCCACAACAGACAAGTAATTGTCTAAGTGTTTTTCTTCGTGGTCCCCTTCTTCTCCCCACCTTACTCCATTCTTAACTCTGCATTCTGGCTTCTGTATGTAGTATTTTAAAATGAGTTAAAAATAGATTTAGGAATATCGAATTAATTTTTTTAAGTGTGTAGATGCTTTTTTTCTTTGTTGTTTAAATATAAACAGAAATGTACCTTTTATAATAAAAAAAAGAAGTTGAGTAATAAAAAAAAAACCACCACAAACCTGTTAGTTTCAAAAGTGACATTGCTTGCTTAAAGGTTCTGAAGTTAAGGCTTGTTAACTTTATCTTAGTTTTGATTTGAGGCATCCCGTATAGTTGTAGTTGCAGAATCCCAAACTAGGCTACATTTCAAAATTCAGGGCTGTTTAAGATTTAAAATCACAAACGTTAATGGCAACAGGTGCCACCATGTAAAAGTGAGCTCAGACGTCACTAAAAATGTTTCCTTTAAAAGCACATGGCGGTTGAATCTTAAGGTTAAATTTTAATATGAAAGATCCTCATGAATTAAATAGTTGATGCAATTTTAACATTAATTGACTTAAAAAACAACAAGATTAGGTTTGTAAAAGTGACTTTTTCATTATGTGGGTTTTGAAATCTAGCCCCAGACATACAGTGTTGAGAGATACTTAGTGGAAAGTAGGCTTTGAAGCATTTAATTGGGGGAGGGGTTTGCCACCTGAATTGACTTTGATGCGCAGAGCTTTTTAGCCACAGTCTTTAGTACTAATAATTAGTACTAATAATTAAAGTTTCAGTATTTAAAAAGAAAGTGTTTTGTCCATCTGAGATTCTACACTCCATGAAAAGCTCATTTGGACACTGGGGCCAAAAGCTGACAATTTTTTTAAGTTTGACTGTTGTCAATATTGAACTGTTCCCAAGGTAGTCAATGAAGTATGTCTCAACACTAGCATGATATAAAAAGGGACACTGCAGCTGAATGAAAAAGGAATCAAAATCCACTTTGTACATAAGTTAAAGTCCTAATTGGATTTGTACCATCCTCCCATTTTGTTCTTGGAAGATTAAATGCTACATGTGTAAGTCTGCCTAAATAGGTAGCTTAAACTTATGTCAAAATGTCTGAAGCAGTTTGTCAATAAAGTTTAGTCCTTTTTTAATCAAAGTAAATGTGATGAATTGTCATTTTTGTGGGTGGACAATAAAATAGTTTTCTCTTTCAAATAAACTTAAATTAATTCTAAAGTTAATGGGCTTGTTAAAAGTTGGAGCTTGGAGACTTTCTTAAAAGTTGTGGTGGGGATTTTATTTTAAGTTTACCAAAAAAAGTTTATGAGTTGTTAAGTTTTAGTTTAAAAAATAACCAAAGCTTTTTCACCCCCTGGAAGTTGTTGAAAACAGTTTTATCTAATCCTATCTGGAGAGAAAGAAACAACTAATAAAAAACTTGGATTGGTTTCCATACAGAGGTGTCAATATTTAAAGTGCCAGCCACCTTGTTTGCATCTTCCCTTGGTGGTCCTAAAAGTGACACCAAATAATCGGTGAGATTGGAAAGGGATAGCACCTGCTTTTGGGACGACAGTTCAGCAAACTCTGGGTACACTTAAGGGTTTCCCTTCTAATCCCAGAAATGCTATTAGTAAATCAGCTGGGCTGGGCAGGATCTGGCATGATAGGCTGGCTCTACTCCCTCCTGAGAGATCAAGAGGAAATTATGGAATTGGTTGGCCCTATTTCCACTCCTCTGTTAATGTTCAGGGTTTGCATGACTTCTCTAAGTGAGCCACCTAAAACTGCTCGGGGGTGAAAAATCCTCTTGTATGAAGTGCCAAGCTGCCTGCAGCAGTGCATGATGGACATTTTTTTTTTCTTTTTAAAACACACCAACAAAAAATGTATTTATAGATTGTGATAAAGTGTAAATAACTGAATTTTCAACCATGGTTTGAAGTCAGCTTTCAGGGCATTATGTCTTGTTTTGATGAAAAGAGATCACTCTATACCCCCCTTTTTAAAGGAAAATTATCGCAAGAGAATCAGGATGTGTAAAGCTAACATGCATCGCAAAAAACCAAAGGTAACCTAAATGTCTGATTTTAATAGCACATATTTCTCTTTTACATAAACTGTGACAGCAACTTGCATAAACAATTCTTTAGCTGTTAATTTTAATGTTAAAACTTTGCAAAACTTGTTTAATAAAAATAGCTGTAAAAAGAAAAACCATATGCTGCCGCATAAATTAGCCATAACTCTTAATAATCCTGCCCATCACAAGTGAACTGTAATGTAACCTGGGCACAAAGTCTGACATCTTAAATGACACAATGTAAAATTTCAATGACTGTAGATTAGATATGCTCCCCAAAGTAAAGATTTCTGCTCAGCTATTTTAAAATGTACAAGGATGAGCCCCTATAGGTTCCCATATTGATATTCACAATGAAATGTTACTTAAAATTTCCTTAAAGTTGCATGTTTCTCTCCTGTAATGTGTAAACTGCATGCAGGATCTCTATCTTTTATTTTGTATGTCTTTAAAACTTCTTCTTCAAAAGACTGATCTCTTACTTCTCCATTTTCAGGTCATTGAAAACTCAAGACATTTCCTGGAGTAGAATGGGTATTAAAGACCCATGTCAGGTACGTTAAGGTGTCTTTCTATTAAGGATGTGGGACTTTTATCTATATATATAAAAGGCTCATGCACTAAGTGTCTAACCGTCCAATCAGTCGCTATGACGCTGACTACCAGGGGGCAGACACTCAATGCAGGAATTGCCATGATGCGCACTGGCCATTTACAGAGAAACGGCACCATGGACCTAGTGCCCTCAAAGCAACACTCGGCTTCCCCCAAGTGGGGCACAGGCCCCGCCACCACCCTGGAGCGACAGCCCACCAAATCACAACCGACACAGTGAGACCCATGGCACAAAATGTGGCCCACAACCCAACCCAGCCTGGAAATGGTAGCTGTGGGCGCTGGGTAATGACATCACATAGCAACGCCCAGCTTCCTCTCCCTAGTGACTAGTCTCCTTGAAGTTTCTTCAGCCCAGGAACATGACTTGCTTTACAGCCAGGTGGAAACATTTTACACTTTAACCAAATGTCTGTGAAGTGTTTTCCCATGCCTTATCTCTTTTCATTAGCCGGAAAATGGAGATTTAGAAAACTTAGAAACTTGACTGACTGAAAAGAAGTAAGAAATGGTGGACCTTGAAAATGACTTAAGGTTTTCTCACTGCACAGAATATAGTCAAACACTGCTGCAGTTAAATATTTTACCCTTTGTTCTCCCTGCATGATCTACAGTAATAGTCTGCTTCGTGTTGATATTTCCAGCCAGTTCTAAACCAGTGCTGAAAGAGAAGTTGTGGTGCTTCACTGGGCTGGAAAAAGTTTAGCTACATCAGAAAGCAGGTCTAATTAAGCAAGTTTATTCTATATCTATAAAAGGCTAAGTTGACTCACGCATGGGCAATACATATAAAACTCTGACGCCAATCGCATATGTGTGTTTCAATCTGTCATTGTCGATAATGAATTTGGTTGATACTTCTATTATAGAGAAAGGGCAAATAATGATATTAAAATGTTTCTTCTAATTAATTTCCTTACAATGTGTACGAATTCATGCACTGTGCCACTAGTCTATATATATAAAAGCCTAAATAACCATTCAACCGTTTGGTAGCTGTGATGCGCACTGACCACCAGGAGGCAGATGTTCAACGCACAGGCATGGAAACATGGAATAGACTAATGAATCTCAGAGAGAGGGGAGAGAGCAGGACAAGATTATCTAAAGATCTTACATGCATACTAGAGACCTGGTGCACACATTTGTGCTCCAGTGGGGTCCCTTGGCCTGGCCTGTGGAGATTGGGCTGAAACCGGTAATCTGACATCCCCCGAGGGGTCCTGGATTGCAAGAGAGTGCAGGCCAGGCCAAGGGACCCCACCAGTGCATGAATCTGCACCGGGCCTCTAGTTCTATAAAACAGTTCTGCCAAAATGTAGTCTGGGGGAATAATCAGTGGGTGAATCTTTTTTATACATCATTTGTATCATTTACAACATTACCATGTTTATATGTTCATTTGTAGTTCATACTGAATTTACTTATAATGACTAGGTAGTATCAACGTATGGCTATTGACTCCCATTCTATCCTATCAATAATCTAATAAGGCAGGGTTTTTTGGTTTGTTTTGTTTTTTAAATATATTTTTATTGGTTTTTTTGTTTGTTTGTTTGTTTGTTTTTGTTTTACAGAGAGGAAGGGAGAGGGATAGAGAGTTAGAAACATCAATGAGAGAGAAACATTGATCAGCTGCCTCCTGCACACCTCCCACTGGGGATGTGCTTGTAATCAAGGTGCATGCACTTGACCGGAATAAAAACTAAGACCTTGTCGAAACCTTTTTGGCTCAGTGGATAGAGTGTCGGCCTGCGGACTAAAGGGTCCCAGGTTCGATTCCGGTCAAGGGCATGTACCTGAGTTTCGGGCACATCCCCAGTAGGTGGTGTGCAGGAGGCAACTGATCAATGTTTCTCTCTCATCGATGTTTCTAACTCTCTATCCCTCTCTCTTCCTCTCTGTAAAAAATCAATTAAAAAATATATTTAAAGGAAAAAAACAACAACACTAGGACCTTTCAGTCCACAGGCCAACACTCTTTCCACTAAGTGAAACCGGTTAGGGCTAAGGCAGTGTTTTATTTGAAGTTCATGGGATATAAGCAACAAAGTGGCTAATGCAAACAAAAGGGAATTCATTGGAAAGATGATATGTGCTGCCCTAGCCAGAGTAGTTCGGTGAGCATCATCTGATGCACCAAGAGGTCACCAGTTTGATTCCTAGTTGGGGCACATGCTGGGGTTGTAGGCTTAATCCCCAGGAGGAAGCATACAGAAGGCAGCTAGTTGATGTTTTTCTCTCTCCTCTACCTTCCTCTCTCTCTCAAATCATTAAAAAATTAAAAACATAACTTTAAAAAAAATCTACCTTGGGAACCAGAATGGCTGCAGAGAACTGAAATGGCAGTGGTAAACCACAGGAATAGTCCTGAAACAGCAATAACTGCTTCCCTATTATTGGCTGGATAAGTAAGCTCTAGCCATGTTTGGTTTCTTTCTCCCTCAACATCCAAGTTTTAGGAAGGGAATATGAAACTGGATTTGTTTGATTCACCTACCCGTACTTTAGCAGTATGCTGTACAAAAAAAGTTCATTCTACAAAACGAAGTCAGTGCCCTTAGGGTGGGGAAATGGATTCTGGGCATTCAAAAAACAATTGACTGTAAAATCTATATTTTACAGAAGTAGTTGAGGCTTAATTAGGTGAAGTGACTTCCCAGCATCACATAATTAGTATTATTCAAAATCAAGCCCAAGTTTATGTGTTGTCAGAACTTAACATCTTGATTTATATGACTAAGGAGAGGGATTTTTTTTATAGTAAAAATAACATCAGACCTGACAAAAACCTAGAGTTGAATCTATGAGCTTTCTTTTGGTTGGTGATCTAAAATAAACCACTTATCATACTTCTACATCTGGGAAGGAAGGTAGTAATATAATGTACACCTTTCTGTGGTTGGCGAACTGAAGGAGTTCCATATAAGGCCAAACAATTCAATGTCCTATACATAGTAAATATTAGTGTTCTTCCCCTAAGGAAGTTTAACCCCTTCCTGTTTGGGTTGTTGGCCTCACTCTAAAAACTTGAATGAATTTCCTATTTAAAGCCATCCAGGAACTAACTGGATGATTTTCCCCCTCTGCCCCTGAATGAGTTGTTAGGGTTCTGATAGCACTGAGGAGACAAGATCTACCTGTGTAAGCCAAAGGCATGTTATAGTCTTTGACAGAGTAATTTGCCTTCTTGGATATCATTTCTTAGCCAGGAGCCTCTGAGATTTGAAGACTTTAAGGAAGACCATTTGTCTTTAGCATGGTTTGGGGCATCCAGAAAGTTCTGAATATGGTATTAGTCACATGAATGGGTAGATAAATTTAAGATAAAGTCCCTGAATTCAGTAAAGTTATTTCAGTTCTGCCTAGGATAGTCTTAAGAACAGACTTTGGGGAAAATGTCTTTCTTCATTTGGCCTGTAATTTGTGCTTGGAAAGGCAGGTTTCATTATTAGAAGACCAGGCCTGTTCGTGGTCTGCCTGTTCTGGTGGTGTAGTTTAATCACTTGGTCCCAGTGTTTACTATAACTTCCTGTCACTACCTTTGAACTTAATACAGTGATAGCTAATTTAGAACCAGCCAAGAATAGAACATGTCCTGGCTCAGTCTCATCATAGCCTTTGTCTTTGTTTTGACAAAAACAAAGCCCTTAACCTTTCTCATTTATCATCAGATGAAGTTGATAATAATAGCTAACATTTATCACTATGTACATCATAATATACTAAACAGTTAATAAGGATTATTTCAGTTGATCCTCTCTACCTTTTTTTTTTTTTAATGAGATAAAATTCACATGATGTGATTTTTTTTTAATGTTTTTTATAGATTTTAGAGAAGAAGGGAGAGAAACATCAATGATGAGAAAACCATTGATCAGCTGCCTCCTGCACCCCCCCTACTGAGGATAACAACGTGCCTTTGACTGGAATCCACTTGGGGACCCTTCAGTCTGTAGGTTGATGCTCTCCACTGAGCCAAACCAGTTAGGGCAAAATGTATTATTAAATATGGCAAAGAAAGAACAAAGACTACTGCCGAAACCGGTTTGGCTCAGTGGATAGAGCGTCGGTCTGCGGACTGAAAGGTCCCGGGTTCGATTCTGGTCAAGGACATGTACATTGGTTGTGGGCACATCCCCAGTGGGGGATGTGCAGGAGGCAGCCGGTCGATGTATCTCTCATCGATGTTTCTAGCTCTCTATCCCTCTCCCTTCCTCTCTGTGAAAAATCAATAAAATATATTTTTTTTAAAAAGAAAGAACAAAGACTACCAATTAAACCAACACAATGACACAATGGTTTTTTTGTTTGTTTTTTTATATTGAATGTAATGCATCCTGATTCCAGATATATTAAAATATGAAAATAAAATATGTCTTAGCTAGTACAGTATTTTGTCAATTCTAATATTTTCTGTGTGCCATGCACTGTCTTCTTCACATGTACAGCAGCTATTATTCTCCCATTTTTGCAGTGATGAAACTGAAACCCAGAAAAATTAAAATACTTATCCAAGATCATGTAGTTGTTAAGTAGCAGAACTGGGATTCAGCCTCAGGCAGTCTGATTTTAGAGGCTATAATCAGTCTCTACCACTAGGTTATATTGGAATTGAGGGGTTTTACCTGTCAGCCCAAATCAACCCAGGATGCTTTCACAGTCATTCTGTATTCTGGAAGGAGATTTAATGGGGTAATGTCATTTTTGATATTTTACAACATAGTTGTAAAGATTGAGTGGACTAATAAATTAAGGTATAAATAGAGACTGGGTGAGTAGGTTAGTGCTAATTTTGAAACGGTAAATGTTAGGCAAGGAATTTGGACTTAATTCTAAAGTTTAGGGAGAGATTCGGAGAACATCCAAGATGGCGGCCTAGGCAGTCTCCTAAGCTGCCGCCTCATCAACAATTTAATTAAAAAAACAACTAAAATAAAAAAGGACTTCACCAAAACGTCAGGAAAGCTGGCAGAGTGGAGTAGCTACAACTAGAAAGAAAGAGAGAGGCTCACGGATCGGACTGGGAGCCGAAAAGCGCTGAGGTAGGAGACGCTCGCGCACGCGGCCGCCGAATACCTGCCTGGCGGGAGGGAGGAATCCCCGATTGCACGGAACCCTTTCGGACTGTACTGAACCCCAGCCCCGGCTGAAATTCCGTGGTCCCAGGCTCATACGGGTGGAGTCTGGACTGCAGAGAAAGGCACCCAGAGACTCAGAGACTCAGAGACTGGGAGACCGGGGACCGGGAGCCGCAGCTGGCAGGGTCTACAGACTCGCGCGCGAGCAAGTACGCGCTGAGGTCTGACCGCCGCCTCTCCGTAGCGGAAGGAGCCAGAAGCTCCAGGTCTGACTGCGGAGGCTGCCGCTGCCTCTATGTACAAGGTGGCGGCCTCTCTGTAGCGGAAGGAGTCAGAAGCTCCAGACTACAGAGACCAGCCCAAGTCCGGGCGAGCCCCTGGGGCACCCACGCTCTTGCTTGGGGAAATTGGGCCGGTCAGGCGGAAACTCAGGCGAGTGCACAAGGGCAGGGCAGAAGCCAAGACTGTCAGTTCAGCCCTGAGACTCCGCCCCATCCAAGCTGAGCAGAGGCTTCTGCAGTTTTTCAAGTCTGATCCTATAAGACTGTCTCCAGTACAGAAGTTATCCCAGAGTAGACACAGCTGATACCCACATCCAATTGGCCTGAAGGTCAATTCACAACAATAGAGACTTAGCTACAACAAAGCTGTGCACACAGTCCACAAAGGGGATCACCAAGAGTGTCTACCTCAGGTAACTGAGGAGGCTGACCCACTGTGCTATATAGGACACCAAACACACAAAGCCATCCTACCAACTCTGAAAAATAGTGATAATGCCGAGACAAGGAAATAGATCTCAAACAAAAGAGATGGAGGATATAGAGTTCAGAACTACGGTTCTAAGGTTATGCAACAATATCCTAGAAAAGCTCGATAAACTTCATGAGACCCAACTAAAAAGTATAGATAAACTGACTAAATTGGAAAATATTATGCAGAGATCCAACAGCAGAGTGGAAGAACACAAGAATCAGGTCAAAGAGCCAAAAGACACTCCGCTGGAGAAGGAAGAAGAAAAGAGGATCCAGAAAGTTGAAGATAGTGTAAGGAGCCTCTGGGACAACTGCAAGCGCACCAACATCAGAATTATGGGGGTGCCAGAAGAAGAGGGAGTGCAAAATACTGAAAACATATTTGAAGAAATAATATCAGAAAACTTCCCTCACCTGGTGAAAGAAATAGACTTACAAGTACAGGAAGCCTACAGAACCCCAAACAAGAGGAATCCAAAGAAAAATTCTTCTCGACACATCATCATCAATATGCCAAGGGTAAAAGACAAAAAGAGGATCTTACAAGCAGCAAGAGAAAAGCAGTTGGTTACCTATAAGGGAGCACCCATACGACTATCAGCTGATTTCTCAACAGAAACCATGCAGGCCAGAAGGGAGTGGCAAGAAATATTCAAAGTGATGAATAGGGAGAACCTACAACCAAGATTACTGTATCCAGCAAAGTTATCATTCAGAATTGAAGGGCAGATAAAGAGCTTCACAGATAAGAAAAAGCTAAAGGAGTTCATCACCACCAAACCAGTATTATATGAAATGCTGAAAGGTATTACTTAAGAAGAGGAAGAAGGTCAAGTGAATTAAAAATCTCAGGAATAGAATAAACTGGTGAATATAATAGAATTAGGGGCAAAGAAAGGGAGTGGATAGATAATTATCAGGGTGAAAGGGGTGTGGGGTGCAGAGACTGGATTAAAATTGTATAACCTATGGATGAGGACAATAGTGGGGGGAGGGGGTGAGGGCAGAGGGTGGGGTGGGAATCAGGTGGAAGGGAGCTATGGGGGAGAAAAAGGAGAAACAATTGTAATAATCTGAGCAATAAAGATTTATTTAAAAAAAAAAAAAATAAAAAAAAAAAAAAAAAAATAAAGTTTAGGGAGCTATTGGTGTCCTTAAGCCAAGAACACATCCGTGTTTGCCATTGTGCTGGTGAGGTAGGGAAGTAAGGGAACCAGAGGAAAAAAGCCTTCCGTGAGTGGCACCACTCCTTTGTGGGAGAATGAAGGGTGTAGTCTGCCCTCACTTTGCATTCTTTCCTCTCTCCCTCTTGCCTGAAGGCCTTTTGGTTCATTCCTTTTTCAGAAAGAGAAATCATTTCTCCTCTCAGATAGTATTTGGGCTATATGAAGGTGGATGTTAAGCCTTCACCATATGTTGATAGTTTTCCCATGTCTGTCCCTTTCAGCTACTCAGTTGGGGGAAACTCTCTGAGTCTCCACTGATACAGACTCTGCTCTCACTACTCTGTCCTAAATGAGTGAAGCCTCTGCCTCCATTTTAAGCGTTTGATTCTGACTAACTGTGCTGAGAAGGTTATATGCAGAAATGATTCACCATTTCATTCTCACAGACAATCCTATGAAACAACACTGGTGTGTGGGTTAGGATAACCACAAGGTCCAAATGCTGGAACTTAGACCCAAGTCTTTCTGCTCCCTCTAGAGTGGCAACAAGAAGATCCATTTACATTCAAAGTAGCTCTCAGCTTTGGTACAGGGTGGGTGCACCTGGCTTGATTTCCAGATTCCTGGACTTGAAAGAATTGGACCCTTCTTTTTTTTTTTTTTTTTTTTTAAATATATTTTATTGATATTTTCCAGAGAGGAAGGGAGAGAGATAGAGAGCTAGAAACGTCAATGAGAGAGAAACATCGACCAGCTGCCTCTTGCACACCCCCCACCGGGGATGTGCCCGCAACCAATGTACATGCCCTTGACCGGAATCGAACCCGGGACCCTTCAGTCCGCAGACCGACGCTCTACCACTGAGCCAAACCGGTTTCGGCAGAATTGGACCCTTCTAATCTCAACCTCAATCTCTCTCTCTTTCTCTCTCTCTCTCTTTCTCTCTCTCTCTCCCTTTCCTCTCCTCTCCTCTTCTCTCTCTCCTTCCTCCTCCTCCTCCCTCTCTCCCTTCCCTTCAGATCCTTTTGTGCCTCTTGCATGTTTGAAACTAGTGCTAGCAAGCATCTGATGAATATTTAATAGTCTTGAGCACACAGGCTGCATACAGCTGCCTTGAGATGGCAGCTGTTGGGGGGAGGGGAGGAAGTGTACTGCACTGCCTAGCTATTTCTTTTGTTCCCTGGTCTAGCCCTTTGGGAGCAAAGGCCTATGGTGAGGACTGCACCCTAGTCCTGTTATGGCCTGATTGCTGCCCTGAGCTCCCAAGGAGGTTACATTCAGCAGCAGACCAAACCCCTTTTTTGTGTAATGGGAGCAGATTATGTTCCCTCACATCTAGAATCAATTTCTCAACCCTGGGCTGAAGGTTCTCTACTCTGGGGCCTTTTCTGCCTCTGAGACGGATAATGTGTCCTCTTCAAGTGTTCTGCCAACTTCAGTTCTCTTTTCTAAAAGGAGGGAGAATTGTATCTGTAAGGGACTTGAATTTCATAATCATGCTGCTGGGTTTTCGCCTCTTAACATTCCCTGACCACAAATGCAGTAGTGGCCTCTCGCAGCAGTGGGTGTCCGACTCGTTCCTAGCCGACACTGGCTATTGGCTGCATCTCAGGCAGGCATTGGGCAGGTGAGTTCTCAGACAGGTACCCAAGCTATCTTTGTGCTTCCCTCACCCAGACCTAGGGGAGCTTTTTGTTTTAAGAAGACCTTGCTGTTTCCAGGGCACATTTGGAGAGGTTATAGGGACTCCTGAAAAAAGACAGCCTGTTTGAGTTGTTTCTAGGCCAGCCGTGGGCAAACTACGGCCCTCGGGCCGGATCTGGCCCGTTCGGCTGTTCTCTCCGGCCCGCGGAGCTGAAAGAGCGGAGGATTCTCTTGCTCTCCCCTCCGCTCCTTCACCAGCAGCCCAAGATGAGAGTGCCAGCATGGTCAGGTTGCTTTTGTTCCGGCCCTCCGGTCCAGTTTAAGAACCCATTGTGGCCCTCCAGTCAAAAAGTTTGCCCACCCCTGTTCTAGGCTATGTGTGAGCCCTGGCCAGAATATGTCCCCAGATTAATCGGGTAAGTAGAGCACACTACCAGAAATGTGGGCACTGTTTCTGTTTATACTGTGTTAGGATGCCTGATTCAGCTGTTCCCTTGTCACCTCTAGAGCCCACCTTGGCCCACCTCAGGATAGCCATCTCTTCCCCCTGTGCACCATGAGTAAGAACTTGAGATCAAAGTATTTGGGTTCAGCCCTGACTAGTATGGCTCAGCTGGAGCGTTGTTCCATACACTGAAAGGTTGCAGATTCGATCCCCAGTCAAGGTACATGCCTGGATTCAGATACAGGGCCGAGTCTTCTCTTGGGTTTTCTGACTCCTGCAGGTTTCCTGCTTTCTATTCATGGTCCGGCTTTAACTATAAAATGGGAGCTACCCATTTCTCAGGCTTTTTGGGGTTGGAAAATAGGAAACAAATTGCATCAGCCTTTGAGAAAGAAATACCTATGCTCTGATATGATTCATCATAAACTTCTGTCCAGATATCAGTACACATGGCTCCTTTTATTCATTTTTCTTAATGCATTCACTCTCACAAATAGGAACACCTACTATGTGCTAGACACTGGAGAGTTAGTGGCAAGTAAGCAAGATAAGATTGGTCTCTGCCCTCATGGGGGTTACAGTATATTTGAGGAACCCTGGCTGGGTAGCTCAGTTGGTTAGCAATGTTTCCCAAACTTCTCTCATGATGAGAATCACCTGGTGGAGTTGTTAAAATACAGATTCCTGAATCCCAACTAAGAAGTGCTAAACTAGAATTTTGGGGAACATATAGGTAAAATTTTAGCACTTCTTAGTTGGGATTCAGGAATCTGTATTTTAACAACTCCACCAGGTGATTCTCATCATGAGAGAAGTTTGGGAAACACTGGGTTAGAGCATCATACCATTACACCGAGATTTTGGGTTCAGTCCCCAATTAGGACACATATAAGAAACAACCAAGAAATCTATGTAATAAAAGTCCAAGTGACCGTTATGACGGAATGACCTGTTGTGATGCGCACCGATCACCAGGGGCAGACGCTCAAGGCAGGGCTGCCCCCTGGTGGTCAGTGTGCTCCCACAGGGGGAGCGCTGCTCAGCCAGAAGCGGGCTCGGGGCTGGTAGCAGTGGTGGTGGCAGGAGCCTCTCCCACCTCCGTGGCAGTGCTAAGGAGCAGCGAGCTCAGCAGTGAGGAGCCTGCCGCTAAGGAGCAGTGAGCAGGTGGGCAGTAAGGAGTGAGGGGTCCTGGACTGCAAGAGGATGTCTGACTGCTGACTTAAGCCGATCCCCGCATTTCATGCACTGGGCATCTAGTGCACAAAAAAGTAGAAAAACAAATTGATTTCTCCACCCCCTCCCTCAATAAACAATTTTTTAAGAAACTAAAAATAGTGTATTTGGAGAAACAGATAAAACTCTCATAATTAACATGTTATATCAGTTGTAATGTGTGCTATGACAGAAAAAGAATAGGGTGCTATGAGGGTACACAACACGGAGCTAACTTAACTGGGGTTTTCCTTGAGGAAATTATGTTTAAGCTGACATCTAAAAGGAAGAGCAGCCTGGCCAGTGTGGCTCAGTGGTTGACCTATGAATCAGGAGGTCACAGTTTGATTCCCAGTCAGGGCAAATGCCTAATTTGTGGGCTCAAACCCCATGAAGAAGGCAACCAATCAATGATTCTCATCATTAGTGTTTCTATCTCTGTTTTTTTTCCCCCTTCCTCTCTAAAATCAATAAGATTTTATTTTTTAAAGAAATCCATATTTTAAAAAAATAAGTAAGCAAAAAAACAAAGTAATAAAACAAAAGGAAGAATTGCCTAGGTAGAAGGCTTGGGAAGGGGCATGGAGCACATTATAGACAGAGGGTTGGCCCTGAACTAGATGCAATCAAGATGAGGTAAGAATGTGGACCTTATTCTGTGTTCTTCACTGAAGACAATTGAATCCGGGAGTGATGGGAAGGGGAATGACATGATTAGATTTCTGGTTTTTAAGCTTCATTTGCTCCCATGTAGAGAATGGGATTATAGTCCAGGCAAGAAAAGAAGACCTCTTTTAGGGGATGGTAGTGAGAATGTAGAAAAGTAAGTGGATTCAAGAACTTTTAGGAGAGCTCTAGCCAGTTTGGCTTGGTGGATAGAATGTCAAACTGGACTGAAGGGTCCCAGGTTTGATTCCAGGCTAGGGCACATGCCCAGGTTGTGGGCTCAGTCCCCAGTGAGGGGCATGCAGGAGGCAGCTGATCAGGTTCTCTTTAATCATTGATGTTTCTTTCTTTTCTTTTTTTCTTTTTCATTTTACAGAGAGGAAGGGAGAGAGATAGAGAGCTAGAAACATTGATGAGAAAGAAACACCGACCAGCTGCCTCCTGCACACCCCCTACCAGGGATGTGCCCGCAACCAATGTACATGCCCTTGACCGGAATCGAACCCGGGACCTTTCAGTCCACAGACCGACGCTCTACCACTGAGCCAAACCGGTTTCGGCAATCATTGATGTTTCTATCTATCTCTCCCTCTCCCTTCCTCCTCCTCCTTCTTCTGTCTTTAGAAGTTCTTTGTTCATTTGGATCTTTTTCATATCGCTGAGAGAGCAGGAAGCATTTTCCCTTTTGTATAAATTGGGGATCCCAAAGCTTGTATAACTAAAACCCCAAAGGTTTAGTTGATTCTGCCCTGGATCACTCAGCTGGGGCCAAGGCTGGGAGGTATAAGGTGTGAGGGTCCGTATGTTTGACTGACATGAAAAGAGCTCATAGGCAGTGGACTTCTATTTTCTACTCATCTGTGCACCTAGAAATCTTGTATTGAGTGAAACAACTGCAGTTGTCCTGTGTTGTGGGGAGATTGTAAGGGGCGCAGCCTGGCCATGTGGGTGGCAGGGAAGCCCCTGATAGGGCAGTTTCATGTTTCTTAATTTTCTGCTTGTGTCTTTGCAGCTATCAGAGGACGCCAGAAACTGGGAAAGCTGCCTGCTGTGTCAAGGCTGGCCTGAGGGCATTTGCTGAGCACAGAGAAACACCAGAGAGATCCACAGTCTGTTCTCAGCCGCTTCATTGATATGTCTGACTTACACACAGAAAGCCAGTTAGGATCCCCTAAGAGTCTCTAGGACCAGAATGAAGTCCTCAGGGTTGCAGGGGACTATGATACTAACAGTTAAACATCCCAGAACTTGAAAAAGTTGAAGGGGAGCCCAGCCAGTGTGGCTCAGTGGTTGAGCATTGACCCATGAGCCAGGAGGTCCAGGTTCGAGTCCCAGTCAGGGCACATGCCCAGGTTGCAGGGTCAGTCTCCAGTGGGGGATGTGCAGGAGACAGCCAATCAACATTTCTCTCTCATCGATGTTTCTCTCTCTTCCTCTCTCTAAAAATCAATAAAATCCTTTTTTTTTTTTTAAATGTTGAAGGGGACTAACATCCTCATCATGGCCTCCTAAATCTGAATAAACTGGCAACTAACTTCTGTGTCATTCCCAGTTTGCCTACTTCACCCTAGCCTCCAACAGAACTGGCTATACCTCACCGCCTCCTATTCCCCTCCCTGCCACATCCGTGTTGTGGGTGCCAGCCTGGGGCCCTTGGACGCTTCCAGAGGGCTCCTGGAGAGAAGCTGGTCACCTCCTCCATAACAGGCTGAGGAAACCAAGTGAGAAGGTTCGTTTATTTTGGGCAAGTCATTTAACCTCTGCACCTGTAGGGCTTTAACGCCTATATGTATCCCTTCCCCAGCATATATCTGGCAATGAGGGGCTCAATAAAGGTTTGGTCAAGTGATGAATGGTCCACTCTGGTAGCTTCTATCAACTTTGAGAGAGAACCAAAGCTTCCCTTGAGAGCTCCCACTTACCTTCTGGTTACACATTAGGCTAGCTCTTTGCCCTAGCCTAATTTCTCTTGAAGGATTGGAAAGTCAACCTTTGATATAGACTTCTGATTTTCTATGACCTAATGTCTAGGCAGGTTTTACAGTGAGGTTTCTGAGAGATTATGGACCTCCCCTAGTACATTCTTTTAATGCATTTGGCTTTTTGTCCTAACAAGGGGTCAAGGAGAAGGGCTGAGTTTAGGAAGAGAGCCTGCCTGCCTTTTAACTGAGCCTAGGACATTGTAATAAGCTTAGATTTATTCTTAGCAGGAAAGGGATATTGAAATCAGTTGCTTTACTTTGGACAAGTTATTTAAGCTCTGAGCGCATTTTTATATCTTGATTACTACAAATGACAGCTAATAATTTATTGAATGCTTAGTATGTACCAGGTACTATATCAAGCATTTATATGCACTGTTTCACTTACTCTCCCATTTCATTATACTCATTTTGCATATGAGGAAACAGATGTTTAAAGAGGACAAATAACAGTGCCTAAAGTTAAAAATAGGGACTATCAGCTCTGGCTGGTGTTGCTCAGCAGTTAGACAGTTGGATTCCCAGGGCTTGTATCTGGATTGCAAGTTTCAATCCCTGGGCCCCAGTGGGACAAATGCAGAAGGCAACCAGTGTGTCTCTTATATCGATGTTTCTCTCCCCATCCCTGCCCTCCCTTCCACTTTAAAAAACAATGGAGCCGAAACCGGTTTGGCTCAGTGGTAGAGCGTCAGTCTGCGGACTGAAAGGTCCCAGGTTCGATTCCGGTCAAGGGCACGTACCTTGGTTGCGGGCACATCCCCGGTAGGGGGTGTGCAAAAGTCAGCTAGTCGATGTTTCTAGCTCTCTATCCCTCTTCCTTCCTCTCTGTAAAATATCAATAAAATATACTTAAAAATAAAAATAAAATAAAAAACAATGGAAAAATATTCGAGTGAGGATAAACCAAAAATACATTAGGGTGGCTATCAGATTTTCATAGTCCCTGCTTTTGACCTGTTTGTACCTCTTCCAGCCACAACTATTTTTGAAGCAGTAAAACATGTTTGTGTAAAAGATTTGTTAAGGATGACAAACCGTCAGGTTTATCCAGAACTGAGAGAGTCCCTGGGATGTGAAGGAGTTAGGGAATCCTATGACATACCGGTCACTGGTAAATGAAGCCACAGAGCTGGTGCCGTTGTCTGAGAAGCAGCTAGGTTCCTGGGCAGCCGTGTGCTCAACCCCAAATACAGGCTATCTACTTGGGAGCCAGTCTTGCAGAAAGCTTGCAGAAAGCTCACGGGTCAAGCCAAGCAGGTCTGGATTCAAGTTCTAGCCCATCACCGTGTGTTTTTCAGGGCCTATTTACTCGGTAGAAGGGGGATAATAATTCTTGTCCACTGAATGGGATCTGAGAACCAAATGGAATGTGTGGGAAATACCTAGCACAGAGTATACACGATACTAGGCTCAACACTTGAGTTCCTTCCTCTATCTGGCTTGTGTTTCTCACCCAGTCCAGTCACCTGTCACAGACAGGCTCCTCCCTCCTTGCATTAACACTTGCAGCCTTCGGGAGCTTCCTGTGAGAGCCCTGACTCACTGCGTTTGTCCCACACACCCAGCTGCCCTGCCTGTCAATCACTTTCCTGGACAAGCAGAGGAGGGATGACATCAACTTTTTCCCTCCCCCTCCATCGGAGCCGCTGGACTGTTTTGAGCCATAAATATTTTAGCGGGGTTTTTCTCTGTTGCCAGGGCGATGGGCTCTCAGGAGACGAGGGTAGGAGTGTGGCGGCTGGGCTAGCAGAGCTGGGGCCCAGGGGGAGCTGTGGGTATGAAACCCGGCCAAGAGCCATTGCTTGCCGAGGCAGTTCTGAAGGCTCTTGCTCTGTTGGCCCGCCTTCCCTTTCCCGGCCCCTCAAAGCCACTCCTCCTGCTGCAGGCCCAGCTCTGCCCTTGAATGCTTTTTGATCTTGGTTAAATTGCTGAATGTCTCTAGGCTCTTACTTTAATGTCTGCAACACAAAAATCCCCACTTCTCTCACCCTGGGTTAGTGGAGAGGACAAAGGGGGTTTTGTAAAAATTGTATGAAGTGTTAAGCTGGACCCCATAACTCTTTCTGATAGACCTGAAGGTCAGAGTCCTGAGGCAGTGTAGGTGCCACTATAATGTCTGATTATCAGATACGGCACTGCCTAGCCTTCCGCACACTGCAGCCCTGTTCCTTCTCCACAGTTCCCAGATCTAGATAGACTACCTACCCTGAACCCCGTATCCTAAGGCGTTGGACCCCTTGTTAGCAGAGTTGGTGAAAGCCCTTTTCACTTGAGACACAGAAACTCAGGCCCCCAAACTAGATCTGGCCCTCCATGCCAGAGATCTTACATCTGGCTAGCTGCTAAGCTCTAGGTTATAGCAGCATGTCCAACTCCTGTACTTAAGATGGATCTAAGATGCCGAGACCTGTTTGGCTCAGTGGATGGAGCGTCTGCCTGTGGACTGAGGGGTCCCGGGTTCGGTTCTGGTCTGGGGCGTGTGCCTTGGTTGCAGGCGCATCCCCAGTGGGGAGAGTGCAGGGGGGGGGGGGTTGTTGGCTGATCGATGTTTCTGGCTCTATCCCTTTCTCTTCCTCTCTGTAAAAAATCAATAAGATTTTTTTTTTTTAAAGGGAGAGTCTAAGGAGGAGGAGCCCGAGACGGGGCATCTAGATCCATGCCCCACTCCTATCATTGAGACTCTGGGTTGGGTTCAGGATTCCACACCCCTGCCCAGGCTTGCCCACCACAATCTTCCTGTGGAGCTAGGAGCTCTGATTCCTTTGTATGAGCTCCCTCTGGTGGTGGTTATGCGCCTTGCAGAAATACAAGATTTGAATTTGTGAGACCATTTGAATTATAAGCCACCCTGAGAGGTGGGATGGTTTGCTCTATCCTACCTCTTTGTCTTCAACTTGTAAGACGGCCATTCCATTTCTTCTATAGGACATCTCGCCCATCTGTTTGTTTCTCTCTGTCGTTGATCCTCACAATTCAGTGAGTTAGAAATTATCCTAAATTTACAGATGAAATGGGCTTAGAGAGTTTAAATCAACTTCAAACTCTTCAATGTATGTAACATTTGAGATCCCTAAGTGATATAAACTTAATCTATTTCCCCAGCCTCATCTTCAATTACTCTCAAGCCAAAATGGACTTGCTCTCTGGAACATAACCTCTGGACCTTTGCTCATGCTGTTCTTTCTATCTTCATTGCCCACCCCCCACCAAGTACATCACCTAACAAAATCCTATTTTTTAAAAACCGAAGAAATGATTTTTTAAAGCTTGCATACATTATCTTTGTAATAATCAAATGGAAGGCAAATGTCCGGGTGACAATGGGTGGGTGGCCCTAAGATGTGGAAGGTGGGTAGGAGAGAATAATGTATACATGAAGTGAGAATGGCCCCAGAAATTAGAAGAACCTGGATTCTCTCTTGTGGGCTCTTTAGTAAGAATCACATATAAATATTATTTTTTAAAGAATATTGTTGAGCCCTGACTTGGTGGCTCAGTTGATTGGGACATTGTCCCATATACCAAAAGGCTGCAGGTTTAATTCCTGGTCGGGGCACATACCTACCGTAGGTTGCAGGTTCAATCCCCTGTCAGGGCGTGTATGGGAGGCAACCATTGTTTCTCATATTGCGCTCTCTCTCTCTCTCTCTCTCTCTCTCTCTCTCTCTCTCTGTCTCTGTTTGAAGCATTACAAATAGTAGTACATATGTCTCCTTTTTTCCCCTCAGCCTCCTCTACCCCCCAAAATATGCTTTCACCTGCCCCCCCCATGTCTTGTATCCATTGGTTATGTTTATATGCATGCATACAAGTCTTTCGGTTGATCTCTTGCAGTCCCCCCCCCCAACCTCCCCTGCTTTTCTGCTGTAGTTTGACAGTCTATTCAATGGTTCTTTAACTCTATAACTATCCCCACCCCCCATTTCTTTTCTTTAAAAAATCTTGCAACTGCAGACTAGAAATAAACATATAATAAAAAATGTTTGATTCCCAATTTCAATGTCCAACAGTTCTGAGAACCAGTTTCAACGTCAAATAGTTCCTTATGTGTACATGTCAGTAATGATATCTAGATGGACAGATGGTGGCAATGCAGGTCCGACTCTCTGGTTTGGTCCTGACCAACCTTCATCGACACACAGCTGCTGACCGCTAGCGTAGTAAGGCATTGTCAGCGTCTTCCATCTCTGGACTGTTTCTCCTCTTGTCTTCGTGGTTGGAGCAGACCTGACAACTCTCTGTTGCAGGAATCCCCATGGTCTTGAAGTGGTTTTCTGAAGATGCTTCTCTCTATCCCTCTTTTAAAATAGCCCTCGCCAGTTTGGCTCAGTGGATAGAGCATTGGCCTGCGGACCAAAGGGTCCCAGGTTTGATTCCAGTCAAGGGTACATATTTCGGTTGCAGGATCCTCCCTGGGCCGGGCCCTGGTCAAGCCATGTGCAGAAGGCAACCAATTGATGTGTTTCCTCTTACATCAATATTTCTCTCTCCCTCTCTCTTCCACTCCCTCTAAATATCAATGGAAAAAATACCCTGAGGTAAGGATTAAATAAAATTAATAAAAACATATCCTTGGATGAGGATTTTAAAAAAAGAATATAGTTGAATACAATATTAGTTTCAGGTGTACAACATAGTGATTCAACATTTAAATATCTTATAAAGTAATCACATTAAGTATAGTAACTATCTGTCACCCTACAAAGTTATTACAATATTATTGAATAGCCTTGGCCATTGTGGCTCAGTTGGTTGAAAGTCATCCCATGCACCAAAAGGTCAAAGGTTCGATTCTTGGTCAGAGCACATGCCTGGGTTGCATGCTCAATCCCCAGTAGGGGGTGTGTAGGAGGCAGCCAATCAATGTATCACTCTCACATTGATGTTTCTATCTCTCCCTCTCCCTCTCTCAATAAAAACATTTAAAAACTATTATTGTTGACTATATTCCCTGTACTGTACATCACATCAATGTGACTCATTTATGTTATTTTTTTAAATGCCTTTCTATTTCTATAGCATTCTTAAATGCTATAGAAATAGAAAGGCATTTTTAAAATGACATAAATTTAAAAATAAAATTTTAAAAATATACACTCTTATTGATTTCAGGGGGAGAGAGAGAAAAAAAAACACACACACACACATCAGTGATGAGAGAGAGACATTGACTGGCTGCCTCCTGCATGTCCCCACCCCCGTTTCCCTTCGGCAACCACAGCTTCTCTATGAGGCCACTTGTTCATTTCTTTTGCTATTTAGATTCCACATATATGTGAAATCATACAGCATTTGTCTTTTCCTTTATTTCACTTAGTACATTATCCTCTAAGTCCAGCCATGCTGCAGATGGCAAGATTTAATTATTTTCAATGGCTAATAATATGCTACTATATATCACATCATCTTTATCCATTCATTTATCAATAGACACTTAGATTGCTTCCATATCTTGGTGCATATATCTTTTCAAATTAGTGTTTTCATTTTTGGATAAATACCCAGAGGCTGAATTGCAGGGTTGTGTGGTAGTTCTATTTTTTTTTTTTTAAGAGCTTCCAAACTCTTCCATAGTGGCTGCTCTTAATTTATATTTCCAGGAGCAGTGAACAAAGTTTCCCTACATATTCTTTTATTTTTTGTGTTTAAGAAATTACTATTGCTGGGTATTTGTTTGTTTGTTTGTTTGTTTTGGTTAATTCTCACCCAAGGATATTTTTCCATTGAATTTTTTAGGGAGAGTGGAAGAGAGAGGAAAAGATGGATGGAAACATAGATGTGAGAGAAACACATTGATTGGTTGCCTCCTGCATGAGCCCTGACCAGGGAGTAACCTGTAACTGAGGTACATGCCCTTGACCAGAATCAAACCCAGGACCCTTTGGTCCCCAGGCCGACATTCTATCCACTGAGCCAAACAGGCTAGGGCTTCCTGAGTACTCTTTTTAAAAAATATATATTTTATTGAATTTTTTTACAGAGAGAAAGGGAGAGGGAGGGAGAGATAAAAACATTGGTGAGAGAGAAACATTGATCAGCTGCCTCCTGCTGGGGATGTGTCTGCAACCAAGATACATGCCCTTGACCAGAATCGAACCTGGGACCTTTCAGTCCACAGAGAAACACTTTATCCACTGAGCCAAACCAGCTAGGGCAGAATCTTGGATTTTTAAGTTACACTAGTTTGTGTGGGGATTTTTTTGTGTGTGTGTGCTTCATAATATATTTATGTTTTAATACTAAGAGCTAACACAAATAGCACTTATGATGCACCGGACATTGTGCTATTAAGTCATTTACACAGACTACATTTTTACCATAATCTCATAAGCACTGATATTACCCTTATAGCGGAAACTGAGGTACAGAGAGGTTAAGTAATCCTAAGGTCATGCAGCCAATAAACGGTGGAGCTGGGGTTTAATTCATCTAAGAGTGGCTCAGAGAAGGTGCTATGAATAACTATACTTTAATATTGGAAAACACTGTCATAAATAAAACTGACACTCCAGAAGCAGCGCTGTGTTGTTTCCTGTGGTTTCAGCATCCCCACTGTATACCTACCATCAGAGGTCTGAAAACTACCGATACTGAGGACAGATGTGCCAGTCTTGGCCCCAGAATAACATGACCAAGAAAGAGATTCCGACTCCCGACACCCAGTAACAACACAGGACTGGCCTAGGGCCAGTGGCATTTCCTCAAAAACTCAAGACTCCCGGACGAGCCGACAGAGAGCAAGTTAATCAGGAAATGACACAGAGAAGCAAAGCGAGGGCTCTAAGGTCACTAAACAGCTGAAATGTGTGGCTGCCGACTTGTAGGAAAGAACCTAACTAGCATCCTACCTTCTTATTTCCCCTGAGAGTCTGTAGGAGGCAGATGGGAAAGGACTAAGACCCCCAGATGTTACCACGAGACACCAGGATAGAAGTGTATATTCTGGGTTATTTCAGATGCAGTTGTCAGTCACCAAATGTAAACCAAGTTTTGTAACAGAAAAAGTCCATAATGGCTTCAAGTACAGCTGTGTTTCCTTCACTGTCAGTTAAGCTCCTCCCAAAAGTAGCAAGATACCCACGAACAACTCTGTTCATGACCTATTTGCTTAGCCATCTCAGAAGCTAAAATTATTTCCCAATACTTCTAGCAAAGATCCTAGGGTTATGTCCCATTGGCTGTGTTAGGCACTAACACCCCCACCACACACACACACACACACACACACACACAGGCAGTCACTGTCCCTGGAGTGGCAGGAATGGAATGCTCTGATTCAGCAGGACAGGGGCACCTGCCCACCCGGAATTGCAAAGTAAAGCAGCCCCACAAAACCTCATGAACTGAGTGGAGGGAAAGGTAGTTCCCCAAAGAAAGTTATAGGTTTTTCTTTTTTAAAAATAAATCTCTATTGTTCATATTATTACAAATGTTCCTCATTTTTCCCCCCTCCATTGCTCCCCTCCACCAGGTTACCACCCCACCCTCTACCCTTTCCCCACCCCACATTGTCCTCATCCATAGGTGCACAGTTTATGTTCAGTCTCTTCCTGCACCCCCCACTCCCCTTCTCCCCGAGAATCGTCAGTCCACTCCCCTTCCATACCTCTGATTCTATTATATTCACCGGTTAATATTGTTCATCATGTTTTTTAATTCCCTTGGTTTTTAGATTCACTTGTTGATAGTTACGTATTTGTTGTTCATAATTTTTATCTTTATTTTCTTCCTCTTCCTAAAGAACCCCTTTCAGCAATTCATATAATTCTGGTTTGAACTCCTTTAGCTTTTTTTTATTTGTGAAGCTCTTTATCTGGCCTTTGATTCTGAGTGATAGCTTTGCTGGGTAGAGTATTTTTGGCTATAGGTTCTTGCTATTCATCACCTTGAATATTTCTTGCCATTCCCATCTGGCCTGCATGGTTTCTGTTGAGAAATCAGCTGACAGTCATATGGGTACTCCTTTATAGATAACTACCTGCTTTTCTCTTGCTGCTTTTAATATTCTCTCTTTGTCTTTTGCTCTTGGAATTCTAATTATGATGTGTCTTGGTGTGGTCCTCTTTGGATTCCTTTTGTTTGGGGTTCTTTGTGCTTCTTGGACTTGTAAGTCTATTTCATTCACCAGGGTGGGGGGGGGGGGGTTTCTGTCACTATTTCAGAAAGTTATAGGTTTCTTAACAGAAGAAGAAATGAATAGATGCTGGGCAGGCAAAATCAATAGTCAACCCGTACAAGATGGGCAGGAGCCACAGAAAATGGGTCACATGCAAAACAGTTCATTTGAACAAACTCTTACCCTGGGCTGTAAGAATGCCCTAAAAGCAATTTGGCAAACATTTACTGAGTATTCACCATGTACAAGGTACAGCACCTTCCACATAATAAATGCACAGCAAGACAGTCCTCTGCTGCCATCCCCAGTAAGAATTACCAGACTCAAGCTGTTCCTCCCATCCTATATAATAAAAGGCTAATATGCAAATAGACTGAACAGAGGAACAACTGGTCGCTATGAGAAGAACTGACCCCCAGGGGGCAGACGCGCAACACCGGAGTGCTGCTTAGCCAGAAGCCATGGAAGCCCTAAGGATATCTGACTATTGGATGACCCCTGAGGGCTTCTAGACTGCAAGAGGGTGCAGGCTGGGCTGAGGGACCCTCCCCTCTACAAGTACATGAATTTCATGCACTGGGCCTCTAGTAGGAGTATAACAAGCAAACTGCAATTCATCTCTTAGAAACCGGCTCTAATGTCATCTCCCAGGAAGCCTCTTGCCTACCATCCCTGTCAGAGTTAGTCACCTTCCATCCACCTTTGAACTTGATACATACTGATATTATCACCCTGTACCATAATTATTGATTCTTCTGTCTCCCCAAATAATGAGTGGCATCTCTGTATCTCTAGTGCCCAGGATATAATAGATGCTCCAGAAAGTTTACTGACCTGATTTAAAATGAGTTCCCAGGTATGGCTTGTCCTCAGGCTTCTATGGAATATTCCTAAAACTACTGAGCTTCCCTTCTCAACAGGCATTCCTTTCAAGAGTCAATCTGCCATTATCTCAATTCAACTGAAGTAATACTTACTTTGAATGCCTATCATATGCCAGGTAGTATTAGGCTTTAAGGATTCAGAAATTAATGAGATACATTTCAACTGTAGTGCTCTAAAGAAGCCTGAAGCTCTCCTATAAGAATTTCTTTAGCCGAAACCGGTTTGGCTCAATGGATAGAGCGTCAGCCTGCAGACTGAAAGGTCCCGGGTTCAATTCCGGTCAAGGGCATGTACCTTGGTTGCGGGCACAGCCACAGTAGGAGGTGTGCAAGAGGCAGCTGATTAATGATTCTCTCTCATCGATGTTTCTAATTCTCTCTCTCCCTTCCTCTCTGTAAAAAATCAATAAAATATATTAAAATAATTTCTTTAGCTGGGAAAACAAATATCTGTCCTGGTTTCTACTCTGCTTGTGACTTGGTCATTCTCCTCCCCCCACCCTAACCCATTCATTTCCAGGCCTTTTCCCCCAGAAGGAAAGACCCGAGCTGTAAAATCTGTAACAGATGTGTATGTGTGGAATTAAACTCCACATTTCCATTTGTCTAGATTAAAAACCTTGAAGTAATCCTTGATCTTCTCTCCCACACATCTATCCATCTGTCAACAAATCCTATTGACTTTCACTTCAAATCCCAAATCCAACCATGTCTCATCACCTCACTCAATCTGATACCAACCATTAACATCTCTTGCTAAGGTCATTGCCATATAGGTTCATGTCTGGTTTCCCTGCTCCCACCCTTGTGACCCTACGGTCTATTCTCACAGAGTAGGCCAGAGTGATTCTTTAAAAAATGGAAGTTCAGCCCTGGCCAGGTAGCTCAGACAGTTCGGATGTTGTCTGATACTCCGAGACTGCAGGTTAGGTCTCGGTCAGGACACATACAAGAATCAACCAGCCGAAACCAGTTTGGCTCAGTGGTAGAGCGTTGGTCTTCGGACTGAAAAGTTCGATTCTGGTCAAGGGCATGTACCTTGGTTGTGGGCACATCCCTGGTAGGGCGTGTGCAAGAGGCAGCTGGTCGATGTTTCTCTCTCTCTCATCGACGTTTCTAGCTCTCTCTCTCTCTCCCTTCCTCTCTGTAAAATATCAATAAAATATATATTTTTTTAAAAGAATCAACCAATGGCTGAAACCGGTTTGGCTCAGTGGATAGAGCGTCGGCCTGTGGACTGAAAGGTCCCAGGTTCGATTCCCGTCAAAGGCATGTACCTTGGTTGCGGGCACATCCCCAGTGGGGGGTGTGCAGGAGGCAGCTGGTCGATGTTTCTCTCTCATCGATGTTTCTAATTCTCTATCCCTCTCCCTTCCTCTCTGTTAAAAATCAATAAAATATATTTTTAAAAAGAATCAACCAATGAATGCATAAATAATCAGAACAATAAATAGTTGTTTCTCTCCCATCCTCTCTCTCTCTTAAAAAATCAATAAAAATGGAAGTTCAAACCCTCCAATTACTCCCCATCTCATTCAGAATAAAGCTAAACAGTCCTTTGTGTTTCATCCTTTCTCATATCCTGATCTCTTGTCTATTCCGTTCAAGCCACACTGGCCTCTTTGCTGTTTCTTAAATACACCAGGCGTGCATGCTTGTGCCTGAGGGCCTTTCCGCTGACTTCCCCTGCCTGGAATGCCCCTTTTCTCTGGATATATGCATGACTAATTCACTCATTTCCTTCATGGGCTTGCTCAAAAGTCACCTCAGTGAAGCCTGCTCTCATTGCCTTGTATATAACTGCCACCTGCCATCCCCTTTCTAGCTTTCCCCACAGCATTCATTCCTTTCTAACATACTACCGAATTTACTCGTTTAGCGTCCATCTCCCAGGACTGTACGCTCTGAATATCAATTAAATATCTACCAATTCAAAACTGCAGCCTTGGTGTACCAGTCATGCTCTAACCAACGGAGCTTCCTGGCCAGGGCTGAACTGAACTTCCATTAGGCGCCAAGCACCGTGCTGAGTGATGGAGCTACCGGGTGATTCGCACGGCTTATAGGTCTTCGGAGGGAAGACATGGTAACAAATGTAGCTAATTTATCGAATGCTTCCTCTGTATTAAGGGCTTGCCATACATCACCATAATAACAATATTAACACTTATAAAGCAGACTCTGTCCTACATGCATCATCTCATTTCACCCTCACCGAGACCTGTCACATGAATATCACCAGCCTCATGGATGGGAAAAGACAAAAACAGGATTTCAAGGCCGGGAACGGGCAGAGTCAGGGTTTGAACAGGGGGTGCCAGGGGAAATACTTAGATCTTAGGATGGGCAAGACTACGTACGTAACAGACTAGACGCGGCGCCGAGGGAGACGGGAAATAACTCCCAGGTTTGGCTGGAGGGGACCCAAGAGCAACAATAAGGTGGCGGCCCAGCCTGGAAGGTGTGGGGCTGGAGGAGCCCGAGAGCCACTCTCAAGGATGCAGTGCGTCCCCGGCAGGAACTGGTGAGCCCGGAGGCGGGTTCCGGCCCCCTCCCTCGGGCCTGAGAGGTGCCGGGGGGAAGGCGCACGGGCTCCCCTGCCCCCCGGGTTTCTTCCGCGGCAGCTGCAGGAAGGGCGTGGGGGACGGCGAGACAAAGACCCCGCCGGCCCCGCCTCCGCCCGCGCGGCCCCTTTAAGAAGCGCGCCCCCAGCCGCTAGCCCAGCCTTGTATGCAAATAGGGCGGCGGGGCGGGAGCGCGCGGCCGATCCCGGGCCCGGGCTGCGGCGGTTAGTCCTCTCCCGGCCGCCGTCGCCTCCGACATATTGCCCGCAGGAGCTGCGGCGGCGGAGCGGAGCGCGCCGGGGGGAGGAGATGGGTGAGCGGAGCGGGCCCGGCTCGGCCCCGGGAGCGGGCGGCGCGGAGACCGGGACGGCCGGGCGGCTTAAGGGCTCCCCACGCGGCCCGGAGCCCGGCAGGGGGCGGGGGAGGGGATGGGGCGCGGAGGGACCCCGCCCCCTCCTGGCGCTTCGCGGGGTGGGGCCTCTCGGGGGGCGGGGCCTCTCCCGCGGCGGGGCGGGGTCTTGCGGAGGATTGGGCTCCGGTGAGGATGGGCCCGGCGGGGGCGGGGCCGTGGCCTGGGGGCGGGGCCCAGGGGCCTTGGGGGCCGGGGCGGGGGCATCCCTCTGGGCCGTGGGGGGCTGTCCCCCGGAAGCGGTGGGGCGGGCAGGGGACCCGGGCTGAGGGAACCCCATCCTGGAGCGGGGCTTCTGCGTAAACGCAGCTCGTACTGGCTCGTTTGGGCGGGTTTTCTGGGCTGACAATTGCGTGTAGGCGGGACTTCTGGGCTGAGGGGTGCTAGAGTGGGTGCAGAGCTTCTAAAGAGAGGAGATTTGGGCAGAGCTTTTTTTTTGGGGGGAGGGTATCTGTGTGGGATTTTCTAAGCCGAGTATAATGGTGTGTGAGCAGAGCTCCTGGGCTGGGGGCTGGTGGAGGGGGCAGAGTTCGAGGACAAGGGCTTTGTAGAGACTTGTGGGAAAAGCTTTCAAACTGAGGAACTGGGGCAAAAGGTGTGTGTTGTGTAAGCCGCGGCGTTGCCCTGAAGGGATACAAACAAAACTATAACCTTGACGAAACCTGGGGTGGTGCTTATGAGCAGGATGGAGCCTGGGAACTTGGGCCAGACGGCTAAGGCTAGAGAGATAGGTTGTGGGTCCAAGTGTGGGTCCACGAACACCCCATTCTCCCAAAGCCACATCCTGGGCCCTGTGCTCAGGCCCTGGGTCTCCACCATAAGGCACCAGGATGCCCCCGGAGCTGGATCTCAGGTCCTGGAGGGGAAAAACTTCAAGACTGTCCAGAATTGTAAGCCTATAGAAACTGGGTAGTCTCGGAATAGATCAACATACACCAGAGCTAAGAGCACAGGACCCAGACCCCAAACTGCCTGTGACACAGTATAAACTCAGTTTCCTAATCTATGGAAAACCCACCTTGCTGGTGTCATCACTCATCAGTATATACTTACTGGTCATTGACTTAGTGCTGGGCACTGTGGCGGGGGGCGGGGATACAATGGGAAGAGACATAAATATAGTGACCTCACTGACCTTCCGTATTAATGGGTAAGACAGACAATAAGTATGTTAACAAGTGAATAAGAAAAATCCCAAGAGTGAATCGTTGTGGGGATGGTGGGCATGAATTATGGAGCAAATACTTCCAAAATGGCAACCAGGGAAAGGCTCTCCGAGCAGAGGATACAGCACGTACACGAGGTGGCCATAAGCGTGGTTTGCTTAAGGAGAGCGAGGCCAGCGTGTCTGAAGCATGGGGGCAGGCAGAGAATGGTGGATGAGGTCGAAGAGGTAGGCAGGTGCCAGATCATAGGTCTTTGTGATTAAATGGTAAAGTGAGGCAGCAGGTGAACGGGTAGCCAGCATCATTGCTGTCATCCTTGGTCTATGCCTTTTGGCTTGAGGATTTACCTTATTTGAGTCCCACAGGAGGACGAAGAGGTCCCAACAGGACATCCTACTGTCGTAACCCACTGTGTGAGCCAGGGTCCTCCGGGGGCTCTGGTGGGGGCCACGCTTCCAGTGCATCAGTCACCAGTGTCCGTTCCCGCACCAGGTAAACTGCCTTTCTGTGTCTTGCCCCTCACTGTGGGCTCACGGGGATAGTAAGGACAAAGCTGTCCCTGACTGAGCTCTAGGATGTGATACCCCAGATGCCAGAAGGGGGCTCAGAAGGCAGCAGAAAAGACCCAGAGAACAGTCACCTATGCAGTTGCAGTGGGACATCCTATACAATAAAAGGCTAATATGCAAATCGACTGAATGGCGGAACGACTGGTCGCTAGGACGCACACTGACCACCAGGGGGCAGATGCTCAACACAGGAGCTGCCTCCTGGTGGTCAGTGCGCTCCCACAGGGGGAGCACCGCTGTGGGAGCACCGCTGAGAGCCAAAAGCCCTGAGCCAGGCAGTCGGACATCCCCTGAGGGCTCCCAGACTGCCAGAGGCTGCAGGCTGGGCCGAGGGGACCTCCCCGCCCCCAGCCAAGTTCACACATTTCATGCACCAGGCCTCTAGGAGCGTAATAAATCCAGAGGCCTGGGTTCCAGTTACAATTCTGCTGCTGATTTGCTGGAGACTTGGACAAGTTATCTCCCCTCTTTGGGCCTCCTGTTTTCCTCGTCTGTACAACGGACCTAATAAATGTTTCCTTCCTGGGGAATGATGGGAGGCCTGAACAGGAGCAGGGATAGGAAAAGGCCCCGTCAGCCCCTACGTCTGCCATGTAGGATAAGGGCGCCATTCCAGCCATGAGCTGCTTTTCTGATCCTACCCCACAAGCCTGTGCCTCAGAAGCCCTTCCCGGCAGGGTTCTCAGGTCAGCTCCTGACGTCTTCCCTTCCTGTCCCCAGGAGCAGTTCTGGGACGGGCCTCTCCAGCCCGCCCCTGGCCACCCAGACAGTGGTTCCCCTGCAGCACTGCAAGATCCCGGAGCTGCCAGTCCAAGCCAGCGTTCTGTTTGAGTTGCAGCTCTTCTTCTGCCAGCTCATAGCCCTGTTCGTTCACTACATCAACATCTACAAGACAGTGTGGTGGTACCCACCCTCCCACCCGCCCTCCCACACCTCCCTGGTAGGTGTCCGGCTGGGACCGCCCGTGCATGTGTGTGAGCGGTATGTTTGGTTTCAGGTTAGCACGGCTTACCTAGCACCCTGGCCTCATGCTGGGCAAGGCAAGTGTAGAAAGACCAGGAAATTCCTGAATGCTCACCCCAATGTGCCCAGCACCGCACTAGGCATTGTAAAGGCGGAGATGAATCTGACAGATTTTGCCTAAAGGAGCACAGTCTTAAGTCCTGTGGGGGAGCTGACCCATAGACATCTGTGAGTGTTGCAAGGAGCGGAAGGACCTCCATGCAGAACGAGAGGCTCAGGGACAGGGACAGGGGTGATTAGGGCCAGAGGGCTCACACACCACTCTCTTATCTCCAGGGACGTTCCCACTTCCCTCCTCTGGGTCCTGTTCTTCTCTAGGTAATTTCCTGTCCTGACTCAGCTGGAGGCCTGTGAAGGTCAGAGAGTGGGGATAGTCCCTATGGAAAGGTCTGGGGCAGGGGGAGGTGGACAGAAGAATAGACAGTGTATGGGCAGGGGGCCCGCGTGACCCCCAGGCCTCTGCCCCTGACAGAATTTCCATCTGATCGACTTCAACTTGCTGATGGTGACCGCCATCGTACTGGGCCGCCGCTTCATTGGGTCCATCGTGAAGGAGGTGATTGGGTCCTAGGGGCTGGGGACTTGGGGACTCCCTTCCCCCCGGGGGTGCCAAGGTGCTACGTGGAGCCCTTCAGTCCGGAGGCATTTCCTTGGGGCTCCCCGCGGACGTGGTTGGAGAACATTGCATCCCTCTGGTTGTTGGAGTTCACTGGGGGTCGAGGAGGGCCCACCTTGCCAGGCTCTGCCCGGGCTGCTGCCCCACGTTTCCCTGGGTGGGATCGCAGGCCGCCCTGGGAGGGGTTCGGGCACAGCCTCGGTGGTCTTCCACCAAGGCCCCAGCCCGCCCTGTCTCACCCTGACCCAGGCTTCTCAGAGGGGGAAGGTCTCCCTCTTTCGCTCCATCCTGCTGTTCCTCACCCGTTTCACCGTTCTCACGGCAACAGGCTGGAGTCTGTGCCGCTCCCTCATCCACCTCTTCAGGACCTACTCCTTCCTGAACCTCCTGTTCCTCTGCTACCCGTGAGTACCCCTCCTGCACCCCACTGCCCGACACCTGGCTCTGGGCCTTTGGCCGGAGCGCAGCTGGGTCAGAGGTCCCACTCCTGGAAGACTCCCAGGCCAGGCAGCAGCAATTTCTCTCCCCTTGTCAGACAGTATCTCCTTGAGATCAGAGTGGATTTGCCTTCTTTCGAAGGAGGTAATTTACCCAAGGTGCCACCGAGGCAGAGGTCAGAATAGGACTCAGATCTGAGTGTGTATCCCAAAGGGAGGTTCCTGAGGGAAGTGCGTGTACTTTGTCTCCTCCTCTCTTCCTTTCCTCTCTCTCTGGTTCTCTCTCTGGCTCTGTATATATCAGTGTTTATGTAAGCTCTTGGTGCCTCCTGTATCGATTTAAATTTTCAACAATCAGCCGAAACCGGTTTGGCTCAATGGATAGAGCGTCGGCCTGTGGACTGAAAGGTCCCAGGTTCGATTCCGGTCAAGGGCATGTACCTTGGTTGCGGGCAAGAGACAGCTGGTTGATGATTCTCTCTCATTGTTGTTTCTAACTCTCTCTTCCTCTCTGTAAAAAAAAATATATATATTTTTTTAAAGATAAATTTTCAACAATCGCCTAAATTTGACCCTTTCTAGTTATTCTCCAGTTAGTTCATTCTCCTTGCACACAGACATTATCTAGTGTTTATGTCTTGAATTATTTTTTTACAAACACAATACATGTACCTCATAAAAAAATCAAATACAGTAGGCTAAAAGCTTATAATGAAAAATAGCTTCCAACTCCACCCCCCAGAGTAGTCCCACTTCTCAAAAGCAATCTCTGTCACTCTTTCTGGCATTAAATGTTTTTCAGGTAACCTCCATAGTTTTAGTATCTTCATACCTTTATTTACTATTTTAAAAAATTTATTGAAATTATAGTTGGGATAATAGGCTTACATAGTTAAAATTCAGCAGGTATAAATACTGCATACTAACTACAGCACATACCATAGTTGTTGGTTTGATCCCCAGGAGGGGTCGTGCAGGAGGCAGCTGATGGATGTTTTTCTCTCCCTTTCTCTCTCTAAAATTAATAAAAACAAAAAGATTATGAATGAAAACTCTCCCCTTGACTTCCTTTTCCCAGCTTTACCGTTTCCCTCCCAAGAGGTAGCCGCCAATATTTCTAGTTTCTTGTATATCCTGGAAATAAATATCTTTTGCATATACAAGCATACCACACACTCATATATGCATATGCATACAGGTGCACATGCAATAGCAAAATATTTACCCTTCCATCCCTATTGTTTCCAGTGTTTGATAAGTTATTATTTTTCGTTTCCTATTGGTTATCATTTTCAATAATATGAGAATGCCTGTCTCTTTTATTCCATCAACAACAGTCAGTATCTTAATTCCTTTTATGTAAAAGAATAATATTTGGAACCCTATCCTTCCGTTTTTTCTCCCCTCTTCATCCTCTCTAATAAGTAGACTTTATGTTATAAATATGAAAGTATCACTTAGTGTAGGACCAAGTAGTATGCATAGATGACATTCCTTCTCTATAGTTACCGTATTTGCCGGCGTATAAGACGATTTTTTGGCCCTGAAAAATACGTATTTGCCGGCGTATAAGACGACTGGGCGTATAAGACGACCCCCTAACATTTCCACTAAAAATAGAGTTTGTTATATACTCGCCATATAAGACTACCCCCCACTTGGAGGCATATTTTTCAGGGCCAAAGGGTCGTCTTATACGCCGGCAAATACGGTAACTGAGTTATAATCTTGAGCCTCTTAAAAAACAATGTTCTAGTGTCTAGGTCAAATGATTTCTCTTTTCTTACATTCCATCAAGTGCTTAAAATCATTATCATAGTTTAGTTTGCTTCATATTTAGATTGTAGTTTTCTTATTCGGCTTTTTTTTTTTCCATCTTGGAGTTTCTAATTGCCTTTTTTTCCTTCTTGACAAAAGAATGATGGGCCTTCAACATATCCTCAAGTTTATCCAGCCTCTCAGTCATGCTACCTGTTGCCTGGAGTTCATTTCCCCCCAAAAGACATCCCTCCTGGAGCTCTCCATCCTGCTGCTCCAGTCCGGAGTGGTTGTTCTTTAGGCCTGATGGTCAGCTCTCAGCTTGGGACTTTCCTACGCTGCCCTCCGGGGTTGGATCCACTGTTTCCTGGATCCCATGTCTTCCTCTTTCTTGGTTTTCCCCCCTTATTTTGCTGGAATGCATAATCAGGTAATTTTCTTAACAATGGGTACATGGGAGTTAAGTACATTCTGAGTTCTTGCATGTCTAAAATTGTCTTTATTCTGCCCTCATATTTGATTGATGATTTGGCTAAATGTAGATTGCTAAATTCATATTCTCAGAATTTTGAAGATATTGGTTCATTGTCTCTAGTATCCCATGTTTCTAAAGAGAAGACTAATACCAGTTTGATTCCAATTATTTGTAGATGACTTGTTTTTTTCTTTCTGAAGGCTTTTAGGGATATTCTGTTTAACTTTTGATTATTTGAAATTTCATAAGGGTGTGTCTGATATGGAACTTTTCTCATTCATCTCACCAGTACTCTAGGATTTTTTTTTTTTTATCACAAGATTTAGGTATTCAGCTCAAGGAAATTTTCTTCTATTATTTCTTTGATAATATCTTTCATGTTTTCTATTCTCTCTGGGACTTCAGTTCATGGTAGACCTCATAGGTTGGTTATCTGTTTCTCTTATATTTTCTCATCTCTTTCCCTTTCTCTCTCTCCCTTCCTTCAGTCTTTCTCTGTGTGTGTGTATCTCTCTTCATTTTGCCTTAGGAAGATTTCCTCAACTGTATCGTCCAGCTTTTTTATTGAGAATTTTTTCAGCAATCATATTTTTAATATCTAAGACCTCTTTCTTATTTTGATTATTCTTTTTCATGGCATTTCTGTTCTTATTTTTAAAATCTCTTATGTTCCCTCAATTTTGTCTTTCTTCCTGGATCAGTTTTTCTATTAAACGCTGCTAGCTTTCTAAATGTAGTTGGTTTCTTTGGTTGTCTATTTCTACTTAAGAACAAAGAACCTGGTAGCTTAGAGTGCATTTTCTCTCCCTCTGCCATTGTAGATGAGAACAGGAGATTTGGCTGGAAGTTCTGAATACATGGGCAGGGCAAACTTTGCTTTAGGATGTTTGAGGAAGGGACTCGTTGTCAGGCTGTGGCCCCCATTGGCCAGAAAAAGAGGGGTAGATATTACTCTAGGATGCCCAGAATGAGGACCTCAGTTCTCAAGCACTTTGTTCAAGTTCTTTGCAGAAAAATCCTTCAGGGTGCATTGTGTGAGGTGTGGAAGAGAATAAAGGGACTGATTCTTACTCATAAATACAGATCTTTGTTTAGTCCCATTTGTTCAGCCCTGGTTCTTCTGTTCTCTATCAAAGGTGCTCACGTCAAGTCAGAGTCTTTCTTGGATCACTCTAGGCAGAGAAGCTCCTACCCCTGGTCCAGCCCTCTCATGGCGTATCCTAGACCTGTGCCCTCCAGTTTAGAAGTTTCTAGCCACCTATTGTTATTGAACATTGATATAGGTTAATTTGAATTGAGATGTGCTGTAAGTGTATACACCGGGTTCTGAAGGCTTAGTACAAAAAAAGAAAGTAAGACATATTCATAATTATATGTTGCAATGATAATATTTTGCATATATTGAGTTAAAATAGAGTACTAAAATTAATTTTATCTATTTTTTAATGTGGCTATGAGGCATTTGTAATCTTTATTGTTGAAAGTGTTACAGATGTCCCCTTTTTGCCCCCATTGACCTCTTCTAGCCTGCCCCCTGGAGAAATTTAAACAACATGTGTGACTCTCATGTTTCTGTTAGACAGCTCTGCTCTAGACAATGGCTTCCTTCCTCATCTGTCAACGTGTTTCCGTCCGCTTTCTAAATTTGTCAGAGTCACTTGTGTACTCCCCCCATTGGTTTTGCTGATATGGATTTTATTTCCTACCATCATGTCTTGGGTGGGAAGGATGGGAGGGAATCTGCCATCTTGCATGAGAAGCTGCTTCTAACCTGTGACCTGTCAGAGCAGTCACTTGCTGTGACCACGTCATTTAAGTTCTTCTTAGAGGCAAAATCAGGGAGAATTTAAGTACCTGCTCTTAAGTTTGACTCTGAATCCCTTGTATATTCATGCAAGTGCCCACCCCCTTATTCCCACACGGAATCCTGCAGAGTGTTTTGGGAATCCCATCTCAGTCTTCTTTCCTGTCTCATAGAATCACTGGCCTATTTGGGTTTCTTTTTGTTTTTTTAAATATATTTTATTGATTTTTCACAGAGAGGAAGAGAGAGGGATAGAGAGTTAGAAACATCGATGAGAGAGAATCATTGATCAGCTGCCTCCTGTATACCCCCTACTGGGGATGTGTCTGCAACCAAGGCACATGCCCTTGACCGGAATCGAACCCGGGACCTTTCAGTCTGCAGGCCGACGTTCTATCCACTGAGCCAAACAGGTCCCGGCCTATTTCTTTTTCAAATAAAATTATATCGATATATTTTGAGGCAGGCACCATGCTAGGGGTTGTTGCAAAAATTAAGAGAGCACTTACGAAAACACTAGCATAATGCCTGGTTGAACATAGGGAATTAATATAAGTTATGTAACTTAAGGCAAGTTAAGGATACTGAGGCTCACAGAGATTAAGTAACTTGTCCTAAATAATAGCATTAGTAAGTGGCAGAGCTGGGATTTTAATACTGGCCTATTTGACCCTATAGGTCATTTTCTCAACCATATTCTCTAAGTTGTCTTACTTATTCTTACCCCAGGGAAAATGGTAGCATCCCCATTTTAGTTTATCTCTCTCTATAAAAGCCTAAGTGACCAAATGACCGGTCGCTATGATGCACACTGACCACCAGGGGCAGACGCTCAATGCAGGAGCTGCCCCCGGTGGTCAGTGTGCTCCCACAGCTGGAGTGCCGCTCAGCTGACGGACCCAGTCCGGGTAGCCCACCAGCCCAGTGGCAGCCCCTCCCTCCCTCAGTAGTCCCGTAAATCCAATATCCAGAGAACGGACCAGGCACCAATTGGACTGGCCAGTGCCTCCTGCACCATCCCACCAGCCTCCTGGAAGTTGGCTTCAGGAACTGGCCACTTCCCCTCCACAATGAAGAAATGATATAAAAGTGGCCACCAGGTGGCTCCCGACAACCAGCACAAACATCAGTGGGATGGATCTGGATCCCGGGCTGCAAGAGTGTCCCACCACCTCCCCTGGAGGGCCAATTACATCATGCCTCCCCCCACTGCGCGTGCGTGCGTGCGCGCGCGCGCGCGCACGCGCGCACCCACACACACCCCTCAGGATGGGCGCCAGAGTGGGGCTCCCAGCTGGCATGGGCTGCAGTAGTGGCAGAGCCTCTTCCAATGAGGACTGACTGGGCGCAAACTCGCAGTAGGCACAGCAGGACCCTGATGAGTGGGAGCAGCAGTAAGCATTGGACTATCAGTTTCAGTCCAATCCCTGCAGGCCACTCCAAGGGACCCCACCTGTGCATGAATTTGTGCACCGGGTCTCTAGTTTTTAAATATAATAAATTACTCATAGTATTTATTGATCTCAAAAAGAGAGAAAGAAACATCAATGATGAGAATTTTTTAAAATATATTTTTATTGATTTCAGAGAGGAAGGAAGAGAGAGAGAGAGAGAAGCATCCACAATGAGAGAGAATCATGAATTGGCCGCCTCCTGCAAGTCTCCCACTGGGGATCGAGCCCACAACCCGGGCATGTGCCCTTGACCAGAATCAAACCTGAGACCCTTCAGTTCCCAGGCAGATGCTCCATCCACTGAGCCAAATTCATCAGGGCGATGATGAGAATTTTTGATCAGCTGCCTCCTGCATGCCCCCTGACTGGGAATGGAACCAACCACGACCTTCTGTTTCATGGGTTGACACTCACTGAGCCACACCAGCTGGGCAGCATTCCCGTTTTATAGAGTAGAAAGCAAAAACCCAGAGAAGCACATTGCCCAAGGACACTCATTTCCCCTGGAACCTCAGAAAATAGGAAATGTAGCATGTTCATTGACCCTGACTTCTGGGTCTGGGTCTGAGGACCTGGGGAAATTGAGAGGGTCCAAGCTAAAAAAGGAGATGCTTATAAAGAGCACCTACTGCCGGAACCGGTTTGGCTCAGTGGATAGAGCGTCAGCCTGCGGACTGAAGGGTCCCAGGTTCAATTCCGGTCAAGGGCACGTACCTTGGTTGTGGGCATATCCCCAGTGGGAGGTGTGCAGGAGGCAGCTGATCGATGTTTCTGACTCTCTGTTCCTCTCTCTTCCTCTCTGTGAAAAATCCAAAAAGAAAAAATATATATATATAAATTTTAAATATCACTAAAAAAAAAGCACCTACTATGATGTTCCATGTACTGTGCTAGGCATTTACCCACTTTTTATAACTATATACCCGTCTTGGCTATGGGTTCGTCTAGTTTTCCCTTCAGGTGATAGGAACCAGACACTCAAAACACCCCTTGTGCCAAAACCGGTTTGGCTCAATGGATAGAGCTTCAGCCTGCAGACTGAAAGGTCCCAGGTTCGATTCTGGTCAAGGGCATGTACCTTGGTTGTGGGCACATCCCCAGTAGGGGGTATGCAAGAGGCAGCTGATCGATGATTCTCTCCCATCGATGTTTCTAACTCTCTATCCCTCTCTCTTCCTCTCTGTAAAAACTCTCTTTCTCTCTCTCTCTCTCTCTCTCTCTCTCTCTCTCTCTATATATATATATATATATATATGTATAAAAGCTGGAAAACAAAACTCTATTTTAAAAAAAAAAGCACCCCTTGACTAATTAGCTCCAGCCATAATCTAAGAGTACTGCTCAGAGGAAGAGATTTGTACTTTTTCAAGGGCCCATTTCAGTGCACAGCACATAACAGACACACAAATATTGTTCCTGCCCTGCCCTAAGAGCTAACATGTACTCAGCAACTTACACCTCTGTGCTGTGTACATTTAAAATAAATTACTCAGTGTTTATTATCTGTCCTGATCTTTGGTACCAGACTGTCCTGGGATAAATCCCAGCTCTGTTGCTTCCTTGCTGATTGGGAACTTGGGGGATCCACATTACCTCTCTGAGCCACAGCTGCTTCAGCTGGAAGGGCACAAACAACGGGACCAAATGCACAGCGTTCTTAGGAGGAGAAAAGCGAATGTTGTAAAGTGGAGCATAGGTGGCACCCAATTACTATAGGAATACTGTTCGTGGTCAATAGACTGAGGGCAGGGACTTGTCTCTTGCTTCCTACTATATCCTGACTCTCGGCACACACTCGGTGCTAATACATGTGTTGAATGACTGATCAGTGGATGGGAGGATGCATGTTAGAAGGACGAGAAAATTCCCTCTTCAGAAAAGTCAAGAGAGCTGTGGCCCGGGGAGGAAAGAAGGACTCTCTCAGTGGCTGGGGGTTGGGATCCCGGCCTGTGCTCACCACTGTCTTCCCCAGCAGGTTTGGGATGTACATTCCGTTCCTGCAGCTGAACTGTGACATCCGCAAGACGAATGTCTTCAGCCACATGGCCTCCATGGGTCCCCGGGAGGCTGTCAGTGGCCTGGCACGGAGCCGGGACTACCTGCTGACTCTGCGGGAGACCTGGAAGCAGCACACGCGGCAGCTGTACGGTCCAGACTCCATGCCCACCCATGCCTGCTGCCTGTCGCCCAGCCTCATCCGCAGCGAGGTGGAGTTCCTCAAGATGGACTTCAACTGGCGCATGAAGGAAGTGCTGGTCAGCTCCATGCTGAGCGCCTACTATGTGGCCTTTGTGCCTGTCTGGTTCGTGAAGGTGTGTAGCTCAGCCCAGGGAGGTGAAGGGCTGCCCCCCAGGAGACCTCCTGCTTGCATAAATAGCAGGACTGTTTTTTATGAGATTCTGTATGTTCTCTCAAGGGTTAGAGTGGCTGCTGCCTCTATTTTTAGAGTGGAAAGAACAAGGCTCATTGAAAGGAAGTGCTCTGCACAGGGTCACCGAGCCAATGAGGACATGCATTGTTGTTCATGATACTTGACAACAAAGAGCAGTGACTTGTATTTTAATTTGGCTGCTTTGGACCAGGCACGTCACAAGGTCCTGCTTTATCATTAAATCGGAAAGCAGGATTCATCCAGATCTGAGTGACAGCAGAAGCCTGTGCTCACTCTCTAGCATGTGTGACCTTCTGGGAAAGTATTTTCCCAGCTGACTGTAGGCTTGAAACATGTATCCAAGGATGGACTGTACTGAATAATTTGAGGTCGAGGTTTAAGGTCCATTGAGCACCCACAATGTGATAGAACGTTCGTGGGCATCATAGACCTCCAAATGCCCCTCAGAGGTGGTTGGTGGTTACTCTTATCTTCATTTAACAGATGAGGAAACGAGCATAGAGCAGGGAAATGACTCGCCCAAGGTCATACAGTTAAAAGCAGCAGAGCCAAGATTTGAACTCATGTTCGTTGGACTCCAGAGTCTATGCCCGGACTCGGGAGCCTGTGCTCTGGCTCAGAGTGGTGGGCCGTGGGAGCAGTTTTTCCTTGTAAAGGACTAAGTAGTGGGCACAGGGTCTAAGCCCATGATTAAGCCTTCTTTGTCAGGTGTTAGGTCTTTGGTTTCACGTCACCCTGAGTTCCCCCCGGGTTTGATCTTCAAGATACATAGAATCAGGGCAGGGGGAAGGAGGGAGGCCACTATGGGCATCCCAGGCCTTTCCCGCCTCTTCCTGCCCCCAGAACACACATTACTATGACAAGCGCTGGTCCTGCGAGCTCTTCCTTCTGGTGTCCATCAGCACCTCAGTGATCCTCATGCAGCACCTGCTGCCTGCCAGCTACTGCGACCTGCTGCACAAGGCCGCTGCCCACCTTGGCTGCTGGCAGAAAGTGGACCCAGCGCTGTGCTCCAACGTGCTGCAGCACCCGTGAGTTGCCCTGCCCTTCTCTGCCCAACCCTAATCTCCCCCCCAACGTGTTCATTCAGTCAGCAAAAGGTGATTGAGCGTGTCTTGTTTGCTAGGCCTTGTGCCCAGAGTGGGGCATGGCAGGGCCCACGACGGACATGTTCCCTGTCCTTAGGTAACTTGTAGTGAACTAGAGATGGGAGGGGGCAGGCAGTAAACTCATGGACTCGTGGACTTTCTCATTCACTGACTATTATTTATTCACCCATTGACTGACTCGCTCATGCATTCATTCCTCGCTCCACTCCCTCCTATCAACTGCTTACTCATCCATTCAGTCATTAGGTCACCTGCTCTTTCAGCAGACATTTATTTCTACCTAATCCATACCAGGGCTGGTGCTATGTATTGGACAAAGAAGCTTGGCTTTGACCCATAGGCACAGAGGGCTATAAAGGGTTTTGAGTGGCGGAGGGGCCAGTTCCAAAGTGTATCAAACTGATAATGAGATATGGTGTTGTGTCAGCTGATGGTGAATCTGGGACAGGGAAGAAAAAACAGGGAGGAAATTATTGAAACGGGATCCTTGAGGAGTTCAGTCTTAGGGGGGGGGGGGGGTGATAGCTGTGTACATAAATAGGATGAGTGACGTGAAAGAGGCCCAGTTCTAGGATATTATTGCACCTAGGACAGAGGCAGAAGTTACCCTGGTTGGGAAGCCTGAGGTTCGAGGCTGTCTTTCCCCAGCCTGGTTTGTTCTCCAGGGCGCCTGGCATTTCTACAGCCTTTCACCACAGTGCGTCTCACCCGGGTTATACGGATTTTCCTGCCTGCGTTGCCCCAATAGACTGAAAGCTTCTCAAGGCGGAGGCCACTTCGGTATTACATCCGAGTCCTGGGCCAAGCACAAGGCCTGGCAGAGAAGAGGCCACTGGGACAGGTTTGTAGAGCGAGGCCCACCCAGAAGCAGAGACGCAAAGGGAGGCCACAGAGAGCAAGCCTCCTGTGTTGCCCTCTGTGCCAGTCAGGCCCTTCTCGGCCTCTGTCCAGGTGGTCCAAGGAAGGGGATGGGCATTGCCAAATGGGCCAAAAGGGGGCTCCGAAGGGAGGAGGAGGAGAAAGATAGAACGTGGCAGAACATGAGGATAAACCTGTCTGTAGCTCAGCACAATCTGCAGATAACATCCAGGCTTTCTCACGGCTGCTCAGCGTTTTCTACCTTATCTCTTACCCCACCTCATACTCTGCCCTGGCCAGACCAAACCTCTTCAAATCCGTAGACTCTGTGTGCATTTTTATATCTAGGGTTTTTTTTGTTTTGTTTTTTTTTTATTGATATTTTACAGAGAGGAAGGGAGAGAGATAGAGAGCTAGAAACGTCGATGAGAGAGAAACATCGACCAGCTGCCTCTGGCCCGCAACCAATGTACATGCCCTTGGCCGGAATTGAACCCGGGACCTTTCAGTCCGCAGACTGACGCTCTACCACTGAGCCAAACCGGCTTCGGCTATATCTAGGTTTTTGCACATGCTGCATATTTTGCCTGCAACATCCTTCCCGACTTTCTTTTCCTGATTCATTCCCATCCATTCTTTAGCACTTGACTTCCTCCAGAAATACTTTCCTGTCCATCCGAGTGCTCCCTGTGCTCCTACAATCCCATAGTGCCATGATCTTTACACCCAGCACCTTCTGCTCTGTCTGCCTAGTGATTTCCCGTCATTCCAGGACCGAAGCTCCTGGAGATCAGGGTCCTTACCTCTCAAGCTCTCAGCCCTCTCAGTCCTAGCTGAGCGCCTGGCTTTTACCGGGCCCACAGTACATTTCTTGTGTATAGAACTTTTTTTTTAACTTAAACATTTTATTGACTTGAGAGAAGAAGGAAGAGGAAGAGAGAGATAGAAACATCAATGATGAGAATCATTAATTGGCTTCCTCCTTCATATGGCCCACACTGGAGATTGAGCCTGCAACCCGGGAATCAAATCGTGATCTCCTGGTTCATATGTCAATGCTCAACCTCTGAGCAGAACTATACTCTTTTTTTTTTTTTAAGGTAAAATTTATATACAATTACATTTAAAATTTTTAAGATTTTTTGCCGAAACCGGTTTGGCTCAGTGGATAGAGCGTCGACCTTCGGACTGAAAGGTCCCGGGTTCAATTCCGGTCAAGGGCATGTACCTTAGTTTCAGGCACATCCCCAGTAGGGGGTGTGCAAGAGGCAGCTGATTGATGATTCTCACTCATGGATGTTTCTAACTATCCCTCTCTCTTCCTCTCTGTAAAAGATCAATAAAATATATTTTTAAAATAAGTAAATAAAAATTAAAATTTAAAAATTTTTAAAATTGATGAGAGAAAGGAAGAGGGAGGGAAGGAGAGAGAGAGAAGCATCTATGGGAGCAAAACATCAATTGGCTGCCTCCTGCATGCCCTCCACCAGGGATTGGTTCCCAACCTGGGCAAGTGCTCTGACTGGGAATCAAAGCAGCAGCCAACCTTTCAATGCAAGAGATGCTGCCCACCCAACTTAGCCACACCAGCCAGAGCTGAAAAGTATAAATCTTAAAATGTATAATTCTTGTGAGTTTTGATAAAGGTATGTACACCCATGTAATCTAGCCTCCATCAAGATACAGAACCTTGCCGAGGTCTGTTTGGCTCAGTGGTAGAGCGTCGGTCTGCGGACTGAAAGGTCCCCGGTTTGATTCCGGCCAAGGGCATGTACATTGGTTGTGGGCACATCCCCGGTAGGGGGTGTGCAAGAGGCAGCTGGTTGATGTTTCTGGCTCTCTATCTCTCTCCCTTCCTCTCTGTAAAATATCAATAAAATATATTTAAAAAAAAAAAAAAAGATACAGAACCTTTCCAGCCCCTAAGAAAATTTCCTAGTGATCCTTCCAGTGACCACCCCAGCTGTCTTTTCACTTTCTTTCACCATCGGTTAGTTTTCTGTTCTGCAACTTCATATAAATGAAATCTTTTTTTTTTTCAATTGATTTTTTTACAGAGAGAAAGAGAGAGGGATAGAGAACTAGAAACAGCAATGAGAGAGAATCATCAATCAGCTGCCTCTTGCACACCCCCTATTGGGGATGTGCACACCCCCTACTGGCGATGTGCCCGCAACCAATGTACATGCCCTTGACCAGAATCGAACCTGAGACCTTTCAGTCCACAGGCCGACGCTCTATCCACTGAGCCAAACCGGTTTCGGCAAGAGATTGAGCTTCTTGCAGACAATGATTCTCAGTCCTCTAACCCAGCACCCTTGGAGTTCCTGAGAGATCTCACAGAACATCAGAAGAAAGCTCACTGGTTCCACCGCCTCGTTCACATGGTCACTGGGCCTCTATGTCCAGCCCTTGTGGCATGCTTTGAGGACAGAGGTGCATTGGACACTATCCCTTCCCTTAAGGTCTCCCAACCTATGAGAGATACAGAGAATAAATATGTGACAAAACATTGGGGAAAGAAGACCAGTAGTAGGGGTTTGGGGAAGAGTTAAAGGATGTTGAATTCTATGAGGAGTTGGAGGAAGGCTTTCTGGAGGATTCTGGGTTTTAAGATGACAAAGAGCCTTGGCTGGTGTGGCTCAGTTGGTTGTCGCACCATTCTATACACCAGAAAGTGGCAGGTTTGATTCCGGTCAGGGCACATGCCCAGGTTGCAGGTTCGATCCCCAATTGGGGCATGTGCAGGAAGCAACTGATCAGTGTTTCCTCCCTCCTTCTCTTATTCCCTCTCTCCTTTCCTCCCTCCCTCCCTCTCCCCTCCCTTTTTCTCTCTGAGATCAATTAAAATATATATATATATATGTATATATATATATATATATATATATATATATATATATATATATGACAAAGAGCTTGCCAAAAGGATAAGGCAATAGGAAGGGCAACTTATACAGAGACATGAAGCAGTAAGGTATGCTGGAGGAACTAGAATCTGAGCTGTATGGTGGCAGTCGTGGAAGGCCATGCAGGGCCCCAGAGGACTTGACCCAAGAGCCCTGGACAGCCTTCAGAGGGTTTTGAGCAGAAAAGAGTCAGGCTCAGTTTGGTATTTTACAAAGACCACTTAGGCAACTTGTGACGGACCAATTGGGAGGCTACAGGTAAGACCAGATGAAGAAGATTCACCTAACGAGGGAAAAGGATTTTCTTGACACTCGGACGTTAACATCAGCCCTAGACCTTGTGACTGCCAGTGCAGTGACTTTCTCATGGTTCTTACCCATTTTACAGAGGAGACAGCTGACACCCAGAAAGGGGAAGTCACTGTGCGAAGTCAGAAATGAGCGGAGCCCTGGTGGTTTCTGCGCATGCCACCAGGGCACCCCCTTTTGTGGGTGAGCTGAGCCTAACGGGCATTGCTGGGCTCTGCTTCCAGGTGGACTGAAGAATGCATGTGGCCGCAGGGCGTGCTGGTGAAGCACAGCAAGAACGTCTACAAAGCAGTGGGTCACTACAACGTGGCCATCCCCTCTGATGTCTCCCACTTCCGGTTCCACGTGAGTCTCTGCCCCTGGCATGGAGGGTTGGGGCCTGATCTAGAGGGCGGGGGGATCAGAGCTGCAGGAAGGGGATGTCATAACAAGAGAGCTATTTTTAGGTATTCCCCAAATCCAAAGGAAGACCATGCACACATGCAGAACAAGGACAGTCATGTCAGCTAGCACTTCAACACTGCAGCTCGCTTGGTAGCAGATCATTGAAATACTGGGTGGAGGTGGGAAAGATGATACAATAAAAGGAAGAGTTCTTAGTGATGAAAATAATAACTATCATCTTTCCTATTGTGTGCCAGGCACTGTGGTAAGCACTTCCCATGCACCCTCCCACCAGTCTGTACCAGGATTTCGTGTGTGGGAGAAATGCCAGGGCTCTCCCCATTTCCAGATACTAAAATCAGCTTAGAGACTCTAAGCTGTTCGAGGGTGCCTTCCTGAGAAACTTGAAAACTGGAAGTAACGACACTCCGGAAAAGGGCTGTTCAAAATCACCCAGGCTAGTGATCTCATTTTTATTTATTCATTTTGCTATCAAAATCCTTGTCCAATACAGTCACAGACTAAAGTCCAATGTATAGGACCCAAAGGCACTGCTCTATTTGTAAGGGTTGGAACTCCTTTCACTCCCACTCACCGCTGCTATCGTCCCTAAAATAACCTCCTCGGAACCTGGTGCTCTAAGGAACGCAGTCTGAGAAATCATTGATCTGGGTAATCGCTTCGTGTCACTGTAGAGAAACCTAAGGCCCAGGCAGGAAGGTACTTGCCCAAGGTCCCAGAAGCCTCTCAGGTTCCAAAGCTGAGCCTGGCATACTGGTCTCTTGGACTCCCATTTCCTGGTACCTCTCCTATCCTGTAAGCAGTTCCTAAGGTTTAGGTAGCTTGCCTCTTGCAAAATCTGGATCCCAGACATTGATCACTCTTTTGAATTGATCAGAAATTTTTTCCTACACTCTACCTTGCCTGGTAAACAGCACGTAAGGGTGAGGTGTTACCATGTCCCCTGGAAGCTTCTGGCCTAGCTGGCAAATGCTATATATGAAGTAATTGGTGACTCAGGCTGTAGAGTCTATAATTTACCTATATAATAAAAGCCTAATACGCTGAGTATCCAGTCATCTGGTCGGCCATTCAACCAACCAAAGCGTAATATGCTAATGATATGCTAAAGCTGCTCAACTGCTTGCTATGACATGCACTGACCAACGGGGGGGGGGGGGGGCAGTCAACCTGTTGACCAGTTGCTATGACTTGCACTGATCACCAGGGGGGCAGACGTTCTGAAGGATAGGTTAGCTTGCTGCTGGGGTCCAGCCAATTGGGACTGGGCAAGACGGGCCAGACATGCCCTGGAGCCCTCCCGAGGCCCCTCGCTGGCTGGCCAACCTCTTGCATTCCAGGACCCTTCAGGGGATACAGAGAACCACTTTCATCCCAATCCCGCAGTCCAGGGTGAATTCGTGCACCAGGCCTCTAGTATATCATAAGGTTCTAATTGGTTCAGGTCTTACAATACCCAGGAAGATCACATATAAAATCTGGTCTGATTTTAGACCAGAAAAAGTCAACTAAGATCCCTCAAGAAAAGCTTCCTGGAAAGTAGAAGTTGAATAGGCTCTTAAACAACATTATGTGGGGAGCAGTAGTCTTGACAGAAGGAACACCACAAGCAAAGGCAGAGAGGGTGCAAAGTCAGTGCCCACCCGTCTGCAGTTCTCCTCCCCAGCCCGCTCTGCATGGGGCCCAGAGCTCGTCCCTTCGTTGGCCCAGCAAGAGGCGGGTTTCCAGAGAGGGCTTTCCGTCCATCCTCCTCTTTCCTGCCAGTTCTTTTTCAGCAAACCTCTGCGGATCCTCAATATCCTGCTGCTGCTGGAGGGAGCGGTCATTGTCTACCAGCTGTACTCCCTAATGTCTTCCGACAAGTGGCACCAGACCATCTCGCTGGCGCTCATCCTCTTCAGCAACTACTACGCCTTCTTCAAGCTGCTGCGGGACCGCCTGGTCCTGGGCAAGGCCTACTCCTACTCGGCCAGCCCCCAGCGGGACCTGGACCACCGGTTCTCCTGAGCCCCGGGGCCGGCCCAGGGACGGCATCCCTGGGAAGGGGCTGTTGAGGAGGGAAGGGAGGGGGGAAAATCCCAAAAACTGACAAAAAAAACCCACCAGAGCTTTGTATTTTTGTTACATACTGTTTTTTTTCTTTGATAATTGATATGATTATGAGGAAAAAAGTCCTATTTTTATACTCCTAATAAGCTTGTGTCTGAGTTTCTTTCCCTTCTTGCCGGTCAGGCAGAGTGCAGCGGTGTGTGATTCTGGGCCAGGAAACCCCACGTGTGTCTTCTGGGGCCTGTGGGCTCTGCCTTCTCCAGTGGATGGGAGACGAGGCACCAGAGGTCACGGTAGCAATGAAATCTACTGCTTACTGAATGCTCACGGTGTACCAGATGCTGCTTTATGTGTATTACAGGCCTTGTCTCAATCCAACCTTTATGACAACCTTAGGAGGTGGGTGCTGTCAGTCTAGTCCATAGATGAAGAATGAGCTCAGAGAGCTATAGTGACTTGCCCAGGGTAACACAGCTAGGATAGAGCTGGGCCAAAAACAACAACAAACCCTCCAAAATATGACACCACTATCCTAGCAGAATGTGATGTCCTGATTCAGCATGCAATCGTGGCAACCCTGTTCTGTGCCAGGTGTTGGAGGTGGTGAGGATGCCAAGACACAGAAACAAGTCATACTACACTGGGATGGTTTTAACAGTTACAAGGTACACTGTAGCACAGGGGAGAGAATGTTTAATGTTCTCTGGACTTCTTGGAGGACTGGATAGCCTGAGTTGCGTCAGCTACTTCCTAAGTGGACAAGAGGGCAAAGGCACTTGAAGCAGAGAAAAGGGCATGTGCACAGATTAGGAATACCCTGGTGTATTTGGGGAGGGTAACCAGGATGTGGTTCCTTAGAGAAGAAAAGATAAGGAAAGGGGGGGGGGTGGAGCTGAAAAGGTATGGAGGGCCTGGGAGGATCAGTGGCTCTAGCGGAGAGTTTCTGAGCGAGGCCAAGTGCTAGAGTGGAAACAGCGGCTTGGAGGGCCACCTGCTTCCTATGGGGCATAACTCAGGGGCTGGGAGGAGAGACAGTCAGTTGCACACTGTCTGCCTGGGTTCCCTGAGCCCTTTTGGCCACTGGATATGCAAATGAGTCCACAGAGGTATATGGCAGAGACACTGCTACAAATGTTTTGGGTGCCTTTGTTGACGCAGGCATTGTACTAGGCACTGAGACTGCTACAAAGATGAGGAAGATACAACAAGAATGCCAAAACCTCTAGAAAAAAAATTTTTAGTTATATAGCATATGCTTCGTTTCATTTATGTCGAGAGTTGTGTGTCTTTAAAAATATATTTTTACTGATTTCAGAGAGAAAGGGTGAGGGAAAGAGAGAGAAACATCAATGATGAGAGAATCAATGATTGGCTGCCTCATGCACGCCCCCTACTGGCCAGGGATCCAGTCCGAAACCTAGGCATGTGCCCTTGATATAATTGAACCCAGGACCCTCCATTCCATAGGCTGACCCTCTATCCTCTGAGCCAAACCAGCTAGGGCTTGAGTTTTTATGAGTTTATTTGGGGCCTTAGGGCCCTCCTCCGGGTCCTGTGCCACCTGCAGTTTCCAGGGTTTGTTGGGCTACTTTGTCCTGTGGAGTTGGGTGGGCACAGCCACAGCTAACTTGTAGTAGGTTGGGGTTCCAGCCCCACCCCACCTATAGGGGTGAGAGCCGATACTGACGGACCTTGGGCATGTGAAGTTTGTCTTCATCCTCTGCGGGGGGGTGCCTTGGCCCGAGTTCTAAGCGCAGGCCTGTACCTTCCAGGAGGCTCCAGAGACCGCGCACCCAGTGAACGGCTTCAGGCCACACTGAGAAACCACCCAACCACCACCACAGTGACCCATCAAGAGGCAGACTCAGGGGGCAGCAGAGCCCCGCTGAGTGTGTGCTGCTCTGTGGGGAAGGCCTGCTCACCTGATCCTTCACGGGGTTGGTGGTGGCAGCCACTCCTTGCAGCGGATTGGCCTGGGGGTAAATCCCTCCCATTGATGTGTCAACAGCAATCAAGATTCAACTATAATAGGAGGGTATACATAGCCCACTGGTGGGGAGGGGTGCAACTAGAGTGTCCAGCTTGGGTGATCAAGGAGGCTGGCCCATTGGATCCTACAGGACATCTCCTACAATAGGCTACTCTACCAAGCCTGGGAGACATAGCAGCTCTACCTAATGCACAGAAACAAACACAGGGAGGCTGCCAAAATGAGGAGACAAGCAATTGACTAGATGCAGAGTTCAAAACACTGGTTATAAGGATGCTCGAGGAACTTAAGAACCTCAACAGCATAAAAAAGGAAGAGCCCTGGCCCAGCCACGATGGGTCAGTGGTTGAGCATCAACCTATGAACCCGGAGGTCACCATTCAATCCTGGGCGGGACATGTGTCCGAGTTGTGAGTTTGATCTTCACTGTGGAGCATGCAGGAGAAAGCTGATCCATCCATGTCTCTCTCACAAAGATGTTTCTCCCTTCCTCCTTCTCTAAAATCAATAAAAATTTTCTTTTTCTTTTTCTTTTTTTTTTTAAGAAACAACTCTAGCTTGTTTGAATTAATGAATAGAATGTCGGCCTGTGGACTGAAGGGTCCTGGGTTTGATTCTGGTCAAGAGCTCATGCCTGAGTTGTGAGCTCGATCCCTAGTAGGGGACATGCAACAGGCAGCCAATCAATGGTTCTTTCTCATCAACGATGTTTCTATCTCTCCCTCTCCCTCCGTCTTTAAAATCAATAAAAATAAAAATATTAAGAAAAAAATAGTCAGAAATGAAGGATACACTAACTGAAATAAATTATAATTTATAGGGAATCAACAGTTAAGTCCAGGAAATCGAGAAGCAAATCATTGACTTGGAATGTAAAGAAGTAAAAAACACCTATTCAGAAAAGAAAAAAGAATCCAAAAAAATGAGGATAGTATAAGGAGCTTCTGGGACAACTTCAACCATACCAACTTTGCCATCATAAGGGTGCAGGAAGAAGAAGGGAGAGAATAAGAAATTGAAAACCTATTTGAAAAAATAACAGGCCTAGCTGGTTTGGCTCAGTGGATAGAGCCCCTGTGAACCGAAGGGTCCCAGGTTTGATTCCGGTCAAGGGCATGTACCTTGGTTGTGGGCACATCCCCAGTGGGGGGTGTGCAGGAGGCAGCTGATTGATGATCCTCTCTCATTGATGTTCCTAACTATCCCTCTCCCTTTCTCTCTGTAAAGAATCAATAAAAATATATTTTTTTAAAAAGAAAAAAAGAGAGAAAAGCAGTTAATTACCTATAAGGGAACTCTTATAAGATTGTCAATTCATTTCTCAAAAGAAACTGCAGGTCAGAAAGGATAGGCAAGAAATATTCAAAGTAATGACAAGCGAGGACCTACAACAACTAAGATTAGTCTACCTTCAAAGCTATCGTTTAGAATTGAAGCACAGATAAAGGCTTCACAGACAACAAATAGCTGCCCTGGTTTGGTGTCATCCAGTGCACCAAAAATTTGCTAGTTTGATTCTCAGCCTGTGTATCAGATTGAAATTTGGAGGCATTACCTAAAGAGGGACAGTAGGAAGTTATGAAGTTGTTAAGCATAGGTAAGACATGATAAGGTATCTGCTTTTTTGTTGTTATTAATCCTCACCTCTCTTGATTTTTTTTTTTTCTGAGAGAGAATGCAAGGTGCCTCTCACACACCCTTGCCTAGAATCGAACCTGGGACCCTTTAGTCCACAGCTCTATCCACTGAGCGAAACCAGCTAGGGCAAGGTATCTGCTTTTAAGAAGATGATTGGGTGCGAGTGAGAAAACATGGGACCAGGGGACCATTGAGGAAGCAGGCAAAATAGAGCAGAAGATACTGAAGAGGTCTGTCCGTGAGCAGTGGCAGTAGAAAGAGAAAGACAGTACTCCCTTTCCTGACCCTGAGTTTTAAAGTCAGCTTTTTGAGTCGTTTCCCTTAACTGGCGAGCACAGAAGTAGAGCTGGCAATTTGTTGTGACAGAATCCTGAAGCCCAGATCCCTCATTCTGCTCCCAAAAGTCAGTTTCCTCTTGGGACCAGTGACTTGAAGTCATAGCTTTCCTGTGTGTTGAAGTGAGGAACAGGACTGGCCTGCCATGCAGAGAGAGAGGCCTAATGTGTGTCAGCCATAAAATGTCATGATTCAAAAGGCATGACGACACTCAAGGCTCCCATTTTCTCATCTCTGAAAAGGGAAATCACTTTCTGTGCTTTGAGTGACTCACAGACCTGTTCCTTTGTTTAGTCATTCAACAATTACGCACGGAGCACAGACCTTGAGCCAGATACTGCTCTAGGTGTTGGGAGATAGTGATGAGAAATACAGAACTGCCCTCTGCCCTCAGGGAGCTTGCTGTGAAAATAAGTGAAATACAGTAGCTCGGCCAACTGTAAACATTTTTCTACTTTTTAACCCCCAACATGATTGCAATTCTGTTGACTCTCAACTTCTTTATTTTCTTATCTCTATATCCTGGAGCAAGTCACTTCGCCTCTACAAGTGAGCCCTTTATTCGTATCCAGTGCAGGGTTTCCGATAGGCTTTACTAGCCATCTCTCTCTCCACCCACCCTTTTCACAGTGCATCCCTTATTCCCCGCCTTTCCGAGTAGCTGCAGCCTCTTTCAAGGCGCTCTTGGGTGTGAGCCCCCCTGCAGGGCGGAGAGCGCATTTCTTCCCGGGGTTGAATCCGAGGTAGTTTGTCCGTTCGGGGCTGCCGTCCTGCAGGTCCGCCATATTGTCTGCTGAAGCTGCCGCCCGAGCCGCCGCCGCCGCTGCTGCCGCCGCCAAGTAGGAGCGAGCGGAGCCGCGATGGGTGAGTAAGGAAGCCAGGCACTGGGAACTCCAGCCGAGGCAGTCTCGGGGGCTTGGGGTCCGGCGACAGTGTGCCTGCCCTCCGCGGAGGATGTCCGAGGCCCCTCCAAGTAGGTTTTGGGGAGAAGCCAGGCCGGCCGGGCTGCTCGGGCCATGTAGGGACCCGGCTCGGGCCCCCGGCGGGGCGCAGTCTTCGGGGGCTGGTTCCGGGAACGCTGCCACGCCCGGGGCCCCCACGTGGTGTGTCCCTGGGCCGGAGCCCAAGCCGCGCCGGGGGCTAGAAAGGGGCCGCCCCTCCGGCCTGCGCCGCGGAGCCTGGGGCTGGGGGCCGGGCTCCCGCCGCAGGCCCGGGCGGCGCCGCGGGAGCCTCCCCCCGGCGGCGCGGGCTTCCCGACGCGCCTCTCGCCCGCGTCCGGCGGCTCCCCGGACGGAGGGGGACGCGGCCTGCGTCGCGGGGAGAGCCCGCCGGTGTGGAGACGCCGGGCGCGCCAGCTCCGGGCCTGGAGCCCGGGGCAGCCATGCCAGAGGCAGCTCGGGCGGCCCGAGGCCTGGCGAACCTCCCCAGCCCGGGCGGAAATGGGGCGGTTCGGCCGGGCCCGGTGACAGCCTTCGTGGTGGTAGGAAACCGAGGGCCAGCAGCACCTTGTGGCCGCAGGTAGGTCGGGGACTCGGGAGAAAAAAGCGACCTGTTGCTCTTTCTGAAGGGACTCCGGCCGGCCAGGCTTGTGCTCAGGGGGACGACGACGGCGAAGCTCTTGGGCTTAGGGACAGAAACATCTGGTATTTCCTCACCAGAAAAAATCAAATCAAATCAAATAATCAAAGGTTTGCTGAGCACTTTCTGTGCGCAGGTATTGTTCAGAGTGCGTGGATGTCACGTTTTACTTACTGTGCGCAACCTAATGCAGTAGGCACTGCTGGTCTCCCCATTTTACAGATAAGGAAACTGAGGCTTCCAGAGGAAAGGTAACTTCGCCAAGGTCACTCACTGGGTGCCTAAAACAGGGAGATGACTCCAGAACCCTCGTCGTTAGCCTGGCCCCCTAGTGGCTGGGCTGGAAAAGGGTGAAAGAAAGCTTTTAACCAAAGTTGTAAGGGTGGGTGGGTGGGTGTTTTTTGCTAGTGGGACCACTTTGAAATTTTTAGTCTGAATGAAACTGAAAAAATGGCAAATTGAACTGCTAACCCCAAATATTGTGTGTGTGTGTGTGTGTGTGTGTGTGTGTGACTCTAGGACTGAGTTTTGTAAGATCCCTGATCCTGAGAAAACATAAATGATTCCCTTGAGCTCCAAGGCAATGACTGTAGAAACCAGTCTGGCATTACAATCCTGCCTGTTGCTTCCTTCTCTGTTCTCTCATCCAGAGAAGTCACTGAGGTGTCGGATGTAGTAATACACATGGAAAGCATCTAGCATATCCTCAATAAATGTTATTTTTCTTTTTGAGTCTTCGTTTCCTCACCTCTAGAAAGAGTGAGGGGGCAGTGTTATCAAGGTGTTTTGAGAAACAAATGATGTAACAGTTTTGGAAGCCTACCGGTAGTAAGAACTCCATACATACCAGAATGGATATTTTCCACCTTCAATAGTGTTAGTTCCTTTTTCTTAAGTGCTCTGGTTTCCAGAATCCTTCATTAAGGCTGATATGCCTTTCTTTGTAACTGCTGCTTTATGTATTGGAAAAAATTTGTTTTTAAATATATTTTATTGATTTTTTTACAGAGAGAAAGAGAGAGGGATAGAGAGTTAGAAACATCGATGAGAGAGAATCATCGATCAGCTGCCTCCTGCACACCCCCCACTGGGGATGTGCCCGCAACCAAGGGACATGCCCTTGACCGGAATCGAACCTGGGACCCCTCAGTCCACAGGGTGACGCTCTATCCACTGAGCCAAACCGGTTTCGGCTGTATTGAAAAATTTTAGGGGCTTTAATGTTACAGTTTTGTATTGGCCTTCAAATTTAGGAATACTGATGCCTCAAAGTGAAGGAGCTAATGTTTAGTTTAAGTTCAGTAAAATAAATTTGGTGGCGACTTACTCCCATTTTGACAGATTGAGAAACTACCTCAGAGAAGGTAACACAGTAAGTAGTGAAGCCAGAAGTGAGATTCTTACCTATATTTTGCTGCACATAAACCTCTTGAAAGACTTAAGGTGTGAAGTTCCTTTTCCAGTAGACTTTGAAAGTGGAACAATAAAACCTGACCAAGGTCCTGAAAGGGATTTTTTTTTTGCTTCATATGTTTGTCTTTTTATTTATTTATTTATATATTTTATTGATTTTTTACAGAGAGGAAGAGAGAGGGATAGAGAGTTAGAAACATCAGTCAGCTGCCTCTTGCACACCCCCTACTGGGGACGTGCCCACAACCAAGGTACATGCCTTTGACCGGAATCAAACCTGGGACCTTTCAGTCCTCAGGCTGACGCTCTATCCACTGAGCCAAACCGGTTTTGGCGGGATTTTTCTATATATTTTTATTGTTTTCAGAAAGAGAGAGAGATAGAAACATCAATGATGAGCGTCATTGATTGGCTGCCTCCTGCACAACCCCCACCAGGGACCTAGCCCGTAACCCAGGCATGTGCCCTTGACCGGAATCAAACCTGGGACCCTTCAGTCCACAGGCCGATACTCTGTCTACTGAGCCAAACCAGCCAGGTCCCAGAAGGGATTTTTAATCTAGAGTCAGGCTGCCTCTCCTTGTCTCCCCAACTCCATTTCAGGTACCTCTCCCTCCCACCTTGTCTTTCCGACCTTCCAGCTGTTGTGAGTTTTTTTGTTTGTTTTGGCTGGTCCTTATACCATGGGAGTGACACTAGTATAAGGGTACATTTAATCCTAACATCAAATCTGAGTTCGTTTGGGTTTTCCTCGTTTATAAATGAGTAAACTGAGGCTTTGAGATTAGGTGATGGTCCAAGGCTGGTGGCCTGCACCACACCTACATGAATCTAGAACCTGTTGTATTTCACCGCCTCTCTGGTGTGCACTCCTTGAGCTCTGGCCTGTATCCGATGCTATTTCTCCTGTGCCAAACTTCGCTAGCCATCGTAGTGATTTCACTGCCATTAGGAGCCCTGTTACTTATTCTAACCCTCCCTGGCAGAGACCATACCTCTCAAGACTAAGAGTTGGCAGACACTGGTGGTTTTATCACCATTCCTGCCACCTTGCTAACCAGGAATCTGGCAGCCCCTCCCCAGCCCCAGGGATAGGTCTTGATTAATATAAACTCTAAACCAATCATTGTAATTCTAGATCCCTACGCAGTGATTGATTTAGGCTGGCCATGTGATGTAGTTCTGGCTAAGGAGATGTGAAGGGGAAGCTGGGTGACTTCTGGAAAGGCTTTCCTTGTTTAAAAAGAGATTTGCCATGTTTTATTTATTATTTTTGCCAGCTTATATTTTAATCCAGATATCACCAATCAACTTCAAAAAAAGACAGCTGAAAAAGCTATAATAATGTTATATAGAATTTCTATGCGCTAGGCCAGGGGTGGGCAAACTTTTTGACTCGAGGGCCACAATGGGTTCTTAAACTGGACCGGAGGGCCGGAACAAAAGCATGGATGGAGTGTTTGTGTGAACTAATATAAATTCAAAGTAAACATCATTACATAAAAGGGTACGGTCTTTTTGTGTGTTTTTTAATTCAATAGTTTTATTCACCGGATCCGGCCCGCAGGCCGTAGTTTGCCCAGCCCTGTGCTAGGCACTAAGTACCATAATTTTTTTAAAAATATATATTTTATTGATTTTTCACAGAGAGGAAGGGAGAGGGACAGAGAGTTAGAAACATTGATGAGAGAGAAACATCGATCAGCTGCCTCTTGCACACCCCCTACTGAGGATGTGCCCGCAACCAATGTACATGCCCTTAACCGGAATCGAACCCGGGACCATTCAGTCCACAGACTGACGCTCTGTCCACTGAGCCAAACCGGCTTCGGCCATAATTTTTTTTTTTTTTTTTGAGGTCTACATGCCTAACATCTAAGTGTCTAAGTACTGGAATATTGACTCAATTAATTCTCAGATTCTCATGTTCTAGTTGAGGAAATTGAAGCACAGAGAGATTCAGTAACTTGTGAAAGTTCAGAAATAGCAAATAGAGGAACTATTTACTCAGGTGGTATGGCTCCAACCAAAATAGGGGCTGTCTGAAGGACAGTGTTCTGCCTCTGGAAAGGAAAGCCCTTTCTCACTCTGAAATTGCCATTAGCAATGCTAGGATCATGAGGCAGAATTCATAAGAATAGGCTGTTGTTAGGGTGAGGGTAGAGAAGATGGAAAGAATCTGATCTCATGTTTTTGAGTCACTGAATTAGCCATCTTTGGAACTATCCTATCTTTGCCCTTAAATAGTATACTGAAGTTTGCTTTGGGGTACAAATAACAAACCCTTTCTAACTGATAATAACCCTTCTAGGTCAGGAAGTCATTTAGCCCATCTCTTCTTTCTTTTTGTCACCTCCAGCCTTACCCACCCACCCGACCGTTCATAACAGCTTCTTGCAGAGAAGGCACCAAACCATCGATCAGTATCTAACTGTCTCACAAGCACCAAACTCACTCCTCCTTCTTGGACTTCTTTTCCTGCATTTTTTTTCTTAAATATATATATATATATATAATTTTTTTTTTTATTTCAGAGAGGGAGGGAGAGATAGAAACATCAATGATGAGAGATAATCATTGATTGGCTGCCTCCTGTATGCCCTCTACTGGGGTTCAAGCCTGAAACTTGGGCATGTTCGTTGACTGGAATTGACCGTGGACCATTCAGTCCACAGGCCAATGCTCTATCCACTGAGCCAAACCGGCTAGGGCCTTCATTTTTGTTAGTGGTGGCCACTGACCCACACACTAGGGCATAAGATAGAAACCATATCTATCTTTGGTTTCTTACTTGTGTCTTGCCTTTCTATATTGGCAGTTGTTGGATACTGTGTTATCCTGTTACTAACGTCTTTTCTAAATTGCTTTGTGTGAGCTTTTCTCATAACCTAGTACCATAAAGAGTATTAACTCTGTGGGATTAAACCTTTAAATATATATATATATATATATATAAATATATAAAATCTTATTGATTTCAGAGATGAAGGGAAAGGAAGAGAAAGAAAAGAAACATCATTAATGAGAGAGAATCATTGATGGGCTGCCTCCTGCACGCCCCCTACTGGGGGACCGAGCCCAAAACCCAGGCATGTTCTCTGACAAGGAATCGAACCATGACTTCCTAATTGATAGGTCTGTACTCAACCACTAGGTAACACTGGCCGGGCCAGCAAATGTCTACTGAATGCTTACTATGTGCCAGAGATTGTTCTAAGGCCTTGGAAATACAGTGGTGAACAAAACAGACAAAAATCTATCTTCCTATTGAAATCCCTAAAGTTTAAATTATAGTGAGTAATTACATGAAATCAACTAATGGAGACTGGCAGGCCAACTAGAGAGTCCCATGCAATCTACTCACTCCTGGTTCATAGGTTGATGCTCAACCACTGAGCCATGCTGCCTGGGCTATAAAATATTTCTTAAATATTTTATGTATTTTACCAAATTTTATGTATTTAAAAATACATATTAAAAGAATGAAGACAAGTTTTTAAACATCTTGTTGATCCTTAGCATTTTGTATTCAGTTGGCATTATTATTATCATTATTTTGTTGTTGATCCTCAGCCAAGGATTTCTTTTTCATTTTTTGAGAAAGGGTAAGGGAAGGGGAGAGACAGAGAAACATCAATGTGTGAGAGACACATTGATTGGTTGCCTCGCCCATGTGCCCCTAGGGGGTTGGAGACCTACCCTGCAACCGAGTTATGTGCCCTTGTTCAGAATTGAACCTGAGACAGCTCAGGCCTCTAACTACTACACAAATGGCTAGGACTTGATAGTTTTTGTTTTGTTTTCTTTAGTTTTTTTAAAAAATATATATTCTTTATTTTAGAAAGAGAGGAAGGGAGAGATAGAAACATCAGTCATGAGAGTGAATCATTGATCAATCGGCTGCCTCCTGCAAACCCCTACTTGGGAACAAGCTCTGCAACCTGGACATAGTGCTCTGACCAGGAATCGAACCAGTGACCTCTCGGGGCTATGGGATGACACTCAATCCACTGAGCCACACTGAGCAGTAGATATTATTTTTAAACATAATATACCATTTGGAGTGAGATGAACAAGGGATGTTAAGTCCATTTTTTTTTTCCAATCACAAGTGAAAGTTTTAGTAAGAGAATTAGAAAAGGCAGGCCTGTTGGGCGGTGAGGGCTCTGGAAATGAGTTACAGAGGCAAGAGAAGGGCCCTTTGAGCTTAGGAAAAAGCAAGGCAGAGGCATGCACCTATGGTGAGGAGAGGAGGAAAGGCGCCAGCATGCTCAAGAGAGAAGAGTGTGCCCTGCCATAGTCCATATTTTAAATTATCTTCTAGATAAGTGTTTCCCAAACTTTTGACATATGTGTACCCCTTCTATAATTTTCATAACGCTGAGTATCCCTCGTCAAAAAAAAAAGGATGTATTTTAATAACAATCAAATTTTTTTTGGTACATATACAAAATAATAAATGAAAAATAAAATTATTTATAATAAAATATAAATAAAAGTTATATTATAAATAACATTGATTTGCACACCGGACCATCTCACGCCTCACAAGACTGTCTTGACTTGACTCATGAGAATGTAGAATTAGGCGCAGCTAAGCACGGTGCAGTGCATATCCCCACCAAACTCCTGTGCAATGCATATCCCCACCAAATTCTTCCCATACCCCTGGGGGTACAAGTACCAAACTTTGGGAAACACTAGACAATTTAAAGTTTTTGGCTGACTTAGTTCTGATTAGGTGGTCATTATATATTTTGTTTTGTTTTATTGTGAAAGCAGGTATAATTTTGGTACTAGGAGCTCATATTTCTAGAGACATCAGCTCTGCTGTTCTTTTGTTCCTTTTGTGATTATATTATTATTTGTTTTTAAATATATTTTTATTGATTTCAGAGAGAGAGAAAAACACCAATGATGAGAGGGAATCATTAATTGACTGCTTCCTACACACTCCCTACTTGGAATCAAGCCTGCAACCTGGGCATGTGCCCTTAACTGGAATTGAACCTGGGATCCTTCAGTCTGCAGGCCACTCTTTTTTCTTTTAAACATATTTTATTGATTTTTTACAGAGATGAAGGGAGAGAGATAGAGAGTTAGAAACATCAATGAAAGAGAAACATCGACCAGCTGCCTCTTGCACACTCCCCACTGGGGATGTGCCCACAACCAAGGTACATGCCCTTGACCGGAATCGAACCTGGGACCCTTCAGTCTGCAGGCCGATGCTCTATCCACTGAGCCAAACCGGTTCGGCTGCAGGCCACTCTTATCTGCTGAGCCAAACTGGCTAGTGCTCTGCTTATATTAACACTAGAGGCCCTGTGCACGGATTTGTGCACTGGTGGGGTTCCTTGGCTTGGCCTGTGGGGATCAGACTGAAACCAGCTCTCCGACTTCCCCCGAGGAGTCCTGGATTGTGAGAGGGCACAGGTCAGGCTGAGGGACCCCACTGGTGTATGATCAGGGCTGGGGAGGGATCCTAGGAGGGCTCTAGGGCAGTGTTTCCCAAACTTCTCATGATGAGAATCACCTGGTGGAGTTGTTAAAATACAGATTCCTGAATCCCAACTAAGAAGTGCTAAACTAGAATTTATGTATTCCCAAAAGTTCAGGTGATTCTCATCATGAGAGAAGTTTGGGAAACACTGCTCTAGGGGATGTCTGGCCTGTCTCGCCCAGTCCTGATCTGCCAGACCCCAGCAGCAAGCTAACCTATCACTCAGAGCATCTGTCCCCCAGTGGTCAGTGCGTGTCATAGTGACTGGTTGAACTGTGACACTTAGCATATTAGGCTTTATTATATAGGATTGTTTTCCATTTAGTTTTTTTATAGGACTCTAAATCATTTATTCATTTTGTGGATCTTAATTTAGTTAAAACTAGGTAACTTATAAATCCTCTTATAATTAGGCACAGACTATAATATGACCTATGTTAAATATGAATGAGCTATTGTCCTCACCTACTTGGTATAACTTGCAAACTTCCTTAAGAAAAATGTGGCTATCAGATCAAAATCACAGGTATTAATAGGCCATATATACATATGGCAAATACACACACACACACACACACACACACACACACACACATACTAGAGGCCCGGTGCATGAAATTCGGCCTTGGCCCTCTTGCAGTCTGGGAGCCTTCAGTGCATGTCTATAGCTTAGGCCAATGTGGGGTGTGGGCCTAAGCTGTCAGTCGGACATCCTTAGTGCTCCTGTGGAGGACATCCTTACAGCTGCCATTGAGGCGAGAGAGGCTCCTGCCACCAGCACTGTGCTTGCCAGAGCCTGGCTTCTGGCTGAGCGTCACTCCCCTGGTGGTCAGTGGCTGGCATAGGGACTGAGCATTCCGCTGTTTGGTCGATTTGCTGCCTCTTGCAAATAAGGTATAATTAGCCTTCTATTATATAGGATACACACACATATCTATGTTAAAGATAAACCTTAGCATTATGCACTTGTTTGATCAGTGGCTTTTACAAAATATTTCAATAGCATGGAAGCTAATTAGAGTGGGATAAGAAATGAGAGAGGAGAGGCAAACTGTTTCAAGAAGTGTGGCGTAAAGAAAAAAGGAACTAGTTAAAGAGGCTCTTACAAAATCTAGGCAAGGCATCATGAAGACCCGAATTAGGTCAATGATAGTAGGAACAGAGAAAAAGAAAGTCAAGAAATAATTGGGCAATAAAGATGGCCATCCTTAGTGATTGGATGGTGGATAAAGGAAAAGGAGTTGTCCAGGGTGACTCTCCAAGTTTCTGGCTGAAAAGCTAAGAAGTTATTGGAAAAATCCCTAATCACTTACATCATTGTGTTTCTCAACCTTTTCTTTTTTCTTTTTTAATATATTTTGATTTTTTACAGAGAGGAGGAGAGAGGGATAGAGAGTTGGAAACATGATGAGAGAGAATCATCATTGATCAGCTGCCTCTTGCATACCTCCTACTGGGGATGTGCCCGCAACCAAGATACATGCCCTTGACCGGAATTGAACCTGGGACCTTTCAGTCCGCAAGCTGACGCTCTATCCACTGAGCCAAACCGGTTTCGGCTCAACCTTTTCTTTCATTATCACTCACCTCTGGAGCCTTTTTGGACAGTTTTCCCGCTTATGCATCCTCCCATTAAATGTTAATGTATATACTCTATACCTTTTTACATATAATAAATGTATCTGTGCTTAATACATAAAGAGAGAAAGCATACAGCTTGCTTTATATTCAGTGCAGGGTTAAGAATGACTAAACAAAAAACAAAACAAAAAACACAAAACAAAAAGAATGACTAAACAGCCGAAACCGGTTTGGCTCAGTGGATAGAGCGATGGCCTGCAGACAGAATGGTCCCGGGTTCAATTTCGGTCAAGGGCATGTACCTTGGTTGCGGGCACATCCCCAGTAGGGAGTGTGCAAGAGGCAGCTGATCAATGATTCTCTCTCATCGATGTTTCTGGCTTTCTGCCCCTCTCCCTTCCTCTCTGTAAAAAATCAATAAAATATATATTTTTTAAAAAGAATGACTAAACAAAATTTTTATTTTAAAAGTTAAATTAAAAAGCTATTTGCAGTACGTAACTAAGTTTGATAGCTGTATTTACTATGTAACTTCTAATATTTATATACATTGTATAGTATCAAATTGCATATGCAAGTTAGCGTTTATAAATATATAAATAATGTAATCAAAATTTAAAATTGGACAAATATGTGATTCCTTAATCAATAAAATTAATTTAAAAAAAGAAAAAAGAAAATTATCCAGAACTGTTTATTCAGAAAAAGCAAAATCATAGAAAAAAAATAAGTTTCTTATTTTAAGTAAATTTTGAAAAACTTTTACTTGATGTGAGAAAATAACTTAGACTTGACTAGCTGCTAGATGTTCATTCAGATCTTGTTGACATTTCTCTTTTCAGCACTTGACATAATTAATCATGACAAGTTTTTTAATTTGTAGAATTAAGCAATAAAACGTAAGCTAAAAGCTTTAATTACCAAAGCTGGTGTCACACCCTGAGGATCAAATATAAATAGCATTCACAAGGCATAACAGGCATGCATAGGCCATCTCTTGTCTTATGACTTCAAGATCCAGCAATCAGGAGTAAGTCCCCCTGTCAAATTTTGTTTGGCTGGCACAATGTAAAAATTGATTATGAGTACAATCCCTGCTTTATTATTGTAACTGCCCTATTAAAAATCATTAACCTTGCCCTAACCGGTTTGGTTCAGTGGATAGAGCGTCGGCCTGCTGACGCAAGGGTCCCAGGTTCAATTCCGGTCAAGGGCATGTTCATTGGTTGGGGGCACATACCCGGTGGGGAATGTGCAGGAGGCAGCTGATGGATGTTTCTAACTATCCCTCTCCCTTCCTCTCTGTAAAAAAACAATAAAATGTATTTTAAAAAATCATTAACCTCTAGACATTACCTTTTAAGACATTTGAGTTTGTGATTAACCGAAATTCTGGATGTGAGCAGATTTGTTTGCTTATTGGTGATTGAGCAGTCTCCAACCCAGAATTCTGATGAATGTGCTTGTTATCAGTCTCTTCCTTTTCAGGAAATGACAAGAACCTGGAGTTTGGGACCAAATAGCTCAGGGTTGACTTTTTAGCATCGTGGTTTATTATTTAATCTCTGAGTATCAATTTTTTCATCTGTAAAATGTAGTCTCAGAATTATTGTGAAGATTAGGGATTATGTCTACAAAGAGTTAGGTATATCAAATCTTGCCCTAACCGGTTTGGCTCAGTGGATAGAGTATCGGCCTGCGGACTCAAGGGTCCCAGGTTCGATTCTGGTCAAGGGTATGTTCCTTGGTTGTGGGCACATCCCCAGTTGAGGGTGTGCAGGAGGCAGCTGATCGATGTTTCTCTCTCATCGATGTTTCTAACTCTCTATCCCTCTATATATTAATCTTCCTATTGGATTAGGGCCTTACCCCAGTATTAAAATACAGTAATATTTTGAGGTACTGAGGTTAGGATTTCAACATCTGAAGGAGGGAGTATAATTCAGGCCATAGCAGGGTCTATACTTATTTTGTATTATTATTGCTGGTCCCTTGTTTCTAAAAGCTTATAAAAATCCATGTCAGTATTAGACATTAATTTCCTAGAAATGGGAAATATAACTTCAAGGATTTATTTACTTTGTGAGAGCTCCTTGACTAAGAAAACCTAAGGCAGTCAGGTGCTAGAAAAGGTATATTTGTATTGTGGATTTCTTGATCCAATTCTAGCAAGTAAGGGAGTGCATGATGAAAAAAGCCCCCTTGCCTGCTGGTCCCGTAAACAAGAGTCCAGCCTCCTTTGGTTGCTGATTCTAGATGTGCTTCTGCAGATGTTCCTCCTTCCAATCCAGTCTTCCCTGCTTGGCTTCTCCAGTGAAGTCATAAGCAAATATTTGTGATAGTTTCTTGTCACCATGGTGACTACAGAAGTACAACCTGGGTCTCCTTCCAGCTTCCCTGTCAGCTTTGCGGGGAGGAGAAAACAGCCCTCTGGGAGGGCCCAGGTCCAGAGTCATGAAAAACCATCTGTCAGGTAATGGAGGACGAGTCCACAGTGCCGACTCTAGGAGTCTGCCCTGTGCCTGTTAGTCTCGAGGCACAGGGGTATTTGGAGACCCCAGAGGGAAGCTACTGCCCTGGGTTTTTGTTTAATGATAAATCCACTTGGACTTGTCAAGTGGGTTGGAACTTGCACATTCCAAGACCCAGTTGATGCTGTTGGTTTGCCAGACTACTTTCAGGAATGACCCAGGACACCGTCTCTGAAGTTTCATTTTCTCAGTATGTTTAACTCTAGAATTCAGCTCTCTTCTCATCTTTCATTTTCATTTCTTTTTTCCCTCAGATTATCTTAATAGACTATTTTCCTCCCTTTCACTTATTTTATTTCTACCCCCAAGGGGAATCTCCTACTGAACCAGCCCAAATCTTAGCCTTGGGAGACTTATTTATTTACTAGAGGCCCAGTACGTGAAATTCGTGCACAGGGGCGGGGGGGGGGGAAGATGTCCTCGGCTCGGCCTGTGCCCTCTCTCAGTCTGGGAGCCCTCAGAGGAGTCCTACTGCTGGCTTAGGCCAGGAGCTGGACATCCTTAGCGCTACCATGGAGGTGAGAGAAGCTCCCACCACTGCCACTGTGCTTGCCAGCCATGGGCCCAGCTTCTGGATAAACAGCACTCCCCCCTGTGGGAGCGCACTGACCACCGGGGGCAGCTCCTGCATTGAGTGCCTGCCCCCTGGTGGTCAGTGCACATCTTAGCAATGGTTGTTCTGCCGTTTGGTCGATTTGCATATTAGCCCTTTATTATATAGAACTAGGGGTCAGGTGCACAAAGATTCGTGCATGGTGGGGGAGGGGAGAGTTTCCTCAGCCCGACCTGCACCCACTCCAATCTGGAAGCCCTCAGGGGAGCTCTCCAATCCGGGAGTTTCTGTCTGTCTTTGCAATCATATGAACGAATTGTCTGAGACCACAACCCAGTTTGGTTTGGTGCTCACAGAATAATAGAGATCTTTTTTTTTTTTCTTTGCTCCATTGGTGGAGATTTCCTAGAAGTTACAGGTTCTCTTCCCTTTAAGTTTTCCTCGACACTGTGACTTTACTTATGTCTCTCACCTTTGCTTTCCCTCCATCCCCCACCCACAACAGTAACTTGCTCCAGGCTCACTTTACTCTAGTGTCTAGGAGATCCTGCAATGTGTCTGTCACCAGAACTATGATTCCCAGCATTCCTGGTGCTCCCCGCACTCTGGGCTTCCGCTTCTAGTTCAGGGGCTGCCACCAGAACTATGATTCCCAGTATTCGTGGTGCTTCCCACACTCTTGGTTCCCACTTCCTGTCCAGGGGCTGCACAAATGAAAAGGACTGTGAACTCCAGCAGCCCCCAGGCTGGGCTGGCAGGACCATACCCTCACACCTACATGCATATGCCCCAAGTGGCCGGGGGTGGGAACACCTGCCCTGCCTTGCCCTGGCCACTCAGCGCCTGTTTAGCCTGTGTACCTCGACGTCCACAGGCCCACCATCTTTGTTGGGTTAATTTGCATTCTCACTCCTGATTGGCTGTGGGGTGCTGTGGAGGTATAGTCAATTTACATATTCATCTATTAGTGTAGATGTCTTTGTTTATTAAAATTTCAATTACAGTTAATATACTACTTAGGTGTACAGCATAGTGGTTAGACAATTTATATGTGAGGTTTATTTTTTTATTTTGAGATTATGTTTATTAAAGCTGGGAGCAGTGAAACAAGGAAGGGCCTAGGATAGAGCAACAGGATAGAACCTAGGCAGGGCTGCTGTCAGGTCACTGGAGTCAGATTCAGGGGGTTAGCTCAGAATGAGCTGCTGCTGCTGCTGCTTATGTGTGTGGGTGGGGGGGGGGGGCTTACAGTTTAGGGGAAAGAAATAATCACCTGAGAAGGAGATTTGAATGGTGTGCCTCCAGGAGGATGTATCAGAAGATTCTTTTTTTTAAATTTTTTTATTTCAGAGAGGAAGGGAGAAAGAGAAGCATCAATGATGGAGAGAATAATTGATTAGCTGCCTCCTGTACTCCCCACACTGAGGATCAAGCCTACCACCTGGGCATGTGCCCTGACCAGAAATCGAACCATGACCTCCGGGTTTATAGGCCGATGCTCAACCACTGAGCCCCTCGGCTGGGCCAGGAGATTTATTTTTAAACTCTAATAAGTCACTCCAACCACTCCAGAAAAGGGGAAATATTAGTTAGTTTTTCTTTCTGTGTGCCTATAAAGCTTGTTTTTCATCCCTTTGCAGTACTTTTAGTACCTTCTTCAGATTAGAAATTTGTAGAATGGGAAATGTTTATAAAAGGGGAACCTACTTAGTAAAGATTCCTCTACTTGCACTTCAACACAATCAGCTTTACTTTTATCCATTTTTAAAATAATGAGATTGTTTTTAAAATATTGGGTAAGGTATGATAAAGTCACTCCAGCCACAGGAGGAGGAAAGAACAAGGCTTGGAAGGAAGAGGTGTATTGTACTCAGTGGTCTCAGAGAGGGTGTCACTTTATGCCACACTGGCACAGGAAAACACCAAATGGTGGAGAGGCAAAGGGGACAGGAACCAGTGGAAGGTTAAGGCAACAGCCTTATTAGAATTTCCAAGGGAAAGTGAAGGCAGAGCAGAGTCAACAGTTAGGGTTAAGCTAGTTTGAATCATTCGGGAGCGCTTTGGTCTATAGGTATAGTTTCTAGTTGCCTACTAGTGACATGGAATATTTCCTCCTAGGGTCTACCTACAAGCTAGGTAGAGAAGATAGGGCTTTTGATTGGTTAGTTTGCATATCAAAGGCATGCTCTTGGGCAAGTTATCTTTAGGAATTCGTAGGCCCAAGAGGGGCAGTCTCTTCTTGGGACTGTAAATCTCCCAAATACCAGAATATCAGAAATACTGACAATAAGAACATATAGTTAGTATAATTGGCCCTGTGATGAATAAATGCAAATGGATAAATACAGAATCTAAGAAAACAACAGGAATTCCATGTCAGATTTAATTGGAGGAGGTATGCTACAATTTTTTTTTAATTTTGTGTGTGGTAAAATATAACAAAATTCACCATTTTAACCATTTTGAAGTATACAATTATGTAGCATTAATTACATCTACAATGTTGTACAACGATCCCCACTATTCCAAACTTTTCATTACCCCAAACAGAAACTCAACCCATTAGGCAATAATTCCCCATATCCCCCTCCCCCAGTATCTGATAACCTCTAATCTATTTTCTGTCTTTATGAGTTTAACTACTCTAATTACCGCATATAAGTGGAATCATATATTTATCTTTTTGTGTCTGATTTATTTCAATTAGTATATTTGTAGCATATGTCAGACCTTCATTCCTTTTAATGACTGAATAATATTCCATTTTATGTATATGTCACATTTTATTTATTCATTTATCTGTTGGTGGATACCTGGGTCGTTTTAATCTTTTTGTTTGTTAAATGTTTTTTCATGGGTTGTTTTTATCTGTTGGCTATTATGAATAACACTGCAATTGAACATTGACATATATCTGATTGAGTCCCTGTTCTGATTGTATCTGATTGAGTCCCTGTTTCCAATTCTTTTTGATACATATATGCCAAACAGTAGAATTGCTAGGTCAAATGATAAGTGTGTTTAATTATTTTTTGAGGAACTGCCATACCATTTTTACCAAAGGCCATATTAGTGGTCGGCAAACTATGGCTCATGAGCCACATGCAGCTCTTTGGCCCCTTGAGTGTGGCTCTTCCACAAAATACCATGTGCGGGCGTGCACATACAGTGCAATTGAAACTTCGTCGCCCATGCGTAGAGTCGGTTTTCGGCTCTCAAAAGAAATTTCAATCGTTGTATTGTTGATATTTGGCTCTGTTGACGAATGAGTTTGCCGATCACTGGACTACACCATTTTACATTCCCATAGCAGGGCACCACTTTCCAATTCCTTTTTTATGATTTTTTTTCAGGTTTTTTATTTCAAGAAAAACGATTTTAAGTATAATGTTACATGCAATCAACCTTAATATTTCAAGAAAAACTATCTTAAATATAATGTTACATGCAATAAACATTAATATCTCAAGAAAAACTATTTTAAATATGACAATGTTACATGCAGTAAATACCAATTATTCAAGAAAATGATCTTACATATAATAATATTACATGCAATATACAGCATTTTAAGAATAAAAGGATTTTAGGTATAATAATATTACCAAAACTGTACTAAATAGCATACCACAAAAGTTATAGGAAATATTAAAAATCTGTAAATAACGGGATTGCTTCTGTTATATTCTAGTATATATATTTTCCCCCCTCTGGCTCTATTTTTGTTCATCGGTTTATGTTGTTCATTATATTCCACAAATGAGTGAGATCATACGGTATTTATCTTTCTCCGACTGGTTTATTTCGCTTAGCATGATGCTTTTAAAGTCTATTTTGTCAAGTATGAGTATTGCTACTCCAGCTTTTTTCTTTTCCATTTGCATGGGAAATTTTTTCCCAGTCCTTCACTTTCATCCTGAGTGTGTCTTTGTTGTGAGGTGGGTCTCTTGTAGAGTCCATGGTCGCCAACCTTTCAGACTTCATGGATCACCTGGAGACAGCATATAGTTGGGTCATGTTTTTATATCCATTCAGCTACCCTATATTCTTTGATTGGAGCATTTAATCCACTTACATTTAGGGTTATTATTGAGAGCTACTTATTTATAGCCATTTTAATTCTGTATGGCTAGGTTTCTCTCTTTGTTTATTCTTCTCAGCAATCCCTTACAGCAATCCTTTTAGCATTTCTTGTAATGCTGGCTTGGTGTTGATGAATTCTGTTAGTCTTCTTCTTCTTCTTCTTTTTCTTCTTTCTTCTTTCTTCTTCTTTCTCCTTTCTTCTTTCTTCTTCTTCTTCTTGAAGCTCTTTATTTGACCATCTATTTTGAATGATAGCCTTGCTGGATATAGTAATCTTGGTCTCAGATCCTTGCTTTCCATTACCTTGAGTACTTCATGCCATTCCCTTCTGGCCTATAGAGTTTCTAATGAGAAATCAGGTGTCAGCCTTATGGGAACTCTTTTGAAGGTAACAGTTTTCTTTTGCTGCCTTTAAGATTCTCTCTTTGTCTTTAATTTTTGGCATTTTAATTATGATGTGTCTGGGCATGGGTCTGCTTGGGTTCTCTGTGCCTCCTGAACTTGTACTTGTAAGTCTATTTCTTTCACCAGGTGAGGGAAGTTTTCTGATATTATTTCTTCAAATATGTTTTCAGTATTTTGCACTCCCTCTTCTTCTGGCACCCCCATAATTCTGATGTTGGTGCGCTTGAAGTTGTCCCAGAGGCTCCTTACACTATCTTCAACTTTCTGGATTCTCTCTTCTTTTTTTTTTAATATATTTTATTGATATATTACAGAGAGGAAGGGAGAGAGCTAGAGAGCTAGAAACGTCAATGAGAGAGAAACATCAACCAGCTGCCTCCTGCACACCCCCTACTGGGGATGCCTGCAACCAATGTACATGCCCTTAACCGGAATCAAACCCAGGACCTTTCAGTCCTCAGACCGACGCTCTACCACTGAGCCAAACCGGTTTCGGCTGGATTCTCTCTTCTTCTTGCTTCTCCAGAGGAGTGTCTTTTGGCTCTTTGACCTGATTCTTATGTTCTTTCATTCTGCTGTTGGATCTCTGCATAATATTTTTCAATTTAGTCAGTTTATGTATACTATTTAGTTGGATCTCATGAAGTTTATCGAGCTTTTCTAGGATATTCTTGTATAACCTTAGAACCGTAGTTCTGAACTCTATATCCTCCATCTCTTTCCTTTGAGATCTATTTCCTTGTCTCAGCATTTTCGCTGTTTTTCAGAGTTGGTAGGATGGCTTTGTGTGTTTGGTGTCCTATATAGCACAGTGGGTCAGCCTCCTCAGTTACCTGAGGTAGACACTCTTGGTGATCCCCTTTGTGGACTGCGTGCACAGCTTTGTTGTAGCTAAGTCTTTATTGTTGTGAATTTACCTTCAGGCCAATTGGATGTGGGTATCAGCTGTGTCTACTCTGGGATAACTTCTGTATTGGAGACAGTCTTATAGGATCAGACTTGAAAAACTGCAGAAGCCTCTACTCAGCTTGGATGGGGCGGAGTCTCAGGGCTGAATTGACAGTCTTGGCTTCTGCCCTGCCCTTGTGCACTCGCCTGACCGTCCGTTTCCCCAAGCAAGAGCCTGGGTGCCCCAGGGGCTCGCCCGGACTTGGGCTGGTCTCTGTAGACTATTATTTTTTCATAGTTACTATATCTTTTTTCATACTGTTGTGCATTTTTAACATCATTACTCTGCACTGTATTCAAATAAATTTCTTATCTCTGCTTCATTTATTTCTTCTTCTGGAGAATTTGTTAGTTCTTTCATTTGGGGTTGTTTCTTTGTTTCCCCATTTTGGTTGTTTGGCTTTGTGACTATGTTTTAGGTAGATCCTCTACACTTCTCAATCTCTAGTGGAGGACAGTGTTGAAGGCAGTTTCTGACTACAGAATTGGATCAGTCAAAATCTCAAAGCCTCCAGAGACTGCCTCTGTCTACAGACTAATACAGGGGTGGGCAAACTTTTTGACTCGAGAGCCACAATGGGTTCTTAAACTGGACCGGAGGGCTGGAACAAAAGCAACCTGACCATGCTGGCACTCTCATCTTGGGCTGCTGGTGAAGGAGCGGAGGGGAGCGCAAGAGAACCCTCTTTCGGCTCTGTGGGCCGGATAGAACAGCCGTAGTTTGCCCACGGCTGGACTAATAGGACTCTAACTTGAATTGCAGTCATCCTCAGGATTGTGGAGAGTTTTTCTGCTGGGTGGGCAGTTGCTTCTGCCTGGAGGCTAATTGTTGTTTTTAATCTTTTAAGTGGCCTCTGGGCAAGGTGTTTTCAAATAGGGTGTGTCAACTGTCTTCCTCCCAGGCGAGGCGGATGTCTATGTGGGAAAGATGTCCTCCGCTGTGAGAGGGAATGACTCAGCCCAGGACACTTGGGGTGTCTGCCTTCTGCTCTCACAGCTCCAGTCTGCTTTACCCTCCCTCTGCCAGAGTACAAGGTGGTGACTCCACAGGGGATTTTTGTGTGTTGGCCCTTTAGGAGGATGCCCAAACTTTCAGCTGCCTCTTCCTGGCAGACAGCACCCCACTGCTTTTCACAGCTCAGTGTTATGTGGGCACCCTCCTCAGTTTGGTGCTTTCTGCTGGGAAGCCCAGCTTGAGAATTAGATCCCAGAGTTCTAAGTGGCACCCCCCTTCCCCTTTCCCCTCAGCTGAGCTAGCTCTCTGGGACTTCAGTTGCAATCTGTGGGTGTCCGGCCTCCACCTTCGGTCCTTGGGTATCAGGATTCTCTCCTGTGAGTTTTCCATGGATTATTCAGGAAGCCTTTCCGTTATTTCAGCTGTAATTCCAGCTTGTTCCTGGGAGGGAGCATGTCCATGCAGCACCCTCCTACTCTGTGCCATTTTTAATCTCTTCAGTTTCCAATTTCTTCCGGTTCTTGACACCTTGTTTTGTTTTGTTTTGTTTTGTTACAGCCATTCTAGTGGGTATGAAGTGGTATCTCCCAGGTTTTTTTCTGGTGTTTATTTCTACCTTGTTTCATGTGGTCTTAGAAGATATTTAAGATTTCAGTCTTACATTTATTGAGAGTCTTTTGTGGCCTAACATGGTCTATCCTGGAGGATGTTCCATGTGTGCTTTAGAAGGCATATTCTGTTGTTGTTGAGGGGGATATTCTATATATCTCTTAGGTTTATTAGCTGGTTTGTAATGTTGTTGAAGTCCTCTGTTTCATTATTAATTTTCTAACTAGGTACTCTATTCATTATTGAAAGTGGTATGTTGAAGTCTCCAAATATTTTTTTAAATCATCTGTGTATTTACAGTAGTAGTGTTTTTAAAAAATATATATTTTATTGATTTTTTTACAGAGAGGAGAGTGATAGTTAGAAATATCGATGAGAGAGAATCATCGATCAGCTGCCTCTTGCACACCCCCTACTGGGGATGTGCCAGCAACCAAGGTACATGCCCTTGACCGGAATCGAACCTGGGACCTTTCAGTTTGCAGGCTGACGCTCTGTCCACTGAGCCAAACCGGTTTCAGCGAAGTATCCAAATATTATTGTAGAATTATTTTTCCATTCAAGCCTATCACTTTCATATACTTTCAGGTTCTAATTTGGTGCACTTATTTTATAATTGTTATATCTTCATGAATTGACCCTTTTGTCAATTACATTATGTATGTCATGTCCTTCTTTGTTGTAACACAGATTTTTATCTAATATCAGTATAGCCATACCAGCTATCTTTTTGTTACCATTTGCATGAAATAATCTTCCATTCATTTACTTTCAGCCCATTTGTGTCTTTGACTATACAGTAAATATTTGCAGGCATCATCATTTAGATCATGTTTGGGTTTTTTAAATATAATATATTTGATTGTTTTTTTTTTTACAGAGAGGGAGAGAGAGTTAGAAACATCAATGAGAGAGAAACCAGTCATCTGCCCCCTGCACACCCTTACTGGGGATGTGCCTACAACCAAGGTACATGCCCTTGACCGAAATCAAACCTGGGGGATTCTTGAGTCCACAGGCTGATGCTCTATCCACTGAGCCAAACCGCTTAGGGCCATGTTTGGTTTTTTTATTCATTCTACCAATCTCTGCCTTTTGTGTTTTGTGTGTGTGTGTGTGTGTGTGTGTGTTTTTTAACATATTTTATTGATTTGTACAGAGAGGAATTGAGAGGGATATATAGCCAGAAACATCAATGAGAGAGAAACATCGACCAGTTGCGTCTTGCACACCCCCTACTGGGGATGTGCCCGCAACCAAGGTACATGCCCTTGACCGGAATCGAACCTGGGACCTTTCAGTCCACAGGCTGACGCTCTATCCACTGAGCCAAACCAGTTTCGGCTAATCTCTGCCTTTTGACTGGAGAATTTCATCCATTTATATATAGCATAATTACTGATAAGGAAGGACTTGCCCTATTTTTTGTTTTATGTATATCTGATGCCTTTTTTGTCCCTTTCCCTTCATTACTATCTTTTGTGTTTAGTTGATTTTTTTGTAGTGAACTGTTTTGATTCCTGTCTCATTTCCTTTTGTGTATTTTTTGTGTGTATGAGTTATTGTTTCATTAATTTTGTTTTAGATACTGTGGTTGCCTTGGGGACAGTAGTCCCCTTTTTCTGCAATTTAACTTTTCATTGTTTTAGCTACTTGTAGTCAACTATGGTCAGAAAATATTAAGGAAAATTTCAGAAATATAATATTATAAGTTTTAAATTATGCACCATTCTAAGCAGAATCATCCCTTTGTCCAGTGGATTCACGCTGAATATGCTACACACCTGTTAGTCACTTAGTAGCTGTAACTATCTTAGTTATAAGATTGATTGTTGTGCCAAAACCAGTTTGGCTCAATGGATAGAGCGTTGGCCTGCAGACTGAAGGGTCCCAGGTTCAATTCCGGTCAAGCGCATGTACCTTGGTTGCAGGCACATCCCCAATAGGGGTTGTGCAGGAGGCAGCTGATTGATGTTTCTCTCTCATTGATGTTTCTAACTCTCTATCCCTCTCCTTTCCTCTCTGTGGAAAATCAATAAAATATATATATTTTTAAATTTTAGCTTTCAAGCAAAAAAATAATTTGAGAAAACTGGTATCTACCACCTAAGCTTAACAACTTTCCAAGAGGTTTGTAGTAGAATAAAATGGGGGCAGGGCAAGTCAGGAGTGGAAGACCAGCATAAAAATGGTTACATTATGGCCGAAACCGGTTTGGCTCAGTGGATAGAGCGTTGACCTGCAGACTGAAAGGTCCCAGGTTCGATTCCGGTCAAGGGCATATACCTTGGTTGTGGGCACATCCCCAGTAGGAGGTGTGCAAGAGGCAGCTGATCAGTGATTCATTGATGTTCCTAGCTCTATCCCTCTCTCTTCCCCTAAAAAAAATCAATATATATATATATATATATATATATATATATATATATATATATATATATATTTAAATGGTTACATTATGATATGTTTATGCAGTGAAATAATGTAACAAGAAAAATGAATGAAATACAGCTCCATAAAAAAAGTGAGCCCTGTCATTGGCTGGTTTGGCGAGCGAGCGTTGGCCTGTGGACCGAAGATTCCCAGATTCAATTCCTGCCAAAGGCACATGCCTGGGTTGCAGTCTTGATCCCCAGTAGGGGGCATGCAGGAAGCAGCCAATTGATGTTTCTCTCATTGATGTTTCTATCTTCCCCTTCCTCTCTAAAATCAATAAAAAACAATTTTTTTTAAGGGAGTGGGGGGAGCCCTGGCCTGTGTGGCTCAGTTGGTTGGAGTGTTGTCCTGTGCAACCCCGGCATATCAGGATGACAGTAACCAACTGAGCTACCCAGCCAGTGCCCAGACATATTAATAATATTCTAGTTCTTAGATTTGGCGGTAGGTTTACAGATTCTCATTGTATTATTTTGTTTGGTAACAACATTGTTTCTTATTGCATGTATCAAATATTACAGATGAATTTTAAAATTGGGTCCTTTTTAAACAATTCATGGGATTCCGCTGAATTTGTGTATACTATAATTATTTCATCTGGCTAGGTTAAATATATTTGAGTTTATTGGGCAAGGCATATAATTGTTTCTCATCATGGAGGTGATCATAACTTATGAGCATTTACCATATTATGTTCTAAGAAGTACTTTACATGTATTAACCTATTTAATTTTTCTCTTTTTTATTTGATTTGAACACCGGTTTTGTGTTCTGTTTATTTATGAATTCATTGATTGATTCGTGTATATACCCTGACTGGGGATCAAACCCACAACCTTGGCATATTGGGCTGACACTCTAACCAACTGAGCTGCCCGGCAAGGGCACTTTTCTAACAACTCTATGAAGTAGGGACTATTAAGTCCCTGTTTTAAAGATAAGATCCTACAGTATAGAGGTTAAAGCAACTTATTGAAGGTTTGCACAGTTAAAAAGCCAAGAGCCAGAATTTGAACCCTCACAAAATACCTTCAGAGCCTACACATTTAACTATTATGTTTATATAAATTGCTATAATTACACTTGATTTAACCAGCTTATTATGATTAAAAGGAAACTGTGTTGTTGGTGGTAGAGGTGTCAAATGTGGTTAATGAGATTATTATGCTTCCTTGAGAATGTGTGGTTTCCCTGAGTAAGGGAGGGTGGGTAGAGACAGGAGCCCAGGGAAAAGGAAATGTCTTCTTAAGAGCCTTTGCCAATGTGTTTTCATCTTCTCGTCTTCTAGAGACCATGGCAAGCCCAGGGAAAGACAATTATCGAATGAAGAGCTATAAGAACAATGCCCTAAACCCTGAGGAAATGAGGCGAAGAAGAGAGGAAGAAGGCATTCAGCTTCGGAAGCAGAAGCGGGAGCAACAAGTGGGTTAACCCAAGTATTCTTTATTTTTCAAATTTATTCTTTTATGTGAATTTTGAGAGAGAAAGAAACATCAATTTGTTCCACTTATATTTTTTTATTTCAGAGAGGAGGGGAGAGGGAGATAGAAATATCAGTGATGAAAAACAGTCATTGATCAGCTACCTCCTGTGGGCCCCACACTGGGGATCAAGCCTGGAACCTGGGCATATGCTTTGACTGGGGAATTGAACTGTGACCTCTGGTTCGTAGGTCAACACTCATCCATTGAGCCATGCTAGCTGGGCTCCTATTTATTTATTTATTTATTTATTTATTTTAAAGAGAGAGATTAGAAGAGAGGGACAGGAGAGAGAGAAAGAGAGAAACATCTATTCAGAGAGACACATCAATTGGTTGCCTCCTGCACAGCTCCAACTGGGGCCAGAGATCGAACCTGCAACACAGGTACATGTCCTTAATCATGATTGAAGGGTGACCCTTTGGTACTCTAACCACTGGACTGCACCTGCCAGGACCATTGGTTGATTCTTATGTGCCATGTCTGGGGATCAAACCCACAGCCTTGGCATATTGGGACAACACTCTTACCAACTGAGCTATCTGGCCAGGGCCCAGAGTATTCTTAAACATGTTGTTCAGAGAAAGGATCCAGCTGTCCGTATTGGCCTCCACCTTGCACTCTGACCCTCCCATTAGGAGAGGAGCTAAGCTGCCATGTTTGGTAGTTTCATTTGTTGTAAAGAAATGTTGGAAGTTTTGAGAAAGAGAAAAATCAATCCCTTATTCTTTTTTCATAATTTAGAATAACTTAGCAGCATAATTTCTGTCTTCAATATAACATTTTGGTTCTAGCCCCTTATTTATTGCCTTCTCTCTTCTGTACCCTAAAGTCAGTGTTAGGCCTGGCCTTCAAGCCTAGCTCCAAGCCTGACCTTTAAGAGGTTCATCCTCTATTCTGGGTTGCCTTATTTCTCTTTCCTGGGTCCATTCTTTGTAAGTCTTCTTAGGACTAAGGGTATATTAATATCTCATCATTTATGCTCTTTCACACACCCAGTAAATTGGTGCCTTGCCCAAACCTATATGTAGTCACCTAACCTGCTTTTGCCTACCCTCTTGCTTTTACCATTATTTCTTCAAAGCCTTTGTACTCTTCACCTTTTATACAAAGGGCATTAGAATCTTTAAAGATATTTTTGCTTATAAAAATGAAAATAGTTAGATAAAATAGAAAGTAAGGCTCTTGAATATCTTTCTATGTCAGTATGTTAAACTTGGCATTTTCTCAACTACGCTAGCATTTCCTTGACAGTTTTGCCATAATTTAACATTAGGTTATTCTTTGTTGATGTTGTTTTTGTTTCGATGAATAGTCTTAACCATCATCTCTTCTCTTCACTTGCAGCTATTTAAACGGAGAAATGTGGAGATGATTAATGAAGAAGCTGCCATGTTCGATAGTCTTCTCATGGACTCCTACGTGAGCTCTACCACTGGGGTAAGGCCCTTGCTTCAGGCGAGCCTGGGAAGGACCTGCTTCTACAGAACGGAAGTTGGGCAGTTCACATCATCTAGTAGTTTTGTTCTCAACCATGCAAAGCTCTTCCTTCCACGGGCCCTTTTGTAGTTGGTCAGCTTTAAGAGACAACAAGGATTTATCTTTGATAGAGACATCTTAGGAAACACTTAAAGGAAGCCATCAGTTGCCTCAAAAGTTAGGAATTGCCGAAACCGGTTTGGCTCAGTGGATAGAGCGTCGGCTTGTGGACTGAAGGGTCCCAGGTTCGATTCCGGTCAAGGGCATGTACTTTGGTTGCGGGAACATTCCCAGTGGGGGGTGTGCAGGAGGCAGCTGATTGATGTTTCTCTCTCATCCATGTTTCTAGCTCTCTATCCCTTTCTCTTCCTCTCTGTAAAAATAAAATAAAATTAAAATTAAAAATAAAAAAATTAGGAATTATTTTTCTAATGTCCTGACTTGAAGCAGCCGTGGATTAAACCAGCGCATTCTCCTGAGACTGTCTGTTATGCTGTCCTCTTGCCCTCAACTCTTTACAAAGTAGGATGCTACACAGGATTATGTGCTCATGTCTTACTCTAGTGTTGGTTTGCAAAGCCTTGAACCTGTTTTATATTCTAGGAGAGTGTGATCACAAGAGAGATGGTAGAGATGCTCTTTTCTGATGACTCTGACCTGCAGTTAGCAACCACACAGAAATTCCGGAAACTGCTCTCGAAAGGTACAAAGCCTGGCCCTCCCCCATGGAGACCACCTACATGATTTAGTGTCTTGTTTCTTCTCACTGACCTCATCAACCTACCCACCTTCACTCATTCTGCTTTGATATTTAGATAAGCCAGGCACAGTTTTACCTTTGTGCTGGCTATTCCTTCTACCTGATACCCTCTACTTGACATATCTGTGTGACAGCTCCCTCACTTCTGTGAATCGCGTCCTACCTTCTCGATGAAGCCTACCCTGATATCCTATTTAAAATTATAGGCTATCTCCCAACCTTTGGCGTTTTTAATCTTTTTACCTGGCTCAACCTATTCTTTTTTTTCTCATTATATTTATTACCTTCTGTAAATAGAATCTCTCTCCTCACCAGTGTGTAAGCTCTGTGAGAACGGAGACTTTGGTTTTGTCCTCAATAACTGTGTCGGGCACATTGTTCATACTCAGTAAAAATTTGATAGTAAAAGTACTTCTTGTCTCAGTATATTAAGCAGCTTTCCCGAGAAAGGAATCCTGGTCTTGGAAGGAAAATGTGTAGACCAGGGTTGGTCATCCCTTGAGCTTTCTTCTCTTCTCTCTCTTCCTTCCTTACTTGCTTAGGTAAGTAAGCTTACATACTTGCTTAGGTTCAGTAAGCCAAAGGTGAGTACACTTAAACTAGGAGAGGCCTTACTCTTTAGCATCCCAACTGCTTCATACAGTTCAGAGATGACCAACTGTTGTTAAAAAACCGCCTCACCCAAAAGGAGTTTAAGCATGCTTATAAGGATGCTCAGGAGTATCTAGGAAGGATGGTGAGTTGACCCAAGTGGAAGCATCAGCCAAAGCCTATCCTGACTTTTCCTCTTTTTTCTTTCTCCCTCTTCCAGAGCCTAGCCCGCCAATAGATGAAGTTATCAACACGCCGGGAGTGGTGGATCGGTTTGTGGAGTTTCTGAAGAGGAATGAGAATTGTACATTACAGGTGAGAGATCTGGGATGGAATGGTATCAGATGAAAGCCCTTCAAAGAAATTGCAGTGGGATGTTTCTATAGACACATCTCTTAGAAATAGACAAGTAATGTAAGGAAACAGTTAAGAAAAACTATCTGTTTGTTGCTCAGAAGTCTTAGCCTTAAATAAGAGAGCCCAGATCTCTTCTCTAAAATAATCTCAAAGAAAAGATACCAGAATATAACGGATTGTTCATTTATAAATCAGAGGTTCTAGTTCACTTGCACATTACCTGTGTGACCTGAGGCAAGTTATTTAGCCTCTGAATTTTTCTTCTCAGAAATGGTTGGTGTGTCAATCTGTTGGAACTTGCTAGAAACTCTGCTGAAAGGGACTTTTGAGAGATCCAGCACACTTTAATCCTAGTTTCAGTAATAAAGAAAGTGAAGCTTGGTGCCCCCGGGGGGCCTGATGCAGCGGGGGCCAGACATGGCCGGGATCTCCCTTTTCCGTGTCCAGCAAGGAAAGAGAAGTGAATGAACTGGTTCTAAGTAGAGGTGGCCAGGGATTGAGAAATAATAGAAATAAACTTTTAAAAAATACGCAGAAATAGATTTTTTTTAAAATATATTTTATTGATTTTTTTACAGAGAGGAAGGGAGAGAGATTGTCAGAAACATGGATGAGAGAGAAACATTAATCAGCTGCCTCCTGCACACCCTTACTGGGGATGTGCCTGCAACCAAGGTACATGCCCTTGATCAGAATCGAACCTGGGACCCTTCAGTCTGCAGGCTGACGCTCTATCCACTGAACCAAACTGGTTTTGGCTAGATTTAAACTGGGAGTTGGGTGGGATGCCATCCATTCTCTCTGATGGAGAGGCTGCAACAACAATGAGTGACTCCTCCCAGTGCATTTATTTTATACCCCCAATACCAGGAAGTAACACCAAAACTTAGGATCAAAGGAGCTTATTTGCATTCTTAAGTAGGCCCTAACATTCCTATTGCTTGTCTCGATTTACCTATCTAGACCCGCCACTGCTGATACCTGGGCTTGATTGAAGGCCAAGCTGATTACACTTTCCACCATCTTGGGGAAATATATATATCTAAGCCTCGGTTCTGCCAGTTGTCTTGGACTCAGCTGACAATTTAAGGAAAATGCCCATGTGCCTTCCCAGGCGGCCCTCTACAGCTTGGGAAGTAAAATAATGATTTGCTAAGCAGTGTTTCCCAGTGTGGTATGCATTGCACCAGAGTTTGCTGGGGATATGCACTGCACCTTGCTTAGCTGCGCCTAATTCTACGTTCTCATGAGTCAAGACAATCTTGTGAGGCGTAAGATGGTCCGGTGTGCAAATAAATGTTAGTTATAATACAACTTTTATTTGTATTTTATTATGAATAATCTTATTTTTCGTTTATTATTATTTTGTGTATGTACCAAAAAAAGAAAAAATATATTTTGATTGTTATTAAAATACATCCTTTTTTTTTTTGATGAGGGGTACTCAGCATTATGAAAATTATAGAAGGGGTACCATGTCAAAAGTTTGGGAAACACTGTCTAAAGGATTAATTGGTGCTGTGGTAGTGCAGGTCAGGACCTAGACCGCTGAGGCCTACTTCTAGCTTTCCATTCTATTATGTCACTGCCAATTCCTCTTCCTTCCATTTAAAGGGGGAGTGGAAAAGGCCTGTGTTTTTATTTATTTATTTTTTAGTCAAGAACAAGAGGCTTACTGCCTGAGCCCGCTGGTAGGCATGGCTGCCTTGTCTGGAATGACTTCTCAATATGGTTTAATCTCACTTTCAGTTTGAAGCTGCCTGGGCTCTAACGAACATTGCCTCTGGAACCTCTCAGCAGACCAAAATTGTCATTGAAGCAGGGGCTGTCCCCATTTTTATAGAGCTGCTTAACTCGGACTTTGAGGATGTACAGGAACAGGTAATGCTCAGATTTGGCTTAATTCTTTTTTCTTTTTTTTTAAAGATATTTATAATTGATTTTTTTAGAGAGGGGATGGGTGGTGGGGGCGGGCGGCAGAAACATATATATGAAAGCAAAGCATCAATGGGCTGCCTCTTGCTTGCCCACTACCAGGGATTAAGCCAGAAACCCCGGCGGGAATCGAACTGGCAACCTTTTGGTGCACTGGACAGCGCCCAACAGAGCAACCCACCAGCCAAGGCTGGCTTAATTCTTGATAGTACCTGTGGTATAATACAAAATATATTTGGTCTTTGCCTCCAGTTCTGGCAAAAAGCTCCTAAAATCCTTCACATTTTCTGAGTGGTAGGTGCACGCATTTGTGTAAGGGTGGGGTCCGGGTCCCTCCCCACCAATCAGGGCCAGCTGGCCAGCTGGGGACAGGGACTGAAGGAGGTTGGCTGTGGGAGTGCACCGACCACTAGCAGGCAGCTCCTGCATTGAGCATCTGCCCCCCTGTCAGTGTGTGACATAGGGACCCCAGCCTGTACCCTCTCCAATTTCTGATCCCTCTCACAATCCAGGACTGCTGGCTCCCAACTGCTCACCTGCCTGCCGTCCTGATTGCCCCTAATGGCTTCTGCCTGCCTGCCTGATCACCGCCTAACCATTCCCCTGCCAGCCTGATTGCCCCCAACTGCTCTCCCCTGCCTGGGTCTCCCCCAACTGCCCTTACCTGCAGGCCTAGTCGCCCCCAACTTCCCTCCTCTGCCAGCCTGGTCACCCCTAACTGCCCTCTCCTGCAGGCTTTATCACCCCCAATTGCCCTCCTTTGCAGGCGTGGTTCCTCCCAACTGCCCTTCCCTACTGGCCATCTTGTGGTGGCCATTTTGTGTCTACATGGGAGCAGCCATCTTTGACCACATGGGGGCAGCCATCTTGTATGTTGGAGTAATAGTCAATTTGCATGTTACTCTTTTTTTAGATGGGTAGAGGCCTGGTGCACGGGTGGGGGCCAGCTGGTTTGACATGAAGGGTGTCTTGGATCAGGGTGAGGGTTCCTTTGAGGCGTGGGGCGGCCTGGGCAAGGGGCCTGTGGTGGTTTGCAGGCCGGCCACGCCTCTCCAGCCACCCAAGTGGAGGTCCTGGCATCTGGGAATTATTTATCTTCTACAATTGAAACTTTGTAGCCTTGAGCAGAGCCAAGCCTCCTGTTTGCTCCATGGCGGCAGCCATTTCTGTTGGGATTTACTTATCTTCTATAATTGAAACTTTATAGCCTTAAGTGGAGGCCAGGGCAGGCCGAAAGCTTGGCTTCCTCCATTGCCAGGATCAACCCTAGCCTCCTGCTCTTTCCAGCTCCATTGCTGCCACCATTTATATTAGAATTTATTTATCTTCTATAATTGAAACTTTGTAGATTTGAGTGGAGGCCTGGGCCCGCCAGGGTATGTGGAAAGCTTGGCTTCCTCCACCACCAGGGAAACTCAAGCCTCCCTTCTACTCGCTCCGTGGCCGCAGTCATCTTGGTTGGGGTTAATTTATATACTTGCTCCTGATTAGCTTGTGGGTGTGGCTTGTGGGTGTAGTGGAGTGATGGTTAATTTGTATATTACTCTTTTATTAGAAAGGATGAGCCCTATTGGAACATACCTAGTCTATGCTAATGAGATGGTTCAGGGTGTGGCTCCTTAATCTCAGGATTGGGAGGGAGGGGTGGCTGGTCATCAGAATGACCAAACATAGGATTAGAGGGTGGGAACTCTCCGCCCCAGCTCCCAAAACCTTCCCCACCCATCCACCCCAACCTCCCAGGAAGGTTAGGAGAGCTAGAGATTGGGTTATAAAAACTCTTGAACAGTGATTATTTAGAGAGCTCCCAGATTGGTGAACACATTACTATGCTGGGAAGATGGGAAGCCTGGAGAGGCCATGGAAGCTCTGTGACACCCCCACTCCTCACCCCATACCTTGCCCTATACATCTTTCTTTGAGTTCTTCCTGAGTTGTAGCCATTATAATAAACTGGTAAATATAAGAAAGTGTTTCCCGGAGCTGTGTGAACCTTTAATGAATTATTGAACCTGAGAAGAGGATTGTGGGAGCTCTCAAATTTATAGCCAGTGGATGGTGCCTAGTGTCTAAAGTGGAAGCAGTGTAGTGGACTGAGCTTTAACCTGTAGGGTTTGCACTAACTCCAAGAGTTAGTGTTAGAATTTAGTTGACTTGTTGGGCACTTGGTGTTTGGTGTGGAAATCTCCACACATTTGACATCAGAGGTGGTAGTGGAGAAAAGATACCCCTCTACCCATTTCTCAATACTGACAGATCATAGAGATGAAGATACAACTTCCATTTCTTCCACTGGGTATTTGCTGGTTGACTAGAAGTAGAGAGTGATAGTGGGATTTCCCCCCTCCATTAACAGTAAGGTAGGTCCTGTGAGAATACAAGAGTGCACCTTTTCAACCACTTTTGCCTTTTGTAGGTGGTGGGGCTAGAAAGGTCTTGGTTAGGCTTCTCTGGCTGCAATACAGAGGTCAGCCTGTCTTTGCCACTAAACCAGGAACTCTCAGAATAAAGGCCCTCGTAGAGCAAGTGCTCATAAAAGACACCAAAAGGGCCCTGGTTGGGTTGGAGCATCATCCAATATGCCAGAGGTTGTGGGTTTGATTCTTAGTCAGGGCACATACTTAGGTTTCGGGTTCAATCCCCAGTTAGGGTGTGTAGGGGAGGCAACCAGTCCATATTTCTCTTTCATATCGATGTTTCTCCCTCTCTTTCCCTTTCTCTAAAAAAAAAATTTTTCTTTATCTTTTTTTATCAATTAAAAATATATCCTGTGTGAGCATGAAACAAACAAAACTACATTTTTAAAAAAAAGTCAACAGAGATGGCACCTGAGCTTATTTAGTGTGTCTTGGGCCTTGATACAGTTCTCATCTGATTATTGGTGGGTACTCTATGGTTGTAAGTATAAAGAACGCCAAGAAACCACTAGGCTCTGTGGGTGACAGTTTCATCATCCCCTTTTCAGGCAGTCTGGGCACTGGGAAACATAGCTGGAGACAGCTCCGTTTGCCGAGATTACGTCTTGAACTGCTCCATCCTTAATCCTTTGTTAACGTGAGTAATTACTGATCACCTGCACCTGAGACATCTGTAGGGCAGCCATATGGTAGTTCTTTTGGGAGAACTTACCTCAAGATGGTAAGTAAATATAAAAAGTACACTTTGATTGCCAAACTAAAAAGTATCACTAAGAGCATGAAGATTGTGCTGTTGGTCTGTGCCAAGGTGGACCTTGCGCTTCCACACTTGGTGGCACCATAGAATCTTATGTTGGTCATACCTGCCTCACTTTTGAGCCAGGAAGAGAGGCAGGATTAGCCCATCTTGGAAAATCCAGCATTCTCTGCAGAATACATTGATTTGCTATGGGTTTATGCATCAGGTCATTGGAAAGCTCTGTTGTAAATCTCAGGTCAGAGTCCCTATGAAAGGTCATCTGGATCCTTTCCCCATCCCTCACTCTACCGTTAAAGTAGAGCTATATTACATTTAAACCAAAATAAATGGGTGAACTGTTACTCAGAGATCACAATCTCATATCATAATCCTCTGGGCACGCAGGTTGGCCTCCCAGCACAAACAGCTATCACCTTAGGTCTATGGGTAAGAAGCACTGAGGCTGCGAGAGTCTCAGGGATCTGATGGATTTGCTCCTGGGGTCCATTGGCAAGGACATTATTGCTCAGGATCTGGCTTTTCTTTTTCTTTCAGGCTCCTTACAAAATCCACACGATTGACAATGACACGGAATGCGGTCTGGGCCCTGTCAAATCTCTGCCGAGGGAAGAACCCACCTCCAGAGTTTGCAATGGTGAGAGAGTGTCTTACCGGTTCCTGCGGGATAGTGGGTTCCTTCAAGTGGGTGAATTTTTATGTGGGTTTTCAAGTCTTTGGGAACTCCTGTGAGTCTCTCAATCCATGGGAGACTGGAAAAGGCTATTGTCAATGAAGTAGGTAATCTTGTGTGTGTGGATGGGAAAGTGAAATGTTAGGCCTGATGGCTTAATGTTGTAGGGACGTCCAGGGCATAGCAGTACTTGTGGAGGCGGGGACAGCAGTGTTAGTAGTAGTAGAGCTGATGTAACTGTGCCCCTGAGAGTCCCTCTCACTCTGCTTCCCACAGGTCTCCCCTTGTTTGCCTGTGCTGTCTCGCCTACTCTTCAGCAGTGACTCAGATTTGCTGGCAGATGCTTGCTGGGCCCTTTCTTATTTGTCTGATGGCCCCAATGAGAAGATCCAGGCAGTCATAGACTCTGGAGTCTGCAGGAGATTGGTAGAGCTTCTAATGTGAGTGGTGTCATGAAGGGTACAGATTCCCTAATCTTTTCCAAGCCCAGACTGAAGACCTGCTGCCCTGTCCCAAGACCTGGAGCCATGAGAGTGCTGTCAGGCTGGGTGGTCGGCAGGGCAGAGTACTACATCCTGTCCTTCACTCACCGGTTCTCCCTCCCCTGCAGGCATAATGATTACAAAGTGGCTTCTCCTGCCCTGAGAGCTGTGGGTAACATCGTCACCGGGGATGATATCCAAACCCAGGTAAGGAAGAAGAGCGCTGCCTGTGGACAAAACCCTCCCCCACCAAGAACTTTGGTGCTGATGGGAGGCAGCATAGACTAGGAGAGAAAGCATGGGCTTGGGTGAAAATTTCCAACTCTGCTATTTGCTATATGATCACGGGCAACTTGGTTGCATCATTTTCTTTTTCTATAAATGGGAAGCAAATTATTCTGTGCTTTTTAAAAAAATATATTTTTAATTGATTTTTTTAATAGAGGGGAAGGGAGAGTGAGAGGGATAGAGAGTTGGAAACATCAATGAGAGAGAAACATCAATCAGCTGCCTCCTGCACACCCCTAACTGGGGATGTGCCCGCAACCAAGGCACATGCCCTTGACCAGAATCAAACCTGGGACCCTTCAGTCTGAAGGCCAACGCTCCATCCACTGAGCCAAACCGGTTAGGGCTCATTCTGTACTTTTGAAGGAACATTAAATTAATCTAACTCAGTACCTGGGATATTGTAAGCTAATTATTAATAATTTTTTGAGTTCTCTTCCTTTTGAGATATTAAAAGCTATGAAACCTTACCCCTACTTCATAGACCTTAGGATACTATACATGGACACTGCCTCCTGTTAATCTAGTCAGGGAGGGCACAGTAAACAGGTTCTCTTCTGTTCAAAGGCTAGAGATCTGGGTATTCTTTTGAGTTTTGAGTAGTTGGCATAATTCTGTGGGATTCGTGACAGTTTTTTATAGGTGATCAAATCCTCATTCATTTTTCTAGGCCATTCTTATGTGTGCGTGTGTAAGCAAATTTCATACATAAAATTTACTGGTGTCATTAAGTACATTCACATTGTTATTCAACCATCATCACTATCCATTTTCACAATCTATAATAATAAAAGCATAATATGCTAATTAGACCGGATGTCCTTTCAGACCTAACCAGGGCTGCAAGGGCAGCCTGGGGCCTGAGTGCCTGCGGGCAGCTGGAGGGAAGCCCAGGTCCCAGGTACCAGAGGGAAGCTGGCGCCGGCAGCCAGGGGAAGAAAGTCCTACTCTTGCACGAATTCCGTGCATTTGGCCTCTAGTTTTTTCATAATTTCAAACGGAAACTACCCATTAAATAATAACTCCTCCCTGCAACCCCTGGTAACCACAATACTACTTTCTTCATGAGTTTGACTCCTCTAGGTACCTCATATAAGTGGAACCATATACATTTGTCCTTTTGTGTCACCTTATTTCACTTAGCATAATGTCTTTGAGGTTCATTCATATTATAGCATGTGTCAGACCTTCATTATTTTATGTGTAAATAATATTGTATGCATACTCCATATTTTGTGTATGTATTTTATGTATCTGTTGATAGACACTTGGATTGTTATCACCTTTTGGCTACTATGAGTAATACTGCATTGAACATTGGTGTTCAAGTTATCTGTTTGAGTCTCTACTTTCATTTCTTTTGGATATGTATCCAGAAGTGGAATTATTGGGTCATAATGGTAAATTTATGTGTAATATTTTAAGGAACCACCATAGGGTTTTGCACAGTGGCCATACCAGTTTGCATTCCCACCCTCAAAGTACCAGGTTCCAGTTTTCTTGATATCCTTATCAACACTTGTATTTTCTGGGGTTTTTTTTTATAATAGTCATCCTAGTAAGTGTAAAGTAGTATCTCATTGTAGTTTTAATTTGCATTTCCTAATGATTAGTAATGTTTGGCATCTTTTTATCTGCTTTTTGGCCATCTGTATATCTTATTTGGAGAAATGTCTATTCAAATCCTTTGCCCATTTTTAAAATTGAGTTGTTTCTTCATTGTTGAATTGTAGAAATTCTTTATATATTCTTGATATTAATCCTTACCAGTTATATGTTTTGCATATACTTTCTCCCATTCTGTGATTTGCCTGTCCACTCTGTTGTTGGTATCTTCTGATGCATAAAAGTTGTAAGTTGCATAAAAATTGATTGAGTCCATTTATCTAATTTTTGTTGCCTATGCTTTTGGTGTCCTAGGTCATTCTCAACTGTTCAGCACTCCCTTGCCTCCTCCACTTGCTGAGCAGCCCTAAGGAGTCAATTCGGAAAGAAGCTTGCTGGACTATTTCAAATATCACTGCTGGCAACAGGGCTCAAATACAGGTAGAAGAAGCAGGAGGGAAGTCAGGGGTGGGTATGTCAGGTGGGAAGGCAGGGGGACATGAGAGGTTGTAGAATATTTGTTTCTAGAAGAACTTTGTTTCCTTTTAGGAATTAGGGTAAAAGATTCTGTGTAGTGGAAGCCAGATTCCCCTATAGTCTCTCATCTATGTGATAATAACAAAGGAAGTCTCCCAGGAAGGGAAGAGGTCTAAATCTTAGCTGATTTGCAGGCTGCATTTGGTTTTTATTGTTGAAGTGACTTCCTTTTTCCTCCCCACCCCCACCCCAATCCCCTTTCAGGCTGTCATAGATACAAACATCTTCCCTGTGCTGATTGAAATTCTTCAGAAAGCAGAGTTCCGTACAAGGAAAGAGGCAGCCTGGGCTATCACCAATGCCACATCTGGAGGAACCCCTGAGCAGATCAGGTATCATGTTTTTCCCCCCTTGTCTGGAGTGATATGTATACTCTCCTCCTTAATAAATATATATTTTTAAATATATTTTATTGAATTTTTTTACAGAGAGGAAAGGAGAGGGATAGAGAGTTAGAAACATTGATGGGAGAGAAACATCAATCAGCTGCCTCTTGCACACCTCCTGTTGGGGATGTGCCTGCAACCAAGGTATATGCCCTTGACCGGAATCAAACCTAGGACCTTTCAGTCCGCAGACTGATGCTCCATCCACTGAGCCAAAACAGTTAGGGATTAATATATTTTTATTGATTTCAGAGAGGAAGGGAGAGAGAGAGATAGAAATATCAATAATGAGAGAGAATCATTGATTGGCTGCCTCCTACATGCCCCATACTATAATCAAGCCTGCAACCCAGGCATGTGCCCTGACCAGGAATGCAACCAGTAACCTCTTGGTGCATGGGTCGATGCTCAAACACTAACCTGGCAGGGCAGCTGCAGTAGGCTTTAACTGATAAAATGCTAGAGTGGCACTGGAGTCTGGAATAGATACCTATAGACCATGTACCTCTTTTCTCTCCTGGAGAACGGAAATCTTTGACACAGACATCTGTCTCCTACCTCATTCTCCACACCAGAGACTATGTGTAATTGTCAGTTACCCATGCAAATGAAGGAGTGCCGTGATATGGTTCATTCGCGTCAGCTTCTTTAGGAAATCATTTTGGGGTTAATACTTGTGAGAAACAAAAAGAAAATTGTGTGTGTGTGTGTGTGTGTGTGTGTGTGTGTGTGTGTGTGTGTCTTTGTTTTTGTTTCTAGTTTCCATTATCAATATGAGTAGTAGTGGTAGGAATTGGGCAAGTGTCTTGCCCTTAGTAAGGGAGTATATTATTCAGTACAGTCATTCACCTCTTAATGACAAGAATATATTATAAGATTAGGGGATTTTGCTATTGTGAAAAGATCACAGAGTGCACTTACACAAACCTAGGTGGTGTAGCCTACTCCATACAAGCCTATCTGTATATATATATAAAAAACTTATATGCAAAATGTCCCCTTGGGAGTTTGACTAGGAGACCATGAGTTCGATTGCTCGCCCATGACATATGCTGACCACTAGGGGGTGGCGCAGAACGAAGGAAGGCCCCAGCTGGCAGCCAGAAGGCACTGATTGGCCCTGATCACTGGCCAGTCCTAGGGACCCTACCCATGCACGAATTTCGTGCACCAGGCCTCTACTACTACATATTATATTAAACAAAATGATGCAGCATGGTAAGCATGAGATGTGTGAGGCTGCTGCCGGCATAACAGTTATTGCTTGACAGCAAACGTTTTTATAACCAGAGAGTACACTTTATTTATTTTTATTGAGTTTATTGTGGTGACATTGGTCAACATGAACATAGGTTTCAGGTGTGGGTTTCTATGTTAAAAGATCTGTTTATTGCAGCACCATGTGCCCACAACCCAAAGTCACATCTTACCCTGTCACCATATATTAGGATCCCTTTTTTCCTCCACCCTTGAGAAAGAGTACACTTGTAACAATAAAAAGTATATATAGTAAACACATAAAGCAGCAACATATTCATTTATCATCAAGTATGTACTGTACATAAATGTGTATGATTTACTTTTATACAGTGGCAGTGCAGTAGGTTTGTTTATACCAGCATCACCACAAATGAGTGAATAATGTGTTATGCTATGACGTTATGATGGCTACAATGTCACTTCGGTGATAAGAATTTTTATGCTCCATTATAATTTTTATGGGACCATCATATAGTCTGTCATTGACCAACATTTTGTTTTGCTGTGCATGACTGTATACATAAAGCTTTAGGAGTAAAGAGATAGCCATTAAGTTAATTTTTGAAGGATAAGTATAGGGTTGTGAAAGGCCTTTAGGATTGGAAAAGCATAAGTAAAGTACAAGAACCAGAAACTTGGAGACCTTTACATGTTTGAGTGGAATGTAGAGTACTTAGAAGCGAATGATGGGAAGCGGAGCTAAAAGAGGAGGATAGGAGCCGATTGTAGAGTCTCTATTGTCATGCCTGTAGAGCTTGTTCTGTACAAACTTTTAAGCAGAGAAATGATGTGTTCAGAGTGGTAATATTACAGCAAGGAGACATTGGAGATGAGAAGGAAGAATCATGGTAGCCTTTCTATGGCAATGAACTAGACCAGTGATTTTCAACTGGTGTGCCACAATAATTTTTAAAACATGCAGTACTATGCCAAAACCGGTTTGGCTCAGTCGATAGAGCGTCGGCCTGCAGACTGAAAGATCGCGGGTTCAATTCCAGTCAAGGGCACATACCTTGTTTGCGGGCACATCCACAGTGGGGGATGTGCAAGAGGCAGCTGGTTGATGTTTCTCTCTCATCAACGTTTCTAACTCTCTATCCCTCTCAATTCCTCTCTGTGTAAAATCAATAAAATATATATTTTTTAAAAAACATGCAGTACTATGACTCAGTGGTTAAACGTTGACCTATAAACCCAGAGGTCACAGTTTGATTCCCCATCCAGGCACATGCCTGGATTGTGGGCTCAATCTCCAGTGTGGGGTGTGATCAATGATTCTCTCTCATCATCGATATTCCTCCCTCCTTCCCTCTTCCTTTCTCTCTAAAAATCAATTTAAAATATTTTTTAAGTGTTTTAAAAAAAGAAAGAAAAGAAAACGAAGTTCCTGACTAGTCAAGGGCACTCACCCTTAGATTGTCAAATAAAATTGACAACAGCCAATACAACAATAGCTGTCTGGTGCAGATGAATCCAAATTATACCTTTTATTTTTGTCAGGCAAAAATTATATTTTTGGTGTGCCACAGAATTTTAGTAATTAATTCATGTGTTGGAAAGGTTGAAATCACTGAACTAGACCATTAGCATTGGGAAGGTAGAGAGATTGAGGTAAATTTAGGATGGGTAGTTATAAGAGTGGATTGCTCAGCATGTTGACATGCATGAAGGAGACCCATAAGCATCATAGTACCTGCTTAAGCACCTCCCTTGCCCTGCATTTTTTTTTTCTCTCCTCAAGTTAAGGTTTATTACAGAAAAGCTCCCTGCTGCCGGGAGAGGACCTGAGCAGATTGCCGGGGCAGTTCCTTTTTCTCAGAGTTAATACATGGTTTGCTAACTTCCCATTGGTTGGTTAGAAAAATTCAGCCCTAGCCACATCCTTATATTTTAAACTTCAAGGATACTATTCATTTCTCCCCTCCCTCCCAACCCTGCATTAATTTTAGAACTTGCCTGGTCTCTGGTCCTCAGGTACCTGGTATCACTGGGTTGCATCAAACCCCTTTGTGACTTGCTGACTGTAATGGATTCAAAGATTGTTCAAGTGGCCCTCAATGGACTGGAGAATATCCTTCGGCTTGGAGAGCAAGAGAGCAAGCGCAGTGGCTCAGGAGTAAATCCCTACTGTGGCCTCATCGAAGAAGCCTATGGTATGTGTCCTTTCCCAACGTTATCTCTGACTTAAGTAGAGAGGTCATAGGTCAGAGTCTCAGGATTGTAGGCCTCCAAAGTAGTAACATATGTAAGGGTGTATGTTTTAGAGTCACCATTGAATGAAAGGTTCTATCCCATCAGTTCCTTCTTCCTCTCGGGCAGTAGATCAGTTCTCTTTCAGATGGGCTCTACCCAGCAAGTAAGTATGACTTAAAAGAAAAAGAAAAAGACGCTAAAAGAAAGCTTCAGAATTGATAATAAAACCAGGCATTGGAAGGCATATTTTTAGCTGACCTTATAGAAAATTGAAGCAAGAGTACAAGATGGTCTCATATCAGAGATTCAGATAAGTAATTAAAAACAGAATCAGGCCCTAGCTGGTTTGGCTCAGTGAAAGAGCATTGGCCTGTGGACCAAAAAGGCCCAGGTTCTATTCTGGTCAAGGGCACATGCCTAGGTTGTGGGCTTGATCTCCAGTAGGGGGTGTGCAGGAGGCAGCTAATCATGATTCTCATCATTGATGTTTCTATAGCTCCCTCTTCCTTCCTCTCTGAAATCAATAAAAATATATTTTAAACAATAATTTAAAAATATAAAAGCAGAATCAGGACTAGAATCTCTGATCTATAGCTGACATATGATATTTTTCCTTTGGGATTATGTTGTTTGAGAGGGAAATCTTGGCTTTCCTCTTTCAGGTAAAAAAATAAAAAATAAAAGATTCGATCATATTATTTGTATTTATCAACAGCAACATATTTCAGGGAAAGAAAAATAGAAAAGCATTTATGAAAGCTGACTCTCCCTCCTTCCTTGTTACCACCATAGGCTTGGATAAAATTGAGTTTCTCCAGAGCCACGAGAACCAGGACATCTACCAGAAGGCCTTCGACCTCATTGAGCACTACTTTGGTGTAGAAGATGATGATAGCAGCCTGGCTCCCCAAGTGGATGAAACGCAACAGCAGTTCATCTTCCAACAGCCTGAGGCCCCCATGGAGGGCTTCCAGCTATAATGTCTGCCTCCGGGGAGGGGATGGGATGGGAAGCACCACCAACCAGCGGAAAAGCAGCCCTCTGGTGGACGGGAAGCCAGCCCCACCACCAGCCACCACGCACCTCTGCTGCCCTGGAAACTGTGCTCGTGACCCGCTCCACCCCCTTCCCTTTGAGGGAGGACCCTCTGGACAGACAGATCCATCTGAGGCTCATATTTGGGTTTTGTGACAAGAAGGGGACGTGTTGGGTTTTTCTTCCTTACACTCTATTTTGGCTGCACATTTGTCTTTAACCCAGAAGCCCAGGGTAGACAAAGGAGGACTGAGGTAATCAATTTTGCACCTTTTTTATGTTTATTTTTTTCTGTAGTAGTGACTTCCTTCCCTTTTATCTTCCTTCATTCTTCCCAGTTCTCTACCCTGATTTGTGTAACTCTTATCTTGGGTACTTAAGCAGATGGAAAATTCCAGAAGTCTGGGGTGGGAGGGGAAGAGAGAAATCCCAAAAAAAGTATTCTTGCTCTGACAGAATATTAATCTTGTATGCTTGGATTGAGTTATTTAATTTTTTTCTTTTGCACATTTTTCTTGTATTAAGGTTGCTTTTTCCAAGAACCGCGAGTTCCTGGTTTTAGGAATCCCAGCTGCCAGCATTGTCTGGGACTAGAGGCTGAGGGGCGGTCGCCATTAGACAAGGCCCTCCCCCCTCTCTCTGATCTCTGCCCAGACCTCTTTAGTTTGGGAGATCCCCCTCTCTCTCCCGGGTAACTACACCAGGGGGAGCGGAGGGGAGGAGCACAGGCCTTTCAGACGGGGCTTCCCACGTGTCGCTACTGATCCCATGTTTCCTACCCACCTTCCAATGGTGCGACCCAACTTCATTTGTTTACTTGAAAATTCCCCTCGGAGTGGAATGAACCTCTGAGGTAGCTGTATTTTCTCCTAAGCGCGAGACAGGGGACTGTGATCCTTCCTTTCTCCTGAGGAGAAAGTCCTTGCTCTGGTGACCCATAAGTTGCAGAGGAGGTTGGAGTGAGAGTGTCATGTATTGGGATAGCCAGGAATCCCTACCTTTGGCCTTTCTTCCTCTTCCATAGTTGGATCATGTATATTTTATTTCCAAAGGAGAGAATGTCAAAAAGTTCTGTATTTTTTTATATTCTATATATTAGGTAGGTCAATCTTAATTGGTCTTGAGAGGAAGAACTGTTAATTTCTGTTAGTAGGGTACTGTGAGGAAGACCAAAAAGAAATATGGAAGCTTCCTCACTCAGGAGGCCTGAGCTTGGTCCTTTTCTTCTCTGCTTGGATTCTGGGCCACCACCAGGGACCAACCCTTAGCTCTGGAACCCGTATGTAGCATGTCAGCTTGGTCTGATTGTCCCAGTACCTGAAGGAAGCAAGGATGACCCCACGGTGTGGTGAAGTATAACACTCTAATCTTTACTGTGAGCGTCCTGCTTACATCAGAAAACCCAGAAAGCATCCGCCTTCTTGGATTTGGTCTTGAAAGACCCTTGTTCACATAAGTTATCACTCACGGCTGATTCTCCAGTTATCACTAACTTAGCAGCCTCAGGACTTTTGTGAGAGTTATCGATATCTTCCCTGTTTGGGATCCTTGTACCTGGTTTGGGTTTTGCCATTCCTTGTGACAGTTATAACCCTGGTGTCCTTTTTTCTTTTTTTTCTTTTTTTCTTTAATCAAACACTTAATTGAGGTAAGGCAAAACGAATCAGGAGGTTGAGGTAGATTGGTTTCTAGCTTCCTCCTGATTGCTCCTGCTCACAAGTGTGTCTATCGCTGCTGGTAACTTCTCCAGTCCTTCTAATAAAGCCAGCTGGTCTACGGGATTTGCTACGACTTTGTTCCGCGGGTTAAAGACCCTATTGACTTCATCAGGAGTGACTTCGTATATCGCTTGTAGACTTGGGTAATGGAGCTGTTGTAGATCACTCTTCTTAAAAGGTGGCTCAGCTAAAGCATCCTCAACTTCTTGGTCTGTTAATGTAGCGTTAGACTCCTTGGTGGAATGGAACGGTAGTCTTTAGATGTGCCATTGAGCTTTCTTTTTCTCACAGTAGCTGCTTTGAATAAGTCAGGATAATTAGCTGGTGATATCTTGTTATGTCCTGGTAATTTGAGTACTTTAAGATACGGAAACTTATCAACGGAATATCGCTCTTGAAGCTCCTTTTTTTCTGCCAGGAATTTGGCTGCATCTCCAGATATGGGTTTAAGCAATATAATCTCCGACAACCCCTCATTGATCAAAGCCTTCGTTGTGACATGTGGTGTCATTTCAGCAAAGGATGCAAATAGCTTGAGTTGAGCCACAAACGCTTGGGCAGTGGATCTTTGTCCTCGATGAATAATAGGACATTGAGTATCTTGACCTCGAGACCTCCTGCATTCAACCAGATGGCAGCTTCACGGAGATCTAGTGCAGGGTCTAGGTCAATTGTTGGCGGCTGAACACCTGGGAAGAACATTGCACGGAGAGCATTGAATCTTTTGTTGATTTGCGAGTTCGGATTTTGCTGTGGTCTTCGAACTGTATAATAGAGTAATGCTAATGCAGTCCTTACAACAGCCTCTGTCATCGCGACCTCGACTTCTCCATCCTCAGGCCCCCACTTGACGATTTCTCCCTTTGCACTCATCTTCCTGTGGGTTTTTGTGGATATACTTCTTTATTGGCTCTCATCTATATTAAAAAGCAACAGAAATGTAGAGAGCAGGCAAGTAGTAGCAGTGGATTTGCTTCCGCCCATTGTTACTTGCTTCATTTTTGACACATTCCCGAGACCTGTTGCTGCTGCAATCAGAACAATGTCACGAGGAGGCAACTAAACATCTGTCTGCTCACTAGTACCTTCTCCACGTGTGAATACAGTGTCTTCTTTTTTTTCTTTTCTCTTTGAATAAAGCTAGTGCAGTGCCACAATGGCTTGCCTATGCTTTGGTGGATTATATGAGAGCAAAACCCAGTTGGTGATGGGGTGGGGTAAATTGTCGGGTAAGTAAGTATAGAGCAACTTTGAGAAGGCGCAATCTGCACTTCCCCTGCTTTCCTGCCGTGGCCAGTCAGTCAGAGGTGCCCAGCTCAAGCTGTATTTTCCCTTCCCCTGAAACAGTGCCATTCTTGCTTCCATTCCTACATATTTCTGGCTCAGGTGAAATCCATGTCCCTCTGCTTACAGGTCTAAGGTTCAGGTGCTCACTGTCAGCCTTGAATTTGCCCTCATTCTTATTTGAGATCCAACTCCACAGCCATTTTCTGAGAAAGGTGGTTTGAGGCTATCGCTTATCACTACAAAGTGCGTCATGCTACTCTCCAGCTTAGGAATGATGACTCAACCCCAGGCTCCCAGGGAGGCAAGAGGCAGGACCTTTTCCACCTGGCCTGCTGGCTCCATTGCAAACGGTAGTTCAAAGGAAACTCCACTCTCACCCCAACCCCCATCCTTGTCCAAAGGGGAAAGAAAGCACTTTAGTAGGATCTTACTTTGTACATCTTAAGCAATAGTTAAGTCCCTGACACTGGGACCAAATTCTTACTGTGAGACATACACATGTTGCTTTGTCCCAACTATGCCTCCCAAATCTACTTTCCCTTCAGATCTGGGCCCCGTACCAGATGGAAGACTTGGTTCTCTGGCTGCTGCTTACAGCCAGTTTTCCTCAAAGGCTGACGTCTCCCGGGGCACAACGTGAGGACAGATTTCTCAGCAGAGAAAAGTGGCCTCTAGGAGCTTTCCTTGTTCGTGTCTTCCTCAGACCACGTTTTCCATGCTCTTCCTCTGACCCCTCAGTCAACAGGTGAAGTTCTTCCAGCCGCAGAGGCAGTGTTTCTTTTGTGTTTCTCCTCTCCTTTTGGCCATCTTGGGAAGCAAAATGATATTTTTTAACCTGGGCTGGACAGCCACTCTTCATGGACAGCTCCCATCTGGACTCCCGACCCTGGCCTAGGTGAGGTCAAAGGCTTTAGATTCTGAATGAATGTTGCAGGGATGGAGGGACTGCCAGGCTGCTATAGGGAGTAGTAGCCTGGTAAGACATGTTTTGGAATCTTTATATGTTGACACATGGCTGGTATGTCCACTTTAAGATCTCTGGTTGGGTGGGTTAAGGGACTAGGGAGCCTTTTTCTTAGCTGAAGTATTCATGTACTGTTCTGAACAGTGCCAGCTATTGTCTATTGCCAGTCCCTCTTCATCTTCCAGGACTCGCAGGGCCTCTTGTCCTAGAAGCCTGCCCACATTTCCAAGGTGTCCCCAGTGACTGCCTGGCCTTGGTGTTGGCTGCACCTTCTGATAGAACCACATGGGTTCCACCTCAGCTGGCCAGCCTGGTTATCTGGGTCATTGAGTACCAATGGCCCTTCCAAGGAGCAGGCGTAAATGACTTCAGCTTTCAGGAGCCCTTGTGTTCCCCATTACCTAGGACCCTTAGGTCTACCTCCTACTTATTCTCCTTGCTCTGGAAGCTACTTTCCAGAAGCCCAATTTTTTGGAGCTGAACTGCACAGATTAGAGCTGCTACTATAATTAGTCAAGGAAGAGCAAAAGAAGGCTCTCAGGCACAGACACTTTCTCTCAAGCCAAACCAGCTTAAAAGGAAAAACGGTCTACCGAATGAAATGGGTTTCCATTTTCGTGTCTGCCTGCCTTCCCCGACATCCTAGAGTTACTCCTGCTTCTAGCATACTCGGAGGGAAGACGAATGCCTGGCAGTGCTTCCCTCCTCATTCCACACACCCCTCTTTGAATGCCTCAGCTCAGATGTTGCGGCTACATCCTCTCCCCAGACTCACTCAGCTGGGTGTCCCATCATCTTGGGTATTCCTCTGTAGATCTGTCTTGTGGGCTCAGGTTCTGGATTCTCAATTGAAGGCAGGAAGCCAGATTCTCCAGGTCCCTATGGGCCGGGCCCTACAGGGACCTGTAGGATAAACAGGCTAGCTGGGGACCGCAGGAGTGCGTGTGAGTGCCTGCCTCCTTAGCGGGCTGGGGAAGGATGCAAGGCTCAGTGCACTGAACCACAGGAAAATGCTCATAACCAGTTGCAACATCTTCCTACAAGTGAGTGTGAGGCTGAGAAATTGCTCAGAGTTGGTTTCTTCCATAGCCGTTTTAGGATTCTAGACCAATCTTGTCCAGTGTTTTTTCTGTGTCTTAATTTTGGATTCTTTTGTTAAACCAACAAGCTGAGATTTTGACCCTGTGGGGGTTCATGTTATAGACACTAGCTGCTCTTTGGCCACGGCCTTCATAAATGATTCAGTGATCCTTTTGTCTATCCTCCACCCCCAGATTAAGACCACAGCAAGGGAAGAATTTGAGGTCAGCACCAACCAAGTCTGAATTAAAGCGGTTATATTTCCTTTGGGGGCATTTTGCCTCAGGCCTGGGCTATTTGCAGCATTAAATTTTGGGCTGAACACCACAGGAGAAAGGTTTGTGTAGTGTTATAAAGGTTTGTGTAGTGTATAGTTTGGGCCTACCTCGCTATTTCTGGGCCAGCCATGCTGATATCCATGTTAGAACATACCTGAACCCTTCTAAATGCTAGAGCCCTGCTCCCCTGTGTAGGTCAGATTTTCAGCCCCTGGGTTTTAGGACAGAGCATCCTGCCATTCCCCGGGGGTAGTGAAGGAAGTCAAATCTCAGCTCCTGAGACTGGGAACCCCTGGCCCAGAAGATGGCCTTAGAGAGTCCACCTCCGTGAGAACCCGCAAGCCCTGTAGTTGGGTGTGGCTCTTTTAGCCAACTTTTGTAGGAATGGCCTCTGAATGAGCCACTACAGAAGCGAAGGTGGTGTGAGGTCCCAGCCACCCAAGACAAACCAGATGTCCCTCAAAAGCAGCTTGGGTTCCCAGTACAGACCCTGCAAAGGTTAATCGAACCCTTTTTCTCATTGGGTTTCCTTTCCAAATTAATTTACTTTCATTTTCCAATAACTGTAAACTCTGGCTATTTTCTATGTTCTCAGGGCCCCTGGGTAGACAACAAAGCTTGATTTCAGAGCAGACATAGGCCAAGAAACCATAGCATTGAGTGTGCTGAGTCCAGACAAATGATATTTATATACACATCCAAATTTGAAGAGAAAATGTATTTCTTTAGGTTTCAAACACTGTAATAGAAATAAAGCAAAAATAAAAACCTGTTGCAAAGTTCCAAATTGTTGTCTTTGGGATTCTTCTAGACTGGATTCTTGTGATGTGAATGGGGATAATGTGTTTAAACCTGTGACTTACAGTGGAATTAAGAATTGGTAATATCCCTAGCTGATTTGGCTCAGGGGATAGAGCATTGGCCTGCAGACTGAAGGGTCCCAGGTTCCATTCTGGCCAAGGACACATGCCCGAGTGGTGGGCTCTATCCCCAATAGGGGGCATGCAGGAGGCAGACAATAATTTTCATCATTGATGTTTCTATCTATCCCTCTCCCTTCCTCTCTGAAATCAATAAAGAAATATATTTTTAAAAAGGATTGGTAACAGCCTACTCCTGCTATGAAGATGTTTTTAAAAACATCTGATCTGTATTCTGTCTCTATAATTTAGTGAGCCCATTAACATCATTCAGTTCACTGATTACTTGTTTTGGTTTAGATCAATTCCTAAAGCAAAGATTATAGATAAGCAACAGAAACATTTATAGAGCATTGGCCTGCGGACTGAAGGGTCCAGGTTTGATTCTGATCCAGGGCACATGCCTGGGTTGCGGGCTTGATCCTCAGTAGGGGATGTGCAGGAGGCAGCCAATCAATGATCCAATGATCCTCTCTCATCATTGATATTTCTATCTCTCTCCCTCTCCATTCCTCTTTGAAATAAACTACATATATATACTATTCAATAAAAGAGTAATATGCAAATTAACCACCACTCTGCTAAATCCACAAGCCATGCCTACCAGCCAATCAGGAGCAAATATGCAAATAAACCCAACCAAGATGGCTATGGCCACAGAGAGCAGGAGGGAGGCCTGGGTTTCCCCTGCAATGGAGGAAGTTAGGCTTTCTGCCTGCCCTTGCTGGCCTAGGCCTCCACTCAAGGCTACAAAGTTTCAATGATAGAAGATACATAAATCCAAACAGAAATGGCGGTAGCCATGGAGCTGGAAAGAGCAGGAGGCTAGGGTTGTCCCCAGTAATGGAGGAAGCCAAGTTTTCCGCACACCCTTACTGGCCCAGGCCTCTGCTTAAGGCTACAAAGTTTCAATTATAGAAGATACATAAATCCCAACAGAAATGGCTCCAGGCTACAGAGTTTCAATTGTAGAAAATAAACCCCAGATACCAGGGCCTGCACTTGGGTGCCTGGGGGCATGACCTGGCTGCAAACCACCACAGGCCCTTAGCCCAAGCCACCCCATGCCCCAAGGGAACCCCCACCCTGATCCAGGACATCCTTCAGGGAAAGCCAGTTGGCCCCCACCCATGCACCAGGCCTCTATCCTATCTCATAAAAGAGTAATATGCAGATTGACCATCACTCCAACACACCAAATGGCTGCCCCCGTGTAGTCAAAGATCCTGCCCTCATGTGAACAAAAGATGGCCAGTAGGGGAAAGCAGTTGGGAGGGACTAGACCTACAAGGGAGGGCAATTGGGGGAATAAGCCTTCAGAGGAGGGCAGTTAGGGGTGACCAAGCAGGCAGAGGAGGTTAGTTGTGAACGACCAAGCCTGTAGGAAAGGGCATTTGGGAGGGACCCAGGCCTGCAAGGGAGAGCAGTTGGGGGGGGATCCAGGCCTACAGGGGAGGGCAGTTAGAGGCAAATAAGCCTGCAGGGGAGGGTAGTTAGGGGCAAACAGGCTGGCAGGGGCGCAGTTAGGCATCAATCAGGCTGGCAGGGGAGTGGTTAAGGGGTGATCAGGCTGGCAGGCAGAAGCAGTTAGGGGCAATCAGGAAGGCAGGCAGGTGAGCAGTTGGGAGCCAGCATTCCTGGATTGTGAGAGGAATGTCCGACTGCCCGTTTAGGCCCAATCCCACCAGGCAGTCAGACATCCCTCGAGGGGTCCCAGATTGGAGAGGGTGCAGGTTGTGCTGAGGGACACCCCCATCTCGTGCACAAATTTCATGCACTAGGCTTCGTGTGTGTGTGTGTGTGTGTGTGTGTATGAATGTCTATCTATGAATGTATATATATGTATGATATATACACACACATATATTTTAAAGCACATCGTAAACACTGAGAGAACTACTATAGTTACTGAGAGCTTCCACCTGAATACGGAAATTGAGTCTTGAGGAGAGAAAAGAATGCCAGTCACGTAGCACATGCATGATGACGTAGGGACTGCAATACAAGTCTCCTGGCTCCCAGCCCAGGAATTTGTCCCTCGCCCTCAGTTCACACGGTCATACATGGTCACAGCATGGGAGAAGTGTTGGTGGGAGCGTGCAAGAAAGGTGAAAGGCTTTGGGGGCTGAATCCTAGCTTCCGAGCGAGAGAAGCAAGCTTGGCGGGGGGGGGCTCTTTGTGCAGAATGACTGGCTCCTTTCGGACCTCCAGAGTCTCTGGCACCCAGAACGAAAAGCCCTTCCTGTTGCATCCTGGGAGCTGAGGGTCACCCCGGGTGCATGGAGGGACGTGTAGTCTTTTCCCTCCCCCGCCTTCCCAGCTCGCCCGCCTCAGAGGCCGCCGCTCCTCATCTTTCCCAGCAAGCCCCGCGCGAGAGCCGGCTATTGATTGGCTGCGGAGAGCAGGCGGCCCCGCCGGCAGCGGTTACCCGGGTTTCCGGTGCGAGGCCGCCGCGGGCGAAGCCGTGAGGACGTCGGCCGGGGGCTCCGCACCCGGGTGGTCGGAGGGTCCGCAGAGCCGAGCGCCGCCGGTCAGTGGGGAGGGTCGCGCAGGGTCCGCGCGGGGCCGCGGGCCGGAGGGCAGGGCCGAGGCCTCTGCGCGTGCGCGGGCGGCGGCGGGCGAGCGGGCCGCGCGCGGGGCGTGGGTGGCGGGGCGCGGGGGGTGGAGGGAGGCCCATGTGGGGCCCGGGGGGCGGGGGAGAGGCCGGGAACCTCGCGTCCCGCCACGTCAGTCACCGCCGGACCCGATCCGGCGCTCGCTCGGCGGAGCCCGAGGGGGCCGCGTGGTGTGGGGAAGAGGCTTCGGGGGAAAGGAAGCCTTTCTTCCCCTGCCCCTGGGGCAGCGCCCCGAGAACCTGCCTGTGCACCCCGGGCCCCCCTGGCCCGCCGGAGACGGAGAGGACCGTGGGTTACCCCCGGGGAAGGTCGGCCCGTTTGTCTGAGAAGCTTTGTGTTTCCGGGATTGGGATTTCTCATCCAGGCGGAGAAGAATTTCCAAGTCCTGGAAAAATAGCGAATGTGCTTGTTTCTATAGGATCTGCTCCTCGCCTAGCGTCGCGACCCGCGATGAAGAACCAGGACAAAAAGAATGGGGCTGCCAAGCCACCAGGCAACACTTCCAACCCTAAAAGCAACCCGGGGCAAGGGGAAGCCGGACCAGAGGGAGGCCAGGCGGCCTCCGCCGCACCAGCTGAAGGTTCCGCCAGCCAGACTCCCAGGAAGACGGAGGGTGTGTGCCAGCTCTGCTTCTCCAGGGGGCAGGGGGAGGAGTTTGTGGTGCGCCAGCCTAGCTCCTGGAGGTAGAGGCCCCTGTTTACCCAGAAAGAAGGAAATTAGGATGAGAGAGGACAGTGCTGAGTCTGTGCGATCCCCACCGTGTCCTAGGGAGTTGGTAGAGCCTTGGACCCTAAGCACAGGAACAGAACTCTTGAGAGAAGGCTCTGACGGGATTAAATCGGGAGCAATCAAATGAGACACTGAACTTGCAAGTCCAGGTTAGAAACGCCTCATGTACCCGTGGGTAACAGCTCTTTCTTTCTTTCTTTCTTTCTTTCTTTCTTTTTTAAAAAAAAAATATATTTTATTGATTTTTTTACAGAGAGGAAGGGAAAGGAGAGAGATAGAGAGCTAGAAACATCGATGAGAGAGAGACATCGTCCAGCTGCCTCCTGCACACCCCACACCAGGGATGCGCCCGCAACCAAAGTACATGCCCTTGGCCAGAATCGAACCTGGGACCCCTCAGTCCGAAGGCCAACGCTCTATCCACTGAGCCAAACTGGTTTCGGCTCAGCACTGCTCTTTCTATTGGAGGCATTTCTGGAACCCTTTTACTATCAAGAAATGATTTCCACCAGGAGGAGAAGGGGGTAGATGAGACATTGGGCTCCTGCTACATGCCATCGCTATGTGCTGGATGCTTTACCTGATTTCTTTTATACTCACAAAAGAGAAATACTCCTGTCATTTTATAGGTAAATAAGCTGAGGCTTAAAGAAAGTAGGCAACACTTAATCCAAACCAGTAAGTTTGGGCCTGAAAAAAATCCCGACCAGTGGTATAACCATCTTATTCCACATTCTGCCCTCCTTCCTCCTGTAGGGGCACAAGCCAAAACCCCTCAGTCTGGAGCCCTCCGTGATGTCTCTGAGGAGCTGAGCCGCCAGTTGGAAGACATCCTGAGTACCTACTGTGTGGACAACAGCCAGGGGGGCCCAGGCGAGGACGGTGCGCATGGCGAGCCTGCTGAGCCTGAAGAGGCAGAGAAGTCCCGGGCCTACGCCTCACGGAACGGGGAGCCCGAGCCAGAGATCCCGGTAGTCAATGGGGAGAAGACCCCCAAGGGGGAGCCGGGCACAGACGAGATCCGGGCGAGTGACGAGGTGGGAGACCGCGACCACCGAAGGCCTCAAGAGAAGAAGAAAGCCAAGGGTCTGGGTGAGCAGAGGGCAACTACTTGGGAGGCCGGTGAGGGGCGAGTGTTTGGACCTGACCTTCCTTGGGCTAGCCTGCTCTGCTAGGATTCAGAGTAAACCCTCCTTCCCGGTGCATGTACCACAACTCAAATAAGCCAAGCTAGCCAAGAAAGTGCCCACTTCCTCCCAGGGTTGACTGCCACCTGGGTCTCAGCACGTTGATAGCACGTAAAACCACAGGCTAAGTCTAGACAGCCTTCCTTTAAAACAACAAGCAACAGAACCCAACCAGAGTTATGTGCAATCTCTAGATTTCTAACAGTTGGCAATTGGAATGCTAGGAGCCAAACAAAACCTATCTGTGGGCTGGCTTTGGCCTGCTGTGCCCGTGATTTGCAGTCTTCCTTGGAGCCTCCCAGGGTTGCCACTGCAGAAGTCTAGTGCTGTGCTGTGTTCCGTGGCCTCCAGGGAGACGGCAAGAATCTGACTCAGGCGCAGGCAGTGGGGGAGAGTAATTTGGGTGAAGGTGGTCATCCTCCTGCTAAATGTCACCCGAATTTAAAGTAAGTTTTATTGTTTGTTTTTAATCTTAGGATCAATTATTGGAAGGTATATTCATTTTAAAGTTCCTTGTTTGGCTACTTCTGTTGATAAGAGTTTCATAATTCTCAAAGAAACCTGTTCCTTTTTGCATTCTTCCTGTTTCAGAAGGGAGTTCCTTGCACTGAAACAGGAGTACTGAATTCACTTCACATCACACACATACACACACACATACCGTATTTGCCGGCGTATAAGAGACTGGGCGTATAAGACTACCCCCCACTTGGAGGCATATTTTTCAGGGCCAAAAAGTCGTCTTATACGCCGGCAAATACGGTATTTAATATCTTTATTAATTTCAGAGAGGAAGGGAGAGGGACAGAGATAGAAACATCAATGATGAGAGAGAATCATGGATGGGCTGCCCCTGCACACCCTTTCCTGGGGATCCAGCTCACAACCCGGGTCTGTGAATCGAACCAGGACCTTCTGGTTCATAGGTTGACACTCAACCACAGAGCCACGCTGGTTGGGCAGCAACACCTTTCTTAAACCTGTTGGTAAAGCAGGTAGTTGGTGTTTTCTCCCATTCCTGGTGCTCACCAAGGAGACTCCACAGAGATTCAGTCATTCACTTTTGTTGTTGCTAATCCTCACCCGAGGATATTTTTCTATTGATTTTTAGGGAAGGTAGAAGAGAGAGGGAAGGACAGAGAGGAACATAGATGTGAAAGAAACACATCAATTGGTTGCCTCCTGCACGAGCCCTTACCAGGGCCGGGGCCAGGGAGGAGCCTGCAACCGAGATACATGCCCTTGACTGGAATTGAACCCGAGACCCTTCAGTCCACTGGCTGATACTATCCATTGAGCCAAACTGGTTAAGGCTAGTCATTCATTTATTAAGTATTTGTTGAGCATGTCCTCAGCAAGGGGCTCAGAGATAGCACTGAGCTACATTGGTAGGCAGAATTGAGTTGGCTGCAGACCTCATGAAGCACACAATTTAGCAAGAAAGGCAGCCAGTTCCACAAACAGAAATGTAAAGTGTGATGGGTGGGCCCGAGCCTGGAGGGGACTCCTGGAGAAAGTGGTACACGCCTTCGTTCCCTGTACTTGCAGGAAAGGAGATTACGTTACTGATGCAGACATTGAACACACTGAGTACCCCAGAGGAGAAGCTGGCAGCTCTGTGCAAGAAGTATGCTGAACTGGTCAGTTCTCCCCCTTCTCCTTGCACCCTCTCTGCCTCGGAACACCAGCAGGCCACCCAGCATGGGGTTGAGGGTACAAGGGCAGGTGGGTGGCTTAATTTCTGTTCACCTTCTCTGAGCCTTTTCCTCATCTGTCTCGGGGTGTCTAGTCCCAGCCACCTTCTTCCAGTCTGAGAAATTGTACATTCTAGTGCAGCAACACTTATCATTTGATATTCTCTTAATGCCCAGTCCACAGTCAGATTTCCCCAACTGTTTAGAAATGTCAGTTTGATTAAATCAGGATCCAAAGGCAGTCCATTTATTACGTTGTGTTGTTACGACCCTCCCCCCCTTTAAAGCAGTTTTCGTCTTGCTGTCCTGCTTTTTTTCCTATAACATTGGCTTATTGCAGACCAGTTGTCCTGTTCTAGCTTTGTGGTGGCATTTAACGTGTTCCTTTACCTCCATGGTTCCTGTAAATAAAGTGGAATTTTTCTGGGGAAGAGTTGAGGGTATAAGGAATTTCGGCTGAGTGAGACAGAGACAAAGTGAAAGGGTGGCTGGTTCAGAGGCTGGAGGATCGGTAGGGTAGGAGACCTGAGACCTCAGGTAAGGATTGGAGAGGATGAAATTGGAAAATACAGAGTAGTCCTGGCTTAGGATGAGATCTTGGAGGTGGGTGCAGTTCTGAAAGATGACGTATTGGCTGGTTGAAATGTGACTACTCTGAATCTTGAGATTATTATGTATCTTGTGACTACTCTGAATAATAATCTCTGATTATTATTACTGAATGGGTTGTAAGTGTAAGACAAAGAGGAGTACCAGGTGATCTCATCTGAGGGCATGAGTGTCCCCAGAATTGGGGCAATGTAATGATCTGAGAGCTGGGAGAGAAATGGATCTGCTGGCTGTGTCCCTCTGTCCTATCTGAGTGTCCATTTCTGAATCCTTGCAGTACGGGGGCCCTAGGGGTTATTGTGAGGAGCAAATGGAGCACCCACAGTGTCCAACCTGAGCTCTATGGCTGGAGTCGGGGGAGAGGGCCAGGGTTAGGTCAGCTCAGGAGACCTGGGTCCCCATGGGAGGAGCCTGCCAGGGTGCTCACCTGCCTCCTGTCTCCAGCTGGAGGAGCACCGGAACTCCCAGAAGCAGATGAAGCTCCTGCAGAAGAAGCAGAGCCAGCTGGTGCAGGAGAAGGACCACCTGCGTGGTGAGCACAGCAAGGCCATCCTGGCCCGCAGCAAGCTCGAGAGCCTGTGCCGCGAGTTGCAGCGCCACAACCGTTCCCTCAAGGTAGGCTGGCTGGGCCCCCTCAGAGGGGCAGCTGGTTACCTTCACTTCCACGGATCTTTGGCAGCTTTTCCCTTAAAACCTAGCACAGGTTTTCAGTGTAGAAACAGATTTCCCAGTAATGCCCTGATTAGCGAGAATTGCTTGTAACCATTTGACATATACTTGTAGTAAGGAATGTAAAGGCTAAGAAGCAAAGAGAGCCCAGCGTGCAGGCCTTCAGGAGTTCTTAACTCCATCAGTCCCCAGGTAAGCTGGTCCAGTGCCGACCCGCAGCTCTTGTCCCAGGGTAGGTCAGTCAGGAATGTGCGTCCTTTCTCCTCGTTCTGCCTTGCCGAGGGTGAGGTCACTGGTTAAAGCCTGGTCACTGCTATGACCTACAGCTCATACAATTTGGATCGGTAAATATATGGTATTTTGCAACTTGCTTTGCTCATTTTAGTTTGTCTTTTAAGACGTTACAAATTTAATGTTTCATATAAGATGATAAAAGTATAACAAGTCAAAGGTTATCGTCACCCACTGTTCTCAACCCCAGTGGCCAGCAGAAACCACTGGGAAGTAAACCTACTAATATGTAAGTTTAAGTACAACCTTTTAACTTTCCTGTCAACGTAGAAAATCTTACATAGTTTTTAAATTTTGTTTTAAAAATATATTTTATTGATTTTACACAGAGATGAATTGAGAGGGATAGAGAGTTAGAAACGTCGATGAGAGAGATACATCGACCAGCTGCCTCTTGCACACTCCCCACCGGGGAGCCTGCAACCAAGGTACGTGCCCTTGACCGGAATCGAACCCAGGACCTTTCAGTCCGCAGGCTGATGCTCTATCCACTGAACCAAACCGGTTTCGGCACATAGTTTTTTTTTGTTTTTTGTTTTTTAAAAAATATATTTTATTGATATTTCACAGAGAGGAAGGGAGAGAGATAGAGAGCTAGAAACGTCGATGAGAGAGAAACATCGACCAGCTGCCTCTTGCACATCCCCTACTGGGGATGTGCCCACAACCAAGGCACATGCCCCTGACCGGAATCGAACCCGGGACCTTTCAGTCCGCAGACCGAAGCTCTACCACTGAGCCAAACCGGTTTCGGCACATAGTTTTTTTTAATGAAAGTATTATACATGTAATTTTCCATATCCTATTCTTCTCACTTTACACAACGCCTTATCTTTCCTCCCTGTCAGTATACATAGAGCTGTCTCATTCTTTTCAGCAGCGTTGTTATATGGGTATATTGCATTTTATTCCTATCCTCATTAAAGTATTTTTGGGTAGCTTCTAATTTTTTACTTTTATATAATAAAAGCCTAATATGCAAATCAACTTGGTGACAGAAGGCCCAGTTTCTATGACACACACTGACCACCTGGGGGCAGACACTCAATTCAAGAACTCCTCCCAGCCCACAGGCCAGCCCAGGTGGGGGAGGGGAGGGGTCCTGATCACCCTGTCAGTCCTGATCGCTGGCCAGACGTAGGGACCCTACCATGCACAAATTTGTGCACTGGTCCTTTAGTATATGGAGAGTTAGTGAAAATTCTTGTTACAAATGTTCCTGACTAATTACATAGAATTTATCTATTGGATAAGTCTCAGAAGTCATATGTCTGAGTCACTGTGTACACATTTTAATAGATTTTGCTCAGGTTGCCTTCCCTCTAACAGTGTCTGAGTGCCTAATTCTGAACAACTTTGCCAACCCTGGGTATTACTGAATCTACTACTTGATGGTTAAGTGGGTGTGGAGTGGGGAGGGAGGTGGCTGTCAAAGATGAAAGCACAGTAAAACAAAACTACTTAAGGCCCTGGCCAGGTAGCTCAGTTAGAGCCTGTCCCAATACCCCAAGGTTGTGGGTTTGATCTCTGGTCAGGACACAAATGAGAAGCAACCAGTGAATGCATAAGTAAGTGGAGCAACAAATCGATGTTTCCCTTTCCCTCCCACTCCCTCCCTGTTTCCCTTCCTCTAAAAATTCACATACACACACACACACAAAGGAGACTACTTTATTCTAAGTCTGGAATAATAGGCTTCAGGATACCCAGAGTTCTTTAGAATGGCTCTGAACAAGTGTGCCTACGTTTTTCTAGGGAGAGGCTCTCTTACTTGTTGCCACCTGAGATACAGAAGGGTCCATTAGGAGTCCCCATTGCTTGACATCTTGGAGCCTGGCTATTCCTCACTTTGAGAACAGGGAGGACTGTGGATAGAGACCATCCTGGGCTGGTTGAGGTGGTGCAAGGCTGGCTGAGGAGCAGTCAATGATGGAGCTGGGTCCGACTTCTCTGCCCAGGAAGAAGGCGTGCAGCGGGCCCGGGAAGAGGAGGAGAAACGCAAGGAGGTGACCTCGCACTTCCAGGTGACCCTGAATGACATTCAGCTACAGATGGAGCAGCATAATGAGCGCAATTCCAAGCTGCGCCAGGAGAACATGGAGCTGGCTGAGAGGCTCAAGAAACTGATTGAGCAGTACGAGCTGCGAGAGGAGGTGAGGTGTTGTGGACAGAGAATTGGGAGGTTGTGGGTGAGTGGCAGGCTCTGGGACAGCACTTCCTAGGCTTCATTCCATTCTCCAATTCCCCCCCCCCTTTTTTTTTTAAGAGTTTTCAGTATTCATTGATTGATTGTTTTCAGAAAGGAAGGGAGAGGGGGACAGGGATATAAACAATGATGTGAAAGAATCATTGATTAGGTGCCTCTTGCATGCCCCCTACTGGGGTTCGAACTGGTAACTTAGACATGTGCCCTTCATCAGAATCAAACCAGGGACCCTTCAATCCTCAGGCTGAGGCTCTATCCACTGAGCAAAACTGGCTAGGCCCATTTTCCAATTCTTCCTCCTTCCCTGGGAGGGGAACGATGTTGCACATCCTCATGTAGACAAGCAATTGAGGTAAGGAAAAGAGAATGGCATACAGCCACATGATCACAGGTCCATAGTATCTCCTAAATAGTAGGGCCAAGAATACTATTTAATAAAATAAAATAATATGCAAATTAACCATCATTCTGTCACACCCACCAGTCAAACAGGAGTGAATATGCAAATAAACCCAACCAAGATGGCTACTGCCATAGAGAGCAGGCTTGGGTTTCCCCAGCAATGGAGGAAGCCAAGCTTTCCCACCTGCCCTTGCCGGTCTAGGCTTCCACTCAAGGCTCAGGAATGGCCGCAGCCACGGAGCTGGAAAGAGCAGAAGACTACAGTTGTCCCTGGTGATTGAGAAAGCCAAGCTTTCCACACACCCTGGCAGGCTCAGGCCTCGGCTTAAGACTACAAAGTTTCGATTATAGGTGATACATAAATCCCAGCAGAAATGGCTGCTGCCACCCACTCCAGGCTACAAAGTTTCAATTGTAGAAGATAATTAAACCCCAGATACCAGGGTCTCTGTTTGGGTTGCCAGGGGGCGTGGCCGGCCTGCAAACCACCACAGTCCCCTTGTCCAGGTTGCCCCATGCCCCAAAGGAACCCCCACCCTCATCTGGGACACACTTCAGGGCAAACCAGCTGGCCTCCACCCGTGTAACAGGCCTTTATCCTATTAAGAGTAATATGCAGATTGACCATCACTTCAACACAAAAGATGGCTGCCCCCATGTGGACACAAGATGGCCACCACAAGATGGCCAGCAGGGGAGGGCAGTTGGGGGCAATCAAGCCTGCAGGGGAGTGCAGTTAGGGGTGACCAAGCAGGCAGAGGAGGGAAGTTGGGGGCGACCAGGCCTGCAGGGGAGGGCATTTGGGAGGGACCTAGCCCTGCATGAGAGAGCAGTTTAGGGGGACCAGGCCTGCAGGGGAGGGCAGTTAGAGACAAACAGACTGGCAGGGGAACAGTTAGGCATCAATCAGGCTTATGGGGGAGTAGTTAGGGGGTGATCAGGCTGGCAGGCAGAAGTGGTTAGGGGCAATCAGGAAGGCAGGCAGGCGAGCAGTTGGGAGCCAGCAGTCCTGAATTGTGAGAGGGATGTCCCAAATTGGAGAGGGTACAGGCTGGGCTGAGGGTCTACCACCACCACCATCACCTTGTGCACGAATTTCGTGTACTGAGCCTAGTATTATAGAATTAGAACTGTCCAAGTATTAGAATGGAGATATGTCCATGTACTGTGTGTCACAAAGCAATCCCCCAGCAGGTCCTTGCTGTGGCAGCACCCCCAAATCAGACATGTAAATATTTATGCAGTCTAATTTCTGAGTATACTCACCTACATTATAATTAGCCATACAAAGGTATAGGTCAAGTTTGTCTGCCAACTTCTGACAATTTCAATTTTCAGGAATTTTTAGAATTTGAAATCCCAGGGGAAGTGCTAGACCTGGGGTCAGTGATTTACTGTAAAGGCTACGTCCTCTGGTTCCTCGCTGCTCAGCTGCCCCTGTCACTAGAGTCCCCTCTTTGGGTCTTCCCATGCCACTGCCAGGTACCTTACAGCCCAGACCAGACCCTTCCTGGGCCCTGGAGGTGTGGTGATCGGTGATATGTGGGATAGGCAAGAGTTGCCCACAGGGCCTCACTGGCCATTGTGGCGGTCACTGTATGCAGGGCCCAGAGGGGCTTCCCCTGACCACCCCATCTTTTCCTGCGCTTTGTCCTCTGGGATCCAGGCTGCTTGTGATGCATGTGGTTTGAGAGAGCTGATTTGGTTCTTGTCCTTCGGCACTGAAGGACATGGAGGCTTCCTGAGCCACCAGTGAGGCACCTACTTCACAAACCTGAGGACTCTTCCTCCTCTCCCGCATCCCCCCCTCCTGTGTCACACCACGGCAAAATAAGATGTGGTCCCGCCTACAGAGGCAGAGGTGTGGGCCAGGCCCTGTGCTCCTGTTTTACGCCCCGCCCGCCTTCAGAATCAGGCACTGCCTTCCCGCCCCCTCTGAGCCTCTGGGCTTCAGGAGAATGAAATCCATCATGTCCCCTTCTTCATTAAAAACACATACAGTTCCCCTACATCCCTTTTTACCTCTGTAGCACGAGTCCATCACCTTCGACCTCCCCTGCTCTCACCGTCCCAGTTCCCAGGGCTCCTCCGCAGTTAGGACAGCTGGTCCTGGGGACATCAAATCTTCACTTACAGGTGGACCAGAGCTCTGCCAACAGAGCTAAGCTGTTGTGTTGGCAGAGGTGTCGTTTTTGCCCTTTCTTCCCACTTACAAGGGAGTCAGGCTACCAAAGTAAGGGTTGTCAGCCCAATGGATTAATCTCCCTTGGGGCTGGATATTGGAGTATTTGTTAATTTACTTCCTGGGTGCTGATGTCATCCATAACGCCCTGTGCTCGCCCAGGACTGACTCCGGGGGAGAGTCATAAGGTGAGGCTGGGGAGTAGACTCTCCAGGGACGCGGGGCCCACGTCCTAGGGTCCACATGGGAGTCCAGCTTGTCAGACTGAGGCCCAGCCATGAGGCCGGCCTCTGAGAAAGGGAGAGGGAGCTCCTAACAGGTGGACCCGCCCCTGCTTCCCTGCAGCACATCGACAAAGTCTTCAAGCACAAGGACCTGCAGCAGCAGCTGGTGGACGCCAAGCTCCAGCAGGCCCAGGAGATGCTGAAGGAGGCGGAGGAGAGGCACCAGCGGGAGAAGGATTTTGTGAGGCTCAGGCTCTGGGGTTGGGGGTCTTGGAAGAGGCGGGTTGGGTTCTGGCTTAGCTCACAGTCACGTTGGTATGGGAAAGTTTGGAGCCTGGCCAGAGCAGGGCACTCAAAGGGTTCTGGTGTGTTTGGCAAAGCCCCCTTGGGGCTGCTGATGAGGTCTGATGTCCTATCTTGGAAATAGCTCCTCAAAGAGGCAGTGGAGTCCCAGAGGATGTGTGAGCTGATGAAGCAGCAGGAGACCCACCTGAAGCAGCAGGTGAGACAGTGTGTATCTCCAAGTCTCACTGGGACCCGTCCGGGGGAGGGAAGTGGACCCTCACTGGGACCCGTCCGGGGGAGGGAAGTGGACCCTCATTCTGGGGCTGCCCGGACTGCTGTGTGACCTGCTGAGTCTTTGTTCTCGCCGGGCCTGCCCGCAGCGTGGTGGTGACCAGTGGCTGGATGAGCTTGAAGGACTTCCTTCCTAGTCGCAAGTCGTTTTTGTGCTGCTTTTGAGGGGATGGGGACAGGTGGTTTAATCCTATAAATTATACCTAATTCTGGAAGAAACATTTGAAGATAAACATTTTTTTTTTTTTTTAATGTCACCCCAAATCCTACTTTCTAGGCTTACATGAAGAAAAACGGGACTCCATGCACATAAGACAAGGGGGGAATGAAAGGGTGAGGCTAGAACCCTGCCTCCTTGTGGGACAGGGCGGAGCTATCCTCCATTTTGTGGCCGGACCCTAGCCCTAACCCAACCAATCAGGGTCATATCCCCCCCCCCCCCCTGTATAAAACCCATTGAGATGTTACATTCTCAAAAAAAAAAAAAAGAAGAAAAAAAAAAAAGAATAACGGGATCTGGAATTGTTGGGTCAGAGGGCCGAGCGCTGGTCTGAGTGTGTGGGCCAGAAGTGCCCTCTAGGGAAGTTTGTTTTAACGGTGGGCTTCTTTCTTGCCCAGCTTGCCCTGTACACGGAGAAGTTCGAGGAGTTCCAAAACACTCTTTCCAAAAGCAGCGAGGTGTTCACCACATTCAAACAGGAGATGGAGAAGGTAACACTGGCCCACGCCGGGTACGGCTGCAGGGGCCCAGGCTGCTCCATTCGGAACGTGGTGCCTCCTGGGAGCTGTTCACAGTAGCAGTGTGTTGAGGCCAAGGGAGGGACTGTCGGGAGGAACCACACCCTTTCCTCCCTCTGGAGGAAGTGTCGATGGCATGTGCACCTTCCTTTCCGCTGTCCTGGAGAAGGGACTGCCTCCTCGCTGCTTCCTGTTAGTGGCAGTGGGCATTACCTTGAGAGGTCTAAGGTGGCACGGAAAGCACTGGCTGTGTCCGGAACTCCCTGCCTGCCATGGGACCGAACATTGCCCCACCTTGGGGACATAGATGCAGACAGCCTGTGCCCTGACCATTCCCTCTGCCTGTCATTTAACCCAGATGACTAAGAAGATCAAGAAGCTGGAGAAAGAAACCACCATGTACCGGTCCCGGTGGGAGAGCAGCAACAAGGCCCTGCTGGAGATGGCCGAGGAGGTGGGCCGGTGCTCTCTGCAGCCGGGGTGGGGTGTGCAGTTGCTGAGTAACGGGTATCGGGCCGCTTTCTGTAGTTGTAGCAGCAAGTGAGCAGCTGGCGTGAGGTGAAGCTGGGCGCGTCTGTCCAAGGCCAAGACCCTGGCAGCTCTGCCCGGGGGAGGTGGTGAGCCCAGTCGTAGGCCTGCAGTGGAAGCAAAGGGGAGAAATGGAAGAAAAGAATAAGGAACAAGAGAAACAAATGGTGCCAACAATGTGTGTAGTTTGTAAGAAGTGGCCCTGGTCTTTTGGTTATGTGACTGGAGAGGTAGGAAAGTCACTCAGTGCTCGAGCGGCTCCGGCAGCAGACCTGCTGGCTGTCTGCGCTGTGCCAGCACATCGAACCTTCCCTCGAGGTCTGTGAGGCCAATGTTAGGAGTAACAGATCAGGAGATAAGCTACAAAACCAAGAACTTTGCCATGGTCTTCTGGTAGATAATTGGAGAAATACATTGTCTCTGAGCCATGCCCCTGCCCTCCACCACACTGCCTTCAGCTGACAGCCGGTCTTGGCACAAACCAGGGCTGTTTACTTGAAAGGGGCCAGCTTTGGACTCTGTGTTCCCAGTGTGTTCAAGTGTGAATGTTGTCTACCAAGTGGCAGTGGCAGGTGGAGGATCGATGCACGACACTGAAAGGCCCCCTTTCTCTCCCTAGAAAACGCTCCGGGACAAAGAGTTTGAGGGCCTGCAGGTGAAAATCCAGCGGCTGGAGAAGCTGTGCCGGGCGCTGCAGACAGAGCGCAACGACCTGAACAAGAGGGTGCAGGACCTGAGCGCTGGTGGCCAGGGCCCCCTCACTGACAGCGGCCCTGAGCAGAGGCCAGAGGCCGCCGCTGCCTCCAGAGAGCAGGGTGGCGAGGGGCCCGCGGCCCCAGCACCTAGCTCTACAGGAGCCCCCGAAGCCCCCTGCGGCCCTGGAGCCCCGAGCACAGAAGCATCAGGCCAAACAGGGCCCCGGGAGCCCGCCTCCACCACCGCCTAGGGAGCCTGGCACCAGGGCATGCTGGGAAGGGAGCACGCAGCCCAGCCAGGCCTGGCCCGTGCGAGGCTCCCGCTGCTGAGTAGTCCGTGCTGAGGCCCAGGGTGCTCTGGCCTGGCTGGCGTCTGACACTGCAGTTTGAATTTCGTGGGTCAGCTTCACACACACATGACGTGTGCAAGGCCTCATACATTTATGTCTGTAAGTGTAAGATGGGCTTGCATTGGATGCGGAGCGGATGTGTACGGATGAAGTCAGCGGCTCTTCTGTGAGCTGAAGAGTCCAAGCGGAGTCGTCATCTGCAGCCGCCTTCAGTGACCTGGCAGGACGGAGACTTGAACATTTCCCTGCCTGACATGAGGCTCAGACCCCTCCCCTCCCTGCCCTTCAGGGATCATGACAAGTGACACACCCAGGCCTGACTGTGTCTCTCTCGTTCGCAGGGCTTTGGCAGCTCTGGCTCTCCTAGCTCCCCGGGACGCTCCTTTGCTTTTAACCAGGAAAGGGGTCCCCAGACAGAGCCGTGGCAGGGCACGCAGCTGGTGGTCACACCCCTTTCCTGCCTCAGACAAGGAACCTGGAGAATGTTTCTGTGTGGGATGATGTGCTGGTAGGGAGCCCGATGCCCGATGCCAGTGCCGGGACCAGGCCAGTGATGCTTCTCATAGCCTTATCATTCACAGGTGCCTCTAGCCTGCACAGATGATGGATGGGATCACCCAAAGGATTCTTTCGGAAGGCTTTTTGTTTTTGTTGCACATGACGGTGTTTGTGTTGAGTCTTCTGAGGAGGGAGGAGGAACACTGGCAGTGGTGCCTGGTTCCTGGCTTCCAGTGGCCCACCACCTCCCCGCCCGCCCGCACTCCTGTCATGTTGGTGCTTAGGTTTCCTGTTTGATGAAATCAAGTTGTAGTGAGAGAAAGGAAGGAGCTTTCAATCCTGGGAGGCCACCACACTGCCTCCGTGTAGCGGTTGCTAGGCCCCAGGAGCAACTGTTCCCGGTGGCTTTGTGAGTCTGTTTCTGCTTCCTGCCCCCACCCCCACTGTGCAGTCCTTGAGGTTTGTTCTAGTTCTATTGTCCAAGGAGTAAGAGCCGAGGTGTCCTTGATATCCTGCTTCTTCCTGTGTGGGGGCCCCAGCTCTTGTCTGACAATTAATGGATAAGAATGAGAATTGACTTACCCCAAGAAATCCACAAAATGGCTGCAGATATTCCCATATCCCATAATCCCCTCCTCTTACATTGTCCTCTATACTCTGAACGTTCTGCTGGTTGCAGACTTGTCTGAGGTATTAGGCCATCTTATACAGAAAAATTTTCTGGAACAACAGAAAGTCTTGGACCAGGAAGCAGAACGGCTGGGCTTGGGGACCATGCCCCATCTCCAGCTGGGCCTGGGCTTCCGTGTAGCTGAGGAGCCGCAGACCAAGGTAGATAAAATGGTTGAGCTGATGCTTGCTGTATTTTCTTAAAGCTAATTCATTATCATACAGGTTCTTTCAACCAGCCCATACTTTCAGCCCTTAGATCCCTCATAAAATAGGTTCATGAAGATTATTAAATACTTGTGTTCTGACTTTGACCTGAGATGGCAAGTGAAAGGTACACCATTTCTCTGCTCCATAGTTCCCACTAGTCTCTCCAGAGTATTTCCTGCTCATTCCTGGAATTTCACTTCTTGAGGTTCCCTCAGCAGCCAGTGCAAGTGCTGAGACCTGTTTACCATCCCTGGCTGGCATATTGCTCTTCTGTGGAGAAGTGTTTCCTGAGGTCTTGTCTTTCCCTCTGAAATGGGTGTGTCTAGAATGGTCCCTGAACATGCATGCCTCTTCCTGTTCCAGTAAGGCTCCGTTGAGGTACTCAAGAACTGCCCCATACAGGGTTTGCTGGGCTGTGGGAGCGCTGGGAGGAGGCAGAAGCTTTTGCCCGCCCCTTTAAAGATCAGGTAGACCTGCAGTGGCCCACATGATTGCCTGCCTCACTTCACCTACCTCTTAAAGCCCACAGGGTCAGCGGGGAGGGAGCCCAGTGCGGTGGGGTGGGAACTCGGCACAACAGCTCTCTGGAACCAAGTGGAGCTACAGTGAGCAAGGTGGCCCCAACCGGGCTTCCCAGGTCAGAGATGACAGGCCCTGGGCAGGATAGAACCTTTGTTCTCAGCTCTGGGCATCCTGGCCAACCTACAGGGACTCCATTGACCAAATTGTAATCACTACAGCTGTTCTGCTTGCTCCGCTTTCCAAAGTCGGCCCAGGTCCTTGGGTCCTGCCAGCCAGGCGCCTGGGCAGGTGCAGGGGCCGTGGCCTCTGAAGGCCGGTGCCTTCCTCACTAGGGCAGGTCCCACGCACATGACCTCAGTTCTAGGACCAAGAGCTGTGTTGGTTTCTTGGATTGCTAGCTTTTCCTCCAGGGACCACAGCAGGCGAGGCTCACAGCCCAGAGCACTTGGCTCTGCTGACAGTAGTTTGGGTTCAGACCTTGTCCAGCTGAGAGCTTCATGTATACCAGATTCTGAGAGGAGTCAACAGCACTTTTTCGTTTTCCATGAGGTTTTTGGACCATGGGCTGAGCTCAGGCACTTTCTTCTGTAAGAGAATGTTATGTCGGTGAAGATGGTTATTTTCCCTTCTCTACCCCACTGTGGCTGCCCTGCTGAGGGCTGGCCGGAGGCCCCGGAGCTGCCCTGGTGTCTGGGGAGGCCAAGGCCTGCTGAGCCGATTCCAGCTGCTCCAGCCCTCCCGCCTTGCACAGCACAGGTCACCCCAGGGACAGCCAGGTGCCCACCTCCTGGGGGAGGGGTGCTGTCATCTTCCTTACCTGCTTCCCTATGGCCCAACTTGGCCACCCAGGTTTGAAGCTGTGCGGACAGCTTTTTTTTTTTTTTTTTTCTGGTTGGGATCTCATTTTGGTATTCACAACAGCCAGGGACTTGATTTTGATGTATTTTAAACCATATTAAATAAAGAGTCTGTTGCCTTATTGCTTCTCGTGACCTTTGTGGTCATTTGGGCTTCTGAATCCATCCAGCCATCAGTGATTTGTCTGGATCTGCTGCCAAGCCTGGCTGTGCCCTGACACCCTGCGTCTTCCAAAGTGCCCTCCCTTCCGGCTCAGGACGCAGGCTCCCCGGAGCTGCCCAGGGAGCCCTTGGCAAAGCTGACGTGACACACATATGTGGGAGCACCAGGAATGACTTCACTGTGGCTGTCCTCCGGGAGCAAAGCGGAGGGAAGCCCTGTCCCCTCCAGCAAGAGAACAGGAGTGGACACCGGGAGGGCCTGTGGCCCAAAGTGCAGGTGGACGTCGATAACCACTTAGTACAGGGATAGGGAACCTTTTTTGCTAAGGGCCATTTGCATATTTGTAACAACAATATTTGTGTTGATATGGAAAATGCTCTTAGGTTTATTGAATTTCGAGTCCTGCCTATGGTTTCGTGGCATGGTCCCGCCAACTTATTTCATGAGCCGAAAGGAGCCGCAGGCCCGACATCCCCGCTCCCACCCGGTTCAGTCACAGTGGTTCAGTGCCGGTGCACTGGAGGGGGTGGGAGAGGAGGCAGGGGCCGAATGAGTCACCAGGAGCCTGTGTGTCAGGTGAAGGAATTTGGGCTATACCAGCGAGACCCACTGACGGTCGTTAGGTAGGGGATAGGGAGAGTCCATGAGGAATGCAAAAGCAAGGGCAACAAAGCTGGGCTCATGGTGAGGTCCAAATGAAGTGGCATCACTGCCATCTGGGCTGTCTGCCGTGGGCAACACGTCTTGGCACCAGCGCACCAGGGACCTCCAGGTGCCTTTCCTTTGGTTGTGTGTTCCTGGACCACATCCTGCACAGTTACTAAGCATGCACCGGTTTCACCAACTGGGTGGCCCTATTGATTGCAGCATCATCCCCCTGCACCCCACTAAACCCTAAAAGGATTTATGGTTCAATCCCTGGTCGGGGGTCAGGGTGCACACAGGAGGCAACTAATTGATGTTTCTTCTTTCTCTCTCTCTCTCTCTCTCTCTCTCTCTCTCTCTCTCTCTCTCTGTAAAAACATCCTCCAGTGAGATTTTTTTTTTTTAAGTTAACTGTTTCTTATGCACTTCTGCTCACCCACCCCAGGCTCCTATGTGGGACACGTCCTGGATGTCTCACCCAGCGCCCTGTTCTCTCTGGGGCCCAGGCTGTGCATCACAAAGGACCACGTATGAATGGCCAGCCAGTGACAGAAGCCAAGTGCCCTTCCCTCCAGGCCTCCGCAGGCAGATGTGACCGCACTGGCTGTAACAGGCCCGCAGAGCCTCTGCCCCTTGCTTCCAAAGGTCCTTACTGTCTCCCCTCCAGGGGAGGCGGCCTCAACTGGGAGCTCTGAGCAAAGCAGCTCTAAGAATAACGTCACCCAGCGGTGCGCCTGCGCCCTCTGCCTCTTTCCTAGAGGGAGGAGGGGGCCTTCCAGTTGTCCGCTCTCAGATCCCTGCTTATGGAACAAGTCCTGACTTAATGTCTCCTCTGCAGGAGCAGCCTGGCACTGAAAGCACCTGGGACAGATGGAGCCTTGCTCTGGGGCCTGCTGACACAGTGCCTTACTTATCCCTCTCTGACAGCCTCAGGCCCGGGCCGGGCCCAGGCCCCGGGAAGCTGGCCCTGGTGTTGGGAGGAGCCCTGTGCACTGGCCTGGGGCAGTCATTTGAGCCTGTGGAACAGCATGTCTCCAGTTGCATCAGATGCTTCTCTGGGGACCTGAGCTGGGAGCCTTTGCCAGGTCTTTAAATAGCTGCCCCAATGACCCCCACCCCCAGCCCCACCCCGTCACATGCCCGACCTGGGGGGGGGGGGGGTGTCAGCCTCCGTCAAACTCGCAGGTTTCCATTCACCCAATGCTCCCTCCCAGGTGTCCTGGGCCGGGGGGGGGGGGGGCGGAGGAGGGGGGACGCGGGAGGGGCGGGAGAGACACTTGTCCTGTTACTCCATCAGTGACTGAGTACAGCCCCCAACGCCTTGCCAGCCAGAGGTGTCTGGGCGTTGTGGGAGGCGTGCTACTGCCCTCAAAAGACTATTGTTGGCCGTCTGGAAAAGGAGGCAAGGACAGCGTCTTCCGTCAGGGTTGTTATGAGGATTAAATGACCATAAAGTGCCTAAAGGGGGCTGGACTCACTGATAGATCATTGTCTTCCTGTTGCTGCTGCTCTGGTGCTTCTTACATGCTTTTATATATGTCCGTTCATCTTCCCTGTCTCTTCCCTCTCCTGACAAAGCCACCTCCATTTTGTGAGACTATAGTTTCTCTCCAAAGCAGACGGGAAAGTGAAAGGATTTTTAGATTGCCATCACACAACATCGTAGACACCTGGTTCGGGTGAGGAGGTAAAGCCTTGAGGGGGAACAGCATAACAAACGTGGAGATGCTCTCCCATCTTACCCCACCGCCAGCGATAAAGGTCACTTTCTCTTTAAATGCAAATTACCTCCTGCCAGCTCTGCTGCCACCCCTCCCGTCCCGGTTCCCGGTTCCCGTTCCCGGTAGGAGAGCGCCGAGGGCGGAGGAGCGCACACACACGGAAGCTTCACTCCAGACCCCAAGCCTCCAGGTCTGTTGCCCCGGGTGGGGCGTGGGGTGGGGCAGAATCACTTTCCCTCTGAGGTCCTGGCTCCTGAGCTGAGCGATCCACTTAGCGCACGGCGTGGGGGGTTGCGTGGGACATAGATCTCCCCGTTCCTGGGGAGCAGAGACTTCCACTCCAATTCTTCTATCGGGACCGTATCTGGGTCAAGCTACCCAGTCTCCCCTCTACCACACCCCCTCACACCCCCTCACTGCCAACCAGCCGTGTGCCGGTTTAAATGCCCCAGCACCACCACCACCATCCCGAGTGCGGACTCAGGCGCGGCGGTAGCATCCTGGAAGGAGCCGCCGGGGAGAACCCCAGAAAGGGGCCCCTGACCTCCTGGGGAGGACCTCGGCAGACCTGGGCTTGCGGGCGGAGCTGGCCCGGAGGCCCCGCGGTGCCGGCCACGGGCCCGCCATTGTGGGGGCCCAGGCGGCCAGCGCTGCCCACCACCCAGCCCAGCTGAAGCCAAGCAGGGACTGTGTGAGTGGGGAGGGCGAAGCAGCTGGAAGCGTGTCCCGGGAACTTAAGAGAGTTGCCTGGTGCTTGAGTTTGGGGGTGGATGGAGGGGGGTGGGGATGGGGGGAAAACCCCACACCGAGCTCCTCCCGCTGTTACCCACCCTCCGGTGGTTAGTGTGAGGCACGCCCACACCCGGGTCGCCTCCCATGCAGATGCTCCCAGCTCCCGCCTGAGCAGTGGATCTGTGGAGCGTGGCCTGGCTAAGACACCCCTAATCCCTTGGAGCTCCTGCCAGCTCACCTCCCCTGCCCCTCTCTCCGTCCCTCCACTTTCCTCTGCCCGCTCCGCCCCCTCAGCTACTGGGCGGGGAACTCCGCAGCCGCTGGAGGAGCCTACCTGAGGCGGCCCTCCGGGCGGGGCTGGAGGACAGGTGGGCCCGAGTGGCTCACAAGGTCCTGAGCACAGACCCACGGCCCCAGCATAGGCGCTGGCCGCGGGCCCTGCCCGCGCTGGGCTGATGAGGGGACAGAGGCCCTGACAGAGGTGAAGGGGCAGCGGGAAGTCCAGGGCCTGCCTCTGCAGCGCTCGGGGCTTGGCAGGTGAGGGGATGACTTTGCTCACCAGATCTCAGTGGGGCTGCCTCCCCCCAGGCCCGAGGCGCAGCCAGCATCGATGGAGGACAAGAAGAAGAAACGGAGCCCCAAGCCCTGCCTGGCCCAGCCGGCGGCCGCCCCGGGAACGCTCCGCAGGGTCCCTGTGCCCACCAGCCACAGCGGCTCCCTGGCCCTGGGCCTCCCTCACCTGCCGTCCCCCAAACAGAGGGCCAAGTTCAAGAGGTGGGTACAGGAGGAAAGGGAAAGAAGAGAGGGACCCCAACTCTACGCGGAGCCCTATGGCCAGGAGGGTAAGGGGCCTTAGCCTTTAGGTCCTGGGCAGTAACTGATGCTTTTCCTGGGGATGCCCCCGAGAACCCAAACGCTCTGTCCTCAAGTGTGTGTGTGGGGCAAGGCGGGGTGGGTCACACAGTGAGATGGCGGAACCGCCTCAGAGCAGGGAGTGAGCCGCACAGCCTGCCGGGAAGTGAGAGACCAAGGCTGGTGGGTACCCTGGCCAGGGAGAAGGTTCCAAAGAGGCTGCTTGGCATAAGAAAGAAGAAAAATACTGCCTGGAAAGTTCCAGGAACCACAGGGGGGTTGGTGGCTCTGGAGTGTCATAAGCAGAAATGGTGAGGAGCTACTCGGGGATACAATTAGACTTATTTGCCTAGTTTTTAAGTTAAATGTATTGGAGCGGCATCTTCTGACACCATATATTTGCCCCTTTCCCTTTTACTAACCCACCCTTCCCTCTGTAACCACCACACTGTTGTCTGTGTCTGTGAGCTTCAGTTTTATATCCCACATACAAGTGAAATCACATGGTTCTTAGCTTTTTCTGACTTCTTTCACAGAGCATAACATTCTTAAGGTCCATCCATGGCTTTTTTTAATTTTAATTTTTTTTTTTTTTTTAATGTTCGGGAACCTGCACCCTACCCTATACTGTGTCCCTGGGCATTCTTTCTCCAGTTGCTCTGTTTCCCTATGGCTCTGACAGCCCCTGCCTCGGGGCATGTGTAGGGACAGCCACAGTGGGTATAGCTGAAGCTCTGGGCTGGGTCAGGAGTAAGAAGAAAAGCAACTGGAGAATGGGATTGCAGGTGTGGACAGGCTGGGAAGGTCATTAGGTGTCATTCTAAGGGCAATGGAATATTCAGAACAGTTTTTATTTTATTTTAAAATATATATATTTTATTGATTTTTTACAGAGAGGAAGAGAGAGGGATAGAGAGTTAGGAACATCGATGAGAGAGAATCATCGATCAGCTGCCTCTTGCACTCCCCCCACTGGGGATGTGCCCGCAACCAAGGTATGTGCCCTTGACTGGAATCAAACCTGGAACCCTTCAGTCCGTAGACTGACGCTCTATCCACTGAGCCAAACCGGTTTCGGCTCAAAATGGTTTTTAAAGGCCATGGCCAGGTCGCTCAGTTGGTTAGAGCATCTTCCTGATACGCCAAGACTGCAGCTCGACCCCTGTCAGGAGACATAAAAGAATCAACTAATGAATGTAGAACAACAAAAACCAATGTATTTTCTCTCTCTCTTTCTCTCAAAATCAATCAATCAATACAATCAATAAAAAAAATTTTTTTTAAGTTTTTAAATAGGAGAGGGTCAGAAAGATATTATGGGGAGAGGTAAGACAGCTCTCATGGCAGGAAGGTAGTACCTGTCCCCAAATTCGCTGAGGAGCGGTGAGGACCAGGAGTGAGCGGGGCTCAGACAGGAACCCAGGAGCCTCCTTCAGGCCTGGCTCCGACTTTATCACTGGCAGAAAAACAAAAAAACCCAAACTTATTTTGACCTCTTACCCTCATCCATCCTCACCCTCCCTCCCCTTTATCAGTCCTGGTGCCCAGTGCAGGCCAGAAGAGCAAACGCCCGTTTGTATTGGTGAGTGGATAGGGAGATGAATTAGTGTGCAGACCGATGGCACCAAAGGCCTGGGGGTGCCCTGTGACCTTGGTCATGTCCACTCCACCAGGGCGGGCAAGGAGAAGTGCCGCCCGGTGCTGGCCGGAGGTGGGGGCGGCTCTGCGGGGACCCCGCTGCAGCACTCCTTCCTGACCGAGGTGACCGACGTTTACGAGATGGAGGGGGGACTGTTGAACCTGCTCAATGATTTCCACTCGGGCCGGCTCCAGGCCTTCGGTGAGTCCTGGGCGCTGGGTGTAGAGGGTGTGAGTGTGTGTGTGTGTCTGTGTGTGTGTGTGTGTATGTGCGAGGGGGTGGAGGGGGCACGGCTAGAGGGCCTGGTCTCTGGCGAGTGGCTGGGGCCACGGCCCCAACGTCGCTCCCAGGGCTCAGACAGGTGCCATCCAGGGAAGGAGTGCTCCTTCGAGCAGCTGGAGCACGTGCGGGAGATGCAGGAGAAGCTGGCCCGGCTGCACTTCAGCCTGGACGTGTGTGGGGAGGAGGAGGAAGAGGAGGACGAAGAGGATGGGGTCGCCGAGGGGCTGCCGGAGGAGCAGAAGAAGACCACGGCTGACCGCAACCTGGACCAGCTGCTCAGCAATGTGGGTCGGGGCAGGGGCTTCGCTTCCTGGGGGCGGAGGGGAGGAGGGGGTCTGCCCCTAAGGCCATTATTGGGCGAAAAGCTGGGGTGCACACGGCTGAGAGCTCCGGGTCTCTCAAGCCCGCTAGAAAATGGCACTCGGAACCTCTGGGGTTTGGCCTGGCGCCTCTTCTGACAGGAATGTCTCTTTCTCTCCCCACAGCTGGAAGACCTTAGTAATTCTATGTATCCTTTCCGGGGACCTGTGTATGAGGGTATGGGCCCCCAGAGATGATAGCAATTTCCTGTTCCCCACCACCCTCCAGGAGTGCTCACGTATAACCCTCATCCCCACACTCCGATGTCCTACTAAGCCAGAATGAGCCACAGGCTGCCCCCTCCCAGGAAAAGGAGTGCAGGCAGAATTTCCCAAGTATCAGGGGGAAGGTGACTGCAGGGAGGATGTTTTACCTACTTGTCCAAAATCATGGCAAGCACTTTAGCTGGCACCAACCCGTGGCAAAGCTTGTCCAATGTCTTCCTAACCTTTCAGCACTCAATTATCTGCGGCGATTTAGATGGTCTCCCTATTTAGTCCTGGTCCGAAATAGTAAGGGTGCAGGCACCTGTAGGATCCACTAGATCAAAAGGGAATGGGCCAGGCCACCTCGGTCTGACCACCCCGGAGCCGCCTGCCCAGCCTCTGGCGGTTGGCGAGCCGGCCTGTCGGGGGGAGGACAGGGCTGGGAAGACCGGGTCCGGTGTCCGATCCTTGACCGGCACAGACAGAAGCTGCACCTGGCCGAGAATGCCGAGCCCGAGGAGCAGGCGGCTGTGTAGGCGCCGGACCTGCGCCCGGACCGCCCGCCCCTCGCCTTCCCTTCAAACTGTGACTTTGTACTGACTCCGCCGCGGGTTCGGATTCCGTGGCCCCCCAGGTGCTACGGGGAGGGGGGCGTTCCGTGGAATTAAACCGGAATGAAAGCCAGCGGCTCCGTGTCCTCCCTCCACTCCCGCGTCTTTCTCGGCCGGCCGGGCGGACTCCCCACCGCGCGCACACGTTGGTTCGGGAGGTTCGGCTCCGGGAGGGGCGGAGGCCCGGACTGTCCTCCCGGGCGGAGGGGAGGTTGTCATGGAGACGGCGGGGCGGGGCCAGCGCCGCCGGCTCCCGGCGCGGGCTAGTGACGCACTACGGGGCTAGTGACGCACTACGGGGCTAGTGACGCACTACGGGGCTAGTGACGCACTACGCAGGCGCCGGAAGCCGCGCTGGGCGGTAGACGCCGCGATGGAGCAGGAGCCGTTGGTTCGGAAGGTGGTGCTGCTGCAGGTGCCGGGCGGTCGGGGGGCACATGTACCCCCCTGGGAACTCGGGTTCCGCCCGCCCCACCGCCCTGAGGGAGGCTGGGCCCCCCACGCGCTCCCGCCGCCCGCTTCTGAGGGACCGTGGAGACGCCGGGAAGGACCTGAAATGGAAGAGGGGGGTCCGGCCCGGAGCCCCAGCGCGCAGCGTCGCCTCTCCTTACCCCGTGGCCACGGGATGGCCTCCCCAGGAGAATCCCCAAAGATGCCTCCGCTTTTGCAGTGATGAGGGTTTTCTTTCCCCACCAGGCCTGCGTCCGGGGTTTCCTGGTGCGACGCCGGTTCCAGAGTCTGCGAGCCGAGTATGAGGCTATTGTGCGTGAGATCGAGGGTGATCTGGGCGCACTGCGGTGGACTGAGGGCCGCATTCCCCGGCCCCAGTTCCTCCCACAGGTAGTACACACCCAGGAGGAGAGGGGGCCGGGGTCGGGATCCAAAGGAATGGTAGACTCCACCCTTCCTGCTGACAAGCTTTTTCTCAATGGAAAAGCAGCAGCAGATTTACTTCCTCACACCCCAGTCCTGAATCTCCCCCCACTTGTAAGCTTAATGACACCCAGATACTTAGAGGTTTAGCCCTGGAGCACTCATTATCTCTTTGATTTCCCAGAAGGCAAAACCCCATGGGAACTGGAAAGTTGGACAGAAGGTACCAAAGTCAGAGCAGGAACTATGGAGTTGCTTCCCACGTAAGGAGCCTGAGAGAGAGGAGATGATGCGGAAGAAGTCAGGAGAGAGCTCAGCAAACTCAGAAAGTCTTCGCTGCAGAGATGACAGCTCCCGGCTTCAGGATCAGCAAAGCAGGAAACCCAGCCAAGAGACGACTGAAGCTATGCCAAGGATGGAGAACCCAGGTACCTCTGCCTAGATCAGAGCAAGTCCGTGACCCTCTCTGGGCGCCAACTTCCCCATCTAAAAAGTGAAAGGCTTTTTTAAAAATCTATTTTTTTTAATTGATTTCAGAGAGGGAGGGAGAGAGAGATAGAAACATCAATGATGAAAGAGAATCATTGATCAGCTGCCTCCTGCATGCCCCTCACTGGGACTGAGCCCACAACCTGGGCATGTGCCCTAGACTGGAATCAAACCAGGGACCCTTCAGTCCACAGGCTGATGCTCTATCCACTGAGCCAAACCGGCCAGGGCAAAGTAAAAGGCTTTTTCTAGATAAGTTGCTCCCCGTCCTCCTTCCTTCTGCCTCGTTGAGGGCAACTGTGGGTGGGCAGGAGGAGGCTGCTGGGGTCTAATGCTAGGTCATTGCCCGGTATTTACCCCTCAAGGCTTTCTCCTCTTCCTCCCTCCTTCACAGAAGCTGCAGGTCCAGGGCTGGCCCACAGTCCCGCAGAGCTGCAGGAGCTCCAGCACCTCCGCAGCCACCTGGCCATGGAGCTGCTGTGGATACAGCAGGCCATCAATAGCCGAAAGGAGGTAGGCACTAACTTGGAGCCCTCTGTGCACACGTAGATCCAGGGGTGGCGGTGAGGGAAAAGCCTCCTGCCATGCCCACGCAGGCCTGCCTGGTACAGTGTTTGTTCTCTTCCAACAGTACCTGGTTCTCAAACAAACACTGGGCTCCCCAGAGGCAAGGCTAGACCACGGAGGGCAGACCTGTGAGAAAGCTGGGTCACAACCAGGCCCCCCCCTGGAAGACCAGGACTACAGAGACAGGACCCCTGGAAAGCAAGACCATGCAGATGACTCTTGCCGGAGGCTCGGATCACAACCTCACAAATCCCCGGAAAGACTGGCCGCTGCAGATGAAACCACTGCTCGGGCCAAGTACAGGGACCCAAACAGCAGGAGGGCCGGACCACAGCAGCCCACACCGTCAGATGAGCAAGCCATAGAGAACGGGCTCACCAAAGAGCCACGTCATGGGGAACAGACCTTCGGAGGGCCCTGCCTACACCCGACAAAACTAGAGGACCCGACTCCCACAGGCCTCCGACCGAAGGGTCACACTTCCGGAAAGGCCAGAACACAGCTGCCCACACACCGCGTGGACCCAAATACTGAAGATAAGTCTCCCAGAAGGTCGGGCCACAAAGAGCCTAATTGCCAAAGAGCTAGGCCACGGGAGTTGGGCCTCTCAGAGGACCGTGTCACCTGGGGTGGGACCCCGGCAGAACATGGCAGCCTGGACCTCTGGAAGACTAAACCACCCAGGGCCAGACCCCCAGTGATAAAAGCTCCAGAGGTAGAGCTGCCAGTGAGCCTCGCTCTGAAGGATGGAAAAACCAGGGGAATGCACCATGGAGATCAAGGCCACTTGAGAAGCTGTCTTCTCCAGGGCAGATAGCAGAGGAGAGAAACACTGGAGGGCCAGGCTGTGGGGACAGGACCCTGGGCGAGCCAGGGCTGATAGGCAGGGGCAAGGAGACAGGTCCCCGGGACCAGTTCTACCTCCTGCCCCTGGCTGCCGGTGGCCAGTGGGGCTAAGAGAAGGTGGAGCAAAGAGTTGGCGCCAGAAAGAGGAGAAGGACACTCTTTCATCCTTTGCCTGGGCTCAATCCAAACTTCAGGACAGGGGAGTTAGCTGGGTAAGTAAGTGGGGAGACCTGATGGAAAATAAAGGTTTTCCTTGGATTCTGAGCCTCGTTGCATTCATCTGGGCCTTCCTACCAGAACTGGCTGCAAGCACACTCGCCATCCTTAGGAAATAATCCCCAAAGCTGACCCTCCTTTGGCTCAGCCGTTGGGCTGTAAGGTGACAGGAGATTCTGAGAAGCCCTCCCTTTGCCCAGTATTGGACCATCTGTATTTCAGTGTGATCTCTGCCTCTGCCTCTCAGCCCCAGCATCTTCCTTGTGTAGAGTGATTGCACTCTTGCTGCTCTGGAGAGGCCCGTGCACGGGCAGATTGAATAAGACCCTGAATGTGGACATGTGTTCCTGCTGAGGCTCTGCCTGCGCTCCAGAGCGAGGGCAGGCCTCCACCTCTGACTGGCACTGCTCCCAGGCCTCCACCTCTGACTGGCACTGCTCCCAGGCCTCCACCTCTGACTGGCACTGCTCCCTGGCCTGCCTTAGTTGCCTGGCAACAGATCTGTGTCTCTAGCTGAGAGCACGCTATGGCAGCCAAGAGGATAGTGGTGTATCGGAACGGGGACCCTTTCTTCCCAGGCCGCCAGCTGGTGGTCACTCAGCGCCGCTTCCCCACCCTGGAGACCTTCCTCAGAGAGGTCACATCAGCTGTGCAGGCCTCGCTGGCGGTGCGTGCCCTGTACACTCCTTGTCATGGCCACCCTGTCACTGACCTGGCCGACCTGCAGAACGGAGGGCAGTATGTGGCTGCTGGCTTCGAACGATTCTGCAAGCTCCAGTGAGTAGTCGGGCTGGTCAGAGTGTAGGGAGGGAGGTGATAGCGATAGCACATGTTCATACTATGTATATGCAGACACTTTATTTATTTTTTTATTTTTAAATATTGATTTTTTTTACAGAGAGGAAGAGAGAGGGATAGAAAGTTAGAAACATCGACGAGAGAGAATCACCGACCAGCTGCCTCTTGCACACCCCCCACTGTGGATGCGCCCGCAACCAAGGCACATGTCCTTGACCGGAATCGAACCCGGGACCCTTCAGTCCGCAGACCGACGCTCTACCACTGAGCCAAACAGATTTCAGCTGTGCAGACAATTTAAACATTATAAATGCAGCAACCCTATAAAGGGGGTGGTCTCGTTCCCATCCTTTAGAAAGGGGAAATCAAGACAATAAAGTAACAAATAGTGGAGCCACAGTTGAAGTTGGAGTCTGACACTGATGTTTTGTGTCCATCCCAACCAGCCTGTGAGAAGGAAAACATTCTGCAGGCTGAGCCCCTTTTACCAAAGGCTCTTCTTCACGGGAGAGAAAGTTTCTGAGATACAGTAGGATGCTTAATGAATTAGTTTCAATCTTTAATCTTACGGTTTGTGTCAACCTGACCGAGGACACTCAGGCAGGTTCAAGTGCCAGCATCTGTTTCTGGACTGAAGTGACCGAGACTGTTCCACTGGGAAGGGAGGGCTGGTGAGCTGGGCCCCAGCCCTGAGCTCTAGCATCTACAAGGCGCCCCAAGATGACCTATGACCTATCTGTCCTTTCAGCTACTTGCTCCCTGGAGGGAAGGACCTAGGTGGGAAAAGCAGCAGACTACCAGTAAGTCCTCCCACCCCTCTGGACTGCCTCCAATTTCATCTGGGAAGCCAGTCTCCACGCCTGCTCTGGAACAGATACCATGCTTTCTGGGTGTACGATTTCTAGACACTATCCCTTGCTCCCTTCCCAGCCTCTCACTTGATCTCCAGGCTGTGGTCCCCCAAAAAAAGAGGAAGCTGTAAAACACACGGGCAGGGGTGACTTGGGGAATTAGAGGAACCCTTTGGTGAAGATAAGACCAATAATACCACCCCTCCTTGCCCCATCTGCCCCAATCTGGATCCTTTCCCTCACCTGCCTGCCTTGGACTGACCCACCTGACCACAGGCCTCAGCGCTCACCTGATTGGGTTTCAGGGTCGTCCTGTGACTCAGCACCCGGGTGACGGAGCCCTTGGATGGAGGCTACCCGCAGGTTCCCCCTGCTACATCCAGTAAGTGCTCGTGTCCGGAGCGGGGGCGTACATTTCTGTCTCAGTGAGACCCAGAAAATGTGAGTGGGTTCATTCCATGGTCCCTGTGGGAATATAAAAAGTCCCACGTGCTGATGGGTGGAAATGGACCAATGCACAGCTGGTTCTTGAACCATCCTCTGGCCCCTGAGCCACCCTTTTTCCTTTCATACATAGGGAGTTCTGGGGACCCTCCCCCTTACCAGGCTGCTCTTTGTCCCAGTGTGTTCAGGAATGGGGACCTGTTAAGTCCCCCATTTGGCCTGAAGCTGCCCCAGGCTGCCGGCGAGGACTGGGAAACCGTGTTGAGGCTCCTGACGGAGAAGGCCAAACTGCAGAGCGGGGCTGTGCGCAAGTGAGTGTGGGGCCTGGAGGAGCCCAAAGTCCCCAAAGGGAGCCTCCTTACTGGTTTCGTCTGTCCTTGAGGATGAGAAGGCAAAGGGAAAGCACATTTCCCTGAATGGGATTTCTTCTGGGCCACAGGGAGAGGCCCCTCCAGCCCGGCTCCTGGAGCCAGGGCAGGGCCTGGGTGACTGGCCCTGGTGCCCCGAGGACCAGTGGCCAAAGGATACCCTGGAATAGCTGTACCCACCCCTCATAATCCGCCAGATATGAAGAGGCATCTGTCCTCCACTCGCCTCTCCCCCAGACTCTGCACCCTGGAGGGCCTCCCTTTGTCAGCAAGGGAGGCGCTGGTGAGCGGCCGTTACTATGTGGCTGTTGGAGAAGACGAATTCAAGGCCCTCCCCTATCTGGAGCTGCTGGTGCCTGACCCCTCACTGCCCAGGGGCTGCTGGTGTGTATGTGTGAGGGGCGGGTAGCTGGCTAGAGCAGAGGAAGCCACCCTGACCCACGTCCTCTTCTGCCTCCTACAAGCCTTTCCTTTCTCTTGGCAGGCATCCTCGAGACCCAAAGTCTAAGCCCCACAAGCAGAGGGTAGGTGATTATTTATATATATATATTGTTGATTTGAGAGAAGAAGGGAGAGGGAGAGAGACAGAAACATCAATGATGAGAGAGAATCATTGATCAGCTGCCTCCTGCACGCCCCCCAATGGGGAGCAAGCTCACAACCCGGGACTCTTCAGAGCTGATGCTCTATTGACTGAGCCAAGCCAGCTGGGGCTCCCTGGGCTTCTTGAGTGCCAGGCACCAGCCACTCTGTTCCTGGATAAGGCTACCTGATGGGAAGAGGGAGCGGGAGCGAGGATGCAGGCTATGAAGATGGACAGCATCTCCTCTCCGAGCTACCACAGGCCCCAGGGGCGTTCAGGGCTGGACCGGGAGTAGAGAAGGTAAGAACAGCCAGTGCCAGTGGCCCAAGTGCAGTGTTCCCTCTGCAGGCCCATGGCCACAGGACACACGCAACCCAACCATCTCCAAAGGAACCAAGCCACACTGAGCCATCTGCCTTCTATGCCAGACCCCAGCAGGCTGCTCAGTCAAGAAGCATGCTCCCCGTGCTCTCGTTTCTATCAGGTGAGGGGCCCCTGACCGAGACTCTTCTCACTGGAACGGGAGGTCCCTGCTGCTGTGGGGACGGTCCATGGGGGCAGAATGCCCAGGTACCGAGCTAGCCCTGCCCTCACAGGGCTGTCTCCCTGTGCATATCCAGGCCCTTTGTCTGTCTATCTCTCTTAATCCTCACCTGAGGATTTTTTTTTTTTTATTGATTTTTAGAGAGCAGAAGGGGAAAAAAAAGAAATATTGATATAAAAGAGAAACATCGATTGGTTGCCTCCCATGCACTCCCCAACCAGAGGTAGAACCCATAACCTAAATATGTGCCCTGACCAGGAATCAAACCCACAGCCTTTCGGTGAGCGGATGATGCTCCAACCAACCAAGCTACCCAGCCAGGGCCAGTCCCTTGTCTCTACAAGCACTTGGCATATAGAAAGAAGTACATGGAAACTCTTCAGGGGTGGGATTCGGAAAGGACGGGGTGGGGGCCAAAATCCTGCTTCTAAAAGTATCCTGCCATCCTCCGAGGCAATGAGCAAGGCTCAGGGGAGGGGAAGGGGCTGGTAGAGAAGATCAAGGGAAAGAATGTTCTGAGCATCAGCCAATGTTGTCCCCTCATCAGGAGTGTATGGGGCTCCCCACCCACGGAAGGAAACAGAAGGGGCCCAGGAAGTAGCCGATGATACGGACACCCGGACAGAGGAACCCCTGGACCAGGTGGGCTGGGGCTGGAAGCAGTATGCGGGGTCAGGAGTTCTGAGCTGGAAAGAAACTGTCAGCCCTGAGTCCCAGGAACAGTTCTCCCCGCCGTGACTCTGAGCAGATCTTATATCTCAGAGCCCACTTCGTTTAGTAAGCCCACCCCCAGTCCAGGCACCAGGGGCCATCAAGCCTGGACTGGGAGGAGAGAAGGACCTAAGTAGAGGGCAGATCCTAATTTCTCAAGTCTCTTCCTTCCTGGGATTGGGAAACGCGGCTGAGGGCTGGACGCTGGACATGGGATGCTAATGGTCCACTCTCTGTGACCCTCCTCCTCCTCCAGAGGACAGCACAGATAGTGGAAGAGGCCCTGCCCCTGGAAGACCAACCTGGAGCTGGGGCAGCTATCTCCGCCTCAGCCCCTGCTCCTCCATCTTGAGAGCCACAGCCCCAGCCAGGAACTGGGACTATCTGCAGCCACATTTCATCCGCAGCCCAGCAGCCTGTTGTAGAAGAACCAGGGCCTCCCCTGGGCCTGCAGAATATGCCTCAGCCCCGCAGCCCTCCCGTCTTCTCTTCTAAACTCACAGCCCATCTTCCTCTGCGTGCTGAGCGGAGTAGCCCTAGCCACAGAGGTCGTTTCCTATGGGTTCTCTGGAAGAGAAAGGAGCAGCCAGCTGGGCTTGGGAGAGACCACAAACTGGGGGGTGGGTCTGTCACAATAAAAGAATACTAACCTTTCTGTTTACTACAGATTTATTACCGGCTACTACTCGCCAAACGCTGGGTAGGCAGTGCTGGGGCTCACAGGTGTCTATCTGAGAGGGGCAGACATGCAAGGCTAACAGACAGCTCATCTCCCCTACAGCTGGCATTTCGAGGCACCTCCGCCCCTCAGTTCCCCACACTGGTAGCCCAGGCTTTCTGACTGAGTCCTGGAGGCCTCCTGTTTGCATTTCTGGCTTAAGGACTGGAGCTGGCCCTCTCAGTGCAGCTGGGGCTCTGAAGTCCATTGGCCCTGCTGCTGTGGGAGTCAGAACAGACCACAGTGACAGTCGCCTCATGACAGCAGGAAGAGAGCTGCTGGGAACCAGAGGTTGCTGAGGTTGAGTGTGAAGTTTCTTGTGCTAAATCCTAGCCGTTGAACAGCTCTTGAATGTTACAAAATCCTTTCACTCTTGGTCTCTTATCGTGATCCTCGAGGTAGTGATTATCCCCATAAGAGATGAGGGAGCCGAGGCTCAGGTGGAAGTGCTAGGTCCATCCCCGGCACCTCGTGGCCCAAGGGGCTTCCTGGAGAGAGAGCGCCGGAGGGCGGCGTTGGCCCACTCAGCGGGTAGACGGTTGTCCCTGGGTCTTGCTCACTGAGCTTGTGATGCAGAGCGTGATTCCCGCCATGGTGAGCACCATGCCTGCAAGTGTTCCTGGGACAATGGATAGAAATGAAGGGCTCTAAGCCCAGCCTGTCAGTAGGAGCTGGTGCAGGGCTGGGGAAGGTCCTCTCCTCACCCACCCACGGGAGATGGCTCTGGGAAAGTTCTGACCCACGGGTGTCAAGGCCCAAGTAGCTGTTTCCCAAATTACAGTGGCCTGACTTACGTTTTCCACCAACATCTTCTCCAAGGACCTTTCCAACAATCAGTGTGAAGACGATGGACAGGGAGTTACTGATGGGCACAGCTAGAGTTAGATCTGAATGGTCAAATTGAAAAAAATCACTGAGATGCCAAAAAAAAAAAAAAAAATTTTTTTAAAAGCCTTTCTAAGCACAAAGCACTTTCACTTTATCATCAAGACAGCCTTTTAAAAAAATTTTTTTTGAATTTTAGAGGGAGATGAAACATTGATCAGCCACCTTCTGCACACCCCCTTACTGGATAGCGAGCCGACAACCCAGGCCTGTGCCCTGACCAGCAATTAAACCAGTGCACGGGATGGTGCCCAAGCAACTGAGCCGCTCCAGTCAGGACTCAAGAGCTTTTATTTAAAAGGTATCTCAAGGCCGCAACCGGTTTGGCTCAGCGGTAGAGCATTGGTCTGCGGACTGAAAGGTCCCGGGTTCGATTCCGGTCAAGGGCATGTACCTTGGTTGAGGACACATTCCCCAGTAGGGGGTATGCAAGAGGCAGCTGGTCGATGTTTCTCTCTCATAGATGTTTCTACTCTCTATCTCCCTTCCTCTCTGTAAAATATCAAATAAATTAATAAATAAATAAATAAATAAATAAAAGGTATCTCAAGACTCCATTTCTCAGATGAAGTCACAGTAAAGCTCAGGATTCAAACCCAGGTCTCCTGATTCCTAATTTGCTCTCCGATCCCAGCATAAAGATCAGAGCTACAAGGTATGGGACCACTCTGGTTTGCTGATAAGCATGAGATCTTTGCACTGAAAGAGAGCTCCTGAGATCTGAAGGACATCTGTCCAGACAGGCAACCAAAACTCAAAGGATGCAGCAGAATGACTGCAATAACACCTACCAAACACTTATTAAGCACATATTCTGTGCTAGGTGCGTTGTGTCCATATCTCAATCTTCAACACTGCAAGAAGAGCCTTATCATGCCTTTGCATAGATAAAAGAAACAAGGCTCAAAAAGGCCACATAGCCCTGGCTAGTTTGGCTCAGTGGATAGAGAGTCAGCTTGTGAACTAAAGTCACCGATTGGATTCCGGTCTCTCAGGGCACGTGCCTGGGTGGCTCCATTGGGCATTGTCCCTTACATCGAAAGGTTGCCAGTTTGATTCCCAGTCAGGGCACATGCCAGGGTTGTAGGCTCAAACCCTGATAGGGGGTGTGCAGGAGGCAGCTGATCGATATTTCACTTTCACATCAGTGTTTCTCTCTCACTCTGCCTCTCTAAAAATCAATGCAAAATATATTTTTTAAATGAAGGATTATGAGAAGTTTAAAATGTAAAACAGATGCAAGCTGAAGCCGAGGTGGCAGGTCTAGAGGTTAGCCTATCCCCTCACCCACAGTTTCTGAGGGGTTCCCCAAAGCTACTTGGTGCCCACACTCCTCCCAAGTCCCTGGCCGGCCAGGTGAGCCTCCGGGGGAGGTGAAGCTACAACAGGGAGACTTCTCATAGCAAAGTTCAAAAGCATAAACTTTAGGTAACATATGGCTTCAAATCCTTCTACACCATATGCTATGTTGGACAAAGATAAATTAAGTTGTAAAATGAATTTTCCTTTTTCTTCTGCTGCTGCACAAAACTGCCAGGCTTGCCCTAGGCTTGGTGGATAAAGCATCAGCCTGTGGACTAAAGGGTCCCAGGTTGGATTCTGGCCAGGGGCACATGCCCAGGTTGCAGGCTTGATCCCCCCACCCAGTAGGGGGCGTACAGGAGGCAGCCAATCAATGATTCTCTCACCATTGATGTTTCTCCCTATCTCTCTCCCTTCCTCTCTGAAATCAATAAAAAACAAACAAAACTGCCAGCTTCAAATCAACTCTAGTGCCTGGCAGTATACTCATAACCAGCCCACTGTGCCCCTACAGCTCAGAGAAGAGGGTGCAAAGAGAAAACCAGAGATGGTGGGTTCACCTTCACTCGTGGAAACAAGGTGTTGCAGGCACCCTCCCCAAAGTGGCTCTAAGCACAGCAGTTCTAAGCCGGAGACCCACCTGCTGATGCCAAGGTGAAGTAGTAGAGAAGGGAGCCACACTGGTTGAGGAAAAAGGGCATCAGGTACTGGAAGCAGACGAAATCCAAAGTCAGTGTGACTGCATGACTGAGCAGCACTGCCTTCTCTGAGCTTCTAGCTAAGCCTTTCCTTGGAGGGAGGAATGCTGTAAGGACCCATGGAGCACTAAGCCCTCTGAAAACCAACCCGTGCCTGGCAGTGTACTCAAAACCAGCCGCCGTGCCCCTGCAGCTGAGAAGAGGTTGCAAAGAGAAAACCAGAGACAGTGGGCTCGCCTTCACTTACGGAAACTAGGTGTCGCAGGCACCCTCCCCAAAGTGCAAGGGGCAGAGGGAAAGTTACTGACTAAACTCTACGCTTCAGCCCTGAATGCCCTCTCCCCCAGCCCTGCTAGTTCGCATCCTCCCCATCCTGCAATTCCCCTTGCTCCAGCCCCTTCCTCTAAACTCACGCAGCGCTTTATCTGCACCTCTGAGCCCTCAGCCCCGAGAGGTGGTGTGTGTCTTCCCTTTTCCACGAACCTGGCCTGGCAGTGCTGGGGTCAGAGGAAATTCTCCACAGATTTCCTTATTCTCCCTCCCCGGGGACAATTGGAACCCCAAGACTTCCCTCTGTTAATCCTCACCCGAGGATATCTTTCTTTGACTTTTATTTTTCTAAAAAAATATATTTGGCCCAAACCGGTTTGGCTCAGTGGTAGAGCATCGGTCTGCAGACTGAAGGGTCCCGGGTTCGATTCCAGTCAGGGGCATGTGCATTGGTTGCGGGCACACCCCCGGTGGGGGGGGTGCAAGAGGCAGCTGGTCGATGTTTCTCTCTCATTGACATTTCTAGCTCTCTATCCCTCTCTCTTCCTCTCTGTAAAATATCAATAAAATATATTTAAAAATATATATTTGTATTGGTTTCAGGGGTCATTCACAGACGCACCTCAACATTCAGGAAGAGGGTCTTCATCTCCTGCAGCAGCTGCCGGACCCAGGTCCGCTCCTGGACGTGCTGCAGGCGGGAGGAGGCCCGCTTCAGCAGCGGCTGGGTGCCGCCCCACAGGGCGGCCACGAGCACCAGCGCCAGCACCTGCCCTGGGTGAAGATGCGAGTGACCCTCTGCCCGCCGCCAAACGGCCGCTCGCCGGGCCCAGCCGGCTTCCGGCCTCCCATCCCTAGCCGCCGCCCCCCCCTCCGCGCTCCGACACCCCGAGTGCCACCGGCGGGTAGGGCCGACCGGAGGCCGGGAGACGGACCCAGGAGCCCGGGGTCTGCGCTAGGTGGGGAGAGTGGAGAGTGGGACCCGAACTCGGGGGTGAGGGGCTCAGAAGACGGGTGGGGAGTGGCTGTGAGAAGCCCACCAAGGGGATGGGCCGACCTACACACCGAGAGACGCCGCCATGGCAACGCCGCCCCTTCCACTTCCGGGAGCGAAAGGGCGGAGACCCACGAACCGGAAGTGGAGCCAAAGCGTCTTCCGGTCGCAGTCACGCTGCCTTTTTCCCGGTGTCACCGCGGAGATGGTGAGTTCTGCGGAGTTGGCGATGCTGCCGTCGGGGGTCGGGGGCCGGCGCGGGGGCGGGGGCCGGTTCGGGGCGCTGACACCGCCGTCCTGTCCCCACAGAAGCCGATCCTGCTGCAGGGCCACGAGCGGTCCATCACGCAGATCAAGTACAACCGCGAGGGAGACCTGCTCTTCACGGTGGCCAAGGACCCTGTGAGCCTCGTCCGCGGCCTGGCGGGCGGGACCCCCGAGGGCCCGGGAGGGGGCGAGGGCACTTCGCCGGGGGATGGGCAGACCAGCCAGTTTTGCCGCGAGCGGGGAACCCACGAGAACCCCGTTCTAGGAAGTAGGGAACGTCCGACCCATTCTACCGGGAAAGGAGGGATAGAACTCAGTTGTTGGTAGGAGGAGGGAGAAGCTGGAGGAAGAAAAGCCAGAGAGCCACGGTGGGAGGGGCGGGACGAGAGTCAGTTCCTTCAGCGGACCGGGAGGAGACCTTTCTGGGGAAGAAAGGAGCTCTTCTGCCAGGTTAACGAAACTCCTTCTAGAGGGGAAAGCTGATCCCTGGGCAGCGAGGGACACACGGGACTTAATGGAGGTGTCCCCGGTCTTATTGCAGTCAGTTGTCTGGGCCCCAGCCCGCCCAGAAGAATGCAAACAGCCCCCCTCACACGGCTGCCTTGTATACAGAGGGTAATGACGGCCCGGCCTGCCTCAGGCTGGCCTATACTGTAGGAAAGATTTCACCACACGAGCCCAGGTGGGTTTGAGAATATGTTTATTAATGCTGGGGACAGCGAAGCAAAAGAAGAAATGACGGTAGAAGAAACAGCAGGGGAGAGCGGGTGCTCTGCTTCGGCTCTCTAGACACGTTCCAGAAAAGAAGTGACCCAAAGCTGGGCAGCTGTTCGCTCACTAGAAAGTGCGAGAAAAGGAGGCCCTTGGAGATAGGATCAGGGGGTGAGCCGCTGCCCACTGAGCTCCTGCCTGCAACTCTCCTGGGGACCCTTAGAAACGAAAAGGTCAGCCGGGTCGTGGCGGCTCAGTGGTTGAGCATCATTGATGAACCAAGAGGTCACCGGTTTGATTCCCTGTCAGGGCACATGCCGGGGTTGCAGGCTCTATCCCCAGTGGGGCATACAGGAGGCAGCCCATGGATGTTTCTCTCCCAATGATGTTTCTATCTCTCTATCCTCTCCCTTCTTCTTTCTAAAATCAAAACATTTTTTTAAAGAAATAAAAAGTTCATGCCCAGGAGGGGAGGAGACGTGTGTGTGCTCTGGAGTGAGCCCCCATTGAGTCTCTGTCCTTAGGGCTTTTTACTTTCTGCTGGTGAGGATCTTAGGGGAGGGTTTCAGTAGAATATGCATCAGCTTTCCAGGTGCATTTTTAACATGCCGATGTGTTAAACTGAGTGTGTGGGGGAGTTTTGGGTTGTTCTTTGGTCTGTTTAACTGTTATCTCATGTCCATCTGGCTTTAATGGGATTTTTGTTACTTGTTCCCCAACCTCATCTGTCTTTGGGGTTAGCTGGCACAAATGGCACTGATTGGGTCTTTGTTCTCTACTTCGCCAGGCCATGTATTTTAATCTAATGTATATAACTTAAGCTCTGTATTTTCTGGTTGGGGAGAAGTGTAAAACATTAGCTGTCAAGTGTCCTGGGTTAGGGACGATAAGGTCTTCCAATCACAGCTGGCTGTCAGCTGCCCAAGCTGTTTGGCCTTGTTTAACTTTCTTGTCTCAGTTCCCCCAGTCCCCTTGCCCAGGCATTTTCCTGGCTTCTTCCTGTCCGGCCACGGCACCTCCACATGGAGAGCGTGAGCAGTAGAAGCTAATAGTGGGGTCTCTGAAGCCAGACAGACTTGATTTGAACCCTAACTCCTGCATCCACCAGCAGTGTGACTTTGAGGGTGTCATTTTACCTTTCTAACTTCAGGTTTCCTTTTCGTAAAATATGGGTGCTAGTAGCACCTCCCTGGTAGGATTGTCCTTAGAATTAAATGAGATCATTCAAGTAGACACTGCAGCACAGAACCTGGTGCGAATGATGCCTCTTGAACGTTAGTCACTTTCATTTTAAATTCCTTAGACATGACTTTATTGGAATAGCCTCACACTGTCCTTTGAAGAAGGCATATAGTCATGGCCATTTTACAGGTGGGAAAACTGAGGTTCAGAGGAGAAACGCTGTGTTGGAGAGAATACAGTGAGACAGTGGCAGAGCAGGGATCGAAACCCAGGCTTCACCACTACCAGCCGCTCCCACTTGGACCGAACACCGAAGTTCCTGTTTTTCTTCGAGGATTTGGGAGTCTGGGGCAGGGCTGGAGGCCTCCTGACTCCCCTGCCACTTACCCACTGGAAGGAGGAGAATCCAGGAGTTGATCTTTTTGCCAGGAGTCTGCCATTTCTCAAGATATGAGCAGGAGGGGGCAGAATCTGACCTGGCTAGAGGCTGCTGAGGGTTCCTGGGGCAAAATAGGAAGCCATCAGCCCGCCTGAATGCGTACCATCCTGTCACGTTACCTTTGGCCCCTCCAGATTGTCAATGTGTGGTACTCGGTGAACGGGGAGCGGCTGGGCACCTACATGGGCCATACTGGAGCTGTGTGGTGTGTGGACGCTGACTGTATCCTTGTCGTTGCTCTGAGTTTATGTTCCCAGAGTCTGCCAGCAATAGAGGGGCTATTGACTTGGAGCTGGGAGTTTGGGGTACGGACTGTGGGTCTAGAGAATAATACCTGCCTCCTATTCCCCAGTCTGTTCACTGGTTGGGGGGACATTTTAGGACAAGTTCCGTTTCTAGTTGAGAGGTTAGAATGCTCTGAGGGAAGGGGGGAAAGGGACTCTCTAGATCTGACCAGGGAGGTGATTCAGTTGGGCTCAGGTGAACTTGGTCGTGTTTCTTAACACCCTCCTCAGGGGACACCAAGCATGTCCTCACCGGCTCGGCCGACAACAGCTGTCGTCTCTGGGACTGTGAAACAGGTAAGTCTGGATCATTCACTTTTTTTTTTTTAATATATTTTATTGATACTTTACAGAGAGGAAGGGAGAGAGATAGAGAGCCAGAAACGTCGATGAGAGAGAAACATCGACCAGCTGCCTCCTGCACACCCCCCACAGGGGATGTGCCCGCAACCAATGTACATGCCCTTGGCCGGAATCGAACCCGGGACTTTCAGTCCGCAGACCGACGCTCTACCACTGAGCCAAACCGACCTCGGCTGGATCATTCACTTTTTTAGCAAATAGTGGGGATCTACAGTGCGCTGTTTAAGCAGACGGGTTCTGGGGGGCGGAAGAGAGGCACCTGCCTGCCTGGAATAGGATGGGAGCGGCTTAGGAAGGTTTCCCAAGGCAGATGTCATATGAGCAGACACTTAAAGGATGAGAAAGAGTTCATCGCTTTGACACATGCAGGAATAAAAGCATGGCAAGGGTCGTGTCCAAGAAAACTGATCTAGTGGAGTTCCTGCTTCTTTGTTGGAGACTGGAATAAGACAGTGGAGCAGATGGGCAGAGGAGGACCAGAAGAGGCTTTGAATGCCAAACTCGGGGGCTTAGCTTTGTTCTGTAAGACTAGGGACATGCAGAGAAATGAGGTCTTTGCTGTGGAGGAGCGCGTTCTGAGGAGGACACGGTGTCTTGCTCTCCACTATGAGCAGTGCTCGTAGGATGGCTGAGGAAAGACTATGGGGGGAAAGTTGAGGCTTGAGCCAAAGCATAGCCGTGAGGAAGAGGAGGATACTGGGTTAGAGTCCTTAGAGCAGGAGGGACAGTGAGAAATGATGGTAGGCAGGGGCAGTCTCCCTGTTATGACAATTGGCAAGGGGTGGCTCAGACTCTGCCTGTCACCAGGGAAGCAGCTGGCTCTCCTCAAGACCAATTCCGCTGTCCGGACCTGTGGCTTTGACTTTGGTGGCAACATCATCATGTTCTCCACGGACAAGCAGATGGGCTACCAGTGCTTTGTGAGCTTCTTTGACCTGCGGGACCCGAGCCAGATCGGTAGGACTGGGCCTGGGGTCGGGGTTGAGGTGAAGGGGCAACTCCACAGCCCAGGGCCTGACATCTGCTGCCGCACACAGACAGCAACGAGCCCTACATGAAGATCCCTTGCAACGACTCCAAGATCACCAGTGCCGTGTGGGGACCCCTGGGGGAGTGCATCATTGCGGGCCACGAGAGTGGGGAGCTCAACCAATACAGTGCCAAGGTAAGGGCCCCCCCCAGAATGATTCCCTACAAGAGGCAGGGTTGCACAGTGGTTAAGAACGAGGGTTGGACTTAAATACAGATTTGACCAATTTGAGCCGTGCGATCTTGGGTAAATTACACGTAACTTCCCTGAGCCTGTTTATCATAAAATGTTTCAAGGATCTAATACTATTAGGTATTTGAAAAAAAATTGCTACGCAGTCCTCAGGATCTGTTAATAATGATCACAGCCAAGTGTTCTGCTGCTATCTGAGTTTCAGGGCCCTGCCCAGGGGAGATAGACTGGTGAACAGCTAGCACAAGTCAGACTGTGAGTTATGCCACCGTAGAGATCTCAGTCAAATGCCAAAAATGCCCTCTGTCACAGAGGAGGTGGCACAGACATTAATAGAGAACAAAAGGAGCTTCACACGAGAAGAGAAGTACATTCCACAGGCAAAAGGAATAGCATTCCCGGAGGCACAGAATTAAGGGATGGTACGGGTTCTTCAGGAAAGAGAGTCTGGTGTCACTGGAATGTGGTATTGGGGAAAGTGGGCAGAGTTTCCTTGAATTTTATTTTTTTGTCAGGGATGAGATTTTTTGAGCATCAGGAATTAAGGTGTGATTTTCCTTTAGACAGTAGGATTATCTTTAACTGGTTAGTGATGATCAGAGTTCCTCTTTAAAAAGCTTTTGCAGGCTACCTTTTGGAGAATGGACCTGCACCAAGCAATAGCCATGAAGATATGGGAAACTCAACGGTCAAGAGAGAGTTAAGGGTGACAGATGAGGATGAAATTGGAGGGGGTAGGGGAGGATAAAGCCCAGGCTCTCAGATTTCTGATTCAGGTACTTGCTTTCCTGGTGAAAACTGGAATGCAATGCCATAAGGTTAGTCAGTCACTCAGCAAACACTGACTGTGGTCCACGAGGCTCCAGGCCTGTCTGCAGGAAGGAAACTGGAACCCGGGTCAGAGGCATAAATGACACTTGATGCTGGCAAATAGTGGAGCTGATTGTGCCCCTCGGTAGGCCAGACTGTAACGCTGGTGTATGTTTCCAAAAATGTAAAAGACAGATACATCCTTACCATGTGCCCAAATCGATGGATGAGACAAAAATATATTCTTCTCTCAGAATAGATAAAAATAACTAAGGAAATGAATATTTTTGGAGGATCTGCTGTGTGTGAGGCGCAATGATCAAGGCCTTCCAGTCGTCTAACAAGTGTTTACAGGACATATGCCAGGCGCCTGTCACAAAGCCCACCAAGTCACAGTCCCAGTATCCTTACAGTGACCCTGGGCAGCGGGCTTTTAACACCTTGTTTTCTGGATAGAGAAATTGAAGCACAGAGAAGTACATTTGAGGACAGACTCAACTCTGCTCTTTGTACTACACAGTCTAGCAGGTCGTGGGAAGGGAAAGCAGAGGAATGGCCCCTCGGGAAGACCTAAGAGAAGGCAGCAGAGCAGTCCTCGTGGACTAACCCAGACCCCGGCAGGACAGAGGCATAAGCTTGGGCTCCCTGCCTCTTACTATTTGCCTGACCTCCCAGTCACACCACCTCTCCGAACCTTAGTGTCTCCCTTTTAAAATTTCCGTTAAAGCATCCACTTCGTAGGATTGTTGTGAGGATTAAATGAAGTAAGATGTTGTTAAGTGCTTGGCACAGCGCCTGGCAAATAGTAGCTGTACAATAACTATGTTGGGAAAAGGGACAAATGAAACTGCTCTACCATTATAATACCGTATTTGCCGGCGTATAAGACGATTTTTTGGCCCTGAAAAAGACGTATTTGCCGGCGTATAAGAGACTGGGCGTATAAGATGACCCCCTAACATTTCCACTAAAAAATACAGAGTTTGTTATATACTCGCCATATAAGACTACCCCCCACTTGGAGGCATATTTTTCAGGGCCAAAAAGTCGTCTTATACGCCGGCAAATACGGTAAGTCCATGGATTTGATTTCCTAGATGGACTAGCAGTGCTTACGGAACTTGTACTCATGGGCCAGGTTAGGATGTAGGCTTGGGCTTGGGTAAGTGTTGATTCAGGGGTACATGGGCAGTCCCAATAGAGACCTCTGGTCCCCTTGCTGGGACGAGAAGCAGTGTGAACCCTGCTGAGTGGTGGGGCTAGTGGGGTTGGGTCTGGTCAGACTCGCTCTCTTCCCTTCCCAGTCCGGAGAGGTGCTGGTGAATGTTAAGGAGCACTCCCGGCAGATCAATGACATCCAGTTATCCAGGGACATGACCATGTTCGTCACGGCGTCCAAGGACAACACAGCCAAGGTGAGCCTGGCCAAGGGGGCTGCAGAGCTCAGCCTGCCCGGCTTCCCCCAGGAAGCCTCCTTTTACAGACTCTCCCCTCCCCGAACCCTCTCTCTCCAGCTCTTTGACTCCACAACCCTCGAACATCAGAAGACTTTCCGGACAGAACGTCCTGTCAACTCCGCCGCCCTCTCTCCTAACTATGACCATGTAAGGGCATCCCTCCTCCCTCCCTGCTATCGCCTCAGAATGCTGCCAGGGTGTAGATGCTTGTGTAGCAGTTAAGCTAGAACTCGGGAACTGGGCGGGGGGTGGGGGGAATAGTGTCAGGCAGAAGGTGATTCCCAGAGAATCAGCAAGACTGGACGATGCCCCAGGGAGGGGGTGGGGGGTGCTACAGTACCGTATCTCTCTGTGCCTGCCCTGAGTCCTCCCATCGGATGTGGGAGAGAGTAAGTTTATGGAGGGGGGAGGAATACAGCGAACGGGCTTGCCTGTCCTTTGGGCCTGTGTAGAATTTCTTCTTCTCCTCAGGTGGTGCTGGGCGGTGGTCAGGAAGCCATGGATGTGACCACCACCTCCACCAGGATTGGCAAGTTCGAGGCCAGGTAAAGGTGGAGGGAGCTCTTCCACACTGAGATCCCAGGGAGGATCTTTCATAATGGACACAGACCGAGGAACAAGGGAGACTTCCCCAATTTCCTTCCTTGTTAGAAAGTGCAGCCCGATTTGTGGCCCTCCTGGGACAAGTGTGTAGTACAGCAGTTAGGAGCATGAACTCTTAGGCTCGGCCTGATGCCCTAGACAAGTTTTTATATTTCTCTGTTCCTAGCTATCCTCTGATGTGTAATGGGGACAAGGATAGTATACGTCCCTCACAAAACGATGCAGATTAAGTAAGCGGGTTAATGCACTGCCCGGCACAGGGTAAGGAAGCGTCAGCTGTGTGTGCAGGCAGACATTTGGGCCTAATCTTCCCCTAACTCAATGTTGTTCACATTCATTTCTCCTCCCAGTTTCCCCACTTTAAAGGTTGTATTGGGGGTGGTACCTCCAGAGCATTTTAGAAGGGGATGGAGAGTGAATAAACCGCCCTTCTCACCTCCCTTTTCCTCCAGGTTCTTCCATTTGGCCTTTGAAGAAGAGTTTGGAAGAATCAAGGGTCACTTTGGACCCATCAACAGTGTTGCCTTCCATCCTGATGGCAAGAGGTAGGGCCAGTGAAGGAGCGGAGCTCAGCCTGGGCTGGTCCCTGCCCCCCAGCCCGCTCTGTGCCCCTTCCCCAGCCCTGCCCCCCAGCCCGCTCTGTGCCCCTTCCCCAGCCCTGCCCCCCAGGCTGCCTCCCCAGAGCAGGCACCTGACTCGTCCGTGTCTCTCTTTCCAGCTACAGCAGTGGTGGTGAAGACGGTTATGTCCGCATCCACTACTTCGACCCGCAGTACTTTGAATTTGAGTTTGAGGCTTAAGAAGCTGGATCTCCATCCTGGCCAGGGAAAAGTTTCCCGTCCAGGACTCGCAGAAAGTTTTGGACTCTGAGAAATAAAATTTAGTTTGGAAATAAGTGTATTCTGGTCAGATATTTTATGGGGTCTGTTTAGTAATTTCCCCTTCTCAGTGTGACACCCGTGAGCTGCTATCCAGGCACGGAGACCTTGGTTATTCGGACCTCCCTACGCTTTCTTTGGACACCTCAAACCTGGAAGTTCAGTATTAGGACCGAGGCTGGTTGCAGGCACCTTCAAGGTGCAAAGGAGCTGCGGGGTCTGGAGAGGTCTCAGCCACTAGGAGATGCCAGCACCTAGGACCCGGCTCAGAGGCTGAAACCATTGGCCGAGAGCCTTCTGTCTCCTCACCTGTCACTGTTGGCCACGCCCACCACGCTACCTCTGAAGGCTCAGGTGTGTGTGGAGGCGGGGAGGTCCCAGCGCAGAAATAGGCCTGAGGAAGAGAAGGACAAGCAATGACGTTCTGCAGTGCCTATCCGGTTTGGCTCAGTGGATAGAGCCTCAGCTTGCAGACTGAAGAGTCCCTGGTTTGATTCTGGTCAAGGTCACATGCCAGGGTTGTGGGCTCAATCCTCAGTGGGGGGCGCAGCCAATTAATGACTCATTGATGTTTCTATCTCTTCCTCTGAAATGAACAGAAAAAAAAAAAAAAAAAAAAAATATATATATATATATATATATATAAAGAAAATTAAGCAGAGACAATAGCTCCCTAGGGGATGAGGGGGGAGGGGCGGGGGATCACTGTGCCACAGTCACAAGCTGTGAGGCTCCACAGAAGGCCAAATGGCCAAAGGATTGAGGATATAGAGGAGGTTCCAGAGTTTTCGTTGCTCTGGGCTGACATGAGGAAATGCAGCATTATTCTCCTTGAACCTTTCAGCTCAAGACTTTCCACTCAATAAAGGAGCTGAGGATCTGAACTGAGAAAATATATTTGAGTGCAAACAGCTTGTAAAACTTAATAGGTTTTTTTTTTGGTTTTTTTTTGCATCATTAGAGGGTATTAGGTAACTCACAACCACTCGCCTGCTCAGTGTGCAGTTCATCGGGAGACTTCTGTCCAGGAGCGACTGTCTTCCATCCGTGCGTGCAGCGAGCTGTCTGACCCAGGCAGACGGTTTCTCCCGGCTTCGTAGCAATGCAATCTTCCTATTAGCAGAGAGGTGACCAGCCCCGAGGACCGAAGGGACAAGTCACAGGACGGGGATTGCCTCGGAATGTTTTTATTGACGTTTGGAACTCCCGACGCTGCGTTCTGTACAGCCAGGTGCCAGGACCTGCTGTGCCCCGGGGGCTGATAAAGGAAAAGGCTCTATTCTTTGTGATTGGGTGCACAGATGAAGAACTTAACACACACTAACAGAAGTTGGTCGTTCATCAATCACATCCTGTCTTTCCGGGCCTCCCTCCGTGACGGAAGGCACCTTCCGCTGCCCACCTCTCGGCTTCTAGCTCTTGTTTTTGTTTTTGTAAATATATTTTATTGATTTTTCACAGAGAGGAAGGGAGAGGGATAGACAGCCAGAAACATCGATGAGAGAGAATCATCGACCAGCAGCCTCCTGCACACCCCCCACTGGGGATGTGCCCACAACCAAGGTACATGCCCTTGACCAGAATCGAACCTGGGACCCTTCAGTCCGCAGGCTGACGCTCTATCCACTGAGCCAAACCTGTTTCGGCGATGTTTAAGTTTTTAAATAGGAGAGAGTCAGAAAGATATTATGGGAAGAGGTAAGATGGCTCTCATGGCAGGAAGGTAGTACCTGTCCCCAAATTCACTGAGGAGCGGTGAGCACAAGGAGTGAGTGGCTCAGACAGGAACCCAGGAGTGTATGTGTGTGTGATGTGAGTGTGTGTGTGTGTATGGGGTGTGTGTGTGTGAGTGTGGTGTGTGTGTGTTAGTGAGTGTGTGTGTGTGTGTGTGTGTGTGTGTGTGTGTGTGATGAGCCTGTTCCCGGGAGACAATTTCAGTGTAATGTAAAGCGGTGCTTTTTCTTTTCTTCCCAGGAGAGATGGGCCTCCGGGGAGTCGAGCTCTGTGGGTGGGAGGATGCACTTGGGGACGCCTGTCTGGCGGGATGGCTACCAGGAAAGGCTTACAGTCCCCAGGTTGGTGCGGATCCACCCGAGAACCCCCTTCCTCCGGAGGTGGCCTGGGGCCAGCAAAAGGACGGACAGACCCCAGGAGCGTCAGGCGAGCGCGGGCTCTGAAAGGGACAGGGACTGGCCGGGCAGCTGGCCCCCGGGACGGCTGTGAAGGGCCTCGTGGAGGAAGGATAACAGCTCCGAAGAAATTCCCCCTCTTATTGCCAGCGCCTCTTGGCGAGGACCCCGGGCAGAGCTTGTTAAGGAAACCTCAGTTTCACCACCTGTGGAATGGGGAGAGTAATCCCGCTTAAACCCTTAGCCTGGTGCTTAATTCGAATGAGGCACTCAATATTTTTGGCTTTTTACAAGTATATTTTTATTGATTTCAGAGAGGAAGAGAGAGGGACAGAGAAAGAAACATCAATGATGGGAGAGAATCGCGCCTCTTGCACGCCCCCTACTGGGGATGGAGCACGAAACTCCAAATGAACTGGGACTCTTCTGTCTGCAGGCCGCCGCTCTATCCACTGAGCCAAACTGACTAGGGCAGCCGTGGGCAAACTACGGCCCGCGGGCCGGATCCAGCCCGTTCGGCTGTTCTAAACTATTGAAATAATAATAATAATAATAATAATAATAATAAAGACTGTACCCTTTTATATAATGATGTTTACTTTGAATTTATGTTAGTTCACACAAACCCTCCATCCATGCTTTTGTTCCGGCTCTCAGGTCCAGTTTAAGAACCCATTGTGGCCTCGAGTCAAAAAGTTTGCCCACCCCTGAACTAGGGCAATAGTTTTGGCTTTGTTGACTGGAATGCTGGCACTCTGGATGACTTAAGAAAGACAGAAAAATACCATTTCTCCTGCTGGACCCTGGTGGTAGGGGTGGGAAGTGTGGGTGTGAAACTGGGAACTGCCTACTTCCTCCCTCACATCGGAGGCTGGGTGGGGGAAAGCCTTTGGTCTGCCTTCAATGCAAGCAGCTGTGTGACTGGCACCCCTCAGCCATCACAGCTGCAGGACCCTGCCGAAGGGCGCCCTCTACCGTGACCCATCCCCTCGTACTCCATTCTTCGCCCATACAAGGAGCCGGGCTCTATGCTTCGTGTTGTAACCGAAGGGTGACTGAGTTCTGTTCATACAGCTTACAGTTTGGCAAGAGTCACACTTCAACTGGCAACTTACACGAGATAAACCGACTGACTGACTGGAGGACTCAGCAACCCATCCACCCAGTTATTCTTTTATTTCTCAAACCCTGGTGCCTACACTGTGTTAAGTACTGACTATGAAGAAGAAGAAGATTGCCGAAACCGGTTTGGCTCAGTGGATGGAGGGTCCGTCTGCAGACTGGAGGGTCCCAGGTTCGATTCGGGTCAACGGCATGTACATTGGTTGTGGGCACATCCCCAGTAGGGGGTGTGCAGGAGGCAGCTGGTTGATGTTTCTCTCTCATTGATGTTTCTAACTCTCTATTCCTCTCCCTTTTTCTCTGTAAAAAAAAAATCAATGAAATATATTAAAAGAAGAAGAAGAAGAAGAAGAAGAAGAAGAAGAACTCCTGTCTTCAAAGGGCCTTCTGGTCCACTGGCTTCCAAGCTTTTGCGTATTCATCGAGCTGTGTATTTGTGACACGTGAGTTTTTCTGTGTGTGTTACATTTCAATACAAAGCTTACAAGAGGGAACTGCTCGGGTTGAAGCCCTGGGAAGGGCCGGGTGAAACAGGCCTTGGAGCCCACCCGCAGGAGTGCCCTGGTCCTGCCTGCAGCCTCTGGGAGATTTCCAGGGGAACCTAATTCCTTAGAGCACAGCTCGAAACCAAAGATGTGTCCCCGCAGAGAGTCAGTGACGTATCCGAGGTCCCACACAGCCAGCGTCAGAACCCAAGCCTCCTGACTGCGGGCCCGGGCTCCGGACACTTCCTTTGCCATGAGTGAGGACAGAGGGCAGCTTGTCAGCGCTCTATCCCCTCCCCACTCCCTTCCTTGGGTCTTAGGAAGAGGGCCAAGAAGCTGGTGGTGGTGATGCTTTTCTTATCCTGGAACAACTTCCTTTCTGGGAAACTGGGTGTCTCCTTCTGGGCAAAGACAATAAAATCCATCCGAGGGGCCAAAAGAGCAGGGCTTCTTCTGACGCCAAGCGGATGGGCATCACATGGCTCGGGGGCTGTTGGTCCTGGAAAATCCCAGCCCTTGCACACGCTGCCTCCCACAGCCATCTCCTCACTCACCCTCTCACACGCAGCCTCCCGGCCCACCTGGAGCATTCACCATCGCGCACGGGCGCACTTGGTTCACCTTTCCCTAACCCCAGAGCTGCCGTCTCGCTGCGTCCCCCATCCCTCCCTCCATGTCCCTGCGGCCACTCAAGTTCCAGGCGGTGGGTGAGGAGGATGAGGAGGAAGAGAGCCTGGATTCGGTGAAGGCGCTGACGGCGAAGCTGCAGCTGCAGACGCGGCGGCCCTCGTACCTGGAGTGGACGGCCCAGGTGCAGAGCCAGGCCTGGCGCAGGGTCCGAGCCGGGCCCGGGCCGGGGGAACCCGGGGCCATCTGCGGCTTTGACTCGATGGACTCGGCCCTGGAGTGGCTGCGACGGGAGCTGGTGAGTCCGCGGGGTGGCCGGCCCTGCGGAGGGCCGGGGGGACAGCTCCCCGAGGCCGCTGGGGTGGGGTGGGAGCGGACCCCACCTCCAGCACCGGCGCGTTCCTGCGGCTGAGTCCCGGGGAGCCAGGACACAGTGTTTTATTCAGGAGACTGGCTGGAGGATTCCATTCCCGCTGCTGACCTTGTGCTTCTGTGGCTGGAGGGACAGAGCCACCAGTTATACAGACGGGAGGGCCTGGCCTCCCCTACTCTGGGAATGGCTCCACCCACAGACACCTAGACGTGCAGAACGAGGCTCTCTGGAGGCAGAATGGCAGGGGGTGGGTGGGGGTGGGGTGGGTGGGGGTGTGTGTGGGGGGGTGTTGTTGAATAGGTGGCTCTTAATCCAACCTGTGTAAATGTAAAGAGGTCCAGGCTCCCGATTGGAGAGTCCACTTAGTTATCTGGGATGGGGCCTTCTTAAATTGTTCTTTTTTCTTTTTATTAATGTATTTATTTTTAAAAGATATTTTATTGGTTTTTCACAGAGAGGAAGGGAGAGGGATAGAGAGTCAGAAACATTGATGGGAGAGAATCATCGATCAGCTGCCTCTGGCACACCCCCCACTGGGGATGTGCCCGCAACCAAGGTACATGCCCTTGACTGGAATTGAACCTGGGACCTTTCAGTCCGCAGACCGACGCTCTATCCACTGAGCCAAACTGGTTCCGGCAAATTTTTCTTTTTTATATATTTTATTGATTTTTAAAAATATTTTTTTTAGAGAGAGGGAGGGGAGAAGAGAGAGAGAGAGAGAGAGAGAGAGAGAGAGATGTGAGAGAGATACGTTCCACAGAGGGTCAAACCAGCAACCCGGGTATGTGCCCTAACCAGGAGTCAAACCCGCCTGCTTTTGGTGTCACGGTGTCTGTGGGTGGACAATTCCCAGAGTAGGGGCGGCCGTGCCTCCCCATCTGAATGGGAGAGGCTCCAGCCAACCCAGCCACACCGGCCGGGCAACGCTGGCTTCTTAGCTTGGTTTCAGGGGAGCAGGGCAGAGAGACGAGAGGGTTACACCGGCCTGAGAAGGGGTCGGAGGACACAGGCAGCAGGAGACCCAGGGTGTTGACAGGAAGGGGAGGACGGGCGGGCGGGCGGGCGGGCGCCTTGGGGGCCCGGCAGCCGCTGACGCCCCCTCTCGGGTGCAGCGGGAGATGCAGGCTCAGGACCGGCGGCTGGCGGGGCAGCTGCTCCGCCTGCGGGCCCAGCTGCACCGGCTGAAGGTGGACCAGGCCTGCCACCTGCACCAGGAGCTGCTGGACGAGGCGGAGCTGGAGCTGGAGCTGGAGCCGGGCGCCGGCCTGGCCCTGGCCCCGCCGCTGCGGCACCTCGGCCTCACCCGCATGAACATCAGCGCCCGACGCTTCACGCTCTGCTGAGGGAGCCCGCGGGCCGCCCTTTCCCCACCCGCCTGGAGGCACCGGCACCTGCGGGAGAGGGGTTGGCGGCACACTCAGATCTGGGAGCACAGAGCCCGGCATCCTGTTCCTGCTGCTGCCCCAGCTGTGTGTGTGTGGGGGGGGATGGGGGGCAGGGGTGAGGGGTGGAGGTGGGGGAGGGAGTTGGAGAGCGACGGTAGGAGCTTGCACAATAAACGCCCTCTCTGCTTCCCACCAAGGCCTCGCAGTCATTTATTCAGGCCAAGGTCGCTGCGTGTCTTCTGCTGCTGGGACCCGGGACCCGCTCCAGGAGAGAAGGCCTGGGCTGGGGGTGGACACGAACGGATGGATCCTGGTCTCCCCCACATCCCTAGCTCCAGCTATCTCACCAGCGTCAGGACTGGGAAAGGACTTAAAGTCCTAAACGGCCCCCCTGGGAGTGACGTAGGGGAATGAGCAGCTGCAGAACTGCCCGACCTGCAGCCAGCCCCGGGTTCAAAGCCAGCCCCACCACTGATTCCCATCAGACCCCAAGGGGGCGGCCCCTTAACTTCTGACTCTGCGTCCTGGCCTCTGACATGGGAGTGCTAGCTCTCACCCCACAAGTGGCTGGACGTGCCCTTCGTGCGGCAATGCACAGCCCTCCCTTCTCCAAGTGCCACCCTCGATAGACACAATTTTCAGTCGCTTATCATTCCTATGGCCAGCGCTGGGACTCTTGGGCTGAGGCCCAGAGATGGTGGCCAGTGAAGGGGAGCTCGGCTACAGCCCAGACGCTGGGCTGTGCGTCCCTGTAGCCTGCTCTGTGTGTTTTTTTGTTAACGTCGTCTCTCTCCGCCTTTGTTTCTGTTACCCTCTTTGTCTGACTTTCCCACTCGGGCTTCCTCTTCCCCCACCCATTTCCTGCCTCCCCTTCCCTCGGCAGCTGAGGTGCACACACAATCAGCTTCCACCTCACAAACCCCAACAATGCTCTGCGGGCTCCCCTCCCCCCGCCTGCTGGCTCGCTCAGTGTAGCTCGGGCAGTGGCGGTAGTGACGCATTGCTACCTTCCTCCGGGCGGGGGTCGAGGATCGAGGATCGTGGGCCTGATAAAGGCCACCTAGAGTTTCTCCTCAGCGGTGACCCTCTGCTATGGGGGTGCCACCCTCCGTGTGGCCCCAGGTTCAAGGGGGATTCGTGGCCTGCTTGTGCCGGAGACGGGGTTCCTGCCTCCTGCCTGTGGCAGAACGTGCCTGCACCTGGGTGTGTGGATGGGGGGGGGAGGGGTGTTTGTTCTGTCTCCCACTGGTTGCAGGAGGGGGTGCCAGCCCCACACCTCTAACAGGGGCTGTGGCCGTGCCGCTGCTGCCTGAGTTAGAAGTGATCCACCACGCACAGTGTGGTCCTGCCCGCTTCCTTAAGCAGCTTGCCGTCCAGCATCTGTCTGGAAGAGGGGTGTTAGCCTACCTCTGACCATAGTAAGCCATCGTCCTGGGCCCGGACATGAGACGGCTGTTTTTCTTTAAAAACAAAACAAAAACAAACAAACAATATATATATATATATATATATATATATATATATATATATTACTGATTTTCTACAGAGAGGAAGAGAGAGGGATAGAGAGCTAGAAACATCGATGAGAAAGAATTATCGATCAGCTGCCTCTTACACACCCTCTATGGGGATGTGCCCGCAACCAAAGTACATGCATGCCCCTGACTGGAATCGAACCTGGGACCCTTCAGTCCGCAGGCTGACGCTCTATCCACTGAGCCGAACCGGCTTCGGCTGTTTTTCGAACTGCAGTAGCCATGATAGCCTGACACCTGCCTGTAACATGGGGGCTCTGCTCCCCGCCTGCCTAGCGGGGACGTCGGACTCTCCTCTGACTCGGCAGCGATGGCACCTCTGCCTCGTCTGTCACAAAAGCGCCTCTCAGACTGTGAGGGCTGCGCTTGCCTTTCGCTGACAGCTGAGCGTGTGTCCGCCGCGGCCTCCGCTCTTTGGGGTGTAGGCTGCCCTTGAATCTCTCGGGGTGCGCCCCGGAGGGCAGGAGGGAGGTGACATCCAACGCCCTCCCTTCTCCAAGGGCCGCCCTCAAGGTGAGGAGAGCTAGGCCTGGGGATGCTCAGGACCCTCAGGGACGGAGGCACGGGGGCCGACGTGGCAGGAAGCTTGGGGTGCTGGAGGCTTGTGGTTGGGCCACTGGGGCCCGGTTGGCTGCGGAGCCCCGGGAGGAGGCAGGAAGTCGGGTGGGACGTGGGCGCGCGGAGTCAGGTGGTGGCTACCACGGCGGCGGCGAGGAGAGCTGACGCCGTCCGTCCATCCGTCCGTCCGTCCGGGCAGCCAGGCCAGGCCGGGAGGACCATGTGAATGGGGCCAGCGGGCTCCGGGCTGGGCAGGTAAGGAGCACGGGGGACAGGGGTCCAGGGGCTGGGGCCGGGACCCTGCTCTGGGGGGGATGGAGCCAGCCGCGGGCCGGGCGGCCGGGGTGCAGCAGCCCTGCAGGGCGGGGGCAGAAGACCCTTGCCGAAGGTCAGGCGGGAGGCACGCATGCAGCCAGATCACCTTTCCCGTGCAGATGTTGGCTCTTGGTTCTGCCACACTGCCTCCACCTCCCTTGGAGATCTGGCACATGGACCGTCAGGTATTATAAAGACCTTCAGAAGCCCCCAAGTTGGTGCTTGCTTTGGCAGCGCATATACAAAAAAAAGAGAGGAAAAGAATCCCCAAGTCCAGGCCCTCATCCCACGATGGATGAGATGAGCCTCCTCCCACCCAGAGAGGACCAAGCTCTCCGCCCGGCGGTCCCTCTGCGAGGCCGGGCAGAGCCAGGTCGTGGCACAGAGTGACGGTCGAGGGGCCGGTGACCTCCCCTGGAGCAGGGCGATGGGCAGGCTTGAGTCCAGGGACCCAGAATCCTTCCGGCTGCTGGGGCAGAGCGCAGGGACGAGAATCTCCTGAGAGAGAGGGCTCAGAGCGCCCCAGAGCACCGGAATGGACACGAGTACAGAGACCTTGGCCGCAGCCACCAGCTTTGCTGAGGGAGGGAGAGAGGGAGGGTCTGCGGCCGGAGTGGGTGGCTATGTGAGGGCAGGTTCACCATCTGGAATGGGCCTTCCTCTGACCGGACGCTGGGACGTCGGGGCGGGGAGAGGAAGGGGAGAAGGGGCGAGGAAGGGCTGTTTTAACCCCGGACAGGGGTGCAGTTGTCCCCGAGTGAGGAACATCTGAACTGCCATCTGGAAAGTGGCCGTTCCTGCCCCTGCCAAGTGTCACAGGATGTCCTCCCCCCGCCCTCGGCCTGCTGGCTCCCAGCACACACACACTCACACACACACACACACACACTCACACACACATTCTCACACACACACACTCACTCACACACACACTCACATACACACTCTCTCTCTCTTTCACACACACACACACACACACACACACACACGCACGCACGCACGCACATACCCACACATATACACACGCACACACGCGCCCACTCAGTGACTGCAGGTGTGGGGCCAATTGGTCCTGTGGATTCCTGCCTCAACCCCCAGCCAGGTGGAGGCCTGGGGAAAGCATAGTCAGCTCACTGCCCACCCCCTCACCCTCACCCTCACCCTCACCCACCACCTACCTCTCGGCCCCCGGTGTGTGGGGGAGTCCCCGCCTGCACCAGGCCGTCCAGGTTTCCCCTGCCCTTGGAGTTTTCCTTGACACACAATTTCCATCGAGTCAGCATGTCCCAGCCTTTCTCGGGCCCCGGCCCCAAGGCCTGCAGCCTTCTGCGGGGGCTGGGGAGCATGCGGGCTCTCTCTGAACCCAGGGGCTCATCCACACCCCGGGCAGGCGGAGGGTGCCGAGGAGGGGAGAGGACACCCCTGGTGATCTGGGGGGGCTTCCGGGAAGAGGCATGGCAGTTCCGAGGGGGATAACGGCCCCCTTTGGAGAGCACCCAAAACATGGAGCCACGGCCTCTGACCCCGGGGCCTGCCCCTTGTGCACCGTGATGGCAGAGACCTCAGAGCAAAACCAAGCGCAAGGCAGCCGGCGCAAAACCCACGCGCAAAAACCAGAGGCAGGCAGGCCCGGGCACAGTTCCGGTTCTGCCATTTTCTTGAACAAGAGGCTTCACCTCTCCGGACTCCAGTTTACTCATCTCTAAAGAGACGACATCGAGTCTCCCCCTGGCAGAGTGCCTGTCGGTGCTCAGAGAGAAAATAGTGACTGTGCTGTGTGCCAGGGCAGACCCTGGCACATAGTAGGTGCTTCACGGAGGTCTGGCACCCCACCTTCCCGCAAGTGTGCACCAAAGGGAGGGACGCCCACACCCAGAGTCAACCCCACTCAGCGCCTCGGCAAACCAGTGAACCACCCATCCTCTCACACTTGTGGTGTGGCTCTGCAGATGAACTTGCTTCCTGTGTACCGTGGGTGTGAGAATCGTAGGCTAAGCTGCAGGTCTGCCTCCGAGGAGGATCCCCCATGCAGCCACACAAGCACCAGACACCTCCGCATGGGAACATGTACATACTCATGTATGTTCAGGGGCAGGGGCTATGCACGCAACACACACCGGACCCTACACGCCCACAAGCTGACCGCTCGAAGGCCAAGCTCCATTCGGTGAGAGCAGTGCGGGGAGGGGCTGGCGTGCGGTGGCCTGGGGACACGCAAGACCACGACACTGTGGGGGGATGTGTCCTCCTCTGCCGGCCGACCTTAGCGTTGGTTTAACAGTGTCCGTACCTGTAGGTGCGTTTCCAATGCTTGTTCTAAAGGACACTGGACCCCGAGGCGCCGGGAAAGGAAAGCGTGCTGGAGCCCAACCAGCATGGGCTCGGCTGCACACTGTCCTCATCCGCTCCACGGCGGACGTGACCTTGTTCAAGCTCCGGCAGCCCCTCCGTGAGGGAGCCGGATTGGTTTTGTCTGATCCGGTGTTTTCCAAACATTCTCGGTTTCAGAACCTTTTTTTTTTTTTTGCCCCCAGCACCGCCTCCTCCGTGTCCATCCCCTTTGAGACGAGGAGAGGAATGGAAGGACGGCTGTAGAACTGATCTTCCTCAAATGATCGTGTGTTGTTTTTTTAGCAGAGTGTGTACGTTGATGGTGGTGTTACTGTTTGCGTTGCGTTGTGGGTTTTTTTTTCAAGTGCAAAAGTAGCACAGGATTTGAATTTTAAAAAATTCAAACAGTAGAGAGGCAGGTAAAGAAATGCAGGAAACGCAGCTCCCTCCAGCCTCCCTGCGGGGGCGGGCTGGCTGTGGACAATTTGCTGTGCCTTCTTCCAGAATTCCCCGTGTGTGGCTACTGAAACGCCTGGTGGTTGAGAGTCTCGTCTCTGGAGGAAAGTTAACCCCGGGTCAAATCCTCACTCTACCAGCTATTTGTCTGTTCTGGGACCTCAGGCAAATTGCTTTCCCCTGTTTGGGCCTCAGTTTTTGCATCTGTAAAATGGGGGTAATAATAGCACTTACTTCACAGGATTATTATGAGAATTACATGAAGCCATGCAAATAAAGGCTTAGCACGGAGCCCTGCTTAAAAGAACCCCGTGTATATATATACATATTTACATGCAAATACGCCGATACTCCGCATTCTGTTCTGTGACTTCTGACCATGCTGTGTCTGGGATGGCTTTCCACGTCAATACGTGGCGACCTGCCCCGCCTTTTAAAGTTTTAGCTAGTCGTCATTAACTTGGTAAGTGGGTAATGGTGGTGATTTTGAGCCGCTGAGTCCTGGCAAGTGCCGCTGTTTTGTGTTGTTGGTGTTGGTGGGAGTCACAGACGTTGCGATCAGTGAGCTGAGGACCGGCATGCTGGCTTCCTGTGAAAACGGAGTAGCTTGCCAGAGGGGCACCCGGCTCGGTCACAGAGGGCAGGGCCGGGTGTGTGGGAGCCTCTCTGTGTGTGCACTTCTGTATCCCCAGCGCGAGACCAGAACTTGGCACATACAAATTGCCCACTAAATTTGTGTCAGTAGGCTGGCTCATTAAGAAATTTGTGTGGCCGAAACCGGTTTGGCTCAGTGGTAGAGCGTAGGTCTGCGGACTGAAAGGTCCCAGGTTCGATTCCGGTCAGGGTGTGTACCTTGGTTGCAGGCACATCCCCAGTGGGGGGTGTGCAGGAGGCAGCTGGTCGATGTTTCTCTCTCATCGATGTTTCTGGCTCTCTATCCCTCTCCCACCTCTCTGTAAAAAACTAATAAAAATTTAAAAAAGAAATTTGTGTCACCCTACCGGTAATTGGTTTGCCTCAGTGGATAGAGAGTCAGCCTGCAGGTTTAAGAGCCCCAGGTTCGATTCCAGTCAAAGGCATATGCCCAGCTTGGGGGCTTGGTCCCTGAGAGGGGGGCTGCAGGAGGCAGCTGATCAATGATTCTCTCTCATCATTGATTTTTCTATCTCTCTCTCCCTCCCCCTTCCTCTCTAAAATCAATAAAAATATACTTTAAAAAAGAAAAGAAAATTGTCCTGGCCAGTGTGGCTCATTTGGTTTTGCATCATTCCGTGCACCTACTAGTAAAGGTTTCAGGTTTGATTCCTGGTTGGGGCCAGACCCAGGTTGGGTGTGTATGGGAGGCAAATGATCTCTCTCTCTCCCCCCACTCCCTCCTTCTCTTTTTCTTCCTCTCCCTTCCTCTCTTTCTCAAATCAATAAAAGCATATTAAAAAGAAAAGGAAAAGGAAAATTGTACCTCCTCTAAATCACTGACAGAGGCCTAAGCTCAAAATTGTCCCACAGTGCAGCATTTCCAAAATTATGGCCTGTGCACCATTGATGTGGGTGAGTGACTTCACAGGGTGATGAGTAGACGTTTACAAATGAGAATTTATGTATTGAATTGTGTGTTTATGTTAATACGTACTACTTTATGGCTGGCGATACTGGCTTTCCATTTCTGTTAGTGCAGTTCCAGTTTAGGTCAATATACTGACGGAGAAAAGGTGGTCCGTGAAAGTACTAAATGTCAAAGAAAAATGAAAACGACTCATAATTTTAGTCTGGAAAACGCTTAACGCTGGTGTAATGAAATGTTCATGCTAGCCGCCAATCACTATAATTCTCATTCATTGAGTCCTTATTATGGCCAAGCACCACGTTAAGCACTTTATTATTTTAAAATATATATATATATTTTATTGCCGAAACCGGTTTGGCTCAGTGGAAGTGTGTCAGTCTGCGGACTGAGAGGTCCCAGGTTCGATTCTGGTCAAAGGCATGTGCATTGGTTTCGGGCACATTCCCAGTGGGGGGTGTGCAGGAGGCAGTTGGTTGATGTTTCTCTCTCATCGATGTTTCTAGCTCTCTCCCTTCCTCTCTGTAAAAAATCAATAAAATATTTAAGAATATATATATATATATATTATTGATTTTTTACAGAGAGGAAGAGAGAGGGATAGAGACTTAGAGACATCGATGAGAGAGAAACATCGATCAGCTGCATCTTGCACACCCCCTACTGCCTCTTGCACACCCCCTACTGGCTCTTGCACACCCCCTACTGGGGATGTGCCCGCAACCAAGGTACATGCCCTTGACCGGAATCGAACCTGGGACCTTTCGGTCCGCAGGCTGATGCTCTATCCACTGAGCCAAACTGGTTTCGGCAAGCACTTCATTATATGGGATCATCTATCTATGGTAGGTAGTGCTCACAGCAGCCCTAGAAGCAGGCCTATTTTTATTCCCGTTTTGTAGATGAAGTCACGGGGAAGCTGGGGAAGAGTTAGTAACCTGCCCAAAGACCATCTGCCAGGGAGGCGCTGGGCGGCCTTGGGGCTGGGTCACTGTGACACGGACATGGTGAGCTGAGCCTCCGTGACCTGCAGACTCCAGGAAAGTTTAATAAAGCAGCACGGATCATCAAGCTGTGAGTAAGGCCCTGTCCTGATGAAACCCCGGGGCCCAAAATACACACAGAGGTATGAGGGAGGGCACCCGTACAAGGGATTATTACGAGGTACATCAAAGTTACTACCAAGAATGCCAGCTTTAGCGTAATTGCTCTGTAGCCCTTGTTTATGGCAACAATTAACTAGCAGAGTCAGTTCTGTGTTCAGCACACTTCCAGTGTATGAGAACAAATTCAACTTGTTTGCATGTAAGACGTATCTTCTTTTTTTATTTTCAAACCTATTTTTATTTTTTTTAATTTTGATTTTATTGTTTAAAGTAGTACATATGTCTATGTACATATGTCTCCTTTTGTTCTCTGTGGACCTTCCCCCAGCCTCCCCTCCCCCTTTCGCTGCTCATGCCCTCCCCCCTCCTCCACAGCGTCTTGCGTCCATTGGTCATGCTTATATGCACACATACAAGTCTCTTGGTTGATCTCTTACCTCCCCACTACCCTCCCCAGCCTTCCCGCTGTAGTTTGACAGTCTGTTCGATGCTTCTCTGCCTGTGTATCTTTTTGTTCATCAGGTTGTAATGCTCTTCATTATCCATAAATGAGTGAGATCATGTGGTATTTTTCTTCCACTGGCTGGCTTGTTTCACTTAGTATAATGCTCTCCAGTTTCATCCAGGCTGTTGCAAATGGTAAGAATTCCTTCTTTTTTACAGCAGCATATAGTGTTCCATTGTGTAGATGTACCATAGTTTTCTAATCCAGTCATCTGCTGATGGGTGTTTAGGCTGTTTCCAAATCTTAGCTATTGTAAATTGTGCTGCTATGAACATAGGGGTGCATATATCCTTTCTGATTGGTGTTTCTGTTTTCTTGTGATATATTTCTGGAAGTGGGATGACTGGGTCAAATGAGAGTTCCATTTTTAACTTTTTGAGGAAACTACATAGTACTATCTTTCACAGCGGCTGCACCAGTCTGCATTCCACCAGCAGTGCATGAGGGTTCCTTTTTCTCCACATCCTCTCCAGCACTTTGTTGATTTGTTGATGATAGCCATTCTGACAGGTGTGAGATGGTACCTCATTGTTGTTTTGATTTGCATCTCTCAGATGATTAGTGACTTTGAGCATGTTTTCATATGTCTGTAGGCCTTCTGTATGTCCTCTTTCAAAAAGTATCTATTTAGGTCCTTTGCCCATTTTTTTTATTGGATTCTTTATCTTCCTTTTGTTAAGTTGTGTGAGTTCCCTATAAATGTTGGAGATTAAACCCTTATTGGAGATAACATTGGCAAATATGTTCTCCCATGCAGTGGGCCCTTGCTTGATGTTTTGTAGGTGGTTTCTTTGCTGTGCAGAAGCTTTTTATTTTGATGTAGTCTCATTTGTTTATTTTCTCCTTAGTTTCCATTGCTCTAGGAGCTGTATCGTTAAATATATTGCTATGACAAATGTCTGCTATTTTGCTGCCTGTGGCTTCTTTTAAGATTTTAATGGTTTCCCATTGTACATTTAAGTCTTTTATCCATTTTGAGTTTATTTTTGTGTTTATTATGGTGTCAGTTGGTAATCTAGTTTCATTTTTTTGCAAGTATCTGTCCAGTTTCCCCAACACCATTTATTGAAGAGACTGTCTTGACTCCATTGTATGGTTCTGCCTCCTTTGAGACTTATCTTCATGTTTCCTATTTTTGGGAACTCTGAACTCACAGAGTTCCTTCAAAACTGATGTCATATAAAAAAGGAACACATGGCCGAGACCGGTTTGGCTCAGTGGATAGAGCGTTGGCCTGCGGACTGAAAGGTCCCGGGTTCGAGTCTGGTCAAGGGCACATACATTGGTTGCGGGCACATCCCCGGTGGGGAGTGTGCAAGAGGCAGCTGGTTGATGTATCTCTTTCATCAACGTTTCTAACTCTCTATCCCTCTCAATTCATCTCTGTGTAAAATCAATAAAATATATTAAAAAAAAAAAAAAAAAAGGAACACATGGCCCTAACCTGTTTAGCTCAGTAGATAGAGCTTCGGCCTACAGACTGAAGGGTCCTGGGTTTGCTTCCCGTCAAGGGCAGGTACCTTGGTTGTTGGCTCAATCTCCAGCAGGGGGCATGCAGGAGGCAGCTAATCAATGTTCCTCTCTCATCAATGTTTCTCTCTATCCTTCCCCCTTCTTCTCTGTAAGAATCAATAAAATATATATTTTTTAAAAGAAACACACGAAAAAGGAGGCAACTTAGGACAATCCCTGTTTCACCCTGTAGAATTTATTTACCATGTCTGCCGACCCTAATTCTTGAGTACTGTGATGAGGGTTCTGTGTGGGCAACCCATAGCTAAGGCTCAAATCATTGAATGTTTGCAACTTTGCCAATAGCCAAATCTTGGCCAAAGAAAAAGGCCTTGAAATTATTCCTGACAGATTTTGCCACAGGGTTGCCCAGAGTACAACAGTGGTCTGCAGCGGACTAGCCTGCTTGCTCTTTGTAAAGGATTAGCCTGAGGAACCCAGGCAAGAAGCTGGCACACATTTTGGACAGACTGTGTAGTAAATGAAGTTTATACTTCATGGAAGAAAAAGTGTTTCCCCTCCTTTTTTTTTTTTTTAATTTAAAGAAGGAAAAACAGCCCAGCCCTAGTGGTTCAGTGCTTGATTGTTGACCCATGAGTCAGGAGGTCACGATTCAATTCCAGGTCACAGCATATGCTCAGGTTGTGGGCTCGATCCCCATTAGGGAGTATGTACGAGGCAGCTGATCAATGACTCATCATTGGTGTTTCTCTCTTTGTGTCCCTCTTCCTTGCTCTCTCTGAAACCAACCAAAAAAACAATTTTTTAAAAGAGAATAAAACACATTCTATGGCCAGCCAGGCCAGGTAATGTCTATAATCATGTCTATGGAGTTGATAAAAGTAAATGAGTTAGCAAGAATCAGAACTCATCATGATATGATTCCTAAACAAGCCTGGAATCAGAAAATCTAGTTCGTGACTTTCCCCAGCCTGGGTTTTTGATCAGTTCTACACAAGGTGAGCAGGGTCATTGTGTAAGTGTGTGTGTGTGTGTGTGTGTGTGTGAATGTGTGTGTGTGTGAGTGAGTGTGTGTGTGTGTGTGTGTGTGTGTGTGTGTTGACTACTTCACTGAAAGGCAAGAAGGGATGGGGACCGAAATCTAGCCCTCACTGCACTCTCCAAATGTTTTGTTTGTTTGTTTTATTGGGGAAGAGAAAGGTAGAAACATCAATGATAAGAGAGAATCATTGATCGGCTGCCTCCTGCATGTCCCAGCCTACAACCCTGGCATTTGCCCTTGACTGGAATAGAACCTGGGACCCTTCAGTCCGCAGGCTGACACGCTATCCACTGAAACAAACCAGCTAGGGCAATAAAAACATATTTTAAAAAATGTAATCATTGTTCTGTTAACAAAGTCTTTTTCTCTCCAAGATAATTCTCCCTCTTCCTAGAATGCATGTTTCTGAGTGTAGCTGATTGGTGAGTACAAGTGCGTACATATGGAGGCATATGACTCAGTGAGCATTCCTGCTAATGTATGCAGAGCCATGGGTGTGTATGAGTCAGTGCATGCAGATGGGGATATACAAAAATAGGGGTATGCATAGTTTGTGCCTGTCCCTGTGTAATTGTGAGATCTTATATAGACATATCTATTTATATAAAATGTGGGTCCCATGCTTCTGGTCTTTGCTTGACAGATACCCAAAATTATATGACCAGGTTAATAAATGAAGTCACTAAAAAGAAAATAAAAATTAGCCAAAACAGGTTTGGCTCAGTGGATAGAGTGTTGGCCTGCGGACTGAGGGGTCCCAGGTTCCATTCCGGTCAAGGGCATGTACCTTGGTTGCGGGCACATCCCCAGTAGGGGGTGTGCAGGAGGCAACTGATCGATGATTCTCTCTCATCGATGTTTCTAACTCTCTCTCCCTCTCTCTTCCTTTCTGTAAAAAATCAGTAAAATATATTTTTAAAATTAAAATTTAATAGAAATTTCTCATTGTCTGAAAGAAAAAAGAAGAAAAAAATCCAAGGAAATCCCAAGGGCTTTCAGAACCAGCACCGAGGGCAGATTCTGGGGTACATAAAACAGGACATTCTCTTCTCACAACTCAGAAATTCAAGGTCAATAGCAGGAATTTCGTAGATTCTAAACCTCTCTGACTGGGGTCTGGAATGTTCTCCCTCAAACTCAAGATCCATAGAGCACTTTGTGCCATTTATTTTAAAAATATATATATTTTATTGATTTTTTACAGAGAGGAAGAGAGAGGGATAGAGAGCTAGAAACATCGATGAGAAACATCGACCAGCTGCCTCCTGCGCACCCCCCACTGGGGATGTGCCCGCAACTAAGGTACATGCCCGTGACCGGAATCGAACCCGGGACCCTTCAGTCCGAAGGCTCTATCCACTGAGCCAAACCGGTTTCGGCCACTTTGTGCCATTTAGAAGGGCCTCCCGTCCCTGGGGTTAAAAATTTGAAGAGCGAACCCTGTCTGATGTGGTTCAGTAGGTTGGTGTGTCATCCTGTACACCACCGAGAAGGCAGTGAGTTTGGTTCTATTCCTGGTCAGGGCACATACAAGAGGCAACTGATGGATATTCTCTCTCTCTCTCTCTCTCTCTCTCTCTCTCTCTCTCTCTCTCTCCCTCCCCCCCCCAATAAAACAAACAAGGACTCCTTTGCCCCTGTGATATCTACTCCTCCCCCCCCAGCTTAAACACACCCTGTGGATCTTATGACTTTGAAGTTTTTGCCATTAAACTATGTCATTTAGGTGCCAATTTTCTTGTTTTCTAGTTCAAATTTCAATCAGAGACTTAACTAAGTCTGCACTAAAGAAACAATGAAATGAATTTGTCAAATTAAGAAACAAATAATAATACCATTTCCCTTTGGACTTTTAAAATATCGAAGTAACCTGCAGGCCTTCAACATTACCCTGGGGCCTCCTAGGACCGTGTCGCTCCCAGTGGCTCTGGACTGGGAGCCACCGACCCCGGCGGGTCCCAGGGGTGTCTGGTTGCTGCCAGGCCCCACATTGCAGAGAGCAGGACCTGCCCCCGCGGCTGGAGTGCTTCGGAGCACAAGACAAGGCAGGGAGGAGACACTGAGGGGTCAGACACTGGAAAAAGAGTTACAGAGTTCCTTTCCACTTAATTTAGCTCAACTTGACTTTTTCCACTCACAGCCCCAGTCTTTTTTTTTTTTTAAACATATTTTATTGATATTTTACAGAGAGGAAGGGAGAGAGATAGAGAGCTAGAAACGTCGATGAGAGAGAAACATCGACCAGCTGCCTCTTGCACACCCCCTACCAGGGATGTACCCGAAGCCAAGGTACATGCCCTTGATCGGAATCGAACCTGGGACCCTCCAGTCCGTAGACCGACGCTCTACCACTGAGCCAAACCGGTTTCGGCCCGGCCCCAGTCCTTAGGGATGGCAGGTCCTTTCTGCTAGGCCCAGAGCCAGTCCAGGATCAGGTCCTGCCTGCATGATCCCCTGGACTCTTGCCCAAAGCCTTGAGGCTCCTTTTCCCTCCCAGGACCCCAGCCTGGGCTAGGGACCAGCTTCCAGGCCTATGAGTCCTCCTTCTGACCGATCCTCGCTGCTGCATCCCAGTTCATCCCCTCTCTTCATTACCCCAAACTTCTCTCATCTTTCCCTTACCCTTTCTCAGGGCCTCCAAGAATGCCAGGCCTGGGCGGGACCTTGCTGATCTCAGTCCTCACGCCATCGGCGTTGGTGTTCTCAGCTACGTTATAGCCAGCCTGTGGTTTCCGAAGGCCTGTTTGAGCAGCACAAACAACAGGATGCTCACGGCCTTACCAGACAGCTCAGCTTTTTTGGGGCTTATCCAGGTTGTCATCAGTCTTCTCCCGGAGGCTTTGGCTACTAACCAGTTCCTGGCCAGAACGAAAACAGCAGCCGAAAAGCCATCTGCATGATGACAGGGGAAGGTTTGACCTTGGGTGGTGGGCACACGGTGCAATACACAGATCATGTAACATAGAAACCTACGCCTGAAACCTGTATGTTCATGTTGACCACCCAATAGGTTTTAAACTTTAAAACAAAGGCATTTGGCCGAAACCGGTTTGGCTCAGTGGATAGAGCATCGGCCTGTGGACTGAAGGGTCCCAGGTTCGATTCCGGTCAAGGGCATGTACCTTGGTGAAGGGCACATCCCCAGTAGAGAGTGTGCAGGAGGCAGCTGATGGATGTTTCTCTCTCATCGATGTTTCTAACTCTCTATCCCTCTCTCTTTCTCTCTGTAAAAATCAATAAAATATATATTTTTAAAAACAACAAAGGCATTTGCAGCCACAGATGGGTGGACTGTGGCTGAGCGATTTCTCAAATGTCTACTATCCCTTACTCTCCTCCAAGACTCCTAACAGTAGGGGGAAGAATTAATGTGTCCCCTTTTCCTTGATTTGGCTTAAAATTCCATGTGTATTTTGCGTTTTCCGCCATAATAGACCTGAGTTTGTTTAACTATATGAAGAAGGTGAAGGAAGAAGCACACCAGTGACTCTGGTACCCATGAGGGCTTGTAAGTTATCTCAGTGTAAAAAACAGGAGCTTGGGACATATGGAATACTTTTAACAATAAGGAATTACTAAAAACAAAAAGAAACAGAAACAGAAGCTTGCCCAGCCGGGTGGCTCAGTGGTTGAACGTCAAGCAATGAACCAGGAAGTCATGGTTTGATTCCTGGTCAGGTCACATGTCCAGGTTGCAGGCTCAGTCCCCAGTAGGGGGTGTGCAGGAAGCAGCCAATTGACGTTTTCTCTTACATGGATTTCTCTCTCTGTGTCTCTCTTGTGAGTGAGCTCTTGCTCTCCCTCTCCCTTTCTCTCTTCCTCCCTCTAAAATACATTTTTCAAAATTGAGGTATAATTGACATAAGTCCTTAATTCCTGCTAACCCAACCCTCCTTCCACTTGGGCCCAGCATGGGTTAGCAGCTCTAGCTTTGTTCTCCTCGATGAATTGTGTGAAGTTAAGCAGGCCTCTCTGGGCCTTGGTTTGTTCACCTAACATCAGAGATTAGATTTGGTGGCTGCTAAGACCTTTACAGATGGGAGAATCTGCACATTAAAATAATTTTTTAGCTGAAACCGGCTTGGCTCAGTGGACAGAGCGTCAGCCTACGGACTGGAAGGTCCCAAGTTCGATTCCGGTCAAGGGCATGTACCTTGGTTGCAGGCACATCTCCAGTAGGGGGTGTGCAAAAGGCAGCTGATGGATGATTCTCTCTTATCGATGTTTCTCACTCTCTATCCTTCTCTTCCTCTCTTAAAAAATAAATAAAATATATTTAAAAAAACAAAACCCCCCAATTTTTTAGTGGGGAGGGGAGAGGGATGGGAATGGGGGGATGAGGACAAACATGTGATACCTTAATCAATAAAGAAATTAAAAAAATAAAAAAAACAATTTTTTGAATTGTTTAATCACAGTTGACATTCAATACTATGTTAGTTTTCGGTGTGTAACACAGTGGTTAGACATTTATATAACTTACAAAGTGAGCCCCCTAGTAAGTGCAGTATCCACCTGGCACCATACATATTTGCTACAATATTACTGACTGCATTCCCCATGCTGTGCTTTACAACCAGTAACCCGTTCATAGGTCGACACTCAACCCTGAACCACACCGGCCAGGCTGAACCTCAATTCCCTCACCTTTCCCACCGAGCCCCTCAGCCTCCTCCTGTCTGGAGACTACCACTTCTCTGTATGTATGAGTTTATTCCTATTGTATTTGTTCTGTTCATTAGATTCCACATGTAAGTGAAATCGTTTGTTATTTGTCTTTCTAAAGCTGACTTATTTCACTTATCATAATACCCTCCAAGTTCATCCATGTTGTTGCAAATGGTAAGAGCTCATTATTTTTTACAGCAGAGTAATATTCCGTTGTGTATTCATGTGTACCACATCTTCTTTATCCGATTGTCTATTGATGGACACTTCGATTGCTTCCAAATTGTAGCTATTGTATATGAAATGTCCTTCCTTGTCTCTTGTTATAGCTTTTGTTTTAAACTCTATTTTGTCTGGCTGGCCGGTGTTGTTCGGTGCTTGAGCGTCGACCTATGAACCAGGAGGTCATGCTCCGATTCCCAGTCAGGGCACATGCCGGGGATGCAGGCTCCGTCCCCACTGTGGAGCATGCAGAAGGCAGCTGATCGATCATTCTCTCTCATCATTGATGTTCCTCTCTCTCCCTCTCCCTTACTCTCTGAAATCGATAACAATACATTTTAAAAAATAAAAATTTAAAAACCAATAAAAACATATCCTCAAGAGAGGATTTTTTTAAAAGTCTATTTTGTCTGATATAAATATTACTACCCCAGCTTTTTAAAATTTCCATTTGCATGAGATATATTTTTCCATCCCTTTACTTTCAGTCTGCATGTGTCTTTCTGAAATAGGTTCCTTGTTGGTGGCATAGGTATGGGTCTTGTTTTCTCATCTTTTCAGCCACCCTATGCCTTTTGATTTGATTTAATTCACTTGTATTTAAACGAATTATTGATAGGTATGTAGTTATTGCCATTTTATTATTCATATTTCTTCTTCTTCTTTTGGAAGTCCCTTTAACAGTTCTTGTATTAGTGGTTTTGTGGTGGTGAACGTTTTAGCTTTTTCTCATCTGGGAGAGAATCTGTGCATTAACCCTTCATATACCAGTCAATTTTATTTATGTTTGTTTGTGTGTGTGTGTGTGTGTGAGAGAGAGAGAGAGAGAGAGAGAGAGAGAGAGAGAGATTGTTCCGTTTATTTATGCATTCATTAATTGTTTCTTGTATGTGCCCTGACTGGGGATTGATCTCATACCTTTGTTTATCAGGACGATGCTCTAATCCAGTGGTCGGCAAACTTCGGCCTTCAAGCCTCGGTGTGCTGCTCTGTTGACTACCGAGTTTGCCGACCACTGACCTAGATTCTCCATTCCAATAATGACAGGCTGTTGTTGTTCCTTGTGATTAAGCCCCTATCCCAGCGGTCGGCAAACCTGTTAGTCAACAGAGCAGCAAACCGAGAATCAACTGCGTGTGGCTCGTGAGCCGCAGTCTGCCGACCACTGCTCTAATCAACTGAGCTGCCTGGCCTGGGCCCTCACTGATATTTATAAATGATAGCTAGTTCTGGGTGCCGGGGCATTCAAGCACAGAAAGTGCAGGCTCTGTTCTCCAGGCCTTGCCCCACCTCATCGAGGGGTGGAAGTGGCCATGGGGTTGACACAGAAGTCCGTGTGGGTTCGGCACTCGCTGCCTAAGTTGACGATTGTGGCCTGAGTAGAGCTGCAGGAACGAAGAGCCCAAACCGGTTTGGCTCAGTGGATAGAGCGTCGGCCTGCGGACTGAAAGGTCCCGGGTTCGATTCTGATCAGGGGCGTGTACCTGGGTTGCGGGTACATCCCTAGTGGGGGGTGTGCAAGAAAGAGGCAGCTGATTGATATTTCTCTCTCATCGATGTTTCTAACTCTCTATCCCTCTCTCTCTTCCTCTCTGTAAAAAATCAATAAAATATATTTTTTTAAAAAAGAACTGCAGAAGCAAAGAGCATTGGGAAGGGCTTCACAGAGTAGGTGACATGTGAGCTGAGCCTTGAGTTCAATAGATGGACGGAAAGAGAGCATCCCGAGGCAGGAGAAGCACATGTGCAAAGGCACTGGAGTGAGAAAATAGTGTGGGGGGTTTGGGTTTGGGAGGGACAAATGTAGCTCAAAACACAGACTGTGTGAGTGTGTAGGCATGTAGTGTGTGTGTGAGTGTGTGAGTGTGTGTGTGTGTATTTGAATAGACTGAGGGCCGAAACCAGTTTGGCTCAGTGGATAGAGCCTGAAGGATCCCGGGTTCCATTCTGGTCAAGGGCATGTGCCTTGGCTGCGGGCACGTCCCCCGTGGGGGGTGTGCAAGAGGCAGTTGATCGATGATTCTCTCTCATCGATGTTTCTAACTCTCTGTCCCTCTCTTTTCCTCTCTGTAAAAAAATCAATAAAATATATTTAAAAAATAGACTGAGGAAGTGGATTTGATCCTGGCATTAAAGGGTCTTGAGCACATGGTAAATTTAGCTTTCTCTGAGGACTAGTGCTTTCCAAGCAGTTCTGAGGAGCAGCCAGGGAAGGAGGTGTCTTGGGGACCCCCAGGGCCTTCCGAGAGAGGCCCCCCTGGGCCTCAGGCACAACAGCCCCATTTTTGCTCTATCTATGGGGTTCTGCTTGATTTCATCTGACAGAAAGTTTCCACTGGTAAAGCAAGCAAACAAATAAAATAAAAATTACAGCCAATAGGGCCACTGGAGGATTTTCTGCCGGGGAGAGGCAGAAGGAACCCTCTGAAGGAGGCTTGTGTGGGAGGGGAAGGGGGCAGAGGCCCGATGGCTGACTTTGGGGTGCAGGAGTCTTTCATTTAGCCTGCTGGGCGGGGGAGGGGGATTGTATTAGGAGGTGGGGCGCACACATCTCTAAGGTACGGGCGGGCGGATCAAAACTTAGGTCTCTCCCAGGGTTGGGAAGAAATGTGTCATCTCTAGTAGGTAGTCCCCCAACGTGGGGGATGGGCAGAGAGAGAGAGAGAGAGAAAGAGGTTGGGGGAGAGGCAGGAAGCGGGCAGCTAGACTAACAAAGGTGCCGGTGTCGGTTTGCCCATCCCAGGTGGGGGGTGTGGGGGGGGCAGGGGGGCGGGGCGTAGGACTGGGTGTGTGTGACTGTACTTGTGACATGGGGGCTCTGAGGGAGCATCCGTTGGTATTGAGGTCCCCCTCTCAGCTCTTCTATGGCCGGTAAATGGGGGCCTGGGGAGGAGGGCTAACCACCTCAGGTACTTCTGGAAGTTTCAGGGCTAGGCCCCCACATGTCGGATGTTGGGTGAGAAGATGGTGAGGGAACCCCCTTAGCTCCTCTCCATCCCCCCAGGGACGATGGGTTGTGGCTGCAGCTCAAACCCTGAAGATGACTGGATGGAAAACATCGATGTATGTGAGAACTGCCATTACCCCATAGTCCCACTGGATGGCAAGGCCACGGTAAGAGGCAAGACATGGATGGGGCATGTTGGGGGAGCCGGGTGGCGTGCACAGCTCAGAAGAACGAAATGGGCCACCACGAAAGGGCCTTGAGCCCTCGCTGGTTTGGCTCAGGGGATGGATCGCCGGCCTGTGGACTGAAGAGTCCCAGGTTCGATTCCGGTCAGGGGCACTTGCCTGGGTCTCCGGCTCGATCCCCAGAAGGAGATATGCAGGAGGCAGCCGATCAGTGATTCTCATCATTGATGTTTCCACCTCTCTCTCTCCCTCTTCCTTCCTCTCTGAAATCAATAGAAATATATTTAAACAACAGAGCTGCTCTCTCCTCTGCAGTACAGGAAAGAGGCTCAGAGAAGGGAAGGGACTCTCTCTCCTAAGGCCACACAGCAAGCAGTTGGCAAATTCAGGGACTGGAGACCCAGCTGGGCTGGAGAAGTGCAGACCAGGGAGGTGGGGAGGGGAGCCGGGATCTGAGCCAGCCTCCCGCTCTCTGACCGTACTCTCACCCCCTGCCCACAGCTGCCCCTCCGGAATGGCTCCGAGGTGCGGGATCCACTGGTCACCTACCAGGACACCAACCCCCCAGCTTCTCCGCTGCAAGGTGACCTCGGCCCGCAGGGCCTGGAAGACAAGGCCTGCGGACCTTTGGCTGTTGGCCTCGGTCTCCTCCCCACCTCCCTCTATTCTGCCCTGCTTCTCGTGCCCCAGTCTGTGCTCTGCTGTCACTTCTGAGCTCCATGTTCCCAGCCTACTCCATCCAGGCTGGCTCTCCCTGACGCCCCCTGGTCTTTACAGACAACCTGGTCATCGCCCTGCACAGCTACGAGCCCTCTCACGACGGGGACCTGGGATTCGAAGAGGGTGAACAGCTTCGTGTCCTGGAGCAGTGAGTGTCCCCTCTATGCCACCCATCCTGGCCCGGCGGTGGTGAGGGAGGGAGGGAGCGGAGACCCCGGGCTCCGCGGCCCTCCTGCAGGTCCTGACCGGCTTGCAGGAGGCGCCCCTGAGACCAAATGAGGGCTGGAGCGCGCTGAGCTGGAGGGTGGGGGTGGGGGTGGCATTAACAGCTGGGGCTCTGGAGGGAGGGTCCCCCCGCCCCGAGGCCAGGCTGAGCGAGCCACGCCGACCGCCGATGTCCCCAGGAACGGCGAGTGGTGGAAGGCGCAGTCTCTGACCACCGGCCAGGAGGGCTTCATCCCCTTCAACTTCGTGGCCAAAGCGAACAGCCTGGAGCCCGAACCGTGAGTGGGGGCCCGTGTGGGGGTGGGCAGGAGCGAGCGGACCGAGGGAGCCCGGAGCAGAGGAGGGCCGCTGGAGGGGCGGTGGAGGGAGAGCCTTCCCACACACCACGGCTTTCGCTCCGCCCCGCGCAGCTGGTTCTTCAAAAACCTGAGTCGCAAGGATGCCGAACGGCAGCTCCTGGCGCCCGGGAACACGCACGGCTCCTTCCTGATCCGGGAGAGCGAGAGCACCGCGGGTGAGCGGCGGGCGGGCCTCGGGGGCGGGGCCTCAGCGGGCGGGGTCACAGGGGCGGAGCCTCGGGCCTCGATGGGCGGGGCCTCGAACGGCGCCTCGGTGGGCGGGGTCTCGATGGGCGGGGCCTCAGGGACGGTTCTAGGTGGGCGGGGCCTCGGGGCGGGGGTCTCTGGGGGCGGAGTCTCGGTGGGCGGTACCTCTGAGGCAGCTTCTCGGTGGGCGTGGCTCAGGGGCGTGGTCTCGGGCGGAGCCTCGGGGCCCCGGGCTGGACTCCGGGCGCCGCGGTGCGGGCCGGGCAAGCCCGGGGCCGGGGCGCGGGGGCGAAGGGGCGCCCGCCGTCGGTTCCCCCCTCCCCCTCTGACATTCGCGTCCCCGTTCCTTTATTCAGGGTCGTTTTCCCTGTCCGTGCGGGACTTCGACCAGAACCAAGGAGAGGTGGTGAAGCATTACAAGATCCGTAACCTGGACAAAGGAGGCTTCTACATCTCCCCCCGCATCACCTTCCCCGGCCTGCAGGAGCTGGTCCGCCATTACACCAGTGAGCGCGGCGCCACCCCTCGGACGTGGGCCTGAGGCCCCCTCGCCGGCGTCCCGGCAGCCTGCCTCCCCGCCAAGCCCCTCTCGGGGACACGCCCTCCCAGGCACTAAGCGTGCCGCCCTTTCATTCCCGGCGGGGCGAGGGCCCTTCCCCTGCAGCCCCGGTGTCCACCCTCCCCTGCCAGGCCGCTTCCCCGACGGGGCTTGGTGAAGTCCCTGCTCCCTCCCCTGTCCCCGCAGATGCTCCGGACGGGCTGTGCACGCGGCTGAGCCGCCCCTGCCAGACCCAGAAGCCCCAGAAGCCGTGGTGGGAGGACGAGTGGGAGGTCCCCAGGGAGACGCTGAAGCTGGTGGAGCGGCTGGGGGCTGGCCAGTTCGGGGAGGTGTGGATGGGTGAGTGAGGCCCTCCTGGACTGCGGGGGAGGGGGAGAGGAATGGGGGGGGGTCCGCTGAGGTCCCAGAGAGTCCCCCTACCGTCTGGGTGACTTCCCCCCTCCCCTGCCCACCCCAGGGTACTACAACGGGCACACGAAGGTGGCGGTGAAGAGCCTGAAGCAGGGCAGCATGTCCCCCGACGCCTTCCTGGCCGAGGCCAACCTCATGAAGCAGCTGCAGCACCAGCGGCTGGTCCGGCTCTACGCGGTGGTCACCCAGGAGCCCATCTACATCATCACGGAATACATGGAGAATGGTGGGCGCCGCCGCCCGCTCCCTCTGCTCTCGCCAGCGGGTGGAGGGGATCTGCCTTTTCTCCTGCTGGCACAGCACTGGAGTTGCTGGAGTTTTCCTGGGCACCTGAAGTCTCACCTCCAGGGGCGAGAAGAGAGTGTGTCCTCCTCGGAAGAGCATTCTCCCCTCCCCCCCTCTTCCCTGGCCTGCACGTCCCGTGGGCCTTCAAGACCTAAAGATGCTGGTTTTCAGGAAATGAGCGGGTCCCTAGTCCCATTCCTTTCCCTTTTCCCCCTGAGTGTTGGGAGGCCAGATCTGCCCCAAAGCCCTCTTTTTCAGTTCTGGGTGAGCCGCCCCCCCCCACCGCCCCCTCCCTTGGTTTGTTTTGCAGAGAGTAAGAGCCCCAGGGCGGTAAATAGGAATGTCCAGGCCTAGATTTGCTGTGTGACACAGGTCAAGTTCATGATCTGCATCTGTGCTCCGTTTCCCTAAGTAAAACAGCAGAAATCTAAACGGTTCACCCAGAAACAATGTAGAGAAATTACCAAGGTCTCTAGAGCCCGGCTGCTCGGGTTGGAACTCTGGTTTCACAATTCTGAGGCCTTGAGCTAACCCCTCCACTTCTCTCTGCCCTGGTGTCCTCATCGGTAAAACGGTGAATACAATGCAATAGCCGCTTCCTCGTAGGTCTTTGCGGAGAGAGAGTTAAAGCACACGGAGCAGTTACAGCAGAGCCTGCCATATGCCAACTGCTCAATAGGTCTGTGGTTGCCTGGCTCTGCTTCTTTGGGGGCCTAAGATCGCTCCCTCTTTCAGGAAGGGAGGAGAGCTGTTCCTTGGCTAATGAGTTCTGGAAATGGCAAATGGATTTTATTATTTAAGCCGACTTTGGTTGGTAGTTGCTTGGAGTCCTGTGTTGAGAAGGACGCGGACGCGGAGGCTCAGTGGAAGGGAGTGCTGGGACCGACTAGCAGCATCTGCCACGGCCACAATGGAGGGATGGCAGACTGCATCACACACTGTGCCTGGGGGAGGCCCTTGTCTTTGGTGACTACTTCAGTGTTCACAGTGGGGACACGCAGGCTGCTATCACCTCCACACAGGGCTTTAATCTCTCAAGAAGGGACAGCAGTTACTAGCTCCAATCCTGCAACTCCCAACCTGTCAGGCTTCCAGGCATCTCTTTCCACACTCCTTTTTTTTTTCTTCTTCTTTTTTAAAATTTTATTTTATCCACACTCCTTTTTAAAAATATTTTTAATTAACTTTTTTTACAGAGAGGAAGGGAGAGGGATAGAGAGTTAGAAATATCAACAAGCCCTAACCAGTTTGGCTCAGTGGATAGAGCATTGGCCTGCGGACTGAAAGGTCCCAGGTTCAATCCCAGTCAAGGGCATGTACATTGGTTGCAGGCACATCCCCAGTAGGAGGTGTGCAGGAGGCAGCTGATCAATGATTCTCTCTCATCGATGTTTCTAACTCTCTATCCCTCTCTCTTCATCTCTGTAAAAAAAAATAAAATAAAATAAAATAAAATAAAATAAATAAAAAAATATGTTTTCAGCCGAAACCAGTTCGGCTCTGTGGATAGAGCGTCGGCCTGTGGACTGAAGGGTCCCAGGTTCAATTCCAGTCAAGGGCATGTACCTTGGTTGTGGGCACATCCCCGGTAGGGGGTGTGCAGGAGGCAGCTGATTGATGTTTCTCTCTCATCAATGTTTCGAATTCTCTCCCTCTCCCTTCCTCTCTGTAAAAAATCAATAAATCAATCATACACACACACACACACACACACACACACATATATATATAAAAATACATACATATAAAGAAATATCAGTGAGAGAGAAACATCGATCAGCTGCCTCCGCACACCCCCTACCGGGGATGTGCCTGCAACCAAGGTACATGCCCTTGACCAGAATCGAACCTGGGACCCTTCAGTCCACAGGCTGACGCTCTATCCACTGAGCCAAACCGGTTAGGGCTCCACACTCCTTTTAATGCGTGCAGCACACATTTATTGCTGCTTAGCACTGGGAGCATGGGTGGACAACGCAAGGTGCCTGCTGTCTCATTTAATTATGTGCAACAGGGAAACCAGAGTTTGTGCTAGGAAAGTTCCAGCATGCCCCAGAGAATGTAGATGGTGATTTAATTTATTACGTCTAGTAGGATGGAGAAAAGCTTCCTGGAGGAATGGTCTAGCTGGGCCACGAGAGAAAAATAAGGCAGAGATGGGACAATGAGGCTCTGGGGTGAGAATGCAATGTTCTAGGTGGAAATTGTCTAGGGCGGGTGGAACAAGAGTAGCAGGAGCGGGGGAAGAGAAGAAACTACAAAGTGGGCCATGCAGAGCTTTGGATGCTGGCTGAGGAGTTTGAGCTCTACCCCATGGGATGACAAAAAGCCTACAGATCCCCTTTGAGCATGCCCCATCCTAGTCCCCAGGGAAAGACCTTCACGTGTCCCAAAGCTCCTCACTCTGAGCACACACTCCTCCATTTTCTGCCCTTCCTCTTCCTTTCCACATATAAGACACTGCCTCTAGACACCCCCTACACACAGTTAGGGGGAGAAGGGTCGGGAGCTCTCTCCTCTGGCAACTTGGGTCAGCAACTCTTGCTTCTGCCCGCAGGGAGCCTGGTGGATTTTCTCAAGACCCCTGCAGGCATCAAGCTGACCATCAACAAACTCTTGGATATGGCAGCCCAAGTAAGGAGGCTTGGCAGGGCTGGGCGCGGGCGCGGGCCAGCAGGGTAAGGATGTCTGGCCCACCGCGGCTGACCACTCCATACCCGACCTGCAGATTGCAGAGGGCATGGCGTTTATCGAAGAGCGCAATTATATCCACCGCGACCTGAGGGCCGCCAACATCCTGGTGTCTGACACCCTGAGCTGCAAGATCGCGGACTTTGGCCTAGCACGCCTCATTGAGGACAACGAGTACACCGCCCGGGAGGGTAGGTGTGGGGTGGACGGGAAGTCTGGGACCTGCGGGCCAAGCAGACCCAGGTGACCTCACTCTGCCTCCCCACAGGGGCCAAGTTTCCCATAAAGTGGACAGCGCCGGAAGCCATTAACTACGGGACCTTCACCATCAAGTCGGACGTGTGGTCTTTCGGGATCCTGCTGACGGAGATTGTTACCCATGGCCGCATCCCTTACCCAGGTCAGGACCGGAGGCAGGAACTAAAAAGGGTGATGAGGCAGGGCAGTGAAATCCATTTCTTCCCAGGCTCAGAACCTGAAAACTTTCTAGTTGCTTCTCCTCCATCTTCTCAGAGACGCGACTCCGAGACTCCGATATCACCAGGGAGGGACCAATCAACCATGGCTGACTTTCATCTCTGTCTCTGGATCTCTCTCTCTCCCCCTTCCATAATCCCAGCTCTTCTCTTTAGTTCGAACGCAAGCAGCCTCATATGGGTGAAAAGTTTCAGACATGTCGTGATATTAACCTTCTGTTTGATCAGATGATTCCTTCTTTTCCCAAATGTAGAATGTAAGGTTAGACTATTACCTGGCCCAACCCTAGCTGGTTTGGCTCAGTGGATAGAGCATTGGCCTGTGGACTAAAGGTTCCTGGGTGCGATTCCGGTCAAGGGCAAATGCCTGGATTGTAGGCTGGATCCCTAGCAGGACACATCCAATCAATGATTCTCTCATATCATTGATGTTTCTCATTTCTCTCTCTCTCTCTCTCCCTCTCTCTCTCTCTCCTCTCTTTCTTCCTTTCCCTTTCTCTCTGAAATCAATAATAATAATTTAAAGAAATATATGTTCTCGAAGAGAAAATTATGCCAAAATTGTTGAGAAGTCTGAAAAGAAATCACACACACACACACACACACACACACAGAATAAAGAATATTACCTGGCCCATTTAAGCACTCAAGAGTGTTAGGTTTTGTTATTAATAATCACTTTGGGCAAGTGACCTCACTTCTCTGAGCCTGTTTCCTGGTATGAAAAACAAGATTATCTGTGAAAGAGCTTGACTCATAATAGGTGTTCACTAAACACCGACTTCCCTTCCCTCTGAAGCTTTTTGTCTAAAAAGACAGAGAGAGAGAGAGAGAGAGAGAGAGAGAGAGAGAGAGAGAGAGAGATGTAAACAATTAAGTCCCACTATCTCTCTCCCCCCCCCCCCTTTATCTCCTGGACAAAGTCCTTTTGCCCCTGAATTCAGCCAAGACAGCGATGGAATCTTTTAAAAGGAACTCGCTAGGAAACTGGGGGAAGGAAACGGAACACAAAGACGGGGCACGGAGGTCGCCGGGCGCAGTGGCCGGATTTTAGAAGCTTCCCCCGTCCCGGGAGCAGTGTGCACAGGACCTGCTCCCAGGACGGTAAAGGGCTTTTCCTGCCCTGGACGTGCCCCATCACAGAACCGAGGGGGAGTGCTGGGACTGGGAGCACACTCTGGCCAGCGTGCCAAGGACCCTCACTGCCCCTCTATGTGCCCACGGAGGTGAATCCATAGACAATGTCTCTGTTACAGCTGAAAAGACATTGTGAGCAAGATGGGAAATGGCATCTTCAGGGTCAGGGAGACAATGGAGGCCTGTGACCTTGCACCTGATCTAGCAGACAGTTGCCTTTAAGACCTGGGGTTCAGCCCTGGCTGGCATAGCTCAGTGGTTAGAGTGTCAGCCTGTGCACCGGAGGGTCTTAGGTTCGATTCCCAGTCAAGGGCACTACCTTGGTTGTGGGTCTGCTCCCCACCCTGGGCCAGGGTGCATGGGGAGGCAACCAGTCACTGTGTCTCTCTCACACCCATGTTTTTTTCTCTCTCGCTCCCCTCCCTTCTACTCTCTCTGAAAAGCAATGGAAAAAGTGTCCTTGGGGGAGGATTAACAAAAAGGAAACACAAAAACAAAAGGCATGGGGGCCCAAAAAATAGATTTTTTTTCCAAGAGAATCCCAAACTTGCAGCTTTAGAAAAATGTGTCCATTTCCAAACATTGGTGATTGATTCCAATTATTTGAAAACACTACAGAGGCCAAACCAAAGTACGTCTAAAGGTTATGTTTAGGCTGGATTTAGCCTGTGGGTTTGCGGCCTTGACTCTAGCCTTGGGTGTCTGGTTCCCTGGCCTATGTCCTCCGATGTGCTGATTTTGAAATGTGAGGGGCCCATAGCTGGAGGCCTCCTAGGAGCAAGGCCTGGGCAAGAGGGTGTCTATCGAGCACGGCCCATTCCCAGGATTATAAGGCTTTGGTCTTCGGGAACTGCCTGTCACAGTCTCCTCTCAGAGGACTGAAGGAGAAGTCAGAGGCCACATGGGAAATTTAGACACAGGCGGCTGTTTCTGCCACGATCGTGCCGTTCTCTGGATCAGATCCTCTCAGGGTCCACATGCCAAGAGCCTACCAGGTAGGACAGGACCAGTACGAAGGCAGGACCAGAACTGACCCCCAAATTACTTCCTCTGGGTCATGGAGGGACCTGGTAGGCCTCTGCCCATGCAGTACTCTGCTTTGCTGAGCCTCAGAGTCCGTCTGGCTTCCTCATGTAGCATCTCACGTGCCCGGTCCCAAAGCTAGGGAGGCCTCACCACTTCTCGTGGCTGTGGGCTCCCATCCTGCCCTGGGCCTGGACCACCAGGGCTTCCCACGGCTAACCATCATCCCAAGTGTGATGGAGGCAGTATCTCCCTTCCAGGCACGGCATGCTTTGCATGCACTGTCTCATTCAGTCCTCATGGTAACGCTGAGGTAGGGGTTACTATTCGTTCCGTTCTCCAAATGAGAACACCGAGGCTCAGGATACGGAGGCGGCTCCCCAGACAGCCAGCGGCGTGTGCTATCGAGTGCCTCAGCCACAGCCGACACTCCAAGGGGCACAACTGACATCTGCCATTGATGAAGACCAAGATCCTTCCGGAATCTGAACATTGCCCCTGCCTGTGGGCTTCCACAGCGGAGCCTTGAGGTCTTCTCTCCCATCAACCCCCCAGGGATGACCAATCCGGAGGTGATCCAGAACCTGGAGCGAGGTTACCGCATGGTGCGACCCGACAACTGCCCAGAGGAGCTGTACCACCTCATGATGCTGTGCTGGAAGGAGCGCCCAGAGGACCGGCCGACCTTCGACTACCTGCGCAGCGTGCTGGACGACTTCTTCACGGCCACGGAGGGCCAGTACCAGCCCCAGCCCTGAGAGCCCTGGCTGGGGCCTGGAGCCCTGCCCTCATCGAGCCACCCTGGCGGGGAGAAGCAGTTCTTGTGCCGTACCCAGGGCCGATGCACATAGGGACTCTGCGTGTGAATCCTGCCCACGTGTGACACGTATACTTCTCCTGTTTTAGACGCCGGTCTTGCCAAAACCGTTTTGGCTCAGTGGATAGAGCGTCGGTCTGCAGACTCAAGGGTCCCGGGTTCGGTTCCGGTTGGGGGCATGTACCTCGGTTGCGGGCACATCCCTGGTGTGCGGGGTGTGCGGGAGGCGGCTGGTTGGTGTTTCTCTCTCATCAATGTTTCTGGCTTTCTGTCCCTCCCCCTTCCTCTCTGTAAGAAATCAATAAAATGTATTTTTAAAAAATAGACACCGGTCCTTTGGTTGTGTGGGCTCTGCACGTGTGTCTTGTACGTGTGCAGCCTGTGCATATGTCTTGGACACCTGCCCAGGCTATCCCTTTCTGGGCCTCTCACTTCCTGAGGCCACCTGAGAAAGGAGAGAGGCCTGTGATGGACACAGCCTCTGTGCTCCCCTCTTCCTTTCCCCTGGTCATCAGGAAGCTCCTTGAGGGGGAAACCTTGTGTGATACCTCCATGCCCTCCTCTTTGGTGACTGGCACACATCAGGAGCTCAATAAATGTTTGTTGATGAAGATTGTGTCTCTCTCCACTCCCCTCTCTCATGTCTTCTTCCTTGGGAGGGAAGAGTGGGGGTTCAGAAGTTGATAACCACGAGTTGGGATGAAAGATGGAATGAGGGAATGTCTGAACTTTTTCCAGCTCTGTTGATGCTGGGGTGAAGAAGAGGTTTCTATGCTTTCCTGTCTGGGCTCTTTGAATGCCTTTAAACCCCTGCCTCAAAGGATTTAGGGCAACCCCTACCCTAGGGAGTGGGTGTGTCCCAGGACTCGCCCCCTCCCATTATGTAAGGGCTATAGTATTTAAAAATAAAAATAAAAATATATATATATATATACATATACATACATATATACATATATATATATATATATATATATATATATATATATATATAATTGATTTTTCACAGAGAGGAAAGGAGAGGGATAGAGAGCTAGAAACATTGATGAGAGAGAATCAGCGACCAGCTGACTCCTGCACACCCCCTACCAGGGATGTGCCCACAACCAAGGTACATGCCCTTGACCGGAATCTAACCTGGGACCCTTGAGTCCACAGACCACCGCTCTATCCACTGAGCCAAACCAGTTTCGGCAGGGCTATAGCATTTTTTACAGCCAATGATTCAAGGGCTCTATTTGGCCTCAGATATGTTTTGATTCACCTTCAAATTGTTTTAAAATATTGAACTAATGCCCTAGCGGGTTTGGCTAAATTAATAGAGTGTCGGCCTTCGGACTAAAAGGTCCTGGGTTCGATTATAGTCAAGGACATATGCCCAGGCTGCGGGCTTGATCCCCAATAGGGGCATGCAGGAGGCAGCCGACCCATGATTCTCTCTCATCATGGATGTTTCTGTCTCTCTCCCTTCTCTCTGAAATCAACAAAAATATTTTTTAAAATATTGAGCTAAGTTGTTCATTTAACAAGTACTTATTGAACATCTACTGTGTAGCAGGCACAGGTCTGGGCTCATAGGATCTACAATAGATAAAACAAAGTCTCAGCCAGCTGGTGTGGCTCAGTGGTTGAGCATCCACCTCTGATCCAGGAGGTCACGGTTCGATTCCTGGTTCTGGGCACATGCCTGGGTTGTTCACAATGATTCTCTCTTATTGTTGATGTTTCTGTTTCTCTCTCCTCTCTCGATTCCTTTCTGAAATCAATAAAAAATATATTTTTTAAAAGTCTTGGACTTGCCGAAACCGGTTTGGCTCAGCAGTAGAGCGTCGGTCTGCGGACTGAAAGGTCCCATGTTCGATTCAGGCCAAGGGCAGGTACATTGGTTGTGGGCACATCCCCGGTAGGGGGTGTGCAAGAGGCAGCTGATCGATGTTTCTCTCTCATCGATGTTTCTAGCTCTCTATCTCTCTCCCTTCCTCTCTGCAAAGTATCAATAAAAAATATATTTTTTAAAAAGTCTCAGACTTTATGGAGCTTACATTCTAGTAAGGGAAGACAGACAATAAACATCACAAAGTAAATGGTTTATGCTACAAGGTGAAGAGTGCTAAGGGGATAAGAGAGCAGGACAAGGGGATTTGTGTTTGGGAGCTTGGCATTTTTAAAGAGGGTCGTCTGGGAAGGCCTCATTGAAAAGGTGAGCCAAGATCTGAGGGAGGTGGATGAGTGAGCCTTGAGGGAAGAGCTGTAGGGTAGAGGGAACAGCCTGAGGCAGAAGCTTGCCTGGCTAGGTCCTCTGGGCCGGTGGCCTTTTCAGGAACCATTTTAAGGAGTCTTTAAAGAGGTTTGTGCAGGTCTATGACATGATGTGACATTAATTATTTTTAAAAATAGTTATATATATCAGAGAGGAAAGGAGAGGGGGAGAGAGAGAGAGAGAGAGAGAGAGAGAGAGAGAGAAATTTCAATGATGAGACTCACCAGTTAACCAGCTGTCAAGACTCAATAACTGTAAATGACACCCCCCATTACCCTTTCTAGCCTGCAGGATGTTTTCCCATTACCATTAAAGAGAGTGGAAGGGAAGGAGAGAGACAGAAAGAGAAATATTGATGAGAGAGAGACACATTGATTGGTTCCCTTCAGCATACTAATACTATCCACTGTGACTTTTTAAATTTTATTATTGACTAGAGGTCCGATGCACGAAATTCGTGCACGGGGGAGGGTGGGTTGTCCCTCAGCCCAGCTGTACTCTCTCAATCTGGGACCCCTCGAGGGCAGTCGGACATCCCTCTCAAAATTAGGACTGCTGGCTCCCAACTGCTTGCCTGCCTACCTTCCTGATTGCCCCTAACCGCTTCTGCCTGCAAGCCTGATCACCCCCTAACCACTCCCATGCCAGCCTGATTGATGTCTAACGTTGATCACCTCCAACTGCCCTCCCTTGCAGGCCTGGTTCCTCTCAACTGCCCTCCCTTGTAGGCCTGGTGCCTCCCAACTGCCCTCCCCTGCTGGCCATCTTGTGTCCACATAGGGGCAGGATCTTTGACCACATAGGGGCAGCCATATTGTGTGTTGGAGTGATGGTCAATCTGCATATCACTCTTAAAAAAAAAAAATATATATATATATATACATATATATATTTTTGGTTTTTTACAGAGAGGTAGAGAGAGGAATAGAGAGTTAGAAACATCGATGACAGAGAATTATCAACCAGCTGCTTCTTGCACACCCCCTACTGGAGATGTGCCCGCAACCAAGGTACGTGCCCTTGACCGGAATCGAACCTGGGACCCTTGAGTCTGCAGGCTGAAGCTCTATCCACTGAGCCAAACCCGTTTTGGCAGCATATCACTCTTTTATTAGATAGGATAGAGAGAGGCCTGTTGCATGGGTGGGGCCAGCTGGTTTTCCCTGAAGGGTGTCCGGATCAGGGTGGGGGAGAGAGAGAGAGAGAGAGAGAGATTGAGAGAGAGAGAGAGATAAATGATGAGACTCACCAGTTGACCAGCTGTCTTTGGGGTGTGGTGTGGGGTCATCTGGGTGAGGGGCCTTTGGTCGTTTGCAGGCCAGCCATGCCCCCTGGTGACCCAAGTGGAAGCCTTGGTATCTTGGGTTTATTTATCTTCTACAATTGAAACTTTGTAGCCTGGTGTGGAGGCCTGGGCCAGCCAGGGTGTGCAGAAAGCTTTGCTTCTTCCATCACCCGGGCAACCCTAGCCTCCAGCTCTTTCCAGCTCTGTGGCAGCCACCATTTCCATTTGGATTTGTTTACCTTCTATCATTGAAACTCTGTAGCCTTAAGCCGAGGCTTAGGCTGGCTAGGGCAGGCAGAAAGCTTGGCTTCTTCTATCGCTTGGGCAACCCAAGCCTCCCTCCTGCTCTCTGTGGCTGTGGCCATCTTGGTTGGGGTTTACTTGCATACTCACTCTGATTGGTTGGTGGGCGTGGCTGGTGGAAGTTGGTTTATTTGTATATTACTCTTTTATTAGGTAGGATTTTAGATAGGAAGGGAGAGGGAGAGATAGAAACAATAATGATGAGAGAGAATCCTGCATGCCCTCTACTGGGGATCCAGCCCACAACCCTGGCATATGTCCCTGACTGGAATTGAACCGTGATCTCCTGGTTCATAGGTCAACCTTCAACCACTAAGCCACACTGCCGGAGGGTAGAGAGGTGGGGCTATTACACTCCCTCCAATCCCTTCCCTGCCTTGCCCTGGAGACATGTAATGTTTTCAGGCAATTTCCATTGTTACAACAGAGGGGGAGTAGAAGGCCTAGAAGGTTGCAAAACATCCTACAGTGCCTAGGACAGCTTTCTACAATAAAGAATTAAAGAAAAAAAAGATTATCCAGCCTATCCTTGGCCAGTGTGGCTCAACTGGTTGAGCCTCATCTCATGCACCAAAATGTCCTGGGTTTGAATCCCATTCACAGAGCACATAACCAGGTTCCTGTAGGTGTTTGTCTCTTACGTTGATGTTTCTCTCTCTCTATCTCTCTCTCTCCCTCTCCCTCTCTCTAACCAATAAATATATATATATCCTCTGCCCTGGCCATTGTTGCTCAGTGGTTAGAGAGTTGTTGGCTCGTGCTCCAAAGGAGTTGAGGATTCGACTCTTGGTCAAGGGCACACATCTGGGCTGCTGGTTTGATTCCCCCCTCCTCTGTCGTGGCACATGTGGGAAGCAACCAATGGATGTTTCTCTCTCTCTCTCTCTCTCTCTCTCTCTCTCTCTCTCTCTCTCTCTCTCCTCTCTCTCCCTCCCACTCTATCTAAAATCAATGGAGCCGAAACCGGTTTGGCTCAGTGGATAGAGCGTTGGTCTGCGGACTGAAAGGTCCAGGGTTCGATTCCAGTCAAGGGCATGTACATTGGTTGCGGGCACATCCCCAGTAGGGGGTGTGCAAGAGGCAGCTGGCCGATGTTTCTCTCATTGACATTTCTAGCTATCTCTCTCCCTTCCTCTCTGTAAAATATCAATAAAATATATATATTTTAAAATAAACTCAATGGGAAAATATCCTCATGTGCGGATAACAAAACAAACAAACAAACAAAAAATATGTATGTATCCTTTGCTGATTAAAAAAAACACACTACAACCCTAAATGTCAATAAGTTAAAAAATGGGAGAAACCCTGTGCCAGTATAAGGGGGCACTCCTGTCCGAAGGCACTCCTTAGTCCTCCTGGGTGACTGCATGAGGGAGGAAGGCTTTCGAGTAAGAAAAACTGGATTCTACCACTTTGTTACAGTGTCTCTGGCGCATAACAATCATTCAAAATATGTTTTCATATTTCAATTCTTTACAATTGAAAACTGAATTTAATTACTAATAGTGTGACCGAGCAAGTCCCAAAGGTCTCAACTTTTTTATTGTTTATCTGTAAACTGGGGATAAAAAAAAAAAATCCCTCCTCCAAAACTGTGGTGAGGAATGATTGGAATATCTGAGGTAGCCGTGGTAAAGGCATCGCACAGTTCTTGGCCTACAGCACTTTTATTTCCTCTGTCCGTTGATTTCTCCCTTCTCCAAACCGGAGTTTCAACCCAGGTGAGTGACCTTGTGCAAGTCACGGACCCCCCGCCCGCCCGTGGGGCTCGGGGGGGTTCTCGGTAAAATTACGAAGTTGGCTTCTGATCTCCAAGCACGCATCGGCCACCGAGAGGGGACTCCGGAGTGCACGCTGCCTTTCTTCCCCCGGGACTAATGGTACGGTCCCTCCGCAGCTCCCCACCCCCCTGCCGCGGGCCGTGGTACAGGCCCCGGGGGCCCCGGGCGGCCTCTCCGGGCTGCCCTTGCCCCCCGCCGAGTTCCGGGCCGTCCCTGCGCGAGCTGATTGGCTGGAGCAGTGCCCGGGCTGCGCGGCTATAGGTGAGCCCGGGAGGGGCGGGCGGAGCCGGCTGGAGGCCCGCCCCCTCCCCCCCTGGGTCGGACACGGAGCGGAGCCGCGGGCGGGAGGCCTGACGGACCGACGGACGGACGGGGAGCGACGGCGGCTGGCGAGCAAGATGGCGCAGACTCAGGGCACCCGGAGGAAAGTCTGTTACTACTACGACGGTGAGCGCGGTCCTCGCGGCGGGGGCGGGGCCTGGCCGGGCCGAACCCGGGAGCGGGAGGCTGAGGAGACCCGAGTGGGGAGGCTGGGAGAGGCGAGGCGTTGGCGAGGAGGCTGAGGGGGGACGGAGGTCGGGGCTGCGGGTGCAGGCTGAGAGGGACGGAGGTGGAGACCGAGGGAGGAGCTGCCGGGAGGAGGATGGAAGTCTGGGCTGAGAGGAAGGAGGTCGGGCCGGGGAGGGAGGTCGAGGCTGAGGGGAGAGGCGCGAGGAGGAGAGACCGAGGCTGAGGGGGGAGGCTGAGGGGGGAGGCTGAGGGGGAGGCTGAGGGGGGGGGGTCGGGCCTGAGAGACGAGGCTCCGAGGAATGCAAAGGGGGTGGTGAGACTTGAGGGGAGAGTGAGAGGCCGAGGGGTGGCTCGGCGGAGTCTGAGGCGATCCTGGTGGGGAAGCCTGAAGTCTGAGGGGAGAGTTTGAGTGGGACTCCCAGAGGGGAGGCTGCGCCTGAGGAGGGCGACGGAATGTGATGGGGGAGGATGCGAGGGTAGATTTTTCTCCTGAGGCTACCAGGGTCTTCCGTTGCCCCTGTCCCTCCTCCTCCTCCTCGGGAGGAATCACCAGCCAGTGGTCACCGCTGCCCCTCTCGCAGTCTCTAGCGGGCCCCGCAGTTGCTACTGGGAAATGGAGCCCCCGGGGGGTTGGAGGGAGAAGGATGCTACTTAGTCGTGTAACAAAAGTCCGTCCAGCAGCTTCCTCTGAATTAGGTAGCGGGTCGGTGCTCGAGCGGCGGGGGTGGGGTGGGGGATGGGGGTGGGATGGGATGGGGTGGGGTGGGGTGGGGGCAGGGAGGGGGGTGGGGGCAGGGAGGGGGGGTGGGGTAGGGTGGGGAAGGGAGAGAAGAGGCGATCCAGTCACTTCTCCAGCTCAGTTTGGAGTGGGAGATAGTGACAGAGCATTGCTCTCCAGTGCCTTGCTGGGATAAAGGAACTATCAGAGTGTTTGTTATAGGGGCACCCAGCCCAGACCCAGGAGTTAGGGAGCGAGGTGCCATCTCAGTTAGGACCTGAAGAACAGGAGTTATTAGCCTGGCACAGGGAAGGCAAAGATAACAGCAAGGTCAGAGATGAAAGGGAGGACGGCACATTTGAACACCAGCAGGTTTCTATACTTGTGCGGTCTGCCTGAGACATAGATGTGAGGGCAGAGTGGAGAAGGTAGGGAGCAGGGAGCCAGGGGGTAAGGGAAAGGCTGCAAGTGATGAGGCTGAAGAAGTAAGTGGGGATCTGAGCATGAAGGGCTGGGCATACTTATCCTAAGGAAGTTGTACTTTATTCTAAGGGCCCTTGTGAATCATTGGAGTTTTATGCAGGTTAGTGACATCATCAGATTTATGCTTAGAGCTATCACTCTGGGACAGAAATTAAATTCATGAATGTTGGGGTAAGGAAGAAACACAGGAGCCCAAGTTTCTGGTTTGGGCAGTTTGATGCTGAGTGTTTGGAGATTGTGTCAGTTGATAACTTTGGGGTTTTTTTGGTAGGCTTTTTGCTTATTTGTTTGTTTGTTTTCTTGTGGATATGTCTGGGGGATATCCAAGTAGAGGTGTCGAGTAGGCAATTGACCATTCTGGTCTGTAGTTTAGAAGACAGATATGAAAAGAGAGGCTTTTGGTAGTCATCAGCACACAGATGGGGATTTTATTATAGACGAATTTTATTATATGCACTCATCCAAGAATTGTATAGGGTAAAAAAGAGAAGAGGACCCAGGGTGGAATTCAAAAGAAGTGTACTGAGAAGAAGACTGGTGTCCTTCATGCTCTGTACTCCCCTGTAGGCATTTGTCACTTGTATTGGAATTGCCCATTACTTGTTCATACCTTTTACAGATAGTAAATGCCTAAGGGAAAGGGAACATGTCTTATCTACCTGAGTGCTCAACCCTCAAAACAGTGCTAGCTCCTAGTAGGCTGTTAGTAAAGATACAGAGGGAATGGTCCAAGATGTAAGTGAACCAGAAAGTATTGGGTTACAGTGGCCAAAAAAGGGAAGGAGTGGCCAAGTGTGGGCAAGAACTGTTTTCTGTGCAGGGTTTGGAATTGAAGAAGTGAGTGAAGAGGAGACATCAGGTTGAAACCTTTTTTAAAAATATATATATTTTATTGATATTTTACAGAGAGGAAGGGAGGGAGACAGAGAGCTAGAAACATCGATGAGAGAAACATCTACCAGCTGCCTCTTACACACCCCCCACTGGGGATGTGCCCAAAACCAATGTACATGCCCCTGACCAGAATCGAACCCGGGACCTTTCAGTCCGCAGACCAATGCTCTACCACTGAGCCAAACTGGTTTCAGCAGGTTGAAACCTTTTTAAATAAAACTTGTCTTGGGTAAAGAGAGAGAGTTGTTGACAAAGGGGAGATAGAATGAGAGTTGAGCATATTCAAATTCTTAGGGAAAAGAGTGAGGGAGAAGGAGAGGTTGAAGATATTAGAGAGGCTAGTAATGATGTAGTTTTCTGAGATCAGGTGAGATGGACACCAGAGCACAGGTGGGGACACTAGCCTTCAAGAGGAAGTTCTTCTTGATAAGTGGGTAAGAAAAAGTTCTAATGTAGTTAAATTTAGGGGGTTTTCAAGATAAAATAGGATAGTTTTTTTCCCCCCCTGAGAATGGGGGAGGTCAGTTGGTAAAGTAGGAATCTTGAAGAGAGATAACTGTTAAATAGCTGCTGTGAAAGAGGGAGGTAGAAAAATAAATTTGGCCGGAACCGGTTTGGCTCAGTGGTAGCGGACTGAAAGGTCCCGGGTTCGATTCCGGTCAAGGACATGTACATTGGTTGTGGGCACATCCCCGGTAGGGGTTGTGCAAGAGGCAGCTGGTCGATGTTTCTCTCTCATTGACGTTTCTAGCTCTGTATCTCTCTCCCTTCCTCTCTGTAAAATATCAATAAAATATATATTTAATAAAAAAGAAAAATAAATTTGGAAAGATTGCTAGGCAGTGGTGAGGCACATTTGAGGCTGGATCTGATGACTTCGTAGCCATGTTAGTTTGCATATTTTTGATCTCCACAGTCTTAGTTTAAAAAGAGAAAAAGAGGAAAGAACCAACTTTTAGAGAAGAGAAATGTCTTACTTTTTAAGACAGTGTGAGTTTGCAGTAAGGTCACTAGCTTGGAACTCAGATTTGGCTCTGCTGCTCAGAAGCTTTGCTGAATTGGGTAAGTCACTTTACCTTTCTAGCCTCAGGTCACTTCCATAAAATTAAAACAACAACAAACACTATGAGGACAGTGGGAAAAGCTCTTTTAAAGTTTAGAAGTAGTACCTAAATACCAGTTTTTTCTTTTAAAGTCTCTCAGCAACCTAATTAAAAATTGTTAAGAGGATGATGTCTCTTGGCCCCACCCTCAGGTACTCCCTTAACTATCTAGATAAGGTATCTTAGTTCCTCAAGTCTAAGTCTTGCCTGGACCAAAGCTTGATAGGCCAGGGAGTTGCTAGGGGTCAAGACCCATGCCAGACTTGGGTAAGCAGAAATCCAATTATCCTACCTAATAAAAGTAATATGCAAATTAACCACCACTCCACTACACCCACCAGCCATGCCCACCAGCCAATCAGCGAGTATGCAGATAAACCAACCAAGATGGCTGCAGCCACAGAGAGCAAGAGAGAGGCTTGGGTTTCCCAGGAGATGGAAGAAGCCAAGCTTTCTATCTGCCCTTGCTGGCCTAAGCCTCCACTCTAGGCTACAAAGTCTCAATTATAGAAGGTAAACAAATGCAAACACAAATGGCAGCAGCCACAGAGCTGGAAAGAGCAGGAGGCTAGGGTTGCCCCCAGCAATGGAGGAAGCCAAGCTTTCTGTACACTCTGGCCATCCCAGGGCTACAAAGTTTCCTTCTAGGACGTCCACTTAAGGCTACAAAGTTTCAATTCTAGAAGATACATAAGTCCCAATAGAAATGGCTGCTGGTCACGGAGCAAGCAGGAGGCTTGGCTCCGTTCCAGGTTACAAAGTTTCAATTGTAGAAGGTAAATAAATTCCAGATACCAGGGCCTCCTCTTGGGTCACCAGGGGACATGGCCAGCCTGCAAACCACCACAGACCCCTTGCCCAGGCTGCCCCCCACCCCAAGGTAACCCACACCCTGATCTAGGACACCCTTCAGGGCAAACAAGATGGCCAGCAGGGGAGGGCTATTGGGATGGACCAGGCCTGCAATGGAGGACAGTTGAGGGCGATCAAGCCTTTAGAGGAGGGCAGTTAGGGGTGAACAGGCTGGCAGAGGAGGGAAGTTGGGGGCAAACAGGCTGACAGGGTAGCAGTTAGACATCAATCAGGTTGGCATGGGAGTGGTTAGGGGGTGATCAGGCTGGCAAGCAGAAGTGGTTAGGGGCATTCAGGAAGGCAGGCAGGTGAGCAGTTGGGAGCCAGCAATCCTGGATTATAAGAGGGATGTCCGACTGCCTGTTTAGGTCCGGTGGGATTGGGCCTAAATGGGCAGTCATACATCCCTGGAGGGGTCCCAGATTGGAGAGGGTGCAGGCAGGGCTGAAGGCACCCCCTTACCCCGTGCACGAATTTTGTGCACCAGGCTTCTAATTCTATCTAATAAGGGAGTAATATGCAAATTAATCATCACTCTGGTACATAAGCCATGCCCACCAGTCAATCAGGAGTGAATATGCAAATAAACCCAACCAAAATGGCTACAGCCACAGAGAGCAGGAGGGGGGCTTCGGTTTCCCCAGCAATGGAGGAAACCAAGCTTTCCGTCTGCCCTTGCCAGCCTAGGCCTCCACTCAAGGCTACAAAGTTTCAATTTTAGAAGATAAATAAACCCCAGATGCTAGAGCATCCGCTTGGGTTTCCAGGGGGCGTGGCTGGCCTGTAAAGGGACACCCCTCTCCATGCATGAATTTTGTACACTGGGCCTCTAGTATATCATAATAAAGACCATGTGACTACTGACTGCTTAACAAATTGGATCTGTATCAGACAATGCCTTAAGAATCTACTCTACCCATCCCCATGGCTGATAAGGGACCCTGGGAACAACTTTCTGCTTTCCTTCCTTGGTACTGCATCTCAAAATCTGTGTTTATGTGGAACACGGATCCCTATTGAATGCCACTACAGGCTGTACTGTGGCTGTTTAGAAGTTTCCCATTATCCCAGACCTTGTCTATGACAAAGAGACTTAGAGTGTGGCTTGGATGATGTTGGTGGCATTCCCCACAGTATAGCTCTCTGAAATGAAACCTGTTTCTGGTACCGCCAACCCACAGTGGATAAGAGTTTGGGAACTTTTTATCACTGGTGCAGAAAAATCTGCCTCATCCTGATGGGCTCCTTAGGAAGAATTGTTGGGTGTGCAGTTCACTAGATTTTGGAATATTTTTTTAAAATATATTTTTTAATTGATATTTTACAGAGAGGAAGGGAGAGAGATAAAGAGCTAGAAACGTCGATGAGAGAGAAACATCGACCAGCTGCCTCTTGCACACCCCCTACCGGGGATGTGCCCACAACCAATGCACATGCCCTTGACAGGAATCAAACCCGGGACCTTTCAGTCCGCAGACCGACGCTCTACCACTGAGCCAAACCGGTTTCTGCAGATTTTGGAATATTGTTACAGAAACTATCTACTAAGTAGACTCACAGAGCCCTCTAGGTTAAGTGCAAACTGATGTAGGTACCTGGCATACTAGATTCAGCGTCAGAAGAGTTGACACCCAAATCACTCATTGATTGTGTGAGCTTGTGCAGACACTTAACTTTTCTGACTCTCAGTTCAACTCTTTGAATCTTTATTGAGCCTCTCTGATATACAGGGCATATTTATACTTGCCTTGAAAGAGCACCTAGTCTTGTGGAGATATAAATAGGCATGTCAATAATTCAGATACAAAGCAAAATGAATTAAGTGCTAAATAAATTGCACACAAAGGAAAAGACCATTATTCTAATTGGGAATATGTTTGGAACTTGAGCTGGGCTTTGTAGTATGAGGATCATCAGAGAAGGAAGGACATTCCAGGTCAAAGGAACAGTATGAACTAAGGATATTTGATGAAGGTGAATGCCATGTTTAAATGCTGACAATAATCTAGTGTGCTTAGAGCAGATATTGGCAAACTTTCTGTAGAAGGTCAGATAGTAAATATTTTAGACTTTTCTTGCCATATGGATGGGTTTCTGTAGCAATTATTTAACTACTAAGCTCTGCTATTATAATAAATATACAAACTCATGGCTGTGTGCCAATAAAATATTATTTGCAAAAAACAGGCAGCCATTTTTATTTGGCCCAAAGGCTGTAATATGTAATAATTTGCCTGCTCCTAGCTAGAGGAGGGGGAGAGAGATAGAGGGAGACACTTGTGGAGGAGAGTGGTGATGGTAGGTAATAAGAGATGAAGCTGGGAAAGTATATTAAGAAAGACCTTGAATGCCAGGTTACTGAAATTGTTCTTTATTTTTCATTTTGTAGGGGATGGGGAGCCATTAAGCGTTTTTGAGCAGGAGAGTAATGATATCAAAGCTGTGTATTAGGGGAATAACTGATGACAATGTGGCCGATAGTTTGGATTGAAGGCAGATGGACCATTGCTGTAGATGAAGAAAGAATAGTTTTCTGTTCTATAAAATGGCAATAAAACTCCCTGTCTACTTTACAGGGTTATTGTGAGAATCCAGTAAGAAAATTAATATGAAGTGTCATGTGCAAGAGGTGAACTGTGACTTAAAATAATTGAGTATTGATGGTTATTTTTCTTGTATGTTTTTATTAATTTCAGAGAGAGGAAGGGAGAGGGAGAGAGAGAAACATTGATGATGAAAGAAAAACATGGATCTGCTGCCTCCTGCACTTCCCTACTGGGGATTGAACCCAAAATCTGGGCAAGTACCCTGACTGGGAATCAAATTGTGACCTTCTGGTTCATGGGATGGTATTCAACCAGTTGAGCCACATTGGCTGAACTGATGATTATTTTTCTTTCGTGGGAGTGGATATCTTGGAGATACAGTGTCACCTCCCAAGTAGCTTTATTTATTTATTTATTTATTTTTCCAAATAGCTTTAGAATTAGAACCCCTCACACTCTTAGTAGTGCCTGTGGGTCATGGGGGAAGAAACTGGGCTAGGTTGACATTTGTTAAGTGTTGACTTCTCCAGGGTTCTCTGCCCTTCCCCTGCACCCCCCCCCCCCCATTTGTAGTTATTATCCCTCCTCAGGTGGGTAAGAATCTTAAAGACTAGAATGAACCAGAAAGGAAGTTTATTGGAAAGATTCCTGGGTTCTCTTGGGAATGTGTGTCTGTGTCACTGAAACTGCCATTCTTTCTTTTTCAGGGGATGTTGGAAATTACTATTATGGACAAGGCCACCCAATGAAACCTCACCGAATCCGCATGACTCATAATTTGCTACTTAACTATGGTCTTTACCGAAAAATGGAAATCTATGTGAGTTACTGGGAGCTCTGCCCCTCCCTAATCTCAACAGCTCTGATTCCCCATATGTCATTCATTATCTTATTTTCTTAAATGCCCATTCATCAGATGTGCTGTACTACAGCGTGTACCTGCAATGATTTAAAAATGCATAAGCTCTGGCCAGTGTACTTGGTGGTTAGAGTACTGGCCTGTGCACCAAAGAGTCTCAGGTTTGATTCTTGGTCAAGGGGTCATGCCTGGGTTTCAGGTTTAAGCCCTGACCCACTCAGGGTTTATGCGGAAGGCAACCAATCAATGTGTCTCTCTCACATCGATGATTCTCTCTGTGTGTGTCTCTCCCCCTCCCTTCCACTCTATCTAAAAGTTAATGGAAAAATATTCTCGGGTAAGGATTAACAACAACAAAAAGTACAAGATGCGCCCTGACCTGTGTTGCTCAGTTGGTTGTGCATCATCTTGTGCACTGAGAAGTTGCTGATTCCAGTCAGCCCTGAATTGTGGGCTCAATCCCCAGCAGGAAGTGTACAGGAGGCAGACAATCAATGTGTTATGCTCTGAGGTCGATATTTCTTTTTCCTTCCTCTCTCTCTAAATACATATATAAACTATCTTTTTAAAAGTACAAGATGTAGAGATAAGAAGCAGTGAAGGAGTAAAGGGAGCCTTGGGATATTTCCTAGAGGTGATATGTGAGCAGAGTTTAAAGATTAAGTAGAATCTTAGAATCTAGCCTGGAATTCAGAAGGGGACTGGCATTCTAGGCCAAGGGAAGAACATATACAAAAAGACAGAGAGGTAAGAACAATATCAGTACACCTGTGGACCAAATTTGATCCAAAGATTCCCAGTTTGAACCTTATCTGGAGGTAGTGAAGAAAAAGTGAACGATTTTACATGTAAGAGGTAGGGATAGGCATGCATTTTAGTAGCACAGGGGCAATTTAGGACGCTGTTGCAAAGGTCCAAGTGAGAAAATCAAGAGGATCTGGGGGCCCATGTTGCCTTATGTTTAGAGCAGGGGTGGCCAAACTTTTTGACTCGAGGGCCACAATGGGTTCTTACACTGGACCGGAGGGCCGGAACAAAAGCAACCTGACCATGCTGGCACTCTCATCTTGGGCTGCTGGTAAAGGAGTGGAGGGGAGAGCAAGAAAACCCTCTGCTCTTTCGGCTCCGTGGGCCGGATAAAACAGCCAAACGGGCCAGATTCGGCCCAGGGGCCATAGTTTGCCCATGGTTGGGTTAGAGTCTGTTAAAGTATTCGAGCAGCTTAAGTAACCTAGCAACAGCAGTATCCTTCCTCACCATTCCAGAGAATGAAAGGGATAAGTTTTCCTTTCCAGATGGTCTTGTTATGTCTCTAAGATCCTTTTGAGATAGCTGGGGAAACCAGAGGGAAGATAGGAACAGGAGGACTAGATAGGAGCAGGTCAGATCTTGGGACCAGAGAGATTTTCCAGGTGTGAAAGGCAGCTGGGAATGAAAAACAAGGTAGCAAGGTTTTTAGGCACTCTGGAGAGCAGACCAGCATTTAGATAAAGAGAATACCTGAAGCACCAGGAGCTTCTAGAGCTCATTGCACATCTACACCCTGCTAATCTGGCTCCACCTTGCCTTCTTTCTTTCCTCTCCCCCTTAGCCCTCCAAATCAGCCAGATCAGATTCTGCATCTTTCCACACCATCCTAACTGGGAGAATTATTTACTGTGCCCACCCATATCTTACTCATCTTCAAGAGTCACCTCAAGTCCTTGTTCAACATATTTTTATTGATAATGTCATACCACAGGGACTATATTAACCTCCTTGAGATATGTTGAGAAATTAAAATATGGATTCTATCTTTAAGTGAGAGGAAAATAAACTAATTTATTGATGATTGCTGGTGCCTGGCCATGGTAAGTGTTATTTAGTATATTCATTATAACAACCCTAACATATATCAGAAAACAAGCTCAAAGAAGATAATTAACATGTTCAAAGTTACATAGCTATTAATAAATGAGTTGAGACTCCAACCCTTATCTCTCTAATTCCAGTATCTATCTGTCCATTTGTCCTTTTTTCCTTCCTAAACAACCTTTTAACAAGAGGTCTAGAGGTAAGTGCCTCTAGACCATTTGCCAATGTTATCAGGGACACAGGCTTATTTTATCCTTCTGCTCAGCCATCCTTAGCTTATGTGATTTCATTATTTTTTTTGCCTTGATGGCTATCTCCAAGTATTATGTCTTCATGTAACAGAATCCAAAAAGGAAGGGAACAGGGTAAATGGATCACTGTCCCCAACCCACTCTTTTCTTTTATTAAAGAGGAAAACCCTCTAGAGAGATTTCTCACCAGATTTCCCCTTAAATCTCATTGGGCCATTTGCCATCTTTGAACATTTACCAGGGATTGGCTTAGACTAATCACATTTGATCCCTGTGGCTGGGTACTTTAACATCCAACCAAATTGAGATATTTTACCAAGGAAGGAGAGACTGGCTCTGTGGAAGGAGAGAATGACAACTGTGACTGTCATAGAAAATAATAATACCTTATTGAAAATTATGTAATAGTAGAGGCCAAGTGCACGAATTCATGCACCTTGAAAGGATCAGAGGGGTGGGTCTCAGCCCATACTCCATATCCCTGCCCAGCCCCTCCCACCATAGCCCTGGCCCCCTGTCTGCCTGCAGCCCCATTACTGCCATTACTGCTCCCATGCGCTGACAGCACCAAGCAATCAGGGCCAGCAGCAGGTGCGAGGGGTATCTCCAGTGCCTGCTGCAGTTTTAAGCAGGGCAGGTGCTAGCAGTGGGTTCAAGCAGTGACTCCAGTACCAGTAGAGGTGCAAGTGAGGCCTTTGCTAATAGCTAGTGTGAGAGGTGGCTGCCAGCCCCGATCGCCTCTTAGGAGCAGGGGAGGTGGAGAATCCCTGAGGATGATTGGCCCCAGCACTAGCAGCAGGTGCAAGTGCCACGTGGGACTACAGCACACAGTAGAAAAGAATTTTCAGTAGCCAAAGGCTCACAGCAACTGGTGCCCCGTCTTGGTCTGGTGCCCCCACTCATCTGCTCCAACATCCACTGCCCACCATGTTCAGCACATGCCCCTTCGTGGTCAGCGCATCTCATAGCACATGGTTCAGTTCTACCTTTTGGTCTATTTGCATATTAGGCTCACCTTCCTGCCTTCATGATTGCCCCTAACTGCTTCTGTCTGCCAGCCTGATACCCCCTAACTATTCCCCTGCCAGCCTGATTAATGCCTAACTGCTCCCCTGTCAGCCTGGTTATTCCTAACTGCCCTCCCCTGCAGGCTTGATCATCCCCAACTGCCCTCCCTCCCAGCTGCCCTCCCCTGCTGGCTGTCTTTTGGTGGCCATCTTGTGTTCACAGGGGGGCAGGATCTTTGACCACATGGGGGCAGCCATATTGTGAGTTGGAATGATGGTCAATCTGCATGTTACTCTTTTTATTAGATAGGATAGAGGCCTATTGCACAGGTGGGGGTTAGCTGGTTTGCCCTGAAGGGTGTCCAGGATCAGGGTGAAGGTTCTCTTGGGGTGTGGGGTGGCCTGGGCGAGGGGCCTGTGGTGGTTTGCAGGCTGGCCACGCCCCTTGGCAACCCAAGCAGAGACCCTGGTATCTGGGGTTTATTTATCTTCTAGAATTGAAACTTTGTAGTCTGGAGCTGAACCAAGCCTTCTGCTTGCTCTGTGGCAGCAGCCATTTCTGTTGGAACTTATGTATCTTCTAGAATTGAAACTTTGTAGCCTGGAGTAGAGGCCTGGGCTGGTCAGGGTGTGCAGAAAGCTTGGCTTCCTCCATTGTCAGGGGCAACCCTAGCATGCTCTTTTCAGTTCTGTAGCTACTTCTATTTTTAAAAAAATATATTTTACTGATTTTTTATAGAGAGGAAGAGAGAGGGATAGAGAGTTAGAAACCTCGATGAGAGAGAGTCGTCGATCAGCTGCCTCCTGCACATCCCCGTTGGGGATGTGTCCACAACCAAGTTACGTGTCCTCAACTGGAATCGAACCTGGGACCCTTCAGTCAGCAGGCCAACGCTCCATCCATTGAGCCAAACCAGTTTTGGCTGCTTCTATTTCTGTTTGGGTTTATATATCTTCTGTCAATGAAACTTTGTAGCCTTAGTGGAGGCCTAGGCCAGCGAGGGCAGGCGGAAAGCTTGGCTTCCTCCATTGCCAGGGAAACCCAAGCCTCCCTCTTGCACTCTGTGACTGTAGCCATCTTAGTTTGGTTTATTTGCATATTCACTTCTGATTGGTTGGTGGACATGGCTTGTGTAGCAGAGTGATGGTTAATTTGCATACTACTATTATTAGATAGGATGTGTGATATTCTTCCTCTAAATCAGGGGTGGGCAAATTTTTTGACTCGAGGGCCACAATGGGTTCTTAAACTGGACCGGAGGGCCGGAAAAAAGCAACCATGCTGGCACTCTCATCTTGGGCTGCTGGTGAAGGAGCGGAGGGGAGAGCAAGAGAACCCTCTGCTCTTTCGATAGAACAGCCAAACGGGCCGGATCCGGCCCAAGGGCCGTAGCTTGCTCACGGCTGCTCTAAACAAAACCTCAGTGTTATCTCTTCTCCCGAAATTTTCTATACCTTGTGTGTGTTTTTTGTTAATCCTCACCCGAGGATATTTTTTCCATTGATTTTTTTAGAGTGGAAGGGATTGGGGGGAGACAGAGAGAGAGAAACATCGATGTGAGAGACGCATCGATTGGTTGCCTTCTGCATGTACCCTGACGTGGGCTAGGGATGGAGCTCGCAACTGAGACACATGCCCTTGACCAGAATTGAACCCTTGACCCTTCATTCTGCAGGCCAACATTTTAACCACTAAGGAACCAGTTAGGCTAAACCTTATTCTCTCTCTTTTAAAAAAACAAAAACAAAACAAAACATTTTATTGATTTTTTACATAGAGGAAGAGAGAGGGATAGAGAGTTAGAAACATCGATGAGAGAGAATCATCGATCAGCTGCCTCTTGCACATCCCACATTGGGGATGTGCCCACAACCAAGGTACATGCCCCTTGACCGGAATCAAACCTGGGACCTCTCAATCCACAGGCCGACGCTCTATCCACTGAGCCAAACCGGTTTCGGCAAACCTTCTTCTCTTTAATGTGATCTTTTTCTTTCTCTGGCCCTACCTTTTCATTGAGAGTGCCTCTTTAGTCCTATTCCAACATTGTTTCTCTGCATTTATCCCTTCTGTCCTCTCCTTTCTCTGTTCTGTGATCTTAGCATTCCTTTCCCAAAGTATAGATAGCCATTTTAGTATCTTTCCTAAGATAGATGACTTTGAGAGTCAGTCCTGAAAGACTGCTCCTTAGAATTCTCATGGAAGTTATATTATTTCTGTACTTCTGTCTCTACACCTGAAAGAGACATGTTGAGGTATTTTTCACACAATTTCACCCTTTTTGGCCCCTTCCTCAATTCATTTCTACATCCCCACTTTTATCCAGACACCTTCCTATTTACATACAAAAGTCCTATTCTCTTCCTTGCCTCAGATGCTAATTTTATATATTCCTAGGCTTCTTATTCATCGCCTTCTGTTCTTTTGTTCTGTTTTTTAAAAATGTTTCTATAAAATATTGTAGATATGAAATAATTTTAAAAAAATATATGTAAGGTATAAAAATCACATTGGGGGGGCAATGGTAAGCTATATACACATATAATACCTTAATAAATAAATATCACATTGTAATTATTACTACCTATTTAAGAAAAGGGCCTGGCCAGCGTGGCTCAGTGGTTGAGCGTCAACCTATGAACTAGGAGGTCACGGTTGATTCCAGGTCAGGGCACATGCCCAGGTTGTGGGTTTGATCTCCAGTAGGGGACATGCAGGAGGTAGCCGATCAATGATCCTCTCTCATCATTGATGTTTTTCTCCCTCTCCCTTCCTCTCTGAAATCAATAAGAAAATATTTGTTCACCAAATATATATATATATATATATATATATATATATATATATATATATATATATATTTGCACGCGTGCACACACACACACAACACATATTTAAAAACAAACACAGAACACCTAATTATTTGGAACCAAGCTTGCTACTTTCACTATGGGTGTTTTTTTTTTTTTTTTTTTTTTTTTAATATATTTTTTTTATTGATTTTTTACAGAGAGGAAGAGAGAGAGATAGAGAGCTGGAAACGTCGATGAGAGAGAAACATCGACCAGCTGCCTCCTGCACACCCCCTACCTGGGGATGCGCCCGCAACCAATGTACATGCCCTTGACCGGAATCGAACCTGGGACCTTTCAGTCCGCAGACTGACGCTCTACCACTGAGCCAAACCGGCCTCGGCAACTATGGGTGTTTTTGTTTTGTTTTGTTTTTTTTCTTTATTGATTAAGGTATCACATATTTGTCCTCAATCTCCCATTCCAATCCCCCATCCTTCCCCACTCATGCCCCCACCCCCTTATTGTCCTTGACCGCTGGTTAGGTTCATATGTATGCACACAAGTCCTTTGGTTGATCTCTCCCTTTGTCCCCAACAGTCTGACCCATGGCTCCTTATCTCTGGATCTGTTCTTGTTCATCAATCCATGTTGTTCTCACTGTGGGTGTTTTTTAATAAAACTGTATTCGTCTTTTAGTTTTATATTTCTCATAATATGTAGTAAGAATTAAATGAGACTCAGAATTAAAGAAGCCAGACCTCTGGGTTTCCTAATCCAGCTTCCTAGTGTGTAACGTTGGGCAAATTACTTAACTTCTCTGCTTTAGTTTCCTTACTGCAAGTGAGGATGATAATAGTATAAACTTTAACCATTTGTACTCCATTAGTGTCTATAGACGCAAGTGGCGGAACTTTTTAAATTTATTTTTTAAATAAATTTTTATTCATATTATTACAAATGTTCATTTCCCCCCCCCTCCATTGCTCCCCTCCACCAGGTTCCCATCCCACCCTCTGCCCTTTCTCCACCCCCCATTGTCCTCATCCATAGGTGCACAGTTTATGTTCAGTCTCTTCCTGCACCCCCCCAATCTCATTTTCCCCGAGAATCGTCAGTTCACTCCCCTTCCATACCTCTGATTCTATTATATTCACCAGTTAATATTGTTCATCAGAGTTTTTTAATTACCTTGGTTTTTAGATTCACTTGTTGATAGTTACATATTTGTTGTTCATAATTTTTATCTTTATTTTCTTCCTCTTCCTAAAGAACCCCCTTCAGCAATTCATGTAATTCTGGTTTGGCGGTGATGAACTCCTTTAGCTTAAATTTATTTGTGAAGCTATTTATCTGGCCTTCGATTCTGAGTGATAGCTTTGCTGGGTAGAGTATTTTTGGCTGTAGGTTCTTGCTAGTCATCACCTTGAATATTTCTTGCTATTCCCGTCTGGCCTGCATGGTTTCTGTTGAGAAATCAGCTGATAAGTCGTATGGGTGCTCCTTTATAGGTAACTACCTGCTTTTGTCTTGCTGCTTTTAATATTCTCTCTTTGTCTTTAGCTCTTGGAATTTTAATTATGATGTGTCTTGGTGGGGTCCTCTTTGGATTCCTTTTGTTTGGGGTTCTCTGCGCTTCCTGGACTTTTAAGTCTAATTCTTTCACCAGGTGGGGGAAGTTTTCTGTCACTATTTCTTCGGATATGTTTTTAGTATCTTGCTCTCTCTCTTCTTCTGGGACGCCCATAATTCTGATGTTGGTTCGCTTGAAGTTGTCCCAGAGGTTTCTTACACCTTTTTCAACTTTCCAGATTCTCTTGTCTTCTTGCTTCTGCGGAGGAGTGTCTTCTGGCTCTTTATGTTCCAAATCTTTGACTTGATTCTTATGATCTTCCATTCTGTTTTTAGGACTCTTTATAATATTTTTTATTTCAGACAATGTATTTTTTATTTCTAGTTGATCCCTTTTCATATGCTCATAGGTCTTGTTTATTTTATTGGCCTTTTCTAGAAAATTCTTGAAAAACCTTATAACCGTGGTTTTGAATTCTATATGCAGTCGCTTGTTGTCCTCCATTTCTTTCGTTTGTGATCTGTTTCCTTATCTCAGCATTTTCACAGCTTTCCTGAGTTGGTAGGGTGGCTTTGTGTGCTAAGGTGTCCTATATGGTTCAGTGGGTCAGCCTCCCAGTTACCTGAGGTGGACACTCTTGGTGTACTCTTTTGTGGACTGTGTGTACAGCCTTATTGTAGTTAAATCTTGATTGTCGTTGGTATCACTGGGAGGAACTGACCTGCAGGCCAATTGGCTGTGAGGATCAGCTGTGTCTATGCCGGGAGACAGCCTTATTTGACTAGACTTGGAAAACTGCAAAAGCCTCTGTGCTCAGGTTGGATGGGTCGGAGTTTCAGGGTGGAGCCTACAGCCTTGGCTTCCAGTCAACCCCGCCCTTTGAGGTTCCTGAGTCTCAGTGTTCCTCAGTGTCCTTCGGTGCTCACTGCAAGCACCTCTGAGAGAAAGGTGCCCTCGAGTTTTGCCCACTACTAGACAGTCTAGTCTCCCCCAATGAGCCCGGAACTGGGGTTCAGTGCAGTTGGGAGTGGGGTTGGAAGTGGGGTTCAGTGCAGTCTGGAGCTTTTATCTCCTTCCCGATAGGGAACGCCAGCCAGGCACTCAGCCGCCCCCTCCTCTCCAGCTCAGTCCTCTCCCCATGCGCGCACCGTGACTCCATACCTTAGGCTTTTACAGCTCCTCTGATTTTCCTTCTGGTTTTCTCTTTCCTTCTAGTTGTAGAATTTCCAGTCAGTCAACTTTCCTGTAGTTCTGGATATGTCCATTTTGTATTTTAGTTGTATTATTTTAAAATTGTTGAGTGAGGCTGCAGTTAGGCATTTACCTATGCCGCCATCTTGGTTTCTCTCCTGGCGGACCTTTTTTTAATGAAATTCAAAATATGACAGTTAACTTAAGGTTAAAAGGTAAGTGGTTGTAAGGCCCGGTTGATGTGTTTCAGTGGTTAGGTATGACCCAAGAACTAGGAGGTCACAGTTCTGTTAATATTTCTAGTTGAGGCTGTACATGCCTGGGTTTCTAGCTTGATCCCCAGTAGGGGATGGTACAGGATATTTCTCATCAATTATCAATTAAAAAATAAATAAAATAAAATGTGGTTGTAAGGATCATATGAGATAGCATATAAAGTGCCTAAGATAAAAGTATTGGTAATTAGAAAAGAAGAGGGTCATCTTTGAAGATTTGCCTTGAAGGGATGAGGGGAAGAGAATTTTTCAAAAGGGGAGGAAGATTCAGAATGATGTCTCATCTATTTCAATTATTAGTCACCCCTTCTTTTTTTTAAAAAAAATATGTTTATTGATTTCAGAGAGCAAGGGAGAGGCAGAGAGAAACATCAGTGATAAGAGAGAATCAATGATCGGCTGCTTCCTGCACGCCCTCTACTGGGGATTGAGCCCTCAACCCTTGCATGTGTCCTTGATGGGAATTGAACCTGTGACCCCTTAAGTCTGCTGGCCAATGCTCTATCCACCGAGCTAACTAGCTAGGGCTAGTCACCCCTTCTTATTGAACTTTTGGAGCCACTTGACCCATAATTATAAATTGTTATATTTAATACTAAAAAGCAGTAATAATTTAAGTGCTTCATAAAAAATTTTTAAAAAGGTAGACTTGCCAAAGCAACATAGGTTGAGTTGCATCTGAGTCTTTTGATACCGAGTCTCCTTTGATAATCTTATTTGCTTAATTAGATTTCAAGTTTCTCCAGGCCTAAATCTAATCAGTAATTTCTTTTTATCCTTAGAGCATCTAGCCCAATGCTGGGCAGATATAAGTGTTCAAACCAGACTGAGTGAAGACTGGCATGTAAAGAATAACATGCCCTTTCTCCTCTCTGCCCTCTAGCGTCCTCACAAAGCCAATGCTGAGGAGATGACCAAGTATCACAGCGATGATTACATAAAATTCTTGCGCTCCATCCGCCCAGATAACATGTCTGAATACAGCAAGCAGATGCAGAGATGTAAGTCCCTTCTGTTTGCTTCCTATGTTCAAGCCCCCAGTTGGATCTCTCTTTCAATTGGAGGGGGCCACCCTGCTTTCCTTTGTTCCTCCCATTCAGCTGACACCTGATTTCCCTTGCCTCCCAACGGTGCTTAAAGTGCTTCTGTTTTCCCTTCTGGTTTTCCTTGTTTCTGAATGTAAGGACTAGAGATTGAACCAGTTAGATTCACAACATTTTGCCAAGAAAACTGTAGTTGTAATGGAAATGACCTGGGAGGAGGGATAAAAGATATAGGTCCCAGCTGTGACTCCTTGTTTTAAAAGCATATTTTTATTGATTTCAGAGAAGGAAGAGGTTGAGAAATTCAGAAACTTCAGTGATGAGAGAGTCATCGTTTGGCTGCCCACGGGGGATTGAGCTGGCAACACAGGGCATGCATCCTGACTGGGAATTGAACCGTGACCTCCTGGTTCATACATAGGTCAATGTTCAACCACTGAGGCACCTAGACTGAGCCCAGCTCTGACTATATATATATATGTGTGTGATTTTTTTAAAGAAAGGATAGAGAGTTAGAAATATCAATGGGAGAGAAACATTGATCAGCTGCCTCCTGCACACCACCTACTGGAGATGTGTCTGCAACTAAGGTACATGCCCTTGACCAGAATCAAACCTGGGACCCTTCAGTCTGCAGGCCGACACTCTATCCACTGAGCCAAACCGGTTAAGGCCCAGCTCTGACTTTTAACTAACCGGGAAGTTACTTCCCCTCATCTCAGATTTTTCTTTAATAAAGTGGACTAAATGTCATTACTAACTGCTCCCACTATGTGAATTGAGAATTTAGCCAAAATCGGTTTGCGGACTGAAAGGTCCCAGGTTCAATTCCAGTCAAGGGCATGTACATTGGTTGCCAGCACATCCCCGGTGGGGGTGTGCAGGAGGCAGCTGGTTGATGTTTCTCTCTCATTGATGTTTCTAGCTCACTCTCTCCCTTCCTCTCTGTAAAATATCAATAAAATATATTTTTTAAAAAAAGAGAGAGAGAATTTAGCAGCAACTGAGGACAGACTCTGGATGATCTTTGAGTTGAGATGATTCTCCCCTGGCCTCTTGGGACTTGAAACTCAGAACAGGTTCCATCTCAGGAACAACACCCAATTTATAGGAATTATGGGGATTATTTTAGCTGTGGGAAAAAATATGTTCAAATTTGGCAGAAACTTTCATATATGACTTTGCTCTTGTAATTTTAGAAACTCTCTCTGAGTACCTAAGATCTCAGGAAAACAATGTAATAGCATTGTTCAGAGAGGTTTTCATAGTTTATGACAGCTTATTTTCAAATATCAGGAAATCTGTGGCACTTGTTTGTTGCTACTGGCCACAGGTAGTCTGAGTCCCAAGGCAGAAAGTTATTTATTCATTGCAATAATTGTGCAGGTAGTGATTACAGAACCACAGGGACCTTCTTTGAAGCATTGAGTTTCACAGCTCCAGGAGCTGCTGCCCTCTAAGTGAAGTGTTTGCTCTGAATTAGCAGGGTCTTGTTTCCTTTCAACGTGAGACAAATTCATTCCTTTGGCTTTAGGGGTTTCCATTACCTATTTAGACTAGTAGTGAGGCTCCACTGTTAGGAGAGAGGGCTCTCAGAGAAGCAGCTTGGTGTAGAGGCAAGAAAATGAGCCTTAAAAAAAAAAAAATATATATATATATATATATATATATATATATATATATATATATTTATATATATATATATATTAATTGATTTCAGAGAGGAAAGAAGAGGAAGAGAGAGAAAGAAACATCAATGAAAGAGAATCATTGATCAGCTGCCTCCTGAAGCCCCTACTGGGGTTCGAGCCTGCAACCTGGTATGTGCCCTTGACCAGAATGGAACCTAGGACTCTCTTTATTCCACAGGCTGACTCTATCCACTGAGCCAAACCATCTAGGGCAAGAAAGTTAGCTTTGATGCCTTGGTTTGAATCCCTTAGCTCTGCCACTTAGATATGTGTTCTTTTTTTTCCTTCTTTTTCTTTTTTTACATTTTATTGATTTTTTGCCGAGAGGAAGAGAGAGGGATAGAGAGTCAGAAACATCAATGAGAAAGAAACGTCGATCAGCTGCCTCCTGCATACCCCCTACTGAGGATGCACCCGCAACCAAGGTACATGCCCCTGACCGGAATCAAACCCAGGACCTTCAGTCCGCAGGCTGACACTCTATCCACTGAGCCAAACCGGTTTTGGCTAGATATGTGTTCTTGAGTAAGTCTCTAGCCTCTCTGAGCCTGTTTTTGTTTTTGTTCTGAGCCTGTTTGCCCTTTTTTAAAAAGAAGACAGTAGAGTCTCTCTTATAGTGGAGGTTGGGGGTGGGTAAATTAGATAATGTATTCAAAGTACCAACTAGTATGACTTGAAACTTTTGTTATTTTCAAATCTGTCAAGGCTGCCTGGCCAGTGGCTTAGGGTGGAGTGTTGACCTATGAACCAAGAGGTCACAATTCCATTCCTGGTCAGGGCAGATGCCCAAGTGGCAGGCTCGATCCACAATGTTGAGTGTTCAGGAAGCAGCTGATGAATGATTCTCTCTCATCATTGATGTTTCTATCTCTTGCTTCCTCTCCCTTCCTCTCTGAAATCAATAAATATATTTTAAATCTGTCAAAGCAGACAAAAATATTAGGCCCTCCAGAGTGCATGAGTTTGGCTCTGGCTCACAGTTTTTTCAATTTTCCTAAAACCGGCACTCTGAATTTGTGCATTCAAAAATTAAGCGCGCCGAAACCATTTTGGTTCAGTGGATAGAGCATCGGTCTGCGGACTGAGGGGTCCCAGGTTCGATTCCGGTCAAGGGCATGTACATTGGTTGCGGGCACATCTCCTGTGGGGGGTGCAGGAGGCAGCTGGTCGATGATTCTCTCTCATCGATGTTTCTAACTTTCTATCTCCCTTCCTTTCTGAAAAATCAATAAAATATATATATATATATATATATTTTAATTAAGCATAGGATTTTTTTCTCATTGAAGATGAGGAGTAGGAAGGATAAGGTTCTTAAAGATTTCAAAGAACTTATTGACTTGATTCTAAGGATTATAGAAAGATATCATTTAGTACAGTGCTTTATGACTGAGGTATCTACAAATATATCAGGGATGTAAGAACTGAGCTCTCTTTAAAATATTTACCAACACTTAACCTAGGAAATTATACCTGAAATGAATTATTATTTTCTGATGTCTAAAACTCCCATTTCCTCCATGGATGCTTCACATCCCGAATGGGAATGCAAGCAAGATGTTGGAAACCTAGGCAAGCCAAACCCACTACAGGAGGAAGTAGCCAGAGGAAATTGGTTGCCGTGGATAAATATCCTGGCCCAGGGACCAAAGTTCCTATTGACACAGCCTCCTAGTGTTTACCCGGGAAGCTGAGGAGAGAGCCACCCACTGTGCACCCCCTTATACAGGCCACACGTTCCCCAAGCACTTGTCTTGGCAGCGCACCAAGGATCAGAGCATCCTTCATGGTTAGGGCAGTGTCAGAGTTGATAACTCTTACAGTTATTGCAAACCTGGAGCTTCAGCTGTGTCTCAAGAGGTTACCACAGTCCAAGCTGGGCTCTCCTCCCCTCCTCCTCCTAGGGGTCCTCCTCCCTAGTCTATTTGGGAACTACTATTGATAACAGTGGCGGGGGTGGTGGTGATGGGAAGGCTAGGGCGAGAGAATAGGCTGTAGTCCTACCCCTGCCTCAATTCTTTTTTTTTTTCTTTGTAATTTAAGTATTTATTTCATTGTAATTTTTTTCAATGATCATATTGAGCCTCAAGCTCTATTTTTTTGTTTCAATAATTTTTTATTGTTGAAAGTATTACATATGTCCTCCCCCCCCCCCCTCAATTCTTATATATCATCTTATATATATCAGCAGTTTCCTTTTCTGTGAGAAGAGACTTGGAGCCATAAGGTTCCTCTCTTGCTCTGTGAGTCTACAATCTTCAGGTGTGCTTCCTTTCCTGTCCTTTTCATTTGCATTATGGTTTGCATGTGTTTATCATTATGTGTTAGTTTGTACTTTTACCCCTTTAGGCCAGAAATAACTTTACTCCAGTTGTCACTTGTGGGTGTAGTAGAAAGAGCACTGGACTGTGGGATTCAAGACACCTGGACTCTGATTCTGGTTCTTGCCATTGCCTGGTTGTATAATCTTGGGCAAGCCACTTCTGCGTATCTCTCTGTGTGGGGTTGATATCTGTCTTGTCTAGCTCATGGGACTGTTATGAGGATCAGAGATTGTGTATGTGAAATTACTGGGGGAAAGCCAGAGTATGTTTCATAGGCTTTTAGGACAGGCAGGCCAATACTTGAAACTGCCTCTGCCATTTACCAGCAGTTCACCTCTCTGAGCCTGTTTCCCCATTCATAAAATGGGACCAAATTTTACCTCATATGGTTGTGTGAGGATAGATCATATCAGGTATTGAAAGCAAGGTGACCAGACGTCCCGCTTTTGGTGGGACAGTTCCGATTTTCAACAATTTGCCCCATGTCCCGCGGCGCTTTAAAAAGTCCCAATTTTTGAAAATCAGAACTGTTCCGCCAATTTAGCATAGTGTCTGGCATGTTGCTAAATGTTCAGTGAATTCCTTGTTGGTCAGCCAGAGTGAGGTACAGTAACAAACTCATGCTGGAAGAAGAGGCTAAATTTTTCTCCTGAATGTAATGAATCATTTCCTAAGCACTTACTTGCGAAATGTTTCCTCATTTAAGATTTCTGTTCATCTTCTCAACAATGGGGTAAGGTGGGATATCGTTATGACTTGTTATAGATAAAGAGACAAAGCTCAAAGAAATTAAATTATGTGACCCACTTACACAGCCAGTAAGTAGTAGAGCCTGGACTAGAACCCAAGCCTTCTGAATTCAAATTCTGTTTTTCTATCAGCTCATAAATGTATAAATAAAAACTAAAGGAAACTGTGGAAACTAACCTTTCACTTATGTCTTTCAAGTCAACGTTGGTGAAGACTGTCCGGTATTTGATGGCCTGTTTGAGTTCTGTCAGTTATCTACTGGAGGCTCTGTGGGTAAGGAACATACCTCCCTCCTCGAGGGCTATGCTGGGTTGTAATAGTGTCACTGTCCCAGTAGGCTGGTCTGTGACCTTATGAAATGGTAATGTGGGTTTGTTTGTTTATTAATCCTCACTCAAGGATATCTTTTCCATTTCTTCTAGAGAGAGTGGAAAAGGAGGAAAAGAGGGAGGAGCAAAACATATTGATTGGTCTTCTCCTATGTGCGCCCCTACTGGGGCTATGGATCAAACCTGCAATCCAAATACATACCCTTAACCGGGAATCAAACCTGGTTTGTGGCCAGATACTCCAACCACTGAGGCATACCAGCCACGGTGGTCTGTGGGTTTTTACCTTAGGTCTTTCAACTGTCCTTCTGGTTCAGTCCCAGCCCAGGCTCAGTCTCTTGATAAGTACTGACAGGTGTCCTTGACTGCTCTCTCCTACCAAGAGATATTATACACAGGAATTCCCTGCTGATTTTATGGGATTGTTGAGAAGCTATACACAAAAGCAATTTGTTGCTTAGTGCGGTAAAAATGTTGTACAAAAAAGCATGGTAATTATCTTTGAGGTCAGAAATATGCTCTAAATATTGCCCATTTCCATTAGTAACTTTTAGATTAACTTTAGAATTCTAAATGTTTCTAGCCTGTTGTTTCCTCTCCTCCCCTCTCCCTTCCACTATCCAGTGTAATCTCAGGAAACAAAGAATTTCACAGGGGGGGAAGCTGCCCACAATCACACTGTCAATGAAGAACCATTGTTACCATTTTAGAGTTTGTACATCATTCTTTTTTCTGTGTATATATATATATCTGGACATAATATACATACATCTATATAATGCAAAAAATGTTTTGCATTATATAATACATATGATATATATAATGCAAAACTATATATACAGTTTTGTCTCCATTTTTCACTTAATAAATCTTTAAAGTTTCTCTATCTGTAGTAGATACAGCATGATTTTTATTGGCTACATGATTATCACATGTTTTGGAACTACTTCAGTTGATTAAATTAGTTGCCTCTTATTGGATCATTGGTATTGTTTCATGTTACTTCTATTAAAATTACACTAACAAACGCCACAAATGTACTAGAACACTTAAGTATATATTTCTCTCACTTCTTGGACCTATTTGTATTTTGAGCCTCTGTTACCTTTGGCATCTTCACTGTGAACCATGGTAAGAAATAACATTTATATTGCAATCCAGGTTGTGTGTATACACACACTCAACTCACTCAAAAACCCTTTCTCACCCTGAAGCCAGTTTTACAGAATGGCAGTTATCTTTACTGTTATTCTGATATTTTTATTCTACTCTATTTCATTTAAGTATATATATACTGGTCATGACCCACTAAACCAATTTTAAGGCATACTAAAGGGTTTATCACCTTCCATTTAGAAAACAATTTTTTTAGAGTAATGTCGTATTTACTGGGTGATGGGACGGGGTGGGTTGGGAGGGAGAAGACTGGCTTATGAATTGGATGATACAGCTGTTGAATAGGCAGGTCCTACCACTCACTGGTTCCCTGGGCTTCTTGCGAGGAGGGGGAGAATGGTTTGGTAATAGGCTTATGTTCTCTCTTCCCACGCCCAGCAAGTGCTGTGAAACTTAATAAGCAGCAGACGGACATCGCTGTGAATTGGGCTGGGGGCCTGCACCATGCAAAGAAGTCTGAGGCATCTGGCTTCTGTTACGTCAATGATATCGTCTTGGCCATCCTGGAACTGCTGAAGTATGCCTGCCTGGCCTTTTCTTTCGGAGAAGCACCTTAGGCCAGGTTCCCACTTACCTTTCCCCCTGGGCTTGCCTCCCTAGTTTGCTCTTCTTAGCAGTGTGTTGGCTAGGATATGTTCAGTGAGTGTCTCTGGCCATTCTCTCTTTGACGGGGTCTTGATTTGGTCTGAGCCCACGGCAAGATCAGGGGCAGGCGCTGCTCAGATCCTGCCTCCAGAATGTCCCTGTGTGGCTGGAGTTGACCCTGGCTGTAGAGTAGGAAGATCGGACTTGGTCGGCTTGGTCAGGCCTCTGGAGACACCCTGCCGCACTTCCACCTTCCTTCAGCCAGTTTCCACGTCTCTGGTGCTTAGAGATACCTGAGGGAGGCAGCCAGCTCGGTAAGCTGGGACCTGGCGCCCTTGGCGCGTCCCACTCAGAAAGACCCCCCAGATTCCTAACCCCTTTTTAATCCTAGGTATCACCAGAGGGTGCTGTATATTGACATTGATATTCACCATGGCGATGGCGTGGAAGAGGCCTTCTATACCACAGACCGGGTCATGACTGTGTCCTTTCATAAATACGGAGAGTACTTCCCAGGAACTGGGGATCTACGGGTGAGAACGCCTTTCGGGGGCCAGTCCCTTCACCCTCAGCTGCCAGCTCTCACTTTCTTACCTCATGTCACCAAAACCACTTCCTGCCTCTCCTGCCTTTCAGAACACCATTCTCCAGCCCAAGCCACCTGCCCATGGTCTCCTTTCCTCCCTTATTCTGGAGGAAGGGATGTTGGCACAGTAGAGGATTTGGGAGGGAAAGGGGTTGCCTGACTCATGCCCTTTCTTCCTGGCCACAGCTAAATCGCATTACACTGTTCCCATGCGGCTTGAATTTAGGCTAGAAACATCGGGTTCTCTGCCATGGGCTAGGATTTGGGACCCTATGAGCCATCTCAGGGGGAAATTTTTTAGGTCACTTACCTTTTGATCATCTGACTGAAAGCTATGGGCTCTATCCCCAGAAAAGTACCTGAAATTTTACATCGAATATCAAATAGTTAATAGACACCTCTGCCTAAATGAAGTCCATCCATGGACCTCTAAGAATCCTTGGAAGCTAATTCATTGAACTGTTGTTGTTAGCATGAATACTGTGAAATCAGCCATTTTGTCATGCCAGTTACCCTTAGGTGAAAAAAGTGGCACTAATTCATTTGTTTGGTATGATGAGCATTAGAGTAACTGAGTATTTACTACTTTGAAGAACCCTTTTCCTTCTTAGGGTCCCCACCATATATCCCTAGAGAGGAGAGGGTGGGTGAGTGGAGGAGGGAGCAGTGAAGCTCTCTGGAGAGGAAAGGGTTGTGGCAGGTAGGTGTTCTGTGACCCAGTCACCAGGCAGCTCTAGCCCAACCCAAAGGTAGAGGTCTTTGTGCTGTGGGATAGGATATTTAATCTCTGGCCCCATAAACAATTCCCAGTTTGGATACAGGCTCAGTGGTGTATCACGAGCTGTGAGCTAGATTTGCTACTGAGGGGAAAGATATTAACCACAGTGTCTCTGGCCCATCTCATGGGCCCCGCTTGCCTCTTTGAACCGGCCCCCATCCTTGAACTTCTAGCTTCATTTTTCAGTTTTATTTTAATGTCCCCTTGATTAGGATATTGGGGCTGGCAAAGGCAAGTATTATGCTGTTAACTACCCGCTGCGAGATGGGATTGATGACGAGTCCTATGAGGCCATTTTCAAGCCGGTAAGTGGTTTACCCACCACCTGGGTTACAAATGGGATTGGTCTAAGGGAGGGGTAGCAATATTTCAGGAATCTTTCCCCACTGAGAGGCTAGTTGGGAGATGTGCTTCAACCCTGGATTGCATGCTGCGTGCTCAGTTCCAGAAACAGAATCCATCCAAATAGTTGATGCCTTCTGTGATTCAGGCTCTCGGTTGGATACAAGAATACCTAAGTCATGATCTAAGGCCTTGAAGATCTCACAATCTAGAGTTTGGGAGGCAGGCATATAACCTAACAGTGTGTAGTCAGTACTGTTTTTGAGGGATGGACCAGAGGAGTGAGGCGGTCTGCTGCCTGGGCTGGGGAAAGGGTAGTCCGACGGTTTCACAGAGGTGGTGACATAGGAGCTAGACTTTGAAAAATTAGTTACCTATGTGAAGAAGGACGTGGGGGCCGGGTGGGAGGGGTGGCGTTCAACAGGGGGAACAGTGGTGCCAATATATAGTGGTATGTAGGCCACTGTGATATGTGGGGAGAGTATGGAAGGGTGTAGAAAATGTATGTTGGGGTCAGTATTTCAGAGGGAGCCTTGAATGTCATGCTGAGAAAACAAATCCTCACTTGTCAGCAGCAGGAACCATTAATAGTAACCTAATAAAGTCAGCAAACACCAAATGTGTTTGTAGTAAGGGCGGGCAGCAACAGAAGCCGGGGTTATGGTCTGTCCTCAGTAATGGTTCCTCACAGTATCAGGCTCAAAGTCTATGGAACCAGGTAAGGAGAGCAGATGCACCTAAGGGTCTGAAATCCTGTCAGATTAGAAAACAAATTCAAAGTGGGAAAACCAGAAGCCCGGGCTGATACTTCCTTCATCTACCACCCAGCATATGGGAGAGTGGAAAGGAACAGAAGAAAGAGCTGCACCACTCTTTAGCCTAGAACACAGCTTTTCTTGAGGCTGGTGGTGACCAGGATGTTGTCCTTTAGGTCATATCCAAAGTAATGGAGATGTTTCAACCCAGTGCAGTCGTCTTACAGTGTGGCTCTGACTCCCTGTCTGGGGATCGGTTAGGTTGTTTCAATCTGACCATCAAAGGTGAGACCAGGTAGCACAGGCCTGGGGGGCAGGGTCCTGCTAGGTGCTCCTGTAACCCAGCACCCCCTTCTTCCACCGAAGGGCATGCCAAGTGTGTGGAATTTGTGAAGAGCTTTAACCTGCCTATGCTGATGCTGGGAGGAGGTGGCTACACCATTCGCAATGTTGCCCGATGCTGGACGTATGAAACAGCTGTCGCCCTCGACACCGAGATTCCTAATGGTAATAGCTCCCGGGCCAGGTTGGGCTGTAGAGCTGGAGCTCACGTGTCCTCAGGTTCACGACTCCTTTCCCTTTGGCTAAATGATCTCTCCTCTTCATAGGAGAGATCTCCTAGTTATTCACTCTCTTGCATTTTCAGACCATAGTCATTAATTCTTCCCGAGTCCTTTTTGACCCTGTTCCCTCTCCCTTTTTTGGTCTAAACAAAATTACCATCGGTTATTTGTAGCGTTGGAATTTCTCTATATGGCAACTGGGTAGCGAGTTAAGGGAGTGCTCCCAATAATGAGCATTGCCTAAATTTTTCTAAACCAGGGGCTTGGGCCTTCTCATGACACACACACACACACACACACACACACACACACACACACACACCACTGATGTGGACATTGCAGAATGCCATTGGAAAGATTAAAGTACTGTAGATATGCTTCTTACCCTATTTTGGAAGCATTCTCCTCTTTGATAGTTGGGCTTATAGGTCCAGATACACCCGTAAATGCTTTTCTTGGGGTCCCATGGTTTGGCCAGGTCTCATGCCTCTCTTCTCTGCTATCCCAATTAGAGCTTCCATACAACGACTACTTTGAATACTTTGGGCCAGACTTCAAACTTCACATCAGTCCTTCCAATATGACTAACCAGAACACGAATGAGTACCTGGAGAAGATCAAGTGAGTATATCCCAGACGCCTCTTGATTGAACATCCCAGGCTGTGGTTTGTCCCTGACTAGAACCCAGCCACCCTCTGTACCATTGGCCACAGACAGCGACTGTTTGAGAACCTGAGAATGCTGCCCCATGCACCTGGGGTCCAAATGCAGGCGATTCCCGAGGACGCCATTCCAGAGGAGAGTGGCGATGAGGATGAGGAAGACCCTGACAAGCGCATCTCGAGTAAGAGTCCTGTACTTCCCTGAGTAGGCAACTCTGACTTCCTTCCACTGTTCTTGGTTTCCATTTCCCCCCAAGCTACCCACCTGTTGGGAAACCAAGTTCAGTGCCTGTAGGAGCAACTAGGGAACCGAGTCCCCTCCGCCCTTCTCTTTGTCCTCTACCCCGAGTGTGTCTCGGAGGACACTCATGAGGGAGCGTGGGCACTCCTGCTGTTTTCCATTGCTTCCCAGTCTGTTCCTCTGACAAACGAATTGCCTGTGAGGAAGAGTTCTCTGACTCTGATGAGGAGGGAGAAGGTGGTCGCAAGAACTCTTCCAACTTCAAAAAAGCCAAGAGAGTAAAAACTGAGGATGAAAAAGAGAAAGACCCAGAAGAGAAGAAAGGTGTGTATGGGTTGGGCAGAGATTTGGGTCTTGAGCCCCAGTCCTGGAGGAGGCTGGGTCTATGTAGGGCACCGGGAGGAGGGAGCAGACTCGGCCCGGCCAGCTCCTGTGGGATCTTCCTCAGCTCCTTGGCCCTTTCAGTGGCTCCCAGAAGTGGCGAGGCTTACAAAGGAATGAAGCTCAATTCATCTCCGCCGGATTAGAGCCCTGCCAGGCTCCAAAGCCAGGGGCGTGCCTGGGCTCCCTGTGGTCAGAGTGTGGCCCTCACATACCACCCAAGCCCTTTTCCTGGCACTTCACCCCAGTTTCCCAGGGGGCTGCCTCCTCCCACCAGGCTCAGGCTCCAGCGGGCTGGGAAACCGGTCAGACCTGTTTGCTCTCCACAGGGCTCACGGGGTAGAGTTGGGATGGGCTTTTCTTTCTCACGTCCAGCGAGCTGCAGTGTGGGGAAGAGGGTTTGGGGTGAGTGAAGATCCCGTGGGTCTTTCCAGAGGGGCCGTCTTTGGCCATCCCTGCACTTTTGTGTTTCAGAAGTCACCGAGGAGGAGAAAACCAAGGAGGACAAGCAAGAAGCCAAAGGGTGAGGAAGGAGCTGTCTGTCCGCCATCTCCCTGGCCTTGGCGCACCAGCCCCTTTGTCCCACCACCCTGAGAGGGGAGGCCCTGGGACAGCTGGTCCCGCTTACAAAGGCCTCTTTCAGGGACCAGCCCGTCTCTGCAGTTCTAGGCAGAGCTAGGAAGCCCCAGCCCTCGCAGTCACCTGGGCTGTGGGTCCTGTGAAAGTGTCATTGTGCCCACACTTCCAGGCCTCCGGGGTGGGTGATCTCACACCGGTCTCTGTTCTCTCCACAGGGTTAAAGAGGAGGTCAAACTGGCCTGAGCAGTCCTCTCCAGTTCTGGCTTCTTGCAAAGTGCCCGGCCTTTCTCCTGTAACCCCTCAGATTTTATATTTTCTATTTCTGTGTATTTATATAAAAATATATTAAATATAAGTATCCCCAGGGACTAGACAGGAACCAGGGCTGTGAGCCCAGGGCACACGTGCTGGGCGAGCTTTTCTAAGCCGCCCTGCCATCCTTCCCCCATTCTGAATTCTGAACCAAAAGGGTGCCAGTTCTGGGTGGAAGGGATTCGATTCCCTTAAACATCCATAGGACAAAATGCCAAATTCCTGCTTAGTGGCTTTGGAAAGGTGCCCATATTGAGCATTCTAGGAATGGCTGGGTCTTCAGGAACCCCGCTCTTTACAGGCGCCTTAAGGTGACCTCAGCCACATTGGATTGGTTCTGTTACACCTTCCCACTGGCCCCAGGTGAGTTTGAGTTAAACTCACAGTCTGACCTCTGACCCCTCTCCCCCCCATTCTGCAGGTGGGAATTGGTAGTTTCCTTTTTGAGATACTATTTTCGGGGACTTTTTGTGTGTGAGAATCTTTGTAATAAAATGGTACATTTCTATACCCTCCTGTGCTCGGATCTGGCAGTATCCCTGGGTTGGTATCTATTCTACTTCCCTGCCTTTGTGGGGTCCATGAAGATCTGGGCAACACCCCAACAATAAAAGAACCCCACAGACTTACCTGTCTTCATCCCTCCCTCAAGGTTTGAGGCTAACCAATCCTTTTTAACGTTCATTTTGGAGAGGAAGGGGGGAGAGAGAAAAACATTGATGCGGTTGCCCCTGGCATGCACCCTGACTGGATTTGATACTTGCAACGTTTTGGTGTACTGGACTATTCCAACCAACCGAGCCACACTGGCCGGGGCCGAGATTAACCAGTCTTCTCACCCTTCCCCAGAAGACCACTCATTAAAAAGCACCACTAAAGGGACAACATTTATTCCTTTTCCAAATGTTACAGTAAAACCAGGTGGAAGAGAATGGTTTTAAAAGTTAGACAAAAAAAAAAAAAAAAGTACAAATCTGGGATTTGGCCATTAAAAGTTATTTACAACAATGGGAGGGGAAAGAAGAAAAGTTGTTTCACATTACAGGCCTCCCCCACCCCAAAGCCTAATACTTGATTACCAAGTCAAAAAAGAGACAGTTGACTCACAAGCTGGAGGTTTGAACTTGAGTAAGACATTTATAAAAACCTAGACAGGGGCAGTGTCCTCCCCTAGCCCAGGTGCCACTAGGCACAGCACGAGACTAAAAACAGGGAAGGCTGGACACTCAGGGGTTAGGAGTGTAGGCACCCCACATCTGGCTCAGGGATTTGGGGAGTAAACAAAACCTACTTGGAAAAGAATTGGGGAGGAAAACAGCAATTGCCTTATGCAGGGGCGGGGACAGGGGCAGGAGCATGTCACATCACTAACCTAACAGGAAACTGCAAGGGCCCATCCTCAGCTGGCCTTCAGAGGGAGACCAGGTGGATGACGGGAGAATCCACAGGAGGGGAAGGAGGAGAGGGAACGTGGCTGGGAGGGGGCAGCAGCCCCTTCCTTTCTGGGCACAGGAAGGCAGCCAGGGCACCAGGTCCAGGCAGTGACCTCACAAGGACAGCACAGTTTTTGCAGCTCCGAGATCACCCACCTGTCCCAACCCAGCTACTCATTCTGCTCGCCGGCAGGTGCGGGGCCGCTCTCTGGCCCCGAGGGGGTGGACGGCTCTGCAGCCTGGGGCCCTGCCTCCTCTTCCGTGTCTCCTCCCTTGGAGGCAGCGCTGGCCTCGGCCCCCTTGGCTTGGGGCTCCTGGCTCTCCGGGGTGGCGACGGCCTTCCCTTCCTGGGCAGCGCCTTCCTCACCGCAGGCTCCGGTCTCCCCCTGCTCCTGCTCTTCCTCTGTGGGCGAGGAGGCGGACGATTCGCCCCCACCCTCCTTCCGATTTCTCTTGAAGGAGAGGCCACTCAATTTGAAAGGCTTCTTGAAAGAGAATTTCTTCTTCTTCTTGGGGGTCTCCTTGGGGGGCACGTCCCCCTTGGCCTCGGCTCCCTGGCTAGCGGGTGCTGGCTCAATGGCATCGCCAGTGGCCCCGGCTGCCTCCTCGGTTCCGTTCACTGGGGGCGACTCCCCTTCACCCTTGGGGGACAAGTCTCCATTGCTTTTCACATGGCCATTCTCCTGCGGGGCAGAGGGGACAGCAGAAGGGTCAGGACTCTACCCCATCCGGCCCGCCGCCTATCCCCTCCGGACAACGGGGCTCCGCTCCTCCTACCGCAGCCCGAGTCCGAGCGGAGCCTCACCGCCCCGGGATCCCTCAAACGGCTCCCTCCCGCCGCTGGGGCGCCGGGGCCGAGCGGAGGCCGCGGCCGGCAGGAGGCGCTGGGGTCCCGGCCCCCACCCGCTTCCCCGGGGCGCGCTCCCTCCGCGCAGACCCGGGGGCCGGGCCGGAGCCGAGCCGCCGAGATTGGGCGGGAAGCCGCCCGGGGCGCCGCTCCCGCACCTGGACGGCCGTTTCCCGGCCTCCCGCTTTGTGTGGACGGCCCCCACCCACCCAGGCTCTCCCCTCGCCCGACCGCCCCCGGGAAAAGGCGGCGGGCCCCGAGGTGGGGCTGCGGCCCGAGCGCCGGAGGGTCCCCGCCCCGCGGCCCCCGGGCGCCCCCTCGGCGCGGCCCTTTGTTCCCCGCGCGGCGCTCGGGGCGGCCCGGGGGCAGCGCCGAGGGCCGGGGCGGCGAACAAAGAAGGCGGCGGGGCTCGGCCGGCGCCCCCTCGCCGCCCCTCCCCTCCTTCGCCCGCGGGGGCTGCGGCGCCGAGAACAAAGGGACCGGGCGGGGGAGGGGGCGGCCGCGTGTCCCGGGCCGGACAAAGCGCGCGGCCCCGGCTCGGGCCCCGGCGGGGACGGGGTGCGAGGGGAGGGGGCCGGGGCGGGCCGGGCCCAGCGCACCCACCTGTCCGTTGGCCTTGGCGGGGGAAGCGCCTGCTGCCTCCTCGGCGGTCACGTCGCCCCGGGGAGCCTTGGAGCTCTGGCTGCCCATGATGCGGGGTCTGCTGGGGGGGGGGCGCCCGGAGCCGCCCCGGGCTCGCGCCGCAGGGGGAACGCGGTGGGGTCGGCCTGGCCGGCGGAGGGGTGGGGCCCGCGCCTGAGGGGGAGGGGTGCCGGGGGAAACCGAGCTGCGCCCCCGCTCCGCCCGACCCGATAGCCGCGCCCGCCGCCGCTCCGCTCCGCGCCAGAATGCGCCCGCCGCCCGCCGCGCCGCCCATATATAGGGGCCCCGCGCCCGGGGCGGGGCCGGGCATTTAAATGAGCGCCCAATCGGGGGGCGGGGGCGGTCCGGCCGCGCGCCCGCTAGCGCAGGGGGCGATGCCGGAGGCCTGTCCCCCCAGCCCGCATGGCAGGAGGGGTCCGAGGGGGCCAGGAGCGAGGCGGGATCTTGGGCGAGCTGGGCCGAGGGGCGCGCTGCTAGAGGACAGGGGAGAGAGCAAACATTTCCTCCTCTCTCGGCCCACCTCTCAGCACCTGGTCCTGCCCTGGCAGTCCCCCCTAGAACTCTTCCAAGGCTCACATGCCTGGACGCATCACATGCAGGTCGTGAGTTATGCTCCGGAGAATGTGGTCATCGAAGCTGCAGGGCCCCTCGCTAGGATCTGCACCCCCTCAGGCCTGGAGACGGCGAGAGGTCCCACCCTCTGCCCCGAGGGCCTGCTCCAGCCCGCCCGGGGGTCTGACCTCATGTGGGATCGGTCTGGTCAGACCGGTGAGGCCCCGTTCCTCATCCCTCCTCTCAGTCCTCGGTGGCCAGCCGTGCTGAGCCCCCACAGACAGGCTCACTCTTGGTCCCTCACGCCCTCAGCGTGGACACCACTGAAGGCCGTCCTGTGACCTTGAACTGCATCTTCAACTCCATTGGAAAGCTGAGGAGCCTGGGGCTCGAAGTCTGACGTGTCTGGTGCTCTCCCCGTCACACCCGCTCCCCTACACCAAGACTCCCCCTGAAGCAGGCAGAGGCACCCAGGCGGGGATCAACAAACCTTCCTGCAGAGGAGGGGTGGGACCTCACCAAGGCTCCCTCCAAGCCTGGACAGGCCATAGGAACCCCAAGAGTCCTGGCTGGCCCCCGATGTGTGCGTGTGCAGCTGCCTGGGGTGAGGGGGTTGTTGTCACCCCACAGCAGGAAGGGGATGGGGACTGGAGGAAGCAAAGCGCTACAAAAGCAAGGCCGTGTCCTGGACAGCTGGCTCAGCGTGGTGTCCATCTTCCCTCCAACCCACAATGGGGAAGGAAGGCTTCCTGGGAGGACTGAGATTGTCAGGGATGGACATACCCCTCCCCCCCAACACACACACACACACACACACACACCCCTAAGAAATCAGGAACTCTAACCACAGAGGGGGCAGGGGGGCAGCGTGGGGGGTGGAGCGATAGGCTGAGGTGGCTTCTACATTCAGCACTCACCCTTATATCCTCCATCCCCACCCCCAGCCGGATACATAACACTCTCAGCTTCATTGGCACCCCCTCCCCCATTTTATAGTCCGGGACACTGAGGCTCAAAAAAGGAACGTGCCAAAACCGGTTTGGCTCAGTGGATAGAGCATTGGCCTGCGGACTGAAAGGTCCCAGGTTCGATTCCGGTCAAGGGCATGTACCTTGGTTGCGGGCACAACCCCAGTAGGAGGTGTGCAAGAGGCAGCTGATCGATGTTTCTCTCTATCCCTCGCTCTTCCTCTCTGTAAAAAAATCAATTAAAAAAATTTTTTTAAAGGAGCGTGACACGCCCAAGGGCACACAGCACATACCGGGAGCCGAGGGTAAGAAAGAGCCAAGAGACCTTCTAAAATGGGCTGACGGCTGTAAGGAAACCCCTGGAAGCATTCTCTGTTGAGATCCAGGGCTGCTTGGCCAGGGTGGGAAGCGAGAAGAACTAGCGTCGGATGGGCGAGGGGGCACCATGCCCTGCGTGCTGCGGCTCTCATATGACAGTGACCTCTCTACCCACTGCCAAAGAGATGGCGGAGTGACCTGCATCCCTGTGTCGGCCACAGGAGGGAGGGGAGCTCCCCACCTGGGCTGGGAGGGCTTAGCTGGAGGGTGTGGGCGGGTGGAGGAGGAGCTGAGGTCAGAGGTTAAGAACAGATCCCAAGGCTCCTGATTTCCAGGCACCACCCTTCCAGGGATGGGAGGCCGATTGCTGGGATCATCCCAGCAGGAGGAAGGAGCGCCAGCGCTGAAGGACCCTGAGTGCCCAGACCCTCAGAAGGAGCCTGGTCCCCAGGGAGCCCCTGCGTTACCCACCAGGCATTGCTGGAGGCTGCAGGGAGAGGGTGCCCGGGAGCCCAATCCCTCCCTCGGCAGATCTAGGTCCCAGCAGAATCTGGCGTGTGGAAGAAGGAAGGGGTTTAGAGGATGCTGCAGGAGTGAGGGGGTGGGGACAGCAGCCCCCGCGGCCGCCTCTGTCCACACTGCAGCTCCTTCCTCCCCAGCTGCTGCCAGCCCAAACAATGCGTCCATTGTTCCGCGTCTCCCGGGGCCTGCGTGCAACTGTGTGTGTCTGTTTCTCTCTGTGTGTGACTGTGTATGGCTCTGTGTCTGCCTGTGTGTGAGAGAGACTTTGTGACTCTGCAAGAGTGTGTGTGTGTGTGTGTGTGTGTGACCAGGTGTGTACAGAGTGAGTCTGCATCCTTGGGTGGCTGTGTGTATTTAGGGTGACTCTTGGTGACTCTGCGACTTTCTGGGTGTGTGCTTGTCTGACCTTGAGGTTGCATGCTGCTGACTATTGTCTGACTGGGACGGGGCGTATACCTAGGAGTGTGTGTGGCTGTGTAGGGGACGTCTGTGAGTGTGTGGGCAAAAGAGCGAGCACTTTGTGTTTGCGTGGGTGCTCATGGGTGCTGGGTGTGCTTCAGTGGGTCCCTGAGGCTGCGGTGGCCAGAATCTTTGAGGTGTGAACTTTGGGCAGGAAGGGGGGCAGGGAAAGGAGGGATGGGAAGCCAGGGTGGCTCCAGGATACACGGGGGAAGGGAAGCTGCAGAGGCTAGAAACCCCATGTTTTCATACACGCACGCGCACACACACACACACACACACACACACACACACACACCATATCTGTCCCCAGCTCTCTGGTAAGGCTCAGACCCCGGCGCTGGTCTGAGAACTCCTGGGCCCCAAGGACAGAAGGAATGAACGTCCCTGGCAGGAAGCCTGGGGCCTCAGAGACGCAGGGTGGGGCTGAAGATGGAGGCGGGCAGCAGAGAGCACGGGCCCAGAAAGGAGGCCCGGGGCATGCTGGGCTCTCAGAGGGGGGCCCTGTAGCGGGGGTCAGGTCAGATGCCAGGTGAGGTGGGGGTAAGCACCGCACAGTCAGTGATGGAGGTGGGCCTTCCTAGTCCGGGAAGGCCAGGAGATGGGAGAGGACATCAGGTCCCAGTGGAGGCCTCCGGAATGGTGACGTGGCACAGCCCAGGGGGGGCCTGGTGTGGGAAGGAGAGAGGCTCCTTCTTGGGACAGCTGGGCAGAGGGCTGTTCCCAGCCCCGGGCCCCCATCTCCTTCCGGGAACATCACCCGGACCCCGGGACCTTAGTTCTAGCCCCAGGTCTGCCTCTTCCTGCTCTGAGACGGGAGCCAGGCCCCTCTCCTCCTGGGCCCCCGTCTGCTATCTGTGCGGTGAGAGGCCAGGCTCCGGTTCAGACCCGCAGAGACCGGGGTTCCCTCGGCTCTCACAAAGGCAGAGCGTCCCGTGAGTCACACCGGCCCTGCCCGCCGGGGTTTCCCACGAGGGAAGAGAGGTGATGCCTCAGGAGAGAGGAAAGACCAGCCCGGGATGGTGGCGGCGTGGAGGGGGCGCGGAGGTGGCCGGGGTGGCGGGAGAGCTGCGAGCAGGACAACGGGAGGGCAGCAAGCGGCTTGTGCGAGGATGTGGACAGAGGGAAAGGCCTCGTCCGGAGCAGAGTCCGGGAGACAGGCTCCCCAGGACCCGGGGACGGGCGGGTGGAGGGGCTCAGTGGGGAGAAGGCAGGGATGAAGTTGTTGCCCACATTTCTGTTTGGGGTGACAGCTGGCAGAGCGAATCCTCTGACTGAGGCAAGGCATCGGAGGAAAAAAAATAACGGGGAGGGGTTTGCTGAATCTAGACTTGCTGAGGTTGAGGTGCCCCGAGGACCCTCGGGGAGATGACCAGGACGGTGCAGCTCAGAGACATGTGGCCACAACGGCCAGGGCCCAGCCTGACGAGAGACCAAACAGGGACAACACCCGGGAGGGTTTAAGTCAGCACTGACCCCACAAGACCTGGGCCTCTGGTCACTGCTCTGAACAGGGGCCACGCAACACATGAGGTCACCCGCAAAGTACCAGGGCAGGAAGGGGCACTGCCATTGGAGGGGCAGGCAGCCCGAGACCCCAGGAAGGAGCCCGCGGGGAGGGGAAGGGGAGACCCCGGAGAACAGAGTCAGGGAGACCTTGGGCCACGGGGGAGGTTTTTAAGGGTTAACAAGGCAGGAGCGACCAGCAGTAATCATAATCAAAGCTGCTAGCAGGGATTACGTGCTGAATCCCATACACTATCTCCGACCAGTGAGATATGGAGCCTCCTTGTGTCCATTTACAGAGGAGGAAACCGAAGCCGAGGAGGGGAGTTTACTGGGCAGAAGGGGGAGGTCAGGACCAGCAGAAAGTGGTGTCCCGAAGCCCCGAGGAGCAGGGCAACGCTAAGGTCAGTTGGAGGCACCCTCAAAGGGCTCCGATGCTGTGGGTTTGGCAGGGGCAGTTGGATGTCAGCAGGGAGAGGCTGGGAGGCGGTCACAGCATCCTGGGGTGCGAGGTTCTGACAGGGAGTCAGGGGGACCCCGGCCCGCCCGCAGCCTCGCTGCCAGTCCCTTAGCCTGGAACCGGGGTGTAGATACCGAGGTCCTTCGGGGCCGTTATGGGGACCCACCAGGCAGCCGGTCACCCAATCACGGGGACAGGGGTTCTGAAAGTTCCCTTTCGGAATTTTAGGCAGCCCAGACCTTTCTTAAGAAAGTCGTTTAAAAAAATGTTTCAATGATAATTGACATACGTTATTATAGTAGTTTCAGTTATACGCCCCAGTTATTAGACACACCTTAGTAAGTTACTAGACATAACTTACTAAGGGATCATCATCCCAATACCGCTTTCCCCTCCCCCTCCCCGGGTCTCTGTGTGGTGGGGGTGGAGGTGGGGGGGGGGGGTGGCTGTGTAATGGACGGGGCCCAGGTGCGTAATCTCAACTCACCGACCTATCTCCCCCCCCCAGGGCTGGATGAAGTCACCAGAAATCCAATCCAGTTTTTCTGGGCTGCCCTGAACCTCTCTCTCCCTTCCACCTTCCCTCCCGTCTTCCCAACTTTCAGTTTCTTTTTAGATCCTGAGCGTCTTTGGGGAAGAGGTGGAATGTGGAGTGCTTACAACTTTCCAGCCAAAATCCCCCACTTAGGGGAAGTCCCTTAAAAAGGGAAACTAAAGCTCTCTCCCAGACAGTCCCCAGCCGCGCCCCGTCCTCTCCCCCTGCTCACCACCTCTCCCGCCCAGCCTCTCCCTCCCAACGATCTGGACCCAAGTTACTGTTATCCTCCAGCCCTGTGACCTAACAGGACCCTACCCCACACTGACCCTCCGGGTGCCACTTCAGGCGTGGGAAGGGTTCAGCGAGTTATTGGGTTGAGCCAGTTGTAGCGGTGAAGAGCTGGCTCCGTCATGTCCTAGTTGTGTGTGGCTTTCAGCCCTCTCTGAGCCTCAGTTTCCTCATCTGTAAAATGGGAATAACAGTATCCACATCTTGTGAGATACATGAGCTAGTAGTACCAGCCGGTAAAGCCTGTGAAACCAAAACTCCTGAGACAAGGAGCACCCGGGAAGTTCAACCATGTTCGTAGGTTCGGTTACATGGCATGCTGGGCAAAGGCCTGACAGGAAGTGAGCACTCAGCAGCGAGCCCATCCCTTCCCTCTCCTCCCGCCCCGCCCTGGGGAGAGGAGACGGGGGTCGGACCACCCTGAGAAGACCTTGCGGTCTCTCCACCCACAATCCTCTGGGGCAGAGGGGCAGAGCGGGGCCGATCCAGGCCGACCAGATACTGAGCTGTTCAGAGGGCTTTGTTTGGCTCAGTACCTTCCTTAAATGGTAAAGGAATCTGCCTCTCTCCAGAACCCTGAGGATTCTCTTCCTCTTGTCTTGCATCCCAAAGTGTCCCCCCGGGACCTCCTTTTAGTGATTTTCCCCCAGAAAGACACACACTCTGGAGCCCCCCTCCAGCACATGCTTTCTCTGTCCACCCACATAATCCCCCGCCCTTCCATCCGCACCAGGGGCGCTGCCTCCCGGTGGTCCTCCCCCTCCGCTCCAGGCTGGGCCTCTGAGAGACCGAGCCCCTGGCCTCCCTTTCCCCTCTTCCCCTCAGTCCACTGAACTTCAGATGTGCTGGATGCTTAGCTCAGAGTGCCGAGCTTCTGCCACCTCCGGGCCTGTGCCCATGCCGTCCCGCCACCCAGAATGCCTCTCTCCACCTCTCTGCTTGCTGGGTGTCTACTTTCCTCGTAAAACCCAGACCAAACCACGCCTGAGGACTGTCCGACTCCCCCGGAGGAGGGAATGGCTCTCCCCACCCCGTCCCCATACCTCCGGGCTTAGGGTCCCACCCAGCTCTTCTCACGTGGAGCTGACTCAGTGCCGGGAATAGGAGTGCAGCCTCGGAGGTAAAGTTTGAGCTGCTTGTTCGAGTGGAGACATCAGGCTGCTGTGAATGGATCAACAAACCTGGACTTCAGAGGTTTTTTGGGGGTGGCGGGGGTGGGGTGTGTGTCCCAAATTTGAAGCCACAGGACGAGCCGGGATCCACTAGAGAGGAATTGGTTCCTTGAAGACAGCGCTGGGCTCAGTCCTGGCAGGACCTGGGCGAGTGTGCAAGGGGAGCCTGGGACGGGTTCGAGGCCTGGACCACCAGTTCGAGGGCTGGAGACCACGATCACCCGCCAGCGTGGATCCGAGGCCCCTGGAGGGCTCCCGGCCTGGAGGTGCCCTGAGGGGACCACGTCCTTCCCCTGCTGTAAACCTGCCCATGTCTCCTTACTTCCTTCTGGAGAATGAATGCCTGACTCCCTACTTAAGCCTTCAAACTCTTTGAAGCAAAAATACAAATTTTTTCTTTGAACCTCCAAGCCCAGCTAGCCTCATTTTGGTCCACGTCCACTGGGCTGCCGGTCTCACCACCCCATCCGCGGGATGACCATTTCAGCCGACGCATCACCAGACCTTTCTCCAGGCCACCAATTCTGCCGGCTCTGGGTGCCGCGGGTGTGCCTTCCTTGATGCTCGCCCATCAAGATCCAGCTCCAGGGACCCGTCCGGAAGGCTTTTCTGGCCCAGGGGACCCCCTGAGCCTCACGGAAACCAATGCCATGGTCTCCCACCCCCGGGGCATTTCTCTGAGCTGAAGCATAGCTCTGCCTTCCTTTCCATCGCTGGGAGAGTCTGGAGAACCGGAGCCCGGTCTGCTTCATCCAGTCTACCCCACTGGGGGGCTCGTGGGTGCGAAGGGGTGCAGTGGGAATACTGGGGGTGACAGCAGATGCCCCCAACCCCTGGGGTTCAGTATAACCCCTTGTGTGGGAACGGGGAGAACTGAGAGAGCCACAGAGGGGTGGAAGCAGCTTTATTTGGGCACGGAAGGGCAGAGAGCCCAGGAGAAGTCGCAGTTAGGTCATCTTTACCCTCAGAGCGGGACAGGAGGGGGGGCAGTGCTCCCAGGCCATCTTTCTGCTCATCCTGGCTTGGCACAGGTCAGCTCCAGGACCATCACGCGATGAGCCTGAAGTCCGTCTTCCCAAACCCCTGGAAAACAGGCCCCTGTGACACGCCTCTGAGACACGGGCACAGGGCGTGGCGCTGAGCATGCCAGGCTACCGGGCCTCACATGCCGCTCCGCCACGGCCTAGCAGGTGTCCTGGAGCAAGCCATCTCATGGCCCCGAGCCTCAGTCTCATCGGAGGACAATGAACATAACGATGGTGCCCACCTGCCAGGGCTGTGAGGAGGCTTAAGAAAGATAATTGAGCCCAGCCAGGGTGGCTCAGTGGTTGAGCATGGACCTATGAACCAGGAGGTCATGGTTTGATTCCTGGTCAAGGGCGCATGCCTGGTTGTGGGCTCGATCCCAGTGTGGAGCGTGCAGGAGGCAGCCACTCGATTATTCTCTCTCATCATTGATGCTTCTTTCTCTCTCTTCCCCTCTCCCTACTTCTATGAAATCAATACAAATATATATATTAAAAGGTAAGATAATTGAATGCAAAGCTTAAGCATGGCACCTGGCAGAGATCAATAAGTACTGTTTGTTATGATTATTTCTACTTTATCAAGAGACCTGGGTTCTGGTCCCAGTTCTGCCATGTTTTCCTCTCGGGGCCTGCCTGAGTTTCCATCGGTACAATAGGATGTTGAGGGGTTAAATTAGATAGTGGACGTGTCAGAGGCTTCCAAGGCGAATTTCTACCTCTGCCCCTCTGAGGTTTGTCTCCTGGGGAATGCTGGGGGTGTCACCCCCACTCTGTCAGGTCTTTACGGGGCCTCAGTGCAGGCAGTACCTGCTCCCCCAGGGCCAGCCCCCCTCCCCCCCTCCGCCCACAGGCAGAATGAGAGGAAAGGGCCGGCCAGCAGGACTGTGGTAAGACAGGACGAAGGACTTCCTCCCGCGCTGCAGGATACGACCCTGGAAAGGAGCCAGAGGTCTCGGGACTGAGGCTCTGGGGGGAGGGGTTGCTTTTAAGGCAGTGTGGTCCGCAAACTTCGGCTCTCGAGCCACATGCAGCTCTTCGGCCCCTTGAATGTGGCTCTTCCACAAAATACCACGAGCGGGTGTGCACGTACAGTGGGCAGAAGTCGGTTTTCGGCTCTCAAAAGAAATTTCAATCGTTGTACTGTTGATATTTGGGTCTGCTGACTAATGAGTTTGCTGACCACTGCTTTAAGGGAAATGGCCAGGCCAGCCTGGTCAGCCGGCATGGCCCAGTGAGGTGAGTGAGCTCTGCAGGGACCTTACTTCCAGACTCCCGGGAGGGGCCCTGTGTAAACCTGGCCTGGGCTCCCAAGACGACAAAAGCAGGGCCGGGATAGGGGTGCTTGGGGACAGCCAGCCAGAGGCCAGAGGCCAGAGGCCAGCGCTAGATGTCCGCTGTTCCTCCGACTAGATCACCTTCCCAGGCCTGGAGTGTTGACCCCTCATACCGCAGGCCTTGTCCGAGTGACCCTCCTCCGCAAGACTTCCTGACCAACAAATGCGTTCATCCAGCACTGACTGAGCCCCAGTCAAGAGGCAGACACTCTTCTAGGCCTGTGAACAAGACCAAATCCCGCCCACTCCCTGTAAAGCGGCATCCGATCCACCTTGTTCTTCTTAAACACAGAGCATTTGATCTCTGACCTCTTTTTATTGTCTGTCTCCCCAACCAGAATATAAGCTCCATGAGGGCAGGGGCTTCAACTGCTTGTTTCACTGAATGTGAATCCTGTGACTCGGTGTCTAAACCTGACACAAACCACTAAAAAGGGCCCTTGATAAATATTGGATAAATAAATGGACACAGAGACCAGAGACAGACGGATACACAGAAACTGAGCCATGCTGAAAGGTGGGTGCAGTTGTTCAGAGATGCACAGAACCGTAGGCATGTGCAGACACACTCAGGACGATCACCGTGACAGCGCCTGTCAAGTGGACCCTGCCTTCCTTCCCTGAGGTCATTCAGCTTAGTCACCAGGCCAAGGGCTGGAGTCACTCCTGATCTAGTTGGTGCCCAAAGTCAAGACCTATCCTGGTCCCGGCACTCCTCATGCAGTGCACAGAGTTGGCATTATTTGAGGAGTCCTGCTTGGAACTCTTATTTTACTTTTTAATTTTTTTAATTAAAAAATATATATTTCATTGATTTTTCACAGAGAGGAAGGGAGAGGGATAGAGAGTCAGAAATATCGATCAGCTGTCTCCTGCACACACCCTACCGGGGATGTGCCTGCAACCAATGTACATGCCCTTGACCGGAATCAAACCTGGGACCTTTCAGTCCACAGGCCGACACTCTATCCACTGAGCCAAACCGGTTTCGGCTTATTTTACTTTTTTAGATGTCTTCTGATGAACAGGAATTTTAATATGGTTAAGATATGCTAATCTTTTAAAATATGTTTGTGGTGGTACGAGAAAGGCAGGGATAAATAACCCCACAGAGACCCCCACCCAGTGTGCCTCTTTAATAATTGATTTCAGAAAGGGAGAGGGAGAGAGAGATACATCAATGATAAGAATCATTGATCAGCTGCACGCCTCCTACCGGGGACTGACCCCCGCAATCGGGGCAGGTGCCCTGACCCAATCCTGACCTAGTTCATAGGTCCATGCTCAGCCTCCTGAGCCACACTAGCCGGGCCCACGTGCCTCTTCCATTCCAGCTCAGCTCCGGGTCCTGAGGTCTGCAGCAGCCGCGCACCCACCACGTAGTCAGGCCTTGCCCCGCCCCAGCCCTCCCCTAGGCTCCGCCCCCACCCACGACACGCCCCTCCGTGGTCTCCCGCTCTCCCGGCCCCGCCCCTTACCGGTTCTCACGGGCGCAAAGGAACTAGATGTCTCTTCCTCTTGTCCAGGAATTGGTAGTTAATATTCTGCCACCGGTGCGTCCACCTGGAGGGCGGGAAAATTTGCTCCTGAGGGAGCGAGGCTCCCCTCCTCCCCCGGGGCTCCGCCCACTCCACTAGCCCCGCCCCTTATCCGCTCTCAGCCCCTCAGACGCCGCCCTTCCCAGTTCCGCCCCGCCTCCCGCTCGCAGGAACCGTCAAGCCACGCCCATCCAGCTCCTGACTGGCTTCTCGGCGGCGGGGACCCGCCCCTTCCCAAGGCCCCGCCCCCGGCGGCAGGCCACGCCCCTCCCTGGTCCCCGGCTCACGTGAGGCGCGGGCGCGCGCCGTAGCAGCTGGGCCAGCGCGCGGAGGGCACGTCCGCCAGGCCCGTGGCCCCCGGCAGCAGCAGCAGGTTGCGCGCCGGCCAGCGCCACGCGGCGCCGGGCGGGAGGCGGCGCTGCGGGCTCAGCCAGTAGTCGCCCATGCTGCGGCGGGCGGCGGGCGCCGGCTGGGACGGGCCCCGGGAGCCCCAGAAACACAGCTCCTGGTCCAGGCGGTGAGCTGGCGTGGCCCGGGGTCGCCTGCGGGGACGTGGGGCAGCGGTCACCCCAGGAGGGGAGTCCGAGCGGGGAGGAGGGGCCGCCCCGAGTCAGAGGAGACGAGGCAAAGGCCGGGTTCGCTCCTGGTCAACTCAGAGGGCCTGGGAGGCGGGGTTGGAGGCTCCATGGGGTCTTCCCAAGGGCCTGGCCCTCCTCCCCCACCTGCCAGACCAGGCCCCGGACACCGCCAGCGCCTCCCCCAGGCCCCCTCACCGGGAGAGGAGAAAGTTCACCACGAAGTGGGCAGTCTCGGTGAAGAGCATGGTGTCCAGGCCGCCCGGCCCGGCCCCGGCCTCTTTAATACCTGCCCCGGCGGGAGGGGGCCCGGAAAGCCCATAGTCCCCCTGGGCCCGGCTGTTTTTAGCCGAGGCCTCAGCTGGCGGGGTGGGCGGGGACAGCGCCGGCCCCTCCGGCGGGGTCCAGTCTGCCTCTGACTTCACCGGCCGCTTTTGTGGGAGAGAGCCGGTCACCAGATCTTCAGCTTCCCCGGGGACGCTTCCCCCGGGCCTGGGTCAGAAGGGCAAGGTCAGGCAGAGGCAGCCGGAGGGGGCCGAGGGCGGGAAGGTCCGCTGCCAGGTGAATAAACCCCGGTTCCACTGCAGCCTCCACTCTCACACCCTGAGGGTGTGCACAGGGAGAACCCACACCTCAAAAGGCCTCCCTGCCCCCAGGTTTAGGAGCCCTTTAAGAGCCTTTTCCCCTTGCCCCAGGGCACTCGTAAATGTCGTAAATGTGGGAGGCTCTCAGCCAGCTGGAGTCCAGGCATTGTTATCTAGTTCAGGAATGCGTTTCTGGGAGCTTCAGGCCCCCTAAACTGTCTGCAAAGTTCCAAACACAAGTATATTTCTGGAAAGCATCTAGAAAGGGTTCCTGACTGCCTCCCCTCCCCCTAAAAAAAAGTCCTTAATCTGTTTCTCTTTGCAGAAAGGGAAACAGGTTCAAAGAGGAGTAGAGAAAAGCCAAAAGTAAAACCCTGGCTTCTTACTACTCTGCCCCCTACCCCCCAACCCCCCTCAACACAGAGTGAGGTAACGCTTGTGCCCTTGTCCTGCTCAGAGCATGGGGTTCAGGCTCAGAGCCCTCAATCCCTTGGGATCCCGAGGAACGTTCTGGCCCAACTCCCTTCCCCACTCTGCCAGTTTGGGCTATTTCCCCCCCAGTGACTCATACTGGCTGCTGGGGAGAGTGGGCAGCTGTTTTGGGCCCCCAGAGTCCAGTACAGGTCCTGACTTGCCCCCCCATAAAAAATTGTGCAACCACATTTGGGGATTGAATCTCTTTTTCTTCCTCAGGGAATCTCCTCTCCTTCCCCTTCTTTCTCTCCAACCTTTCCCTCCGTGGCGGCTCCTTCCCAGCCACAAACAGACAGGCCGTAGACCTTCCTGTCTTTGAAAAAGAAAGCCCTCCTTCAACCCTGTGTCCGTCTCTAGATCCCTTCACAGCCACCATTCTTGGAAGAGCTGTGTGCACCCTCTCCTTCTGCCCCCGCACTCACCCAATGTGGCTCCCGCCCCCACCTTTCCTCGCCAAGGTCACCACTGACCTCCCAGTGGCTAAATCCAAAGGATGCTCTCAAGGCTTTATCTGACGTGGCCTCTCAGCCCTGGTGGCTTCGGCACAGTCACATACCGTCTCCTGTCTGAAGTACTTTTGTGTCCTTGTTTTTCTGGACACCGCACTCTTGGTTTTCTTATCTTACTGATTGCGGCCACACGGCAAATTTCTCATCCTTTGCTCACGGCCTAAACATAGGTGTTCCCGGCCCTCTGCAGTCTGTCCCCAGGGAATCCCCCCTCATCGGCTCCCACGCCCTGGGTGACCACCTGTGTCGGGGACTCACTTCTCTCAGCCCCGACGGCTCTCCCCTCTCCACACCTGTCTCTGGGACCCCTCCCCCTCGATGCCTCGCCTCATGGGAAACAAGCCCAGCCCCTGCCCTGCCTCTTGTCTCCCCAGCCTGGCCTGTTCTCAGTCGCCTGAACTAGAAATCTGGGCTTGGTTCTAACCTCTTCCCTTTTGATATTCAAGGAGCTGCAAAATCCTGTCCTCTCTGGGGCACCCCCAAACCCCATTGCTTCTCTCCGTTTCCGCTGCTGCCACCTGGTCCCAGTACCTGGCGCCTTGCCCCTGGGAGGCTGCAGCCTCCTGAATTGTCTCCTGCGGCCACTCTGGATCTCTTAGGTCAGTGTTTCCCAAACTTCTCTCATGACGAGAATCACCTGGTGGAGTTGTTAAAATACAGATTCCTGAATCCCAACTAAGAAGTGCTAAACTAGAATTTTTGGGAACATATAGGTAAAAATGTATACTTAACTAGTAGCACTAGTTAAGTATACTTAACTAGAATTTTTGGGAACATATAGGTAAAATTGTATACTTAACTAGTAGCACTAGTTAAGTATACAATACTTTACTAGAATTTTTGGGAACATATAGGTAAAATGTATACTTAAGTATACAATACTTAACTAGAATTTTTGGGAACATATAGATAAAATTGTATACTTAACTAGTAGCACTAGTTAAGTATACAATACTTAACTAGAATTTTTGGGAACATATAGGTAAAATTGTATACTTAACTAGTGCTACTAGTTAAGTATACTAGTTAAGTATACAATTTTACCTATATGTTCCAAAAAATTCTAGTTTAGCACTTCTTAGTTGGGATTCAGGAATCTGGATTTAACAACTCCACCAGGTGACTCTCATCATGAGAGAATTTGGGAAACACTGGTTTAGGTGGTCTGTTCCCACAAAGAACCAGGGTTGCCTTTCCAAACATGAGTATGTCACCCAGGGCACACACCAGTCCCAGTGCTGGGCACCTCTCACCCCTAGGTTTTTGCCTGGGTAACTGCTTCTCATCTCAGTCCCAGTGTCAGTTCCCAGGCGAAGCCATTCTGGGAACCCCCTGCTGGCTCTGCTCTGCCTCCTCCCACAGCACTGTGCCCTCTCCTCTGTGGACTGACCGAGCAGCCATCCGCTAGCTAACCTAACCCGCAGACTTCTGCAAAACCCTTAGCCCTCCCATTTTAGGCCCTGGGGGTGTCAGGGTGAATATGTCGCAGCCCCCTGCCCTCACGGAATCCGTATCAGTGGGCTAGACTGCCATTCAGCAGGGATTAGAGAATAGAGTAAGCACACAGGGGGATAGCGAGGTGCCATGGGAGGGCAGAAACGGGGGGGGGGGGGGGCAGAGGAGTCCTCTTTGCGAAGTGACGGTTGGTGGAGATCTGAAGGGTCAGTGGGTTAGGAGAGGTGGCCATTCCAGGCGAAGGACCCGTGTGCTTAAAGGTGGGAAGTGTGTTTAGTGAAGAGCTGAGGGGTGTCCCGTGTGGCTGGACAAGTGATGTAAAGAAGCCATGGGTGAGATTTAAATAGGAGGATGAGCCGAAACCGGTTAGGCTCAGTGGATAGAGCATTGGTCTGAGGACTGAAAGGTCCCGGGTTCGATTTCGGTCAAGGGCATGTACCTTGGTTGCAGGCACATCCCCAGCAGGGGGTGTGCAGGAGGCAGCTGGTCAATGTTTCTCATAGATGTTTCTAGCTCTCTATCCCTCCCCCTTCCTCTCTGTAAAAAATCAATAAAATATATTTAAAAAATAAATAGGAGGATGACATCGCTGGGTTTGTGGTTTTTATAAAACAAGTCCAGACTGGAGGAATCAAGCGAGGAAGAAATCAGAGGGCCTGGTTAGCCAGAGACTGCTGGAGTAATCCAGAGGAGGGCTTGATTCGGAGGGGTGGCCGGATGGACTGTGGTCGTCTGGCCTGGGCTTGGGAAAGAGAGGGGGGATGAAAATGATTCTGGTGCCCTACCCCGAGGGTGGGTGGGGAGAGACCATGGGAGCTGGGACACCCCTATTCCTGTGGTGTCTGACTCACTGATCCACCTGGTTTGGGGGTTCCTCAGTCTTCCCAGGGGCCCTCATTCATCATATTTCCTAGAGGAGCAGCTGGAGGCCCAAGAGGAAGAGGCTGCTAAGAAGATCCAGATGAGGTAGGGGGGAGGACAAAAGGGAAGTTGGGTCAGAGTCCAGATGTGATGGGGTTTCAGGGAAAGTGATATCTCGGGTTTCCTCAGAGTCTGGACATTCCACTGCCTCTGGCTCCACTCTGACCCCGGAATTCTGAGACGCTCAGTCTCTGGGACCCAGTCCTTGGAAGTCTCAGGAGCCTTCTAGGGTCTGTGAGCCTATATCGGAAGGCCCATCACCCCTGACAGGCCTCCAGGACTCTGGAGAGGCCCTGACATCGGTGTGCAGTGCCCACTGCCTGCAGATTCCCCGGGACTGGGATCCTCACACACCCTGGAGTTCCCCAGCTTGTGTACCCGCTTTGTACATAGGAGACTTTCAGGGTTTGAGGAATTTGCTCAAATTTGCACAGCTGAAATGAGGCTGGAGGAGGATTGGAAGGAAGGTTTGACTGGCATCGGAGTCTGTGCTTTAACTCCAGATCTAAATTAAGCCTGTGGACCCCTGGTTGATTGGCTCAGCAAGAGGAGAAGGTTTTATGGGGACTTGCTTGTGGCTGGGGTGGCTGCCCCGGTTTCATATCAAGCAGTGGGAAAAGATGGTGCTGACGTCAATTGTTGCCATGACGACACAGCAACCCTTCCCCTGCCATCTCCATGGCAACCTGGGGGTCCATCTGTACTTCACCCCCTCCTTCTGAAAGGGAGTCCTGAGAGAGGGGCTGGCTAATAAGGTGTCGGAGAGAATAAGGGAAGGCGGTGAGTGGAGCACCCCTTTTCCCGGGGCCCCTCCCCATTGCTCAGGCCCAGACAATAAGGCTGGGATCTGGGTCCTGCTTTGGGATCTGGGGACAGCTTTACCCTATAAGGATGAGGGAGGCAACTCTGCTTTTACCACTTGGGATTCCCCTGGAAATACCCCCCTAACAAGTTTGTAGGCTTCTGAGCAGAAGCTGGCAGAGAGAGGCAAGAGGGATTCCCCAAACCCCTCCCTGGCTGGGCATCACCCAGCCCCTGGGACGTGGCTGGCTCTCTGCTGCCCCAAGTGATTCCTGCCTGGTGCTGTTCTCACGTGACTTTACTGAAACCTCCCACCAGGTGCCATCAATCTCATTTCACAGATTTGGAATGGAGACTCAGAGAGGCTAAGTAACTAGCCCAAGGTTGCACAGCTTGTAAATGGTAGTCAAGGCTCAAACCCAGTACTAGAAAAAGCCCGTGACTTTTTCTTTTCTTTCTTTCTTTCTTTTTTTTTAAAAAAAATATATTTTATTGATATTTTACAGAGAGAAAGGGAGAGAGATAGAGAGCTAGAAACGTCAATGAGAGAGAAACATCAATTAGCTGCCTCCTGCACACCCCCTACTGGGGATGTGCCCACAACCAATGCACATGCCCTTGACCGGAATCGAATCCGGGACCTTTCAGTCCGCAGACCGACGCTCTACCACTGAGCCAAACCGGTTTCAGCGGCCAGTGACTTTTTCAGTGGGAAAGAAGAACAGGGGCCAAGGAGAGAGACGTGATCCACATTGGAGCCTGCTGTGCTCCCTGTCACCTACAGAACAAAATTCAAACTCAGCGTCTCAATCCAGCTTCTCTTCTGTGAATTCACTCCTTGGTCCCCCGAACTCCGGGCTCTGTGAGGGCACGTGATCAGACTGGGGCCTGGGCGCTCAGCACCGGGTGTGGCCCGGGAGGTATTGGTGAAAGTCAACTGAATGAATTCCTTGAACTTGCCCTGCACTTTTCTGCCTTTGTCCACAGCGTTCCTTCCAGAATGCCCTTTCTCATGGACATTCTAGACTAACTAGCTCCAGGGTCTGACTCATCAGCAACATGTGAGTCTGGAATCTTTGCATCCCTTACTATCCCAGCACATGGGATGAGGCTATATGTGTGTGTGTGTGTGTGTGTGTGTGTGTGTGTGTGTGTACCTATATATCTATAGCTTTTTTTTTTTTTTTTTAAGGAAAGGAAGGTTGAGAAGATGAGACAAAGGAAGTAAGAGAGATGGGAGACAGGAAGATGGGAAGGATTCAGCATTATGGGGCTGGCAGAGTTCAGAGAAATCAGCCAGTGCCTTTTTTTTTTTTTTTTTTTTTTTTTTTTTTTTAATCAGTGGGAAAGGGTTCCGAGGGAAGGAAGGGCCTTGCCGGAGGGAGGCCCTGGCAGGTGGTCGGTGGCTAGGCCATGTGAGTCTATGAGGGCTGAGGCCCGAGCCGGTCAGGTTCACCACTGAGTCTGCCGTGCCCGGCACTGGCCCGGCGGACCTGTGTCCTCTGTGCCAGGGACAAAGCCTGAGCCAGAACCCAGGGGCCTGACACCTGGTCACACCGTCCAGAGCTCCTCGTTGCCACAGAACAGAGTTGTCACCCTGGCCCCCGCCACTCTCTACCCCTTCTTTTCTGGCTTCTTTTGCTCCGGCATTCCAATCTTCCAATCTGTGCATAAGCTGCCTCCGCTCCTGGCTTGTTTCTTTCCCTCCATCTTTACCCGTTATTTTCTGGTGATGTTATCTTACCTACGCCTCAAGGAAAGGCTCACCTGTGGCTCAGCCTGTCAGGGAGTCTCCCATCTCCTTGGCAATGGCAACTGGCCCAAGGTGTGTCCACGTGATTTAAGAAGGCCGATTGCTGCCCCTCCACGGGTGGATATACAGAGACCGGGAGAAAACATCTCTCCCTTCTAGGGATTTCTAAGCTGCTTGCGGATGTGCTGCCTGCCCACGAGATAATCTGGGATGGGAGAGGAACCGTGGGCAGTCCTGGTGGGATTGGGTCCTTGGATACAGCCTGGTTCCCACAGTTCTTGCTTTAATCACTAGCTCATATCCTTCCAAGGCACTTAAATAACTGGTTCCTTTTTGCTCAGACTAACTTCAGTTGCTCTCCGTGGTGAGACCCTATCAATACAGAGCCTGACAATTGTTTTCTCCCTTAAAATGAAAACATCCTGCTAAGGAGGGCGAGTACCGTTGACAGGGGATGAGGTCCCTTTTCGGCAGAGCAGCAGCACGGGCTGTTAGGCTGCAGAGGGCTGACATTAAGTTTTGTGGGGACAGAAAGAGCTGGATTATTCCACTTAACTGAGATTCCTGATGGGTTTTCCCGGACATACGGGTGGAGAGAAAAGCCTGCGCTCGTGCCTGATGCCAGGGTTATTATGGTGGAGGGGAAAGAGAGGTGTGGGGGGCTTTCAAGTACCAGAATGTCTTTTAAAAATATATATTTTATTGATTTTTTACAGAGAGGAAAGGAGAGAGAGAGGGAGAGAGAGAGAGAGAGTTAGAAACATCGATGAGAGAGAATCATCAATCAGCTGCCTCCTGCATACCCCCTACTGGGGATGTGCCTGCAACCAAGGTACATGTCCTTGACTGGAATCGAACCTGGGACCCTTCAATCCGCAAGCCAATGCTCTATCCACTGAGCCAAACCGGTCTTGGCACCAGAATGTCTTAAAGCAGCAGTCGCCAACCTTTCGGACCGCAGGGACCACCGGTTGGCGACCACTGTCTTAAAGGACGAGGAGCTGAATGGTCATGTAAAGTCCTCACTTCAAAGTAGACCTTTTGGCCAACATCCTCTCCTGCAACAAGCCTCCCACATTTGGCACTGCTAGGGGAGCATCTGTGTGGAAGTCAAGAGGTCACCTCACAGGTGACTGGGCGATTCTGAAGTGCTCCGGGGACAGCGTGGCCCTCTTCCCTATGCGATCAGGGGAGGGAAATTAAGTCAATTGTACTTAGATCCCAGGAGACAAGAGACTGACCTGATCTTTGGCTTACATATATTGTTTCCAATCCTATAGAATTAAGAGGTAATATGCTAATTGACCATCATTCCAACATATAAGATGGCCACCCCCATGTGCACACAAGATAGCCACCACAAGATGGCCATCAGGGGAGGGCAGTTGGGAGGGACCAAGCCTGCAGGCGAGGACAGTTGGGGGTGACCAGGCCTGCAGGTGAGGACAGTTTGGGGGGGACCAGGTCGGCAGGGGATGGTTAGGAGGTGATCAGGCTGGCAGGCAGAAGTGATTAGGGGCAATCAGGCAGGCAGGCAGGCAAGCAGTTGGAAGCCAGCAGTCCTGGATTGTGAGGGGGATGTCTGCCCATTTAGGTGGGATTGGGCCTAAACGAGCAGTCGGACATCCCTTGGGGTCCCAGATTGGAGAGGGTGCAGATTGGGCTGAGGGACACCTTCACCACCACCTCCCCCCCCCACATATATGGGGACTCTAGTATTAAAATAATACAGGTTCATTAAAGCAAAATTGGAAAGTGGAAAATACTTGTTTGGCTTAATTACTACCCTTCCAGGCAACTTCCTGTCATGGGCCCCCAATGGCTATTTTAGGGCATTGAATTTGAGGACACAGGGATATGACAGCATCACCTATTAGTTGGGGAACCCTAGGCAAGGCTCTTAAGGTTCAGTTTCCTCACCTGTAAAATAGGAATAAGAAATCAGTTTTTCAAATGACCCATTTCTCAATCTTTTTTCTGGTCCCACGGGTTCCAGGAGAAACCAAGGGTCAAAATAGAAGAGGCAACCCCCTAACTCTTTCACCAAAACCAGAGATGCCCAGGGTCACAAAACAGCAGGTAGCAAAACCTAAGTGCATCTTGGGAGACTCGAGTGAGCCTGGTGTTGTCTCCAGGCCCGGGAGCACAGGAATACAACTTTCACTGGAGACCGTGAGAGGGATGGGGGAGAGAGAAGGACAGGGGGAAAGGGCCGGAGAGGAAAGGCTGCCGGAGAAGCGGTCATGCACGGCTAGCCAGAAAAAAACGGGACGGGTGGGCACCCGGCCAGGAGACAGGAACCGGTAGGGGGAGCCCCGGGGCAGGGAGGGTCCAAGGGAGGAGGCAGCCCACGAGGGGAAGGTACCCTGGGGTGAAGCAGAGACGTCCGCGGCCCGATCCGGCGGGACAGACATACACGGCCAGCCCGGAGTGGAAAGAACAGTTTATGCTGTGCTTTATTAAAATGTGCATCATTCTTTATTTTAAAATGTGCATCATTGTCTCATGCTCGGCGCGCGCGACGTGCGAGGCGCTCAGGTGGCGCGGGCCCGGGGGCTCCCGCCCATAGCCAGGTAGACGTCGATGGGCACGTGCAGCAGCGTCAGGCAGTGGCAGCCCGGGCAGCGGCGAAGCGGCCTGCGGGGGCGGCGGGCGGGCGACAGGCAGGGGGCGCTGTGGGCCTCCCCGGGCGCGCGGTCTCCGACGGGGGCGTGGGCGTGGGCGGGGCTTTAGTTACTGGGGGCGGCGGACCGGGGCGGCTTTTCGGCTCCGGACCCTCGGGGGCAGGGAGGACCCGGGAGCGCCGGGGGGAGGACCGCGGGGGAGGGGAGGGCGCGGCTCACCTGACCCGGTTGTGCTCCGTCGCTACCGGCTCGGGGTTGTCCTGGGACTCGGGGGTGGCGGCAAGGCCAGGGGAGTCTCCGGCCTCAATGGGGAATCTCCGACCCTGAGGGGGCTCCTGGGCACTCATGTCCAGGCCCCGGGTCGCGCTGCGCGGGGAGGGCCGGTCAGGGCGCCGCGGGGCCGGGGGGCGCCGCCTCCCCGCGCCCGGGCCCGGGCCGCTCCTCACCTGCGGGAGGCCGAGGCCAGTCCCAGGCTGGACGCAGCTGCCTGAGCCCTGGCCGCGGGGGGGCGCTCCGGTCCAGGCGGGGCCGGGCAGGTGTCTGCGGCGCGCGCGGACGCGGGCGTCGAGGGCGAGGGCTGCATTGTGACCCGGGCCCGGCGCGCTGACCTCACAGAGCCCGTTCCTCCCGCCGGGGACCTGCCCGCCGCCGGGGGCCGGGGGCCGGGGGGTTCCCGCCATGGCGCCTCGGGGCCGGGCGGCGCGGGGCCCCGGCAGCCCGGTGGGGGCCCCGGCGGCCACAGCGGCCACCGGCGTCCATGAGCCGGAGCCCGGCGTTCCGGCCGCGCCGACCGCCCGCCCGCGGGGCGCCTCCCCGCAGCGGGGCCGCGGCCCCCCGCCGCCCGCCGGGCTCGGGGCGGGGGCGCGGCGATGCCTGGCCGGTGCCGGGCTTGGGGAGGGCAGATGGGGGCGCTATCCATTTTGGCCAAGGGTCACACATCATTTACATCACAATTGGCTGGAGTTTAAAAATGTCTGGCCCTCTCCCTCCCCACCATCTGCGGCTGAATGTTCTAGCGATAGGGGCTGCCGTGGATGAAGTCCTTGGGGAGAGAGGACCCGGCCAAGGGCTATGGTGGAGTAGAGCTGCCTCACAGAGGCAGCATGAGCTGAGAGGGCGATAGGAAGGAGACGCTAGACAGCATGGAGGACTTTCTGCTCTCCAATGGGTACCAGCTCGGCAAGACCATTGGGGAAGGGACCTACTCAAAAGTCAAAGAAGCATTTTCCAAAAAACACCAAAGAAAGGTGGCAATTAAGATTATAGACAAGATGGGAGGGCCAGAAGGTGAGCTGGGGCCCGAGGGAGGGAGGGAGGAAGGACGGATGGGTTGGCGGGCTGGCGGACCTGGGTGGGGGCCTCCTCCAGTCAGAAGGATCGCTCCTCTTCCCCTTTAGACTAAAACCGAGGGAAAGCAGTGACTGTGGCTCTGGCGTGGGTCAGTGGGGAGCAGAGGGATGCTGGGAGGCCAGGAACATCACACCTTCCAAAAATCTAAGATTAAAATGGCAGGAGATGAAGGGTCCTCAGAAGCCCATCAGGGGAACAGGAGTCAGCGGAGGCATGGTCAGGGCTACCGGAGGGGCAGGGGCTGGTGTGGAGGTGGTGACGGGAAAGAGCCTGCGCTCATGGGAGGAACTGGGTCAGGAGGCAGGGGCGGGAGGAGCTGGGTCCCCACCCTGTGGGCAAACCAGGCCTCAGAACGAGCGTCAGTGGCTCTAACAATCCCCAAGCACTTGGCTATCCATGGTGTCACAGGTGCTCACAGCAGTCCTTGAGGTTGGCACGTAGTTCCTTTGAATAATGTATTAACTACAAAAATAAAATGATTCCTTGTACAGCCCAAGCATCTAGATGTTTAAAACTGTTAAAGGGAAGTTGACATTGTGACTAGAAGGCACCAGCCCCGGACCCGGTGGGCGGGCAGACACACGTTGGGAGGCAGGCGGCGGGAGGGAGGGGTAGGCTCTTCCGGACTGACACCCTCCTTGCCCCGGTCTCCTCAGAATTTATCCAGAGATTCCTGCCTCGGGAGCTCCAGATCGTCCGCACCCTGGACCACAAGAACATCATCCAGGTGTACGAGATGCTGGAGTCCGCCGATGGTAAAATCTACCTGGTGATGGAGCTGGCCGAGGGAGGGGATGTGTTTGACTGCGTGCTGAACGGGGGGCCTCTGCCCGAGAGCCGCACCAAGGCCCTCTTCTGCCAGATGGTCGAGGCCATCCGCTACTGCCATGGCTGTGGCGTGGCCCACCGGGACCTGAAGTGTGAGAACGCCTTGCTGCAGGGCTGCAACCTGAAGCTGACGGACTTTGGCTTCGCCAAGGTGTTGCCCAAGTCGCGCCGGGAGCTGAGCCAGACCTTCTGCGGCAGCACGGCCTACGCCGCCCCCGAGGTGCTGCAGGGCATCCCGCACGACAGCAAGAAGGGTGACGTCTGGAGCATGGGCGTCGTCCTCTACGTCATGCTCTGCGCCAGCCTACCTTTCGACGACACAGACATTCCCAAGATGCTGTGGCAGCAGCAGAAGGGGGTGTCCTTCCCCACTCACCTGGGCATCTCGGCCGAATGCCAGGACTTGCTCAAGCAGCTCCTGGAACCAGACATGATCCTCCGGCCTTCAATCGAAGAAGTTAGTTGGCATCCGTGGCTAGCAAGCACTTCATAAAAGCAATGGCAAGTCCTCCCCAATAAAGCAGGGGAGAAAGCAAACCCAAAAATCCGCTTCTGAACTGGTGGTATATGTTTTACCCGTTAAGTTTCCTTGTCCTAAAACGTACCTACACCCTCCTGGCCTTACTTTTCTTTCCCTTTAAAGATCTGCATGGAACCAGAGGGCCTCATTCAGACTTCCCTTTTATTATGACTGACAAGTGATTTTCATACGGGCATTCAACTAAAGTTAATTAAATTAGACCCCAGAATCATACATATACGGGAGGGGGGGGGAGAACAATGACCAAGAGCAATTGGAGCCACTGTTGTTGCAACTTCCTTTGCAAATAAAAGCAGAAGCACTGGGAATGCAGAATTGGCCTGTTGACTTCTAGGCTTGGTGAGAAGCCTGTTGGAGTCCTGAGTCTGAGATGAGGACAGGGACTTCCTCAGAGCCCAGACACCCCCCCCCCCCCCATTCTAAGCAGGAAGCCACTCTGCACATTGTGACCGTCCTGCCCCGGCTGCCATGGGGGACAAGAACAGACCCCCAGACATCTTCCAGCTTCTGTTGAATCTCTTTAATGCTGTTAACGACAGTCTGGAAAAGGTCAGAACAAAGTTCTTTTTTCTTTCTTTTTTAATTACAAAACTAACAGCTGTTAGAATCTTTTTTTTCCTCCTTTTTTTTTTTTTTTTACTTTTCCCAGCTACAAAATACTCTGGGGAGATGCATTATAATTTAAAATATATAATATTGCACAAACAACCAAAAGATTAATTAAACTAAAGAAATAATTACAAAGAGAAAAACCCCATCCCATCGAAAAGATTCAGCATTCTCTCCACCCCACCCCTCACTCCTTGGGATCCCAGCCACGCTCCCACTGGGTCACTGGTGAACACCGGACTACGCGCTGGAATACCAGGGCAGCACTGTACGTGCCAGGACCCCCGGGGATTCCTGCCGCCCGCATTCCCCCGGAGGGGCCGCTGTAGCAGATGGAGGGTGAGAGAGACAAAGACGGGTCTGCCTTCAAGAAGAGCTTTTTCAGAAGCCTGACGAGTCTCAGGAGTGTACCCCAGCACACCCCTTCCTTCTAGAAGAAGGGCTGAGGCAGAGAAGTCGGGCTTACCAGAGTTGTAAGGACTCAGCTTTGATCACTGCTCTGGACCACTGGGAGCTGGCTTGTGTCCTAAGATCCGGGTGAACTGAGGTGGGTCGCTGGCTGGACAAAGTACCCCCAGGCATCGTACAGAAGAGCCCGAGGGGCCCCTCCCTCCACGGGGAGGGGAAGAAAAGCAAGAGCAGAGTCTTGCAGGTGGCACAGCTGGGCTAAGGACTTGGGTGCATCTGACACGAAGAAGCCCTGGGAAAGGTGGGGGGCCATACCAGCCTGGGCTGGATGGAAGGACATGGGTTTGGTCTCTAGATTCTGAACCACAAGGAACCTTTCTGGGAATGGAAAATGCCTGGGAAGAGGAGATTCCCAAGAGAGGCTAATTTCCCAGGATCAAATGTCTCTTACCCACCGGAGTGAGAACCAAGCTGTTGGCATCCCTATCTAGCCAACGGCGGGTGGCATGTCCTTCCTTGCCTGCTTGTGGGCGGACAGTGTGTTGACTTGGCTTCTTCCAAGAGACCGGTGGGTCAGCTCCTGTCCACAGAGGCGGAGGGACGGAGCTATCCCCTGGGACTTCCCAGCAAGAGTCCCCAGGAACAGGAATTCAGCATAAAAATGTAGGCTCTTCCGGTGAGGGGACAGGTTTCCTCCCCTTAGGTCATCCTATGGTTGGCACAAGTCAGAGTTCGTGGTTTGTGAGCCCCTTCCCAGATGGAGCAGGGGCCCACGGGGCCAGCAAGAGGCGGCCCAGAAGCTGTGCCTAGAGCTCTGGCTGAGAGGCCACGGGGGGACATTCCTGGTCAGTGTCTTCCAGGGCTGGGCCGAGACGGTCGAGGGAAATGGGAGGTGCCGTGGGAGGGGGAGCTGCTTGTTCTGGCTCCCCTCATTCCCAGTCCTCCCACTCTACATCTTCCAGCTGCAAATGGAAGAGGACAACGGAGAGCACAAATACAAATTTATGCCTCTTAAGTCAAACCAGACCCAAAGCTCCCCTTGCTGCCTCCGTTTCCAGAGAGCCCGCCCTTAGGCCCGGCCGCCCCGGGCCACTCACTGCCCGGGAGAGGGAGCCACGGTCTTAAGGAGTGTGTCTGGGGGCAGAGCTGCCTCTATCTGAGGGGTGATCTGCCTCTCTGATCATTCCAGACCCAAAGGAAATGTTTCCACCAACCAACACCTGTCTCTACAAGGGGGACGCCTGCCCGCAGGAACGAAGTCAGCAATTCCTTAACGAAAACTTGTCTCCTGCTGAGCAGCTACGAAGATGGCTCAGAGGCAGAGAGCTTGCGAGTGGCACTACATCAGAAGCAAGTGTGGCGCTGGACCACAGGTGCTCACGGGGCCCTCACTAGGGGCTCAGGCACCCCGTCCTCGGCTGCAGTCTGCCCAGGCAACGTTCTCCTGGGTGCTGCCTGCCGATCCCGCTATGAGGAGTTACGAAATAACTTCGCTCAGGAAGGGTGGGTGTCAGCTTTAAAAGAAGGCTGCAGATACAAAGCCATGGCGGGACACCGGGGCCTTTCTGCCTTGGGTATCACGAAGCCACAGGCACAGAATGCTCTCGCACGGGTCACTGCCTCCTCTCAGGCTTCAGCTTTCCAATATGAGAAACAAGGCCGCCCCGCGCCTCCAGTCTGTTTACCTCGTTAGCAGGCACCGAGGTACATGGTGGGCAGTGGGAGTAACACCGACTTGAATCACGTGCCCCTTATTTACTAGCTATGTGAGTTTTATCCCTGGGCTCTCATTCACAATGACCCATTTGTTGTTGGGGAGGAGGTGAAGGGTGAGCTGGTAACGGACTGGGTCTTGTGGTGGTTCTGGTAGCGTATGCTAGTGCCCCCACATCCCGGCACCATACTTCATGTGTCAATCATTGTCTATCACAGCTGATAAGCTTATGATGATCAATTCCATGTTTTAGGCTAAGTGATCAGGCCTAGATCACACCGTCTTTTGTCTCCAAGACTAGAAATCTGCTCAGGTCCCACCCTGGGGGCCATGAGTCAGAAGATCTGGAGCAGGGTTTGGCATCTGTAGCTTTTAATGGTTCCCTGGTGATTCGGACACAGAGGAAAGCCAGGAACTCTCCCTTTCTTCCATCCTGGAACCGAGGGGAAGCAGAGCCTACCCCTGACAACTGCTCGGGGCCGGAGCGGAGGTCCCCGCGCTCTCTCTGCAGTCTGCCTCCTCAGAGAGGCACAGGATCCACCCTCCCTGAGGGAACAGTTGGGCGTGAGGGGCAGAGACCTCAGACCCTGGGATCGCTGGGCTTGCTTCCCTGTGGCCAACCAGGTCCACTCACCTCCCCCGAGGCGTCCACTTTGGAAAGTGCCATCTGCACTTCTTCTTCAGTCATGTCCAAGTCAAAGTCCTTCTCCCAGTCCTCGCTGATGTCTGTGCTGGAGCCTAGAACCAACATGCACAGGGTCGCAGTCAGAGAGTGGCATGGGAAGAGGTCAAAGCTGGAGGTAACGGCGCTCTCTAAAAGGACCTGACAAATACACGACAGAGGTCTTTGCCTTCTGCTACTGTTCTAGCCCACTTCCCATTTTTAGGAAACTAAGGAAAAATCCTAGATTCAGTAAAAAATGTAGCCAAAAGAAGGTTCACTGTAGTGCTGCTAGAGTGATGAAAAACTTAAAAAAAAAAAAACACCTGAAAATCCACTGATAAGAGAATTATAAATATAGTGTAGTGATGTGATGGAACATTATGTGGCTTTTAAAGATTAGAACATATACATGACAAATGGTACTAAACTACACTATTAAGTGAGGAGAAGCAAGTTACTGAATAGTAGAAAAGCACTTTGGTCCCAAGGTTCCCTGGGAGCCACAAAAACCTTCCAGAATAAGCAGTGGACCTCTTCCTCTTTACTTCCCCCATTCTGCCTACTGGCCTTGCTACATCTAAACACCAGGCACGTTCCCACTGCGGGGCCTTTGCATGGCTGTTCCCCATACCTGGAATTCTCCTACATCCACAAGCCAACTTCCTAACTTCCTGTGCGCCTTGATTCAAACTCACCATCTAAGTATGGCCTACCCTGATCATCCTTTTCTTTTCTAACATCCTTTTGAATAGCAACTTATTCCCTCTCTGCCCAAGTTGTTCTTTTTTCCATTGTTTTGTCACTTTCTAGCAATATACCATCGGATTTAAAAAGCTTACTGCCTAATAATATAGGAGTTAAAACGAGAGCTCCTCAAGAGCAGGCAGGGTATTGGTTTTATTTCCCCATGTACTCCAAGAGACTAGAACACATGGCTTGTTTTCAATAAATATTCCTGGACCCTCTCTCTAAACCAGGGGCTGGTAAACCATGGCCCATGGACCAAACCCAGCCTCTGCTGTTTTGGAAGTAAAATGTTGTGCACACATTGCCTGAGGGTGCTGTGAGGCTACCACAGCACAGCCAGTAGTTTAGACAGACTGTATGCCCCCCAAAGCTTATACTTGTGACCTAGACCTACACGGTTTCCTATTCAGAACAAGTTTATCCACCCCTGTTCTAGGTGATTCTGATACCTGCTAAAGTTTGACATCCACTGCTCTAAAAATTCATATTTGGTTACAACTTCTTACAAGCAAATATTTAAAAAATGCACATTGAAAGTTATTACTAAGGCGAAACCGGTATGGCTCAGTGGATAGAGCATTGGACTGTGGACTGAAAGGTTCCAGGTTCGATTCCGGTCAGGGCATGTACCTTGGTTGTGAGCACATCCCCAGTAGGGGGTGTGCAAGAGGCAGCTGATCAATGTTTCTCTCTCATTGATGTTTCTCTCTATCCCTCTCTCTTCCTCTCTGTACAAAATCAATAAAATATATTTTTTAAAAAGAGGAAGTTATTACTAAGAAGAAAGCTATAATATAGTTTGTGTAAAAAAAATATATGCAGTAAGATTCCATTTTAGAAATATGCTCACAGATATATGCAGAAAAGATCAGCAAGATATCCACAAAAATACTAACAATAGCTATCCCTAGGTGATGAGGTCATGGGGTAATTTTTCTTGGTGTGTTTTTTTTTTCCCCTAAAAGAAACATGTATTACTTTGTAATCTCCCCCCCCCCTTTTTTTAAGGACCTTTAAAAAATGTAGGCCCCTGATTCCAACAGCATGACTCATAATTATCTCATAGTTATTTATTTTCTAACTTGCTCCTCACCAAGTGCTTAGGGTCTCAGACCAGCCCTAAGCCCCGCCCCCACGTTCTCTTCCCAGCCACCTAGCTAACTATAAGCAGTGCGGTAAGAGCATGGTCTATAGAACCAAGCCAGTCTGCGTGGAATCCCGACTCTTTTATTTATTGTAGTCTTGGGCAAGTTACTCTGAGCTCCAGTCTTATAAATAAAGACAAACTACCCTCTTTGCAAAGAACCCCTGGAGGGGCTTAATAGAATGCAGACTCCTGCTCCCCACCCCCCTCACTCAGACTCAGCAGTCTTCCTGTTAAATTCACTCCCTCTACTCTGTTCCCACTGTCCTACCCTCGTCCAGGATTCTGCAGGAACCTGGGTGGTTCTGTGTAGACTAGAGCCTTCGGTTTGATACAGGACAGTGTTAACATTATACCTATCGGTGGAAGGTGCCCGCACACATGTACACATTGGACATGTAACAAATGCCGACCTTCCAGGCCTCTCCTCAGAGTTAGGTGATGCCAGTCAGGGACAGATGTGCACCAAGACCCAGCTCCTCTGACCCACATATCAGTGTCCCTGTGCCTTCAGAATACTTTGGTGGGACCCACCTGGCCACGACAGCGCAGGCTCCCTGTGAGGAGGAAGCCAGACTGCTGGCTGATCCGTCCCGTCAGCGCGGGGCTGTGGCCACGGCAGCTTTCTCTAGCCCGTTGTCCTTTAGGGATTTGAAACTCTCTTCCTCAGGCTTAAACGCTAGGGCAGACCCTTTAGAAAACAGTGTCAGCTAAACTTTCTGGAGCACTTCACACCCGCCCTCTAAGGTAGGCATTCACGGTGCCGGTTACAGATGAGGAAATGAAGGCAGAGTGGCAGAGACGTGAACTGGGGCTCTGCATCTGCCTTGTCCCACCATCTGGTTCTGTCACACAAGGAGAGCAGGAAGATCTCCATTACACTGTGCCTGTGGCAGAAAACTCATCTATGCAACAATCGTTTTAGACTTCACGATGGTGTTTTCATTACTAACCTCAGGCAGGAAGCATCTGCACAGTTCTGCTCTGGACCTGGAGACCCTGCGGCCAGACCCCGGGAAAGACTGCTGCACCCCGAGACCACGCCTCCCTCAAGTCATCTTAGGAAGTACTACAATCAGGAAAGGAGTCACTGTCTCTAAGTCTCCAGTCTTCCTTTTAAGATTCACTCCCTCTACTCTGTTCCCACTGTCCGACCCTCGTCCAAGACCCTGGCTCCCCCTCATGACTCCAACTACTGCTGGTGGGTCTTCTGCACCAAATCCCCAGCCTCTCCTTCCGTGAGTCCCCGAGTGCACTGCAGACGGTAACAGAGAGGTTAAGAGCTTTTGCTGCATTTCCCCCCAAATCTCACTTTGTCCAGTCTCTCTCACCCACCACTCACTGTCCCGATCATGTTCTCTGATGGGATTCCAAATGGAACCTATAAATCTCTAACCTTACAACTCCTTCATCGCTATTCCCTCCCTCGTCCAGTTAGGATTCCGGAGCCATCATTCTGATCACTTCTTCCATGTACTGGACTGTCTCCTTTTCTTCCACTGATTTCACCTGGCTAAACTTGAACCCTGGGTAAATCCAACTCCCCATCTGCTCTGTGCCTGCACCTGCACATGAACAAATGGAGTCCTCAGAGTTAAGTGACGTTGGCTGGACAAAAGTGCAACAGTGTTGACCAGTGTCTCCAAGTTAATGACTACCTCCAATGGGCCTTAGCACCAGCCACGCAGCAACCACACACTACCTGTGGATCCACCACCTACTCACCCACTCTCCTAAACGACTATTTCATACTTTTCTAAGTATACTTATTGGGAGGTGACCTGTTTCCTACTAGTAAAAAATGGGGACTATTGCACAGAATCCACAGGGCTTTTGTGAAGACTGAGTGATTATGCATATCATGCTTAGCACAGAGCTATATGAACAGACAGAAAGTGTTCAGAGACTAGTACCTCTTATCATCATCATTTCTCCAAAGCATTTCTCCTTGATTAAGCACCTGAAACAATTACCCCAGTTGATAGAGGCATAAATGAAGGCTTACAGATCAGTAACTTGTCTGAAGTCGCATGGCTTATGAGCAAAGCCGGGATTTGAACCCAGAGCCTCCCCAGGTGAGGCTCTGGGTACAGGTTGGGCATATAATACAAGCAGCATGCCCCGCTGCTTTGTGGCACTCAGTCCAACCTTCTAAATTCAGCTTACGTTCTTAAGTTCTATTTCTGAGCCAATCCATTCACCCTCTTGTTCCTCCCTCTCGTAGGGGACAACACAGAAAAGTGGCTTTGGTCACCCCCCCCCCCCCCAATGTGCCCATGCCCTCTGCTACACGGACTTTGTAGGCGCACCGAGCCCGGACTCCTTCCCGCACCTGCCCCAAACTCTCCAACTCTCCTAGACAATGCTGGTCTCCTCGGTGAAAGATGTTCCTTCTTCCTTTGACCTTCTCCAATGCAAGTCTGTCCCACACAGCTTCATGTTTCATCACAAAGACTGCAGCTTTTGCCCCTCCCTCCTCAGTGTCTCACAAAGAATAGATAGGAGCTCAATGGATGACCTCACTGAGCCAGTCAGAAGGAAAGCTCTGTTTGGAAACTAGAAACCCTGCAGTTTCCATCAGGGACAGGGCAGGGCGTAGCGGGGTCTGTTTCCCACCCACTGCAGCAAACCAGTCCCTCATGCGCCAGCAGGCCAGCCCTCGCCAGATGGGCAAGCTCTGTGGCTGATTGGTACCGAGTGCTGGCAAAGACAGGATGCATGTGTGTGTGAGGAGCTGAGGGAAGGTCTGGCTGGCCATCAGCTACCTCGTAGGGAGGTATTTTTGAATGTGGCAAAGAAACTGACAACAAAGGTAGCGTCAATTCTAGGAGTTAGAGAGGTTCCCTTGTGACATCAAGTCAACGAGTCTCCAGACTAAAATTCCATTACACAGATAGGAACTAAAGCTTATTACTCAAGCTGGCTCACAGAAATATTAACTTTATTCTTTAAACTGTACATACAACCCTACCCAGTTTGGCTCGTAGATAGAGCACTGGCCTGCGGACTGAAGGGTCCCATGTTTGATTCTGATCAAGGGCACACACCTTGGTTGCAGGCTCGACTTGGGAGGCAACCAATTGGTGTTTCTCCTCCTCTCCCTTCCTCTCTCTCTAAAAATCAATGGAAAATATTGAGTGAGGATTAACAAAAAAAACCCCACAAAACTGTACACACGTTTTATTTATATATATTTTATACTAATAATTAATGAAGGCTTAGGGAAGATAAATGACTTTTCTAAGGTGACCCAGGAGAGAAGGACAGTGTCACTCAGTGTCACCAGAATACCCACCCAAGACAAGGTTAAATTGTCCAAAAGGATAAAATTCGGTAGGTAGTTAGGGGCATGGGCTTCAAGTCAGACAGACTTGGGTCTGAATCTGGGCTGGCCACTTGTGGCCATGTGATTTGAGCAAGTTAATTAATATTTCTGAGCCTCTCTTTTTTCATCTGTAAAATGAGGACAGTAACAGTGACCTCTCTGGGTTGTAAGATGTGAGGAATTAAAAGTAATGCTACAAACTTAGCACAGGACTTGACAGAAACCTTATTGTGTAAGATGCACTTTGACCAGTGTATTTTAGAATTGGACTAAGGTAATAAATAATATATAGTAGCCCTGACCGGGTTGGCTCACTGGATAGAGTGTCGGCCTGCAGACCAAAGGGTCCCGGGTTCAATCCCAGTCAGGGGCATGCACCTTGGTTACAGGCACATCCCCAGTAGGGGTGTGCAGGAGGCAGCTGATTGATGTTTCTCTCTCATCGATGTTTCTAGCTCTCTCTCTCTTTTCCTTCCTCTCTGTAAAAAATCAATAAAAATAAAAATCAATAAAAAACAAACAAACAAATAATATATAGTAACTGTCCTCACCAACAGTATCACAAATAAAGGACAGCTGCTCCTAGGACCCTCACAGGGGCAAGGAGATCAGTCTGCCTTGTGAGGTGTCAACGCTCACTGCCCTGCCCCACGCACTCCCTGGGCTCGGGCCCTGACTTACCTTTCTTCCCGTTGTTGGAAGGTGTAGACTTCCCACTGTCCGAGTTCAGCTCAAACACCCGCAAGTCTGTGAGCACCTCCTCCCTGAGAGTCTCGACTCTGGCTGGAGGCCTGGGCTCCGGGCCACTGGGGCGACCGGCAGGGGTGTGGGGCTTAGACTGAGCTGGGGGTGGGGGTCCAGTCTCGCCCACATCCACAGCCGGGTTCTGGTCCTCCAAAGATGCCTCTAGAAGCTTTTGGGACAGGTCCTTGGGCAGTACCGGCGCCTCAGGGGTGGCGGCGGGTTTGGCAATCTGGGTCACGAGGGAGATACTCTCACTGCTCTCCGATGGAGTGACTTCTGTTGGAGGCTCCACTGGGATCACCACATTCTCTTCACAGGGACTCTGGGGGCCAGGTCCTCCTTCAAGGGATGTGCAAGTCTTGGCCGCAGGAACCTTTGCCTCTTTTGGAGGTGTGGGTGAAATGCCCACAAGCTCCTCTGTCAAGAGAGAAAAGCAGGAAAGCGGGCAATGTGCCCTGGTCAGCCCCAGACAACCTGGAGCGCTCTGAAGACAGGCCTTCGTTTTCCTCCAAAGTCTGCTCTGATCAAGATGGAAGGGTGACAGTGTCCTCACCCTTCCCCACCAGGTTCTTCTGCAGACACTCCCTGTCAAAGTCTCACTTACCCTTGAGGCCAAGCACGTATCTGGTGGGCACTCGGCTTCCAGAAATTCAGCCCAAGATGGATGGCATTAGAGACTAGAAAACTAAGACTTTTAAGTTTTCTTTTTCTGTCAGTTTTGAGTTCAGATCAGGCTCTGCTACATCCTAGGTGTATGATCTCAGGCAAAGCACTTTGTGGGTGTTTTTTAAACTTTTCTTTAACTTACTTGCCTCATTTATAAAAGAGGATAATGGAGTTGAGGTAATGACTATATATATATAAAGCTCTTAGTACAGGTTAGGTATCCTATATAATAAAGAGGTAATATGCAAATTAACCCTCATGCCCTCAAGATGGCCGTCTACAACCAGGCCTGCAGCGGGGGTTAGTAAGGAACGACCAAACTGAACAAGCAGGCTGTGTGGGGCGACCAGGCCGGCAGGGAGGCCATGAGGAGTGACCAGTCTGGCAGGGGGATGCAGTTGGGGGTGACCAGGACAGCATGGAAGGCAGTTGGGGGCGATTAGGCTGGTGGGGGAAGGGCAGTAAGGGGTGACCAGACTGTTAGAGGGAGCAGTTAGGAGTGACCAGGCCGGCAGGGGGGGTGCAGATAGGGGCAATCAGAGAGGCAGGCAGGTGAGTGATTAGGAGCCAGCGGTCCAGGATTGTGAGAGGGATGTCTGACTGCTGGTTTAGGGCCCCCCAAGGGGTCCCAGATTGGAGGGTGCAGGCTGGATTGAGAGGACCCCCCCCCCCAGTATGATTTTGTGCATTGGGCCTCTAGTATAATATAAGCACTTAATAAATAAATGTGTTAATATTATATCATGCAGGTGGCTCCCACACACTGTCAAAAGCTGAGCTGCCATAGAGCCAGCGGTTCCCAAGTCTGGCTGAGCATTAACATTGCTAGGGGAGCTTGTTAAATACAAGTTTGGCCCTGGCCTGTGGGACTCGGTTGGAATGTCATCCCATCCACTATACCGAAAAGTCATGGGTCCGATTGCCCAGCAGGGCACAAACCCAGGTTGCAGGTTCAATCCTATTGGGGCATGTACATGAGGCAATTGATTGATGTATCTTTCTCTAAAAATAAATTTTAAAAACAGTAACAAAAACCCCCACAACAACCCCGTAAGTTTGGCCATAGAATCTTATAAGAGAGGATAAGGAGCCGAAACCGGTTTGGCTCAGTGGGTAGAGCGTCGGTCTGCGGACTGAAGGGTCCCAGGTTCGGTTCCGGTCGGGGGCATGTACCTTGGTTGCGGGCACATCCCCGGTGGGGGGTGTGCAAGAGGCAGCTGGTCGATGTTTCTCTCTCATCGACGTTTCTAGCTCTCTATCTCTCTCCCTTCCTCTCTGTAAAATATCAATAAAATATAAAAAAAAAAAAAAAGAGAGAGGATAAGGAGCTCTGGGACTTCAGTAAGCATCCCAGGTGACTCTGCAGTACTGGTCCATGGCTGGCAGGGTAACCTGCTACCACGGAGGACATGGCGGGTTAGGTGCTTTCTGTGCCTAGGACCCCACCAGCCTTGGAAAGCATCTCATCAGCTCAGCCTATCCTTAGCACGCACACTCATTACTTTTCCCGGGGTGCCATGTCTCCAGGATCCAGAGAATGGACAGACAGCCCCCCACAGGCAGGGCCTGTTACCTGCCCAAGGTCTCACCTTCTTCCTCTTCCCATCGAGGCTCCTCAGAGATGCTTTGTTCTGCCCGCTGCTTCAGGGCATCCCTCCGGGCCTGCTCCTGAATGTGGGGGAGCAGGGAACAGTCAGAGCACCCTCTTCCCAGATCTGGTCCTGACCCCAGAACTCTTGGCACCCTATGATCCCTTCTTCCCTCAACAAAATCCAGCTCCCTTCCCCCATGGCTGAGTGGAGTACCTAGCCAGGCTAGGCCAGCATACCTGCTCCAGTTGATGAACTTTATAAAAATACCGATGCCAGAATTCTGAATGGGAAACAGCTGCTGGCACCTGGAGGGAGGGGACAGCAAAGATGAAACATCTGGAGTTGTTGGGTGGGGGTCTGCGTCCCAGCCTTATCAGCCAGCTCCTAGCCACTCTGGAAGAGGCTGAGCAATGATTACTAGAGTATTTCCAACCCACACCCCACTCCTGCTACCTTCCTGGCCTAGGTTGGCCCAGAACAGGAATTCCACCAGGCTTTGCCAGTCCTTCCATTTCTCACCATGATGGCCAGAAACCTGGCGTATCATTTCCCCTGTGAAAATTCTTGGCCCAGGAACTGGCTGGTTTGGCTCTGTAGGGTCTCCCACTGCTCTCTAAGCCAGATGACTCTGAAATGTCTCTCCCACCTCCCGCCACCTCAAGCTGGGAGCTGGCCGAGGTCCTGGCAGCTGGGCCCTCACCATCTTGGTGTAGAGGGCCCGGATGGAGGGGCTGCCTACAAGGAGCTCTGAGATCTCCCCCTTCTTCTCCTCCAAGCAGAACTGGGAAAGCCAGGCGTCAAACAGTTCCGGGGGCCCTGTAGACGGACAGACACCGAAGGTCAGTTCCCTGGTCTGAGGAGAGAACCCTGGGCCTACAGAACACACACCCAAGCCTGGTCATGGATAAGGTTTCTCCAAAGCCATTTGGCCCACGGTGGGGAGTAAGGGAGGGTGAGAGGGTGGGTGATATCAGGCGTAGCATCTTCATGACCCCAGGAGGGCTGCAGACTCCCTCTCTCCCATGCCTACCCACTGGTAGCCCACTGCCCCTGGCCACTGGATCTCCTCTCTCAAAAAGCTGTTCTCAGGTTACCAGTAACTCATGTTTCCAGATCCAGTGGCCACTTCTCTGTCCTCCCTCATGCGACCAATCCAGTTTTTTGACTCTGGGAGCCACTGCTTCCCTCTTGAAAATCCTCCAGATCCAGGGGTCCAAGTATCCCCTGGACACGTCCACTTGCACAGGTGCTGCAAACCCAACTCATTTTCTTTCCTGCCCACCCTGATCCACCCAGGGATCCAATGGAAACCTGAGGACCCTTCTGGACATGCACACTTTCCTCTCCATTCCTCCTGCCATCTCCTAGGTTCTGACCCTACCTCTGAGGTGCGAACTGCTACCAAGACTCCTAACTTGTCTTCCTGTCTTCTATCTCTCCCTCCATTTCATCCTTCACAAAACTGCCCAGAACTCTTTTATATAATGTAAAATCTGACTACCTCAGGTCTCAAAAACCCTTCACGAGTTCTCTATAGGAAGGCTTTTAAAGCTATGATCCAAAGATAGACTTCAAACGGTCAAAGAATTCTCATTTTTGCATATAAAATTTTGTGAAGAGAGGGCCTGTAAATTTCGACAGATTTTTAAAGGCCTTTTTGACTTAAAAAAAATGTTAAGAAGTACTACCTTGAACATTTTAGGACAAAATTCAAACTGCTTAGTCTGACACCCAAAGCATTCCAATGTGGCTTCCACCTTATCTCTCACTGCTCTCATTCCCTCACATGCACCCTTTAATTCAACCTTCCCAAATGCCAGCTACTCCCTATTCTCTCTGGACCTTCTGCTTAAGCACCCACCTCCCCAAAACCTCCCCCACCCCACTTTAAAGATAAAATTAATTTACCGCTAATTCATCCTTAAAACATCAATTCAAGTGTCACATCCTAGTTTCCCAGGCTAGGTTGGGTGCCATCCCTCTGGGTTCCCACTGCACCCATCATTTTATAGAAGCAGTCATCCCATATTTCCAAATCTACTACCTTTGCTTTATTCACTGTTTCCTGTTTCCCTGTCCTAATAGCAGGCTCCTGAATGTCTAGACCAGGCTGAGGGTTTGACTCATTTCTGATCTCCAGTTGCCAGCCTGGGAAGTGCTGTACCACAGGGGTTTAGCAAATAGGCAGGCAACAGGGCTGGGAGGGAGCCCGAGCTGAGGATGAGGGAAGGGCCGAAGTCTTTGCAGACAGGGATGAAGATAGCCTGGGCTCAGGGAGGAAGAGGGACCATCACCCATCCCACCAGACCTAAGGTACACACTCACTCCACTCTGGTCCCTCTACACGGGGGATGCTTAGTCCTTGGTCTCCCTGCCCTGCAAGCCCACCCCCCTAGAGCTGCCCCCTCACCATCTGGTTCATTGCAGTAGGTTGCCGGGTCTGACTGCAGGCTATAGAGACGAGCCTATAAGAAACAGAGAAGATTCTTCAGTGAGCCAGCTCCCCAGCAGATGCAGAGATGTAGATCTCTGTGAAGACTCTGACTAGCAAGAGCATCACCCTCGAGGTTGAGCCGATTGAGAATATCAAAGCCTAAATCCAAGATGAGGAGGACATCCCGCCTGCCCAACAGCACCTGGTTTTTGTGGGCAAACAGCTGGAGGATGCCCGCACTCTTTCAGACTACAACATTCAGAAAGAGTACACCCTACGCTTGGTGCTTCCTCCACAGGGTGGCATCATCGAGCCCTTCCTCCTCCAGCTCTCCCAGAAGTAAACAAGATGATGTCACAAGTGTTACACCTGCCAGCACCCCCAAGCTGTCAACTCCCCCAAAACGTGAGGCCACACCAACAACCTGTGTCCTTAATAAAGTTTCCCTTTTGTTGACTGGAGCAATAAAGAAAAAAACTACAACAGCAGGCTGGTGTGGCTCAGTGGCTGAACATCGACCTCTGTACTAGGAGGTCACAGTTTCATTCCCAGTCAGGGCACATGCCCAGGTTACGGGCTGGATCCCCAAAATGGAAGCAGGCAAGAAGCAACAGATCAGTGATTCTCTCTCATTACTGAAGCTTCTATCTCTCTCTCCTTCTCTTTTCCTCTCTGAAATTAATAAAAATATATTTAAAAAACTAACAACACAGAAAAGGAACATAAATTCTGGGAGGCTAGGCAAAGAAAGCACCCCCTCTCTGCCAGTATACCTAACCGACCACAGCCCAGCTCCTCTGCTGTTGGTTACCAAACCTACAGGACACTTGTCAATTAAAACTGGCGAGGATGCCGAAACCGGTTTGGCTCAGTGGATAGAGCATCGCCCTGTGAACTGAAGGGTCCCAGGTTTGATTCCAGTCAAGGGCATGTACCTTGGTTGCGGGCACATCCGCAGTAGGAGGCATACAGGAGGCAGCTGATCGATGTTTCTCTCTCATTGATGTTTCTAACTCTCTATTCCTCTCCCCTCTTCTCTGTAAAAATCAATGAAGTATATTTTATTTTATTTTATTTATTTATTTTTTAAAATATATATTTTATTGATATTTTACAGAGAGAAAGAGAGAGGGATAGAGAGTTAGAAACGTCGATGAGAGAGAAACATCGACCAGCTGCCTCTTGGCACACCCCCTACCAGGGAATGTGCCCGCAACCAAGGTACATACCCTTGACCGGATTCGAACCCTGGACCCTTCAGTCCGCAGACCAACGTTCTACCACTGAGCCAAACCGGTTTCGTCAATGAAGTATAATTTAAAAAACAAAAATAAATTAAAAAAAACAAAACAAAAAACTGGCTAGGGAGGGGAGTGCTGGGCTAGGAGCCCAAAAGTAGGCTCTGAGAAAAATGATCTCTCACCTAATATTACACTAAGAAAATATAGGGTAAACAGGCTACAAAATTATATGTATAAAATACTTTTGAATTATGAGAAGCTTGAAAAACTAATGCAAAAATATTAATAAGGTCCAAGTTTATGGACAAGTTTTGAAATAATATGACTTCTCCAAGTTAAAACCACTCATCAGGAATCTCTGAATTTCATGGCCATCTGCCCAGTGATGGGTAAGCTGTGTTCCCTTAGGGCCAGGGAAGAGGCACGCTTTAGCTGGTAACAGAAAGCCCGCCGTCCTTCCTCAGAATTACATGGAGCCTGGGCTGGCTGGCTGCATCAGAACTGCAGCAAGTGGTTTTGGTGATTCACTGTTATAATTTAAAACCTGTCATTTAAAAATGTTCACAATTCCACTCAAATTTCACTAAGTGGTGGTGCCAATTCTTGGAATTCAGTACGTCTGGAATGGAAATTCAATGTGGTAAAATGCTATGGAGGCCAATCTGCTACGACACCATGGAATTTAGGAAAAAACACTCCATGACATCCAAGAAATAATGAGAGAAAATAAAATGCGATAGAAATATAGACATATGTGTATTCCTATTGGAAGTCAGTTTTAAAAAACCCAAATATGGAACAGATCATGTCTGTCAAAATGCTCCCTCCAACATTCCTCCTTATGGTTGAAATCTGACAGGAATCCAAATGTGCAACACAGGGAAGTGACAAAATAAATTATGCTAGCTCTAGCCGGTTTGGCTCAGTGGATAGAGCTTCATTCTCTTGACTGAAGGGTGCTGGGTTCAATTCCAGTCAAGGGCACATGAATGGGTTGTGAACTCGATTCCCAGTAGGGGGCATGCAGGAGGCAGCCAATCAATGATTCTCTCTCATCTTGATGTTTCTGTCTCTCTCCCTCTTCCTTCCTCTCTGAAATCAATAAAAATATATTTAAAAAATGAAATAAATTATGCCATATTCATTTTAAAGACATTAAAAATGATAGTGATTAGGAAAGGTGCTAAATTTATTATAAATTTTTCAAAAGCAGGTAACAAAATTGCATGTATAAAATGCCTTTTTGGTTTAAAAAAACACACAAACCCACCCTAAACTATCTTTACCCATGTTTGTAAACAAAAACAAAAGCGAAGACAGGCTAACCTTGGCTGGGTAGCTCAGTTTGTTAGAGCATTGTCCCAATATCCCAAAACTCCCCTCCACACTCTCTCTGTGCAGCTCCTCATTCTTTACAAGAATGACAGGAAGGAAGGAAAGGAAGGAGGGAGGAAGGGAGGAAGGAAGGGCTATACATCAATAAGAAATCGGTGGTTATTTTTGACTGATGGGATTATGAACTTAGAAATAATTATCTTCTTGCTTCTTGGTACTCTCCAATTCGTTATATCCATACATTTGCTTTCTAGCCAGAGCACACACTGCTTTTGTGATACCGGTGGGAAGCCAGAGCTGCAGGGAAAGCCACCAGTGAGTACCTTGGTGCCATCGTAGAGCTCAGCTGTGCCAGAGGGCGTGCCCATCAGGGTGATGACATCACAGTCGATGGTTTTGTCTGCTGAGGGAGCAAAGGTGTCGGAGATCACGCCTAGGAAGTCAGACAAACCCTTCTTCATTTTCTCCGTTGCCCCCGAGGAGCCTTCAGTCTGAAAAGATAAGCCAGCAGAGGAAGCAAGTAGTCTGGGAGTAGGCTACAATCTGGGGTACGGGGCAGAGTGAAGTACCAAGGGCAAAAATGTACTGTGTGGGTGGGGAAGCGCTCACAACTTCTCACCCCATCTCTGGGCTGGGGCTGGAGGAGGAGAGAGAGGCGGCCAGGGTTCCCATCCCCCAGACGGGGGTGCAGAATAGGCTGCAGCAGGCCTCTGTGGGTCAGAGCAGAGCTCCTTTGATTGGCAGTTTCATCAAAATTTCAGGGTCAGCCAGACTGAGCAAAAATTGACAGGTGATGCCAAAACCGGTCTGGCTCAGTGGATAGAGCGTCGGTCTGCGGACTGAAAGGTCCCAGGTTGGATTCCGGTCAAGGGCATGTACCTTGGTTGCGGGCACATCCCCGGTAGGGGTGCGCAAGAGGCAGCTGATCGATGTTTCTAGCTCTCTATCTCTCTCCCTTCCTCTCTGTAAAAATATCAATAAAATATATTTAATAAATAAATAAATAAAATGCCTGGACAACCTAGTTAGGAATAAATACATAGTTTTCCATGGGGTCTGTAGAGCCTGACCCTGCCTCTCAGCATCTCCTCCCTGCTTGCTCCAGGATATTCTGACCAGTGAGCTCAAGCTTGGTGTCCATACATTTAAAAAAACAAAAACTGGTATTCCATAAAATGAGAATGAACCATAAAATTCACCATTACAATTAAAATTGTATTTAAAAAAAACACACACACAAAAAACAAAAAAAAACATGGTCTTCAGTTGCTTCCAATTATGAAAATAAAAGGGTACCTAAGGGTTATACTCCCACACAGCAACAGTAGCTATCGCTGGGAGATGGCATTTTGGATGTCTCTAGGCCTCTCTCTCTTTTTCTTTTGCTTATTTGTATTTTCTAAATTATCTACAATGAAATGCATTGGTAACAGGATAACATCTGCTAAGACAGTAAGAAGTGGGAAAGCTTATTAATACTTAATACATAGGTGTAGCTTGTTTGCTTGGCAGACACGATTCTTTCTAAGTGAGAGCCCCTGGGGAGAAACAATTACATAAAAGAGAAATGGGAGAAAAGTTGGTCTCAAAATAGGTCAGGTGTGAGGGCCAGTCACTTTGGGGACACAGGTTGTACTCACAGCCAGCTTCTCCTTGACCACGCTGGCCGTGGCTGCGATGGTGCAGGCCGTGTCATGCTGCACCACCTGGGTGAACTCTGTCAGGTCCCGCTTCATGAACTCCAAGGCCTCGGAGGACTGGGGAAGACAGAGAGGGGTGACAGGGCCAGCTGGCTCCACCACCCCGTTCCTGCTCCCTGTGCTTCCTCAGTACCAGACAGACACACAGAAAACTCGAGTGGCCGGGGAAGCCGAGCCTCAGAGACAATGCTCACTGGTCCCAATCCCACGACTTGATAACTGACAGCAGAGAGCAGAGAGCTTCCTGCTGCTCTGAGAACTGAGTGTCAGGCCGTGTGCAGCCAGAGGAACTCTCATCTAGTCCTCGGCTGTCTCCTACGACACGGAGGGGGACGGGGTCAGTGTGCTCAGGAGCAGAGTGGGTTAGGGGACCCATACAGTCTGAAAACAAAACAGACTCTTGCGGTGCTTTGCTATGCTTTAAGATGTGACGTGGATTATGAGCAGGAGTCACCTAAGAAAGCCTGGACCTGTCAGGGTGAGGGGTTTACTGAGGCTTTTGGTATTTGTCCTAATGAACATAAAAGGTAAAGCATAAGTGGTGAGGAATAAAGCTGGAGATGTTGCCAAGGGCAACCATGGAGCATCCAGTCAGCCTTGTGGGTGACGGAGAGCCACCGAAGGTTTGAAAGAGGTAGGACATGATGAGATTTACTTAAATCAATCAATCAATCAATCAATCAATCAATCCTCACCAGAGGATATTTTTTCCATGGATTTATTTTAGAGAGGGTGGAAGAGAAAGTGGGACAGGGAGAGAGTTGCCTCCTGCATGCCTCCCACCTGGGCCAGGGATGGAACCTGCAATCCAGATGCATCCCCCCGACTGGGAATCGAACCTGCAACCTTTTAGTGTATGGGGTGATGTTCCAACCACTGAGCAACAGTGGCTGGGACAAGATTTGCATTTTTTAATAGGTAATTTCAGGTGACAAGATTAGAAGAGCGAAGACCAGTTAGGAGGCTGTTGCAATAGTCCAGGAAAGAAAACAGAAAAGTATGAATAAGAACAGTGCCGGTAAGGATGGAACTGATTCAAGAAATATCAGGCATCCCTGACTGGTGTGGTTCAGTTGGTGAGCACTGTCCCACTTACTAAGAGGTCATCAGTTTGATTCCAGGTCAGGGTACATGTCCAGGTTACAGGCTCAATACCTAGTAGGGGTGTACAGGAGGCAGCTGATGGATGTTTTTTTTAATTTTCTCTCTCTCTCTCTCTCTCTCTCAAATCAATAAAAACATTAAAAAAAAAACATACAGGCAAAAAGGTGGGTTTGGTGATTATATATATATTGACTGAGAACAAGATAGAATCGAGAAGAGCTACTGGCTGCTAACCTAAATGACTAGGGTAGGTGTAGTTCTGCCAACAGAGAGAAAATTCGGTAGGGGGAGCAGGTTTTTTGTTTGTTTGTTTGTTTTTAAAAATATATTTTATTGATTCTTTACAGAGAAGAAGGGAGGGAGATAGTCAGAAACATCGATGAGAGAGAAACATCCATCACCTGCCTCTTGCACGCCCCCCACTGGGGATGTGCTCGCAACCAAGGTACATGCCCTTGACCGGAATCGAACCCGGGACCCTTCAGTCCGCAGACCGACGCTCTACCACTGAGCCAAACCGGTTTCGGCGGGGGGAGCAGGTTTGAGAGATGATGACGACAGTGACGCTGGTCATGTAGAATCGGCAGTGACTGAAATATCTGGAACAGCTGTCCAGAAGGAGTTTCTCAAACACTAAAGCTCAGAGAAAAGGACTGAGTCACCCTAACATGAAAATGGAGGTCACCCGGAAGAATTTATAAGCAGAGCAGTGGGCTGAGGACAAGGCCCCTCACGTACCACACCTTTAAGAGGCAGGCAGAGGAAGAGGAACCCCTGAAAACAGAAAGGAAAGGTGGGGAAGCATGTGGCAAACTGAGAAGAATCATGTCACAAAAGCCGAGGGAGTCGAGTTTCAGGAGGGAGCGATCACTAGTGTCAAATGCAGCAGGAAGGTGCAGGAAGATAAGGGCTGAAACACCCACTGGATTTGGCAAATGTAAGTAAAGCTGAGTGCGTACCATAGATAAGTCTGTATGTGGTGGCCTCAGGGGTGCAGAGGGAGTTAGAGAAATCATGCTGTTGACCTCAAGTTTTAAAAAATAGGAGCTGCTCTGGCTGGTTTGGCTCAGTGGATAGAGTAGGCCTACAGGCTAAAGGGTTCCAAGTTCGATTCTGGTCGGAAGCGCATGCTGGGTTGCAGGCTTGATCCCCAGTGTGGGGCATGCAGGAGGCAGCTGATCAATGCTTCTCCTTCATCATTGATGTTTCTATCTCTCCCTCTCCCTTCCTCTATGAAATCAATAAAATCTATCTATCTATCTGTCTATCTATCTACCTATTTTTTTTTAAAAAAAGTAAGAGCTAACGTTTCCTGGAAGCAAAAGAGGAAGTGACTGAAGAGGGAACTTGAGGGAGGTGTTAAGTTTGAGGCAAGGGGAGAAGAAGCAAATTAGAGACTGAAAAAGTTGCTGGGGGGAGTCAGGCCCAGATGAGTTTGGGAATCTGTGGCAGGGCCAAAGAACAATGTGACTTTCTCGACCAGTGTCTGTGGGGAAGTTCATACACACACACACACACACACACACACACCCCACACACTACAGGAAGTAAGGAGCAGAGGAAGGCAGATTAGAGCACCATCTCAGAGCAATAGTCTTGGGGGTATAAGAGACCTGAGAGTGCTGGGAATTGAGTGGTCCGAATGGAGCCAGGATAGGAGGAAGGCAGGCCAGGAAAGCAAGCACAGAAAGACTAAGAAAAATTAGTCAACCACCTGGGCCTCACTGATTGAGCATTGATCCAAGAACCAAGAGGTTATTGGTTTGATTCCCAGTCAGGGCACATGCCCAGGTTGTGGGTTCGATCTCCCAATAGGGGCGTGCAAGAGGCAGCCTATCTCTCATCAATGCTTCTATCTCTATCCCTTTTCCTTTCTTCTCTCTAAAATCAATAAAACATATATTTTTTTAAAAAGAAATAAAGATGAGGAGCTGAGGCCTAAAGAGGTTAAGTAACTTGCCCAGGTTCCTAGAACTGTTAAGTACACACACACACACACACACACACACACACACGAACAAAGATGGAAAGCTAATTTACCTATTTTTCATGAGTATGGTAGACCAACCTTGAGGGAAACACACAGGCAGCCTTCAGATGTATTTGCTACATGAATGTCAGTGGAATGAGCAACAGAAACCAAGCTACTCGGAGGTCTCTCCTATTAAACCTCGGTGTGAAATTCTCTTTCTTGGTCCCCATCAAAACACAAACAGCTCAGGGCCTCCTCAGATTTGCTGGACTGGAGCTGAGAGGAGTACGCAGGCCACGGGAAGACGAAAATGCTCCCAGAGTCAAGGACCTATTTAACTGAGGGCAGGGCCTCGGGGAGTCTGCTCTGAAGCAGGACTCATCGCGGTGGCTTGAGGTAAACAGTAGTTAGCTATTTCCTCAATGCATTCGGGCTAGTTTTGACGGGCCACCATGGAATGAAACAGAAGCACACAATGGCATTTCCCATTGGTAGAGCCAAGTCTCACTCATCCCACTAGCCTGTGAGCTTTGTGGGGCCGGGGACTGCGTCTGTTTGGCCAATATCGGTCTCCTCGGGACCTGTGAGAGAGTACCGGCCGTGGCATATACGCTAATAATATTTTAAAGGACTATAGGACTAAGTTCCTATGGCTGGGATCCTTTACCTTTAAGACCTACATTACATGTTTGCTCTTCAAGGAAGTGGTAAATTTCTCCTCCCTTCGGATTCCTACGAGAGGGTCGCCGCAGCCTTTAAGAGTCTTTATTTCACTGAGGCTGGCGTCCCACTGGCCTGAGCTGGCATCGGCCTTCCCGTAGCCCGCGAGGGGCTCAGAGTAGGGAGAGGGCCGTTCTCCTCCCCGGGGGCCCGGCACCCCCACAGGTCGGGCGGGGCCGCGCCAAGTTGCAACGACGAGGCGCGGGGTCCTGGGGGAGGAAGGGGGCCGGGCCGGCTTACCTTTTCCTTGACCGCCTGGTAGCTCTGCTGCAGCCAGCTCCGCCACCACCCCACGTCCTCCCTGTGAACACAGAGACATCTGGCAGCCCCGCGGTACCAACGATCCGGTCTCAGTTTCCCCTCGGATGTGACCCCGCGGGCTGAGGCTTCGCAGACCGCCTCCCCCACCCCCTCACACTGCGACTCCATCGCGCCTTTCCAGCTGCGTCCACCGCCGCGCCGGCCCCCGGTTCTCCACGGGGACCCTGGCCCAGCACCCCAATCCTGGGAGAATTCAGGCCCCAACGCCCGAGACCGGGATGACGGGCTCACCCTTCCGCCATCTTCCCCGCATGACATCACCACTATTTACTGACCTTTGACTTCCGACACGGTACCGCCCCCTTAAGCACCGCCCCGGAGCACTCGGCCCAATCCTTGCGCGGACACCCTCCCCTCAGTCCAATCTCCGCCCTGCTTTACAATCAGGCCCCGCCTCCTGGAGCCTTGGTCCATTCCCTAGCCAGAGTTCTCCCTTAAGCCCCGCCCCCGAGTGCTCGGTCCAATCCTCAGTTTCGTCTTAAGGCCCCAAGCGTTGGCCCCGCCCCCACCGACCTCGAATCTTGACGGGTGTCGGCCATCGTCCCCTACGGTGGCCGCATGGGCCTCAGGGGGCCCTCAGCGTGGTCTTGGGGAGCTGGGAGTACAGGGGAGGAAGGGAGCGAGCCCCGCGGGAGCGAGCCCGGCCGGAGCCCGAACGTTTGGATCCCTGAGCGCAGGGCTAGGACCGCCCCCCTTTATGAAACCAGCCGCGTAGTAGCTGTTTGGGGTCCCTTCGGGCGGGTTCAACTGAGCGCAGACTGGGGGGCTCTGGGCCAGGGATTGGAGGTTCGTGGAGAAAAAAAATCAGAGGTGACTTACATGCAGCGTCTAGTCTAGAGGGGCTCTCAAGATATCGGGAGACACAATTAACTCAATCTTGACGGCCTGACTCAAAACAATTCCAAGTGGATGTGGTTAGGAAAGTGCAGAGACCGCGTGGAGAAGGGAAGTTGAAGATGTTGAGGTCGAGGGAGGGAGGGGAGGGGAAAGGAGAGAGAAGGAAAGAGGGAGAGTGAATGGGGAGGGGGCCAATTACTTAGCACTGGATCCATCCCTCTGGTCTGTTTCAGGGCCTAGCTTTACAGTTCCCGCCACTCCCATTCCCTTTTCCCTCATGGGATTTATTCCTGTTATCATACTTGCTGTTCTTTCTCCCATCTTAAAAGCAAGCAAACAAACAAAAACCAACCCTCTCCTGACCCTCCAGCATTTACCTACTTCCCTGTACAGCAAAACTTCTGAAAGACTTGGCTATCCTCACCGCCTCCAATTCCCCTCCCCTCCCCTTCTCTCATGACTCACCTCCCCACAGTGCTTTGAAATAACTTTTGTTAAGGTGCCAAGAACAATGGCCAATTGTCAATTCTCATCTTACTTGAACAATCATCTTTTTTTTTTAATTATTGATTTTTTACAGAGAGGAAGGGAGAGGGATAGAGAGAAACATCAATGAAAGAGAAACATCCATCAGCAGCTGCCTCCTGCACACCTCCTACGGGGGATGTGCCCACAACCAATGTACACGCCCTTGACCAGAATTGAACCTGGGACCTTTCTGTCTGCAGGCTGATGCTTTATCCACTGAGCCAAACCGATTAGGCAACAATTATCATCTTATCTAACACGGCTGATCACTTTCCTTCTTCGAATATTTTCTTCACTGGGCTCCCAGGGCACCACGCCCTCCTGACTTTCCTCCTATCTCACTGGCATCTCCCTCTCAGTGCTCTTTGCTGTTTTCTCATCAACCTCTGTTGCAGGAATGTCCCAGTCTCCGTCCTTGGCCCTCTCCTTTTTTAAGTCTACCATCATTCCTCAGATGATCTTATCAAGTCTCGTGATTTTAAATGTCATCTATACACTAGGGACTCTCAACTTTTCTCTCCACCCCATACACCTCTGAACCCCAGGATCTTGATCTCCAATTGATTGTAAAATAAATATATTAATCTTAACATGCCCCCAAACTCCTGATGTATCTTCCTACATTTATGCAAACTCCCCCAAAGCTGTAAATAGCAACATCACCCCTCCAGTTACTCAAGCCCAAAAGGAAGGAGAGATTTCTTTCGTACCCAGAAGCTAATTCCTCAGCAAATGTAGTTGGCTCTACCACGAAAACATAACCAGAATCCAGCCACGTCTCACCACCTCCCCTGCTACTATGTAGGTCCAAGCGGCCATTATCTCTCTCTTGCATAAAGGCAGAGCCTCTTAACTCGGATGTCTCCGAGTCCACTCTTACCTTCCTATACTCTAGTCTTAATTCATTCGGAAAGTAATCTTTCAAACAACCTGAGATGGTGCGGCTTTTGCGGAAAACAGTACGGTGATGGTTCTAGAAAACAATTACCATGTGATCTAGCAATTCTCCTTGTAGGTATACACTAAAAAACATTGAAAGCAGGCACTCCAACAGATATTTGTATGCCCATGTTCATAGCTGCGTTATTCGCAGTAGCCCAGGGGTAGAAGCTACCCTTGTGTCCACTGACAGTGAATGGATAAACAAAACGTGGTATATAATACAATGGAATATTATTGAGTCTTAAAAAGGAGATTTTTTCACATGTTACATCATGGATGAGCCTTGAAGACATTGTGCCAAGTGAAATCAGCCAGTCCCAAAAGGACAAATATTGAATGAATCCATTTCTATGCGGTACCTAGAGTAGTCAAATTCCTAGAGACAGAAAGTAAAAGGGTCGCCGGGACTTGGGGGCTGAGGAAATGAGTGCAGAGGGTAGCTCTGGTAGATGGAAAGTTCTGGAGACAGAGGGTGGTGATGGTTGCACAACAGTGTGGATGTACTTAATGCCACTGAACTGTACACTTGAAAATAGTCTGTATTATGTATATTTCACCAAAAATATATATGTAAGATCATAACCCTTCTCCTCTGCTCAAAATTCTCTAATGCCTTCTTGTTTCACTCAGTGGAAGAGCCAGTAGGTTCTCACAAACGCCTTGATGGCCCTCCATGGTTGATCTGATGGTGAACTGGCCCTTCGTTTCTCTGCTCTAGCAATACTGGCCATTTTGAAGTTCCTTGAAACTTCCCAGCCCTCTCCTCGAATTATTTAAAACTGTAACTTACACCCCCAGCATTCCTATTGCTCTCCCCTGCTTATTTTTTTCTTCACACAACTTATCACCATCTGACATACCATACTTAGAAAAAAAAGAAGAAAAAAAAAGGCCTGCCTCCCTCTGACTAGAAATGTGACCTCCAGCTGAAACTGGTTTGGCTCAGTGGATAGAGCGTCGGCCTGTGGACTGAAAGGTCCCGGGTTCGATTCCACTCAAGGGCATGTACATTGGTTGTGGGCACATCCCTGGTAGGGGTGTGCAGGAGGCAGCTGATCAATGTCTCTCTCTCTCATCAATGTTTCTAGCTCTCTATCCCTCTTCCTTCCTCTCTGTAAAAAATCAATAAAAAATATATTAAAAAGAAAAGAAATATGACCTCCATGAAGTCAGGAACTTTTGTTTGTCTTATTTACCTGTCTACTACTAGCCCCTAGAACAGTGCCTGGAACATAATAGATGCTTAATATTTATAATTTATTGATCAAATAAAAAGAATAAATGTAAGGAGAGTAAGGACAAAACGGGACTGATCTGGAGCAAGCTGGAGTGGCTAAAATGAAAAGAAAAGAGAAGATGAAGGTGAGGCTATGCAGGTCATTAGCATCTATATTCCTGAGAGCCTTGGATGTAGGGCTAAAAATTCAAAACCTAATTCATGGACAGAGAGTCACTAAAGATTTTTTTAGTAAAGAAATGACTTGTACCGAAACCGGTTTGGCTCAGTGGATAGAGCGGTGGTCTGCGGACTGAAAGGTCCCAGGTTCGATTCCTGTCAAGGGCATGTACCTTGGTTGCGGGCACATACCCAGTAGGGGGTGTGCAAGAGGCAGGTCATCAATGTTTCTCTCACATTGATGTTTCTAACTCTCTATCCCTCTCTCTTCCTCTTTGTAAAAAATCAATAAAATGTATTTTTAAAGAAAGAAAGAAATGACTTGTGCTGTGAAAGTGACATGACCAAGTGACCTAGTACTACTACTAACAGGTGTAATGGGGCACTTATTAAACAGGTGAGTGTTTTACACAATGTGCCTTGTGTGATCTTCCCAATAGCCCTATGAGGTAGGAGCAATTTTTCATTTCCATCTTATAGTTGAAGAAGCTGAGATCCAAGAGAGATGGATCCCAAGGTCACACAGCTAGGAAATGACAGAACTCTGATTTAAACTCAATGCTGTCTAATAAAAGCAAGTTTCTGCCTATCCAATAAGTCTTTTTTTAAGTACATATTTTATTGATTTTTTTTTACAGAGAGGAAGGGAGAAGGACAGAGAGAAACATCGATGAAAGAGAAACATCAACAGCTGCCTCCTGCACACCTCCCATGGGGGACGTGCCCTCAACCAAGGTACATGTCCATGCTCGGAATCAAACCTGGGACGCTCCATCCACCGAGCCAAACCAATCAGGGCATATCTAATAAGTCTTAACTTCAGCTCATGTCCTGCCTCCCCAGTCAGATGCTGAGTTGCAGACAGGCAAGCGCTATTTCCTATTGTTTGCTATATTCACCTTATGCAATTCCCACTCCCCAGCCTCGCACAGTGCTTGCCCAGGAGGGACTCAGTGTATGTGGACTGAGTGAGACCCTCTGTTGCATCTCTTTGGTCGTCCCCATCCCTTGACCCTTGGCTCCCTTCATTGACCTCAAGCAAATCTGACTTCAAATCCCAGCTTAGCCACTTCCCAGCAATGTGACCTGGGGCAAGTTAACGTTGCCTGTTTTTAGTGTCTTTATCAGTAAAATGGAAACAGTACTCCTGGTTGTTAAGAGAATTGAGTAAAATAACCAAAACACCCAACACATATGACAAAGTCCTCAATGAAGTAATTATTTTTGTTTTAGCCCCTTACCAGAGCCTAACATAATGCTAGGCGCTGGTAGAGTGTTAATAAGCACCTTTTAAATTAAAAGATATGTTGAGCCCTAGCTGGTTTGGCTCGGTGGATAGAGCATCAGCCTGTGGACTGGAGGGTCCAGGGTTCAATTTTGGTCAAGAGCACATGCCCAGGTTTTGGTAGGGGGTGTGCAGAAGGCAGTCAATCAATTATTCTCATGGATGTTTCTATCTCTCTCCCTCTTCCTCTCTGAAATCAATAAAAATATATTTTTTAAAACAAGTGTATTATAAAAAAAGAAAGAAATGAAACGTAAAACAAATTAGAAAAATAAATAAATATAAAAGTAAAAGTAAAAATAAATAAAAGACCGGGTGCCCCGGGTGAGCCGTGTGCCCCGGGGAAGCGGTGGGACGTGGGTGGGGGTGTGAACTGGAGGAGGAGCAGATTCTATTCGTGTGGTCCTGAGATAGTCACCGTAAAACAAGAAGACTGTCAAATGAAAGCAGGGAGGGTAGGGAGATCTGGGGGAGATAAGAGATCAACCGAAGGACTGGTATGCATGCATATAAGTACAACCAATGAACACAGAACTCTGGGGAGGGAGGGCATGGATGGGAGGAGGGGGCAATGGTAAGCAATGTACACATATAATACCTTAATACATTTTTTTTAAAATGAAAAAAATAAATAAAAGATATGTTGAAAGAAGACTGGATTGGGAGTCAGTAGATGTAGATTTTCATCCTGGATGTGGGCGTTGGTCACTTTTTCTCTCTGCAATTGTTTGTTTCAATGCCCTCTGGACCTCTAAGTTCTCTTGTAGCTCTTAGGCAAAGTATGAATGCATGAATTCGCCCCATCCCTGACCCTCAGATCATCCTTTTACCCACATCCCCACTCCTGTACTACTGGACCCCTCTTGGCTGAGGATACTGGTATTCCAGGATCCTCCTGGCTTTGACTCCCAGGAAGCCCTGACGCCCAGTTGCCACCAGATGGTGCTGTAGACTCATTCAGTTGAAGCCGGCCGCCAGTGCCAGGCAGGGCTTAGAGGAGTGGCCCCTGGGATGTCTTTCTGGCTCCTCTGGAGAGGCTGGGCGGGCTTCCTCCGTGAAAGGCAGCAAGGCCTGGGATGATCCTGGGAGGTGACGGTCCCAAAAATCACCCTATTTCTGTGGTGGAGATCCCACCATACCCTTGGCAGCAGGACCAGCTACACAATTGATGGGGCCCTGCAAAATACCAGAAAATGCCCAAGTTACTGGTAGAGACAGCACAGGGCATGCCTAAAATCCAGCAGAAAGGTTCAGCCTTCTAGAGTCAACTACTAACATTTCAAGCATTTTACAAGCCGGCTGTTTAGCACAGCCATTATTTTAAAAAAATGAAATAAACTTACGCCCCGCTGGTATGACTCAGTGGTTGAGCATCAATCCATGCACCAGTAGGTCTCTGTTCGATTTCTGGTCAGCGCACATGCCTGGGTTTCAAAGTGGGTCGCAGTGAGGAGCGTGTAGGAGGCAGCTGATCGATGATTCCCTCTCATCATTGACGTTTCTACCTCTCTCTCCCCCTCTCCATTCCTCTCTGAAATCAATAAAGATATATTTTTTAAAAAGAATGGACTCCTTTAATATATTTTTATTGATCTCAGAGAAGAAGGGAGAAGGAAAGGGGCAGAAGCATCAATAACGTGAGAGAATTGTTGATCGGCTGCCTCACGCACACCCTACGCTGGGGATCAAACTGTGACCTCCGGGTCCACTGAGTCACGCCGGCTGGGCAGGGGCTGGACATTTATTGTATCTATATGGTGGAAATACTATATAACTACTGTGCTTCTTCCTGCACATCTCTCCCCAGCTCTGCTCTCGGTGGTGTTTAAACATTGATAGTTTGAAATCAATGGCAGTGGGAGTGTTCACATCATCGAAATCTACAAACAGTACACATCATGCCCCCTTCTAAGGTCGTTGTTGAACTTTTACCCATACTCCCCTGGTCCTGCTCTGCTAACGTGCTGTGCAGTCATTTTTAAAAAAAAATATTTTTATTGATTTCAGAGAAGCAAGGAGAGGGAGAGAAGGATAGACACATTAGTGATGAGAGAGAAGCATCAATCACCTGCCTCCTGCACAACCACCACGGGGGGAATTGAGCCTGCAATCCCGGCAAGCGCCCTGATCAGGAATCGAACCATGACCTCCTGGTTCATGGGTCGGTGCCCGACCACTGAGCCACACCGCTGGGCTTGTTTTTTTTCTTTACTTATTCATTGATTTTTTTTTTAGAGGAAGAGGGCAAGGGAGAAGGAGAGAAAATCAATTTGCTTGTGCACTTAGTTATGCATTCACTGGTTGATGTTTGTATGTGCCCTGTCCCTGCAACCTTGGCGTAGCCGGTGGATGCTCGAACCAGCGGAGTCAACTGGCCAGGGCCTATGCTGTGTGATCGTGAGGAAAGACCTAGTCCTTCCAACCATATGTATTTTTAAAAATTATTTAAATTTTAATTCTTTATTGTTTAAAGTGTTTTTATAAGTTTCCTCCCTCCCCTCCACCCCCCAGCACACGCCCTCCCTTCTCCCCCATCTGTGTCCACCGTATGTATTCTTTTATAATTTACAAAAGGGGGGGCATCTTTTGTGTCCTGTAACTTTTAGAACCACCCGGGAGGTGGATTATCGTGGTCCAAAGTGCAAAGGATGCTGCCAAGGAAGCCCTGAGGACCGGCTCCTGCAAGGTGGCTGTCACCACGGATCCCAGAAGGTGACCTGTCGACGGGCTCAGGGGAGCAAGCCACATTGTCCTTTCAGAGCCTCTTCCTCTGCATCGATTAGCTCAGCTATTTCCAACCAACGTGCCACAAGACTGTGCAAAATATTTGACACCTGACCATTTAGTCAGGGTCACTGACCTCTTTTCCCTCTCCAAAAAAATGACAATAGCCAATACAACAATAGCTGACCCATGTGAATGGATCAAAATTATATCTTTTTTTTTTTTTTTTTGGTCAGATTGGTGAAAAAGATAATATATTTTTTTGGTGTGCTGTAGAATATTAGTAATTAGTTTATGTGTGCCATGAGATGAAAAAGATTAAAAACCACAATTATTAGATAATAATAATAACAACAACAACAATAGTCTTCCAATGCCTCCAGCATTATTCTTGGTCCTTGTGCATCACAAGACTGCTTCTTGGCTGTATCTGAGAGTAGGCAGAGGAAAGATCTAGCCCGCTCTGCTTTTGCAGAAGGACGCAGCAGTGGGGGATGAGAACTGGCATTTCCTTCTTACTGTGACAACAGACAGTGTTTTTCCAAAAGGGAGACTGGGGCTGGGTGCTTTAGGAGTTCAGGAAATGCCTGTCTCAAATATGCCATTGTTGTAGGTGTGATCCTAGGTCAGGGCTTATACAAGAATCAACCAAATGCCGAAACCGGTTTGGCTCAGTGGATAGAACGTCGGCCTGCGGACTCCAGAGTCCCAGGTTCGATTCCGATCAAGAGCATGTACTTTGGTTGCGGGCACATCCCCAGTGGGGGGTGTGCAGGAGGCAGCTGATTGATGTTTCTAACTCTCTATCCCTCTCCCTTCCTCTCTGTAAAAAATCAATAAAGTGTATTTTAAAAAGAAGAATCAATCAATGAATACATACATAAGTGGAACAACAAATCGCTGTTTCTATCTCTCTTCTCCTCCCACCTCTCTAAAATGAATCAATTTTTAAAAATTGAATAAATTTGTATGCCTTTCCTCCTATTAATCTGCCTGTTGTCAGTTTATTTCAATGACTCAAATATTGAACCTGGAACGGTAGTGCCAGCAAGTTTTTCCTTCCTTACAGTGTGGGTGGCCCAAACCTCAATTGCCCCACTGGCTGCCGATCACATACCCCTGTGTCCCAACTTAGATTTGCTTCCCACTTAGCAGAAAGCAGATATCAGCTCTCTAATTGAGAAAGAAAACAACTCAATTCCCTGGGAAGGTACCTCAAGGCCTGATTGATGTTCCTCCTCTAGCTTTCTTACACTCCTTTCTCAATAATCTGCACTTTATGACTAAATGGTGGGGGAGTTACTCTCCTTAGATGACGACCCAGAGGTAATATTAGGGAGAGGGGAAAGATTTAAAATACGTAAATATATATTTTGAGGAAGGAAGTTCATTCAAATAGAGACTCTCATCCTCACCTCCCTAACTCATTCTAAGGCTGATCTTGTGTTTATGACTTTTCTTCTTCACTTTTCCCCCGAGGTTTCTTCTGCCTTCAGTCAGAACAGTTGGCCAAGTTCGTGGCCCACGGAAGAGACCCGTGACATTGAGAGAGATGTGCCCTGGCAGGTTCTCTCACATCGAATTGCAGTAGTTTTGTGACAGGGTTTGTAGCAGGAACAGGATCACAGTTGATCACTAAGCCTCGACAACCCTATGGCAATAACTTATTTCCTCTTTCCTCTTGATGGCCAGAGGTTTGTTTTTTGTTGTTGTTGTTTGTTTTAAAAAATATATATTTTATTGATATTTTACAGAGAGGAAGAGAGAGGAATAGAGAGCTAGAAACATTGATGAGAAACATCAATCAGCTGCCTCCTGCACACTTCCCACCGGGGATGCATCCACAACCAAGGTACATGCCCTTGACCAGAATCAAACTTGGGACCTTCCAGTCCGCAGGCTGACGCTCTATCCACTGAGCCAAACCGGTTTCGGCCAGAGGTTTGTTTTTTGTTTTGTTTTGTTTTTTAATGTATTTTATTGATTTTTTACAGAGAGGAAGGGAAAGGGATAGAGAGTTAGAAAACATCGATCAGCTGCCTCCTGCACACCTCCCACCGGGAATGTGCCTGCAACCAATGTACATGCCCTTGACCAGGATCGAACCTGGGACCTCTATCCACTGAGCCAAACCGGTTTCAGCCAGATTTTTAAAAAAATGTATTTTATTGATTTTTTTTACAGAGAGAAAGGGAAATGGATAGAGAGTTAGAAACATCGATCAGCTGCCTCCTACACACTCCCTACTGGAGATGTGCCTGCAGCCAAAGTACATGCCTTTGACCGGAATGGAACCTTGGACGCTTCAGTCCACAGGCCGACGCTCTAGCCACTGAACCAAGCTGGTTAGGGCAATACCTTGGTTTCTTTTTTCACTTTCTGTTCAGCGGCAGGAAGTATTCAAAATGGTTGAGTGGTAGGTTCAACAGTTCAGTTTAGTGGAAAATTTGTATCCACTTGGTAGAGGCATTCCTTTCTTAGACAGTAAAAGCTTTTAGCATTCCTCTCCTCCCTATAGCCATGGGACCAAGAAGCAAATAATTTTTGAGTGAGTCAAAAGTTATTGTAGCCCTAGCCTGTTAGGTTCAGTGGATAGAGCTCCGGCCTGCAGCCTGAAGGGTCCCGGGTTTGATACTGGTCAAAGGGCATGTACCTCGATTACGGGCACATCCCTAGTAGGAGGTGTGCAGTAGGCAGCTGATTGATGTTTCTCTCTCGTGGATGTTTCTAACACTCTGTCCCTCTCCCTTCCTCCCTGTAAAAAAAAAAAAAAATATATATATATATATATATATATATATATATATATATATATATTAAAGTTATTGTAAGTGGAGCCACCCTCCTTACATCTACGGTAGCTCTAGCCCCTTGGTTCTTGAACTATGTAACACCTGGCTAAAGGGGAGACAGCACACTGGTTGAGAGCATTGCTGCTTCCTGTAGATGGCTCAGAGTCTTCTATAGACTTTGCCACCATTTTATTTTTTTAAACTATTTTTTTAATAATCCATATAATATAGAGTTGTGTTTTTAAAAGGTATTTTATTGATTTTTAAAAATATATTTTATTGATATTTTACAGAGGAAGGGAGAGAGCTAGAGAGCTAGAAATGTCGATGAGAGAGAAACATTGACCAGCTGCCTCTTGCACACCCCCTACCAGGGATGTGCCCACAACCAATGTACATGCCCTTGACCGGAATCGAACCTGGGACCTTTTAGTCCGCAGACCGATGCTCTACCACTGAGCCAAACCGGTTTAGGCTTTGCCGCCATTTTAGAAGGCTGGCTAATGGAGTACACAGGAAGGCCAGTGAATCCTGTTGGTGCCAGCTCAGTGTCTCGCTTCTTTATTGTGAAATGACTCCATGATCAAAACAATGTTGTGTGGCGTATCAAGACTGTTAATTAAGTTTACTCACGGAGGTTCTGGTGGAGGCATGCAAGGCAAGGAAAACAAATCGAAATCTCGAGTAAGCGACTCTTCCAGTGAGACAAAATCCTCTCTCCATTATTAGGGAGATGATCCTATGCAATCAATCCATCTCTAAGTGATTGGCTGGTGCCCGCAGGGTTTCTGCTGTGGGCACCCTGGGTGTCAGCAGTGGTGTTGGCAGCTGGGCTTTGGTGAGGGGCTGTCCTTGTTCTTCACCCCTGCCACCATGGCCCTTTGTCCACGAACCCATTGAACAAGTTGGGGGCCCATATTGAGCATTCATATGGCATACTTGCTGTCTCACGATCCAGGATCATTCTAGGGAATCCGTCTTTCCCAAACCTCTTTGTCGTGAATTTCTAATCTTTCTCTCTGAGCTGCTCAAATCATTAGTCACTGTCTGTGAAACGGTATAGATCTTGACCTCAGGACAATGAGATGTACTGCTTAGTTACATGGCTTTTATTAGTTAACATAGCTTTTGTACTGGAGGAGAGTGAATCCCTAAACCAGTATGACTAATGTCCTTTTAAAAATGGGAAATATGAACACACACACACGTGGAAAATGGCATGTGGACTTGAAGATGGTCATCCACTAACCAAGGAGAGATGCCAGGGGCAGATCCTTCATCGCCCTCACAAGGAACCCACACTGACAACACCTTGATTCTGGACTTCTAGCCTCCAGAATTGTGAGACAATACATTCCTGCCGTTAACGCTAGTTGTGTGATACATCCCTACAGCAAGCCCTCGCAGACGAACACACCCCTCGTTAAAACTAAGTTCCCCGAGAGCAGCAGCCTGGTTTGTCTCGTTCACAGCCATTCCAGAACGCGCCCGTACCATTCCTTAGCACCTCGTACCGCTGTTTAAAAATATGTTCTCATTAATTTCAGAGAGAGGGTGAGAGAGAACCGCTGATTCGCTGCAGCCTGCAAGCCCCCTACTGGGGATAGAGCCGCTGCAGCCCGGGCGCGCCCCCGCCGTGACCTCCTTGTTCACGGGTCAGCGCTCCGCCACTGAGCACACCGCCGGGCTGGTACCACTATTTAAGGGTTTCACTAATGTATGTGAACCTGAAAGCCTTTCCAAGGGAAGAGAGTGTGGCTGGTATGCAGTCAAAACCTGTTGAGCAGATTAAACCACTCCACTCATTTCCAATTTTTTTTGTGGTGCACGGATAAGTCCTAGCTCCTACTCCCTAGGCTGCATTAATATGCATGACGCGCTTTTAGCTCTCCGGACAAAGAGATCAATACTTCGCAGGTCCCTCGAGTGGGACTCAGAAGACCGCACGAAGCTCCAGCCTTTTACCAGCGCCGGTTCTGGCCCCTTTGGGCATCTTGGTACTTGTAGTTTTGTCCACTGGATCTTTCACCGAAAAGCCCACGCCGAGACCACAACTCCCATCATCCCACGAGCCCCGGAGCCTTCAGTGCGCATCCTCCGGAGAGGGCGCCCCGCCATTGGCTACCTGGCCGGGCGAAGGCCCACCTTCCCGAGCCCAGCCACACCCACGATTGGTTGGCTGCCCCGCTCCTCATCGGAGGAGGCGACAAGTGAATGAAAGCGGGGGGCGTGTCCGTGTGCGTAGCTTGGTGGCGGTGCTGGTGGAACCCACTGGAAGGTGAGATCCGAGAAGCGGGGTCACGCTGCCGCTTTCATCGGCTTGGGGCGCCCCGAAGGTCGGCCCTGACCGGGGGTCAGCGGGCAGGGAGGCCCCATGTCGGTCGGCCTCCCTCCGACCGCCCGGCCCTGGCGACTCCGGGGATCCCCGCCGCGCACACCCGTGCTGGGTGACCGACTCCCATCCAGCCTCCCCCTCGTGTGGGGCGGGAGGGGGTCCTGGGGGCAGATCCCGCTCCTCCCCTAGATTCGGGCTGTCCCCCCGCGCGGTCCACCGGGCGGTGGGGCGTAGGTCCACCCGGATGTGGCGGGGGCGCCAGGCAGTGCTGGCCGCAGCGCTGGTCACTTTGTCCGCGGAGGCCACGGGAGGGGCCAGGCCGCGGCTCCCCACCCTCCGGGCCGAAGACAGAGTCCGTGTACTAGTTCCGGCCGTCTGGCTCCGGACGGGGAGGATCCCCTCGGGCGGTGAACAATGTAGCAGGTGAACCCAAGATTCAGCTGACCCTGAGATTCTTTTCTGTGCAAATGGAAACTTCTTCCTCGTCGTGCCCCTCCGCTCCAGGCGCCGGGGGGAGAAGGAGTGACTTCCCAAGCCTCCTTGTTGTGTGCCGGCGGGTGGTTTGGGGAGGGTTTGGGGCATCGGGTTGGCACGGCTAAGAATGTCAGCTCTGGGGTCTTACCGACCTCGGTTCCAGTCTGGGCTTCGGGCGCGTTGTCTGTAAATCTGAACTGAAATTTTCTCTGGAAAAAAAAAAAAAAGAGAGAGAGAGAGGCTGCAGCGAGGCAGCTCCTGCGTCGGGTTGCGGTAAGGTTAAAACCGATCCGTGTTTGTAAAGTACTTTGCACGGCGCCCCGGGAGAGGCAGAGCCCGGGGAGTGCTAACCACTGACGAGCAGGTTTTTATGATTCTCAGGTCAGTGAACCTGGAGGGGCCGTGTCCGAGTCAGTGGCTGGAATTCAAGGCTGCGTTTGGTGCCTGCATGAAGACAGTCCTGTGACCTGGCTAGGTAGGTTCCCCTCAGGGGACGGGGGTGGGGAGGGGGGGATTTAATGCCGGCTGCGGAGTTGGCATCTGCCCTCTCCTGGAGGACTGGCCCTAAGGAAGGACTAGACTCATTTTCATGTTCCTGGCGTCTTCCTTGTGTCCGACGTCGTCTGTAAATTACCAGCTACAGTGGGAAGGGTGGCAGGTCCCTGCCAGAGTGGGGGTAAATGTGCTTCTGCCAGCACGGTGCCCCAAGAGCTGCTTTCCCGGGAGAAGGGGTGGTCCTCAGCCTGCCCCAGGGATGCAGAGCACCAACGGCAAGTCAGATGAATTGGAACCCGTTTTTCACGTGATATGCCAGATGCAGGTCTGAGGAAAGGTTTGAAGGAAGTATGTGGATAGGCTTTTGCAGAGTCAGGGAGTATTTGCACGAGCCAGTAGAATTTAGGGTACTTGTAGAGAGAAAGCCAAAGGAAATGGATTTGGGGTACTCTTGTTGAAAAGGAGCATCTTCCAGTGGGGGGGGAAAAAAAATAGAAGTGCCCTGGGAGGAGGCCGTGTAGATAAGACCGTTCTACAGGTTCAGAAGTGTTGTGCTTATTTAGATATTTGCCTTTCTGGTTTGCCAACTGCTTACCCCTCTGCTCCTCCTTTCTTTCTTTATTAAAAAATAAAAGTAATACAGGTATATAGTGGAACATACTAACGGTACAGAGGTTGCAAAGGAAAAGGGGAGGTCCCTCCACACATCTCTTTTTATTTTTTTTAAATAAATCTTTATTGCTCAGATTATTACAATTGTTTCTCCTTTTCCTCCCCGAAAAGCTCCCTACCACCCAGTTCCCACCCCACCCTCTGCCCTTACCCCCTCCCCCTGCATTGTCCTCATCCATTGGTTATACGATTTTAATCCAGTCTCTTACTGCACCCCCACCCCCCTATCCCCCTGATAATTATCAGTCCACTCCCTTTCTTTGCCCCTGATTCTATTATATTCACCAGTTTATTCTGTTCCTCAGATTTTTTTTCCTTCCGTATTTGAATTTCAAGTGGGACACTCTCTCCCATTTGTTTTTGTGGGGAAATACAACAAAGTGTTCTATAGCAAATGGCTGCAGACTGTCCAAATTTCTCAGGACCACACGAATAGAATCCGCTGCTCCGGTTCACCTGGCTCTTCTGGGTCACCCCTCCTCCACACATCTCTTAACCATAGTCCCTCTCCTCAAAGGTATCTGCTGTTAACTCTTGCTTATATAACCTTCCAGAAAAAAAAAATGTATGCATCTATCAGCAAAACCATATACACAGATAGGATCAGACTGTACCATTTGCATCTTGTTTTTTTTCTCTTTTACTATGTCTTAGTGGCCTTTCCCACATAAAAACACACAACTCTAGCTCATTAAAAACATGGTTGCCCCAAGCTGGGAGGCTTGGTTGGTTGGAGTGTGTTGCGGGTTGATTCTCAGTCAGGGCACGTACATAGGTTGCAGGTTCAATCCCCGGTTGGGGCGTGTGTGGGAGGCAGCAGATCGATGTTTCTCTCATATCTGTGTCTCTCTCCCCCTCTCCCTTCACCTCTCTAAAAAAATCAATAAAACACATCCTCGGGTGAGGATAAAAAAAGAAAAAGAAATATGTGTACATTTTAAGCTGAGGAAAATACTGCCACATTCTCCTCTAAAATGGTGTTCAAGATTATATTCCCATCAATAGTGGATATTTTCACATTTTAAAAAATGTAATTTTACCAATCAGACAAGATTTTCTTTAAATTCTGAGGAAGAATACAGTGTGGTATTGAGATGTAGCATTTTCCTATATCTTGTTTTTCCTTTACCATTTTTAAAAATCCTCACCAAAGGAGGTGATTTTATTGATTTTTCTAGAGAAAGAGGAAGGGGAAAAGACACACACACACACACACACACACACACACACACACATTGTTGTGAGAGAGAAACATTGATCGGTTGCCTTCTAGAGTCACCCCGACCAAGGATTGAACCTACAGCCCAGGTATGTGACTGGGAGTAGAATCTACAACCTTCCCGTGTACCAGACAAGGCTCCAACCAACCAACACCCCCTCCACTCCCACCCCCAGGCCAGGGCTCCCTTACCATTAAAAAAAAAAAATGATTTCAGAGAGGAAGGAAGAGGGAGAGAGAGATAGAAACATCAATGATGAGAGAGTCATTGACCAGCTGCCTCCTTCACGCCCCTACTGGGGACTGAGCCTGAAACCCGGGCACGTGCCTTTGACTGGAATCCATCCTGGGACCCTTCAGTCCATAGGTCGATGCTCTAGCCCCTGTGCCAAGCCAGCTAGGGCTCGCTTGTCATTTTGATTGTCAAAGGCAGTGGCAGGAACTGCTGGGAAGGCTTGCTTGGAGCTACTGGACGAGGTTAGAATGACAGTGAAACCTTCATCCTGTGAAAACTTTTAGGGTTGATTTATTTGGGAATAAATCCCAAATTTTTCAGATATCTGACAGTTCCCTTCCTTTTTGAACCCAAATGCTAATTTAACCACTTTCAATGAAAATTTCCAAAATTATGACATAATTTGAGCTTAAAGTAATATAAAAATATAAAAGTCTCCTTGATGACGTAGGTCCAACAATGATAACCCTGGGCTATCATTTAGTGACGTCCTTAGGCCATTCTGAATATGTAGGAGCCTTTAATACCCTTAGCTAAGTGGCCTCAGGCTGACGCTTTACAAATCCCTAGGTGAACTTTTTAGAACAGTTTCGCCTTTTCCCACCTGTCAGGTCTCACTTTAAGTTTGTCACTTTACTTGCTTTAGAGGCTCCTCTTCACTTCTCTTCCTAATTGACTCTCTAGTTTCCAAACTTAATGCGCCACTTGCTATCCATATGTGTAAGGAGGTGTAAATTGCCCTTTAATAAGGCTGTGGTGGGTCTTTTATGAGTAAAGCCTGTGCCATTAGTGTGTTAGGCCTTGGGGAACCTATTTTTGCCGGTGAAAGGACACTTTTGGGGGAAGAAAGCGCCCGATTTCTGGTTGGGTGAGGCATTGCTGTGTTGCGTTTGTAGAAAGGAAGCATGCTAAAGGGATGTTAGCTACGGTTGGCAGCTCCAACTAGGCTTTTTGCGATTTCAAAGGGAGATGAGGTAGTTGGTTATAGAAAGTCCTGTGAGCTCAATGGGTCAGTAAGTAAAAGGGGTATTGATGGGTGGCTCTGTGGTATTGATAATGGGAAAAGATGGAGGAGGATTTCTGGGAAGAAGGTAACTCTTGTTTATATAACCCTCCAGAAAAACTTCATGCATATACGTGCGAAGGCATATACACGGGTGGGATTTTAGCAGAAGGATTTAGGATTTGATTTATATCGGTTCTACTTAGCAGCTATGAAAACAGTATTTTGTTGTATTTAGCACACCCACCTGCCCGAAGTATTTGCCAGGTGCTGTGGGGGGTATCAAATAAATAAGACATGGGTCATGCCCTCAGAGGGCTTGCAGTCCACACACGGACAAGGGCCAGGACATAGAAATACGGAAGACTGAACCAAGGGTAGGTAGGAGTCCTTTAGTTGCAAGAGATAGAAAACCCAACGCAGATCAGCTTGGCAAAGGGATTTACTTGGCTTCTGGCACAGCGGGAGTTAGGGCTCAGATGGGTTCTGTCTGTTGCTCCTGCCTGAGCTGGGCTGTGTTGGGCTGGTTCCCCTGTTGGTGTGACAGCAGCATCCCTCACAGCCCACCTGCTCACAGAGCAGAGCAATCTTTTGGGGAAGGACTAGTAAACATTTCACTGCTTTTTATTGGCTCTGACCAAGCCATGCTGCCATCTCTGAGCCAATCACTGTGGTCAGAGGGCGGAGCCTGGGGTTGGCACCAGCTAGATGCCAAAGATCATTGGCCAAGATTGGGGGATGGGTGTTTACAGTCAAAGCTGAATGGTGAATGCATGCTGGCAAGCCCAAGAACTCACAGATGTCTCCACAAAGTGATAATAATAGATGGGGGCTGAGACGAGTTGCCAGTCTCCAAGCTCTGTGTCAGGACGCTGTAGACCAACTGTAATTCTTTTTTTTTACATATGTCTTTATTGATTTCCGAGAGGAAGGGAGAGGAAGAGGGAGAGAGATAGAAACATCAATGATGAGAAAGAATCAGCTGCTTCCTGCACGCCCCCACTGGGGACTGAGCCCGCAACCCAGGCATGTGCCCTTGACCATAACTGAACCCAGGATTCTTCAGTTCAGAAACCGATGCTTTATCCACTGAGCCAAACCAGCTGGCCGAACTGCAATTCTTAGATTTGGATATTATCTGTATTTTGAGCCTTGAAGAAAGTAAGAGTAGGGCATCAGACCATGAATTCTGGAGGTTGGTTTTGAGTCCTGGCTCTGTGACAGCTGGGTCATCTCCTATCTTCTTCTTCTGCTTTTTTAAAAAAAATATATATATTTTTTATTTCAGAGAGGAAGTGAGAAGGAGAGAGAGACAGAAACATCAGTGATGAGAATCATTGATCAGCTGCCTCCTGCATGCCCCTACTGGGGATCAAGCCTGCAACCTGGGCATGTGTCCTTGACTGGAATCGAACCCGGGACCCTTCAGTCCACAGGCCGACGCTCTTATCCACTGGTAGCCAGACCAGCTAGGGTTCCTATTTTCTTTGAGTTTCAATTTCCTTATTGGAAAAATGGGGACAATATTGGTGTCTTGTCACAGAGTTTTAATAAAAACTCACTGAAAGAATCAAACACTATGTACTGTGCCCACACACAATTGTTGTTTTTTATAAATTAACTCAGTTGAACAACTCTTATGTCCAAAGCAGCCCACATCATAAAGACACTACTGACCCAATGCGTGGGCAAGAATTTTTCTTTTTAAATAGATTTTTATTGATTTCAGTGAAGGAGGGGAGGAGGGGAGAGAGAAACATCAATGATGAGAGAGAATCATTGATGGGCTGTTTTCTGCACGCCCCATACTGGGGATCGAGCCCGCAACCTGGGCATGTGCCCTGACTGGGAATTGAACCGTGACTTCCTGGTTCATAAGTTAACGCTCAACCACTGAGCCACGCCAGCCGGGCAGGGAAACATTTTTTTAAAAAAATATTAAAAGTAAACATCTTATTTGTAAAGTTGAGATTTGTGAATCAAGTTTTTGAAAATCTTGGCAGAGATACAGGCTACTCCGGAGCAGCAGCAGCTGGTGAAGACATGGAGATGCAATCCTATTATGCCAAGCTCTTGGGGGAGTTGAATGAACAGCGAAAGCGGGACTTTTTCTGTGACTGTAGCATCATTGTGGAAGGGCGGATCTTTAAGGCCCACAGGAATATTTTGTTTGCCAACAGCGGCTACTTCCGAGCCCTGCTCATCCACTACATCCAGGACAGCGGGCGGCACAGCACTGCCTCCTTGGACATCGTCACCTCCGATGCCTTTTCCATCATCTTGGATTTCCTGTATTCGGGGAAGTTGGATTTGTGTGGGGAGAACGTGATCGAAGTTATGTCGGCCGCCAGTTACCTACAGATGAATGATGTGGTGAACTTCTGCAAGACATACATCAGGTCCTCCTTTGATATTTGCCGGAAGATGGAGAAGGAGGCCGCGGTGGCTGCCGCGGTGGCAGCGGCAGCAGCCCACCAGGGGGACAGTGGGAGCCCCAGCTCAGGCACGGAAGGGGCCTCCTGTGATACCAAGAGCTTGGTCTCCTCCACAGCCAAGGAAGAAGAGTGCGTGGACTGTCCAAAGGAATCCCCTTGTGGGGACTGCCATCCCCTGGACCCGGTGGTGAAAGACAGCGAGGGCAGCGGCTCAGCTGACAGTGACCTCTCTGCTCTGCCCAAGCAGATAGAGCCCAAGGTGGAGTTTGATGCGGACGAAGTGGAGCAGGTGGAGGTCGGCGAGCAGCTCCCGCAGTACGCCGCTCCGCTGAGCCTGGCCCACGTGGAGGAGGGTTTGCCCAGTAGCCACCCCATGGACATGTCTTACGGTAACTACCACGTGAAGCAGTTCTTGGAGGCCCTCTTGCGCAACGGGGCCGTCCAGAGCAAAGATGATGCGGATCATCACTTCTCCCGGAGTTTGGAGGGAAGACCAGATGGCGTAGGAGGAGCCATGAGTTCCATGATGGATGTCCAGGCTGACTGGTATGGCGACGATTCAGGTGAGTTCCATTAGCATGCGTCATCTCTGCTGGTCGTTTGGCACCCACATCTGCGCCTTATAGTCAGTCTCCCATCATCATTGTCATCATTGTCATCACCATCATCATTACCACCATCATCATCACTAATTGCCATCACCATCACTCTCCCTGCTTTATCTCCACCACCATCACAGCCAATAGGTATTAATTGAGGAGGGCATTGTTTCTTCAGTATGTTAGTATTTTACCTCTCCAACTAGAGTCTAAGCATGTTGAGGGCAGTTTGAAGAAATGGAAAGAATCTACCGTCTTCCACTAACCACCAGTGGGACTGTGGTTAAATCACTAAATCTCTGAACTTGTTTGTTCAGGAGCTAATCACCCCTGTCTTGCCTTTTTCACAGGGTTGAGGACCAATTGAGACAGTTTTCAGAAGTTTTTTCTCACATAAAATAGGAAATGTATTCTTAGTGTCAACCATAGGGCCGGACACATAACAGACATCTGTAACATGTAATGGTTGATGGTATGATGTATTTAAGAATATTTTAGAGTTGGCATTTGGCTTCATGTGGGTAAGTTTCTTTTTTTGTTTTATTTTTTGTTTTGTTTTTTAATATATTTTTATTGATTTCAGAGAGGAAGTGAGAGGGAGAGAGAGAAACATTGACACGAGAATGCAACATCAATCAGGAGCCTCTACCATGGATCGAGCCTGATATGCATGCATGTGCCCTTCACCAGTAATCAAACTGGCAACCTCCCAGTACACAGGACTATGCCCAGCCAACTGAGCCACAACAGCCACGGCTGGCACATGTATTCTTTATTGAATCTTACTAGTATTTTTTAAGAGACAAACAACCAGATGAGTAGGCTACAGTGAAGAAATCTCATTATTATTATTTTAAAAAATATATTTTTATTGATTTTAGAAAAGAAGGGATAGGGGAAGAGATAGATAGGAAATCAGTGAGAGAGAATCATTGATTGTCTGCCTCCTGCATGCTCCCTACTAGGGATGGAGCCCTGACCAGAATCAAACAGTGACCTCTTGGTTCATAGGTTGAAACTCAACCACTGAGCAACACTGGGCCAGGGAAGAAATCATATTTTTATAAGAGAGTTAAGCTACTACTAAGATAGTTCTAAGTATTATCTCCGTGATGCTTCTTATCCTTATTCTGAGATTCCAGGTAATATTCAGCCCCTACAGCTACCACAAATGCAGAAAAATCCCCATTTAAAGCCTTTTAATAATGAACTAACAAAGGAAACATTGCTTGTTAAGCCACCCATATGTCTCCAAGCTTCATTGCAGCCCCCACAGCCCTCATACAGCCAGCTTTTCCTGTCACCCTTCTGTCTTCCATTGTTTGTAATCTGGAAGTTCCATTTTTCTATGACCATGTTCCATGTATGACAGCAATCTAACCTCTCAGGACATTCAGTATGTAATTCTTCATGTGAATAAATTTCTTATGTACTTTTTTAGGCTTTTAAAAAAATATATATATTTTATTGATTTTTTACAGAGAGGGAGAGAGGGATAGAGAGTTCGAAACATCCATGAGAAAGAATCATCCATCAGCTGCCTCTTGCACACCCCCTACTGGGGATGTGCCCGCAACCAAGTTACATGCCCTTGACCAGAATTGAACCTGGGACCTTTCAGACTGCAGGCTGACGCTCTATCCACTGAGCCAAACTGGTTTCGGCCCTGAACAATTCTGAAAGATGACTTAGCTCTTTGTAAGAGTGAGCTAATTGTGTTGTAAAATGTCTCATAGGAGATGGAAATACACTTGGATGTCACTTTCCTGATAAAAGTACACTGTAGCTTCTAGAACCTGAAGCCAAGAAATTAATGAATCGCCGAAACCGGTTTGTCTCAGTGGATAGAGTGTCAGCCTTCGGACTGAAAGGTCCCGGGTTCAATTCCGGTCAAGGGCATGTACCTTGGTTGCGGGCACATCCCCCATGAGGGGTGTGTAGGAGGCAGCTGGTCAATGTTTCTCTCTCATCGATGTTTCTGGCTCTCTATCCCTCTCTTTCTCTCTGTAAAAAAAAAAAAAAAATCAATAAAATATATTAAAAAAAAAGAAATTAATGAATCAAAATTCTTATACACCCTTTAACATGGAACAGTGAAAGTATTTTAAATAAGGAACATCAGCTGCTTTTATTTGTTACTAGTGAGCTGTCTTTAGATTTTTTTAACTTCATTTTTAAAATATATATATTTTTTATTGATTTCAGAGAGGAAGATAGAGGGGGAGAGAGAGAGAAACATCCATGATGAGAGAGAATCATGCATTGGTTGCCTCCTGCACACCCCTTATTGGGGATCGAGCCTGCAACCTGGGCATGTGCCCTGACCAGGAATCGAACCCATGACCTCCAGGTTCATAAGCCAATGCTCAACCACTGAGCCACGCCAGCCAGGCTAATTTCATTTTTTTGAAGCAAGAACACTGTGTATGTCTGATTAAAATTAGACTTGAAAAACTTAAAAATGCTGTTTCGGGTTCTCAGAGACACTGTCTTAACCAACATTTAGAAGGTAGCAGCTGCTTTCACGGAACGCACTGTGGGAACCTGTCGAAATCTCATTTCCATGTACATAATAGCACTTCACAGACTGTAATCACTCTTTAACATTCATTGGACCTTTGTCATGGCCATGAGTTTGGCAAAGGACATTAATGAATGTGCAGAGAAACTGAGACTCAGAGGGGTTTAGTGAGTTTCCTGAGACTGCAGGGCTGGTAAGTGGCACAGCTAAAACCAGAAACCTGGCCGGCTTCACGTCACTCACTAAACAAACTGAAGGCGGCTCAGTGGATAGAGGATTTCCGTGCAGTGATTTTGTCTTTCAACACCCCCTGCCTGTATGTACAGGTTTCAAAAAGCAATTCAGCTGTACGCCATCTTCATTCAAGTCCTGTCTGTTAGCCTGTAAAGTCAGGTTTCCAACTATAGGGTATTTTGGCAAGACAGCTGCTGGCTGGACCTGTTGTCTGCCAGGTTTTATTCCACTCACACAGCTCCAGGCTAAACGTATTCTAAGTGCCAAGGCACAGAGTAGGACTGATTTGTTTGGTCATTCATATATATATATTATTGATTTCAGAGAGGAAGGAAGAGTGAGAGAGAGAGACATCAGTGATGAGAGAGAATCGTTGATAGGCTGCCTTCTGCATGCCCCACCCTGGGGACAGAGCCCACAGCCCAGGCATGTGCCCTGACCGGGAATTGAACCATGACCTCCTGTCTCATAGGTTGACACTCAGGCACTGAGCCACGCCAGCCGGTCTGGTCATTCATTTATTTGCTCAAATATTTGAGTAGCTTCTCGATGAAGCTACAAAGATAAGTCAGACACGAATCCAGCCCTTAAAGAACTTAGAGGAGGTAAGACGTGCATAATCACATGATCTAAAGGTACTAGGGCTGGAAGACAAATGCAGGTGTGAGTTTCCTAATTGTCCAAAAGCTGGAGAACTGGCTTCCTGCTGGGCGGTCAGGGAGGCTTTGTGAATGTGGCATCTGAGGAGAAAAGACACATAGAAAGAAATTGACTAGAGTCAGATCATGGAAAATCTCCCCCCCCCAATATTATTATTATTTTATTTCATTTTCATATACAAACAAGATAACACTTGAAATAGTTCTAGTTTTTTCCTCCTATTCTTTTGGGGTGTGGCTGCTTCACACATGGCGGGTGGAAGATCTTGAATGCTAAGAGATGAGGTTTTTATCTGTAGGCACACGGGAGATTTCCCCACAGTTTCTGAGAAGTATTGGGAGTGGACAGGAGCTGTGCTTTCGGGAGCTTAATCTGGCCTCAGCACATAATGGTTTGTTTGTTTGGGTTTTTTTTTTGGAGAGACTAGTCACTGATTTTTGAAATATTCAACACTAGTTTCATATATATATATATTATTGATTTTCCACAGAGAGGAAAGGAGAGGGATAGAGAGCTAGAAACATCGATGAGAGAGAGACATCGACCAGCTGCCTCCTGTACAACCCCTGCTGGAGATGTGTCCACAACCAATGTACATGCCCTTGACCAGAATCGAACCTGGGACCTTTCAGTCCGCAGACCGACACTCTATCCTCTGAGCCAAACCAGTTTCGGCACAAGATGGTTTTACAAGGACAAGGAGATGATCAATAGTTCTATATCCATGTTGCTCATCCCAGCATTCGTAGATACTGTCAAAGCATAATGTCCTGCTATAATCAATAAAAACATATTTTAAGAGAACCTTGGGGCCCTGACCGGTTTGCCTCAGTGGATAGAGCGTTGGCCTGTGGACAGAAGGGTCCCAGGTTTGATTCCAGTCAAGGCCATGTGCCTTGGTTTTGGGTACATCCCCAGTGGGGGGTGTGCAGGAGGCAGCTGATATTTCTCTCTCATTGATGTTTCTAACTCTCTATTCCTCTCCCTTCTTCTCTGTAAGAAATCAATAAAATATATTTAAAAACCCCAAAAGCCTTGGGGTTTTTAAAATATGTATATTTTTATTGATTTTAAAGAGTGGAAGGGAAAGGGAGAGAGAAACAGAACATTGACCGGCTGCCTCCTGCATACCCCATATTGGGAACTGAGCCTGCAACCTGGGCATGTGCCTGACCTGGAATCAACCACTGAGTCACACTAGCTGGGCAAGATCTTAGAGTTTCTGAGGCCAAAGGAGGGACAGTGGTCTGGAATTGACAGTGAAGCACAAAAGCGACCCTCCAACCCAGGGGTGTGGGCTACGGGTTAAGGGAAGTAGAGTGCTCAAGGGAGAGGCAGGGCTCAGGTAAAGCACCCACTCCACGCTGCTGCCTCTCAGAACTGTGCTCTTCCCTCTTTCCCTGAGCTCCAGCTATATCTACCCCCATGGGCATGGGGGAGGGAACAAGTCTCGGAATGCTGCAGTGAGGGTAACTCCTGTAACTTGAAAGGAACAGTTCCTATACATGTGTCACCTTAATGTTTGCATGAGCAAGAGAAACAAGCAAAGAGTTAGAAAGAGATTTAAGTGAATTCCCGGATATTTGATGATTTCAGATATAGAGAGTTAATGTGAATTCCAACAACTTAAGTCTGCATCCTAGCAAACCTCCTCGGTGCACGCCTGGAAGCTCTTCTGAGGAGCTACTGCCAAAACGTGAATCCTAGCCCAGAGGTCTGACCCACCTTTGTGATCTTCGCTGTGGCATTCTGCAGCCCCAGATCCCACCCATCGGAGGCATGGCCAGTGTTGTTGCTGCTGACAGTACAGCTAAATTAATCTATTTGGTTTCCTAGGCGATGTGCTGGTGGTCCCCATCAAGCTCCACAGATGTCCTTTCTGCCCTTACACTGCCAAACAGAAGGGCATCCTGAAGCGGCACATCCGCTCCCACACGGGCGAGCGGCCCTACCCCTGTGAGATCTGTGGCAAGCGATTCACTCGACAGGAGCACCTGCGGAGCCATGCCCTCAGCGTAAGTGAGCTGGCCGATCTTTGTGGTGTGTGTGGGGGTGGCTCCTGACATGTGTCCAACGTAGCAATTTTTAACCAGTGTGCCGCAAGAATTTTTTAAAACATGCAGTGCCTGACCGTGTAGTCAGGGGCACTGACCTCTTTCCCCTTAGAATGTCAAATTCAAAAATGACAACAGCCAACAAAACAATCGTTGTCCCGTGTGAATGAATCAGAAGTATACCTATATTTTGGTCAGATTGGCAAATCAAAGCCATAATGAAATGCCACTTTACACCCACGAGGATGACTAGCATCAAGAAATGGATAATAGAAACAAACAGGAGAACATCCAAGATGGCGGCCTCGCAGTCTCCTAAGCTGCCGCCTCATCAACAATTTAATTAAAAAAACAACTAAAATAAAAAAGGACTTCACCAAAACGTCAGGAAAGCTGGCAGAGTGGAGTAGCTACAACTAGAAAGAAAGAGAGAGGCTCACGGATCGGACTGGGAGCCGAAAAGCACTGAGGTAGGGAGACGCTCGCGCACGCGGCCGCCGAATACCTGCCTGGCGGTGGGAGGGGAGGAATCCCCGATTGCACGGAACCCTTTCGGACTGTACTGAACCCAACCCCGGCTGAAATTCCGTGGTCCCAGGCTCATACGGGTGGAGTCTGGACTGCAGAGAAAGGCACCCAGAGACTCAGAGACTCGGAGACTGGGAGACCGGGGACCGGGAGCGGCAGTCGCAGTCTGCAGGGTCTACAGACTCGCGCACGCGAGCAAGTACGCGCTGAGGTCTGACCGCCGCCCCTCCGGAGCGGAAGGAGTCAGAAGCTCCAGGTCTGACCGCGGAGGCTGCCGCCGCCTCTCTGTACAAGGTGGCGGCCTCTCTGTAGCGGAAGGAGTCAGAAGCTCCAGGTCTGACCGCGGAGGCTGCCGCTGCCTCGCTGTACAAGGTGGCGGCCTCTCTGTAGCGGAAGGAGTCAGAAGCTCCAGACTACAGAGACCAGCCCAAGTCCGGGTGAGCCCCTGGGGCACCCACACTCTTGCTCTGAGACTCCACTCCATCCAAGCTGAGCAGAGGCTTCTGCAGTTTTTCAAGTCTGATCCTATAAGACTGTCTCCAATACAGAAGTTATCCCAGAGTAGACACAGCTGATACCCACATCCAATTGGCCTGAAGGTCAATTCACAACAATAGAGACTTAGCTACAACAAGGCTGTGCACGCAGTCCACAAAGGGGATCACCAAGAGTGTCTACCTCAGGTAACTGAGGAGGCTGACCCACTGTGCTATATAGGACACCAAACACACAAAGCCATCCTACCAACTCTGAAAAATAGTGATAATGCCGAGACAAGGAAATAGATCTCAAACAAAAGAGATGGAGGATATAGAGTTCAGAACTACGGTTCTAAGGTTATGCAACAATATCCTAGAAAAGCTCGATAAAATTCATGAGACCCAACTAAAAAGTATAGATAAACTGACTAAATTGGAAAATATTATGCAGAGATCCAACAGCAGAATGGAAGAACACAAGAATCAGGTCAAAGAGCCAAAAGACACTCCTTTGGAGAAGGAAGAAGAAAAGAGGATCCAGAAAGTTGAAGATAGTGTAAGGAGCCTCTGGGACAACTGCAAGCGCACCAACATCAGAATTATGGGAGTGCCAGAAGAAGAGGGAGTGCAAAATACTGAAAACATATTTGAAGAAATAATATCAGAAAACTTCCCTCACCTGGTCAAAGAAATAGACTTACAAGTACAGGAAGCCTACAGAACCCCAAACAAGAGGAATCCAAAGAAAAATTCTTCTCGACACATCATCATCAATATGCCAAGGGTAAAAGACAAAAAGAGGATCTTACAAGCAGCAAGAGAAAAGCAGTTGGTTACCTATAAGGGAGCACCCATACGACTATCAGCTGATTTCTCAACAGAAACCATGCAGGCCAGAAGGGAGTGGCAAGAAATATTCAAAGTGATGAATAGGGAGAACCTACAACCAAGATTACTGTATCCAGCAAAGCTATCATTCAGAATTGAAGGGCAGATAAAGAGCTTCACAGATAAGAAAAAGCTAAAGGAGTTCATCACCACCAAACCAGTATTATATGAAATGCTGAAAGGTATTACTTAAGAAGAGGAAGAAGGTTAAGTGAATTAAAAATCTCAGGAATAGAATAAACTGGTGAATATAATAGAATTAGGGGCAAAGAAAGGGAGTGGATAGATAATTATCAGGGTGAAAGGGGTGTGGGGTGCAGAGACTGGATTAAAATTGTATAACCTATGGATGAGGACAATAGTGGGGGGAGGGGGTGAGGGCAGAGGGTGGGGTGGGAATCAGGTGGAAGGGAGCTATGGGGGAGAAAAAGGAGAAACAATTGTAATAATCTGAGCAATAAAGATTTATTTAAAAAAAAAAAAAAAGACCAAAAAAAAAGAAATGGATAATAGCAAAGTATTGGCAAAGATGTGGCGAAATGGGAAACTTTATGCATTGCTGGTGGAAATTTAAAATGGTGCAGCCATTTGGCGGTTCCTCAAAAAGTTAAGCATAAAGTTACTATCGGACTCAACGTTTCTAATTTTAGGTATATAACCGAGAGAACTGAACGCACATTCACACAAAAACTTGCACACAAATGTGCATAGCAACATTATTCATAATAATAAACAAGTGGAAACAACCAAATGTCCATCAACTGATGGATGAACAAGCAAAAGGTGTGTCTATACAATGGAATGTTACTCAGACATAAAATGGAATGAAATTCTGATTCACATTATAACATGGATAAACCTTGAAAACATGCTAAGTGAAAGAAGCCAGTCACAAAGGACCACATACTATATGATTCTATTTTAAAAAATTTTTAAAAAATATTTTTATTGAGTTGAGAGAGGAAGTGAGAGAGATAGAGAGATAGAAACATCAATGATGAGAGAGAATCATTGATTGACTGCCTCCTGCACATCCCCTCCTGGGAAGGAAATCAAGCCCACAACCTGGGCATGTGCCATTGACTGGAATCGAGGCTAGGAATCAAACCTGGGACCCTTTAGTCCAGGGCTGTATGATTCCATTTATATGAAATGTACAAGATGGAACAACTCCTGGAGTTAGAGAATAGATTAGGGGTTGCCAGAGGGTGGGGCAGGTGGGAATGGGAAAGTGGTGACCGTTATAGGCACAGGGGTAATGAGAATGTGGAATTAGATGGTTGCACAATCTTGTGACAACTAAAAGCCACGGAATTGTACACTTTAAGAGGAAAACTTTATGGTATGAATTATGGTTCTGAAAGAATCCAGCCCTAACTGGTTTGGCTCAGTGGATAGAGGTCGGCCTGCAGACTGAAAGGTCCTAGGTTCAATTCCGGTCAAGGGCATGTACCTTGGCTGCAGACACATCCCCAGTAGGAAGTGTGCAGGAGGCAGCTGATTGATGTTTCTAACTCTCTATCCCTCTCCCTTCCTCTCTGTAAAAAATCAATAAAGTATATTTAAAAAAAACAAAAACAAACCCTAACTGGTTTGGCTCAGCAGATAGATTGTTGGCCTGCGGACTGAAAGGTTCCAGATTCAATTCCGGTCAAGGGCATGTACTTTGGTTGTGGGCACATCCCCAGTAGGGGGTGTGCAGGAGGCAGCTGATGGATGTTTCTAACTCTATCCCTTTCCCTTCCTCTCTGTAAAAAAATCAATAAAATGTGTTTTTAAAAAATCCAGATTGAAGATAAGTGCAAGGTTACTGCCTTTGCTGTCAGTCCGGCCCCAGCTTACTTGTGTGAGAACGGCCTTCTCCAAGGACTTAGGTTTTTGTTTGTTTGTCTCCTCCCGCCCCCAACCCCCACCCGGCTCTTTCCCTCCCCGCTCCTCCCAATGTATATCTAAGTCTTTCTTGGCAGCAATAGGTCCCTGGATGCTTCTAAGATGTTTTATTGGTTGGAATCCTCATTTCCTCTCTTTTTCCACATTACACAAGCCCCGGCAGTTTGAAAGGTTATAAGACACACTCCGGTTGGCTCACGTGAGGGGGTTTAGCCTAGGGAGCTCAGGACACCTAACGGGAACCAAGCCATCGGTCAGAATGCAGTGGCAGCTCCAGCAACCCGGGTGTCATGTTTTTGGCCCTTCTTCTGCATCAGCCTCTTTTTCTCTGCTGCTTACACGTACCCCCACTTCCATAGCTCTCCAAAAGCGAGGCTCTGGTGGGTTCCCAGAGCCTTTTTGGCTGGAGTTCCTGAAGAGAGCTCACATTTGAAAGATAGTTTCTTACACAGGGGGCCCCCTGGGGCTGTGTGGGGTAGGAAATATAAAAGGCAAGGGTGAAGCATTGGGAAATACACTGTCTGGGGAATACACTATCTAGCAAATCTGCCTCCCTAATAACTAAACAACCCAAGGTACAGAGAAGCCATGCCTAAAGCCCTGACCAGTTCACCGAGTGCCCTTCATATGCCTGGCACTGGGAATAGAGTACCACGTGTGACAGAGGACAACCAGCTTGGAACTTGCGGTTTAGTGAATTTTACCAAGGATCTGTTAAAAATACAGAGGTCTCCTCTTATCCACAGTCTAGCTTTCCACAGTTTCAGGTTCCTGTGGTCATCTATGATCTGCAAATACTACCGTATTTGCCGGCGTATAAGACGATTTTTTTGGCCCTGAAAAATACCGTATTTGCCGGCGTATAAGAGACTGGGCGTATAAGACGACCCCCTAACATTTCCACCCAAAATACAGAGTTTGTTATATACTCGCCGTATAAGACTACCCCCCACTTGGAGGCATATTTTTCAGGGCCAAAAAATCATCTTATACGCCGGCAAATACGGTAAATGGAAAATTCCATAAATAAATAGTTCCTAAGTTTTAAATTGCATGAGGTTCCGAGTAGTGTGATGAAATCTCTCGCACTGTGCTGCATCCAACCCAGGATGTGAATCATCCCTTCGATGATTCTGAACTACCGTATTTGCCGGCGTATAAGATGATTTTTTGGCCCTGAAAAATATACCTCCAAGTGGGGGGTAGTCTTATACGGCGAGTATATAACAAACTCTGTATTTTTAGTGGAAATTTTAGGGGGTCGTCTTATATGTCCAGTCATCTTATACGCCAGCAAATACGTATTTTTCAGGGCCAAAAAATCGTCTTATACGCCAGCAAATACGGTAGTCTCCTCACTGAACTAGTATATGTATGTTTCCTGCTCACTCATTAGTCACTTAGCAGCTGTCTTGGTTATCAGGCTTGTTGTGGTAGCTCAGTGCTTGTGCACATGTGACCCTCATTCTCCTTAATAATGGCCCCACAACACAAGACTAGCATGCTGGCAATTTGGATATGCCAATGGAATGCCATAAAGAGCTTCCTTTAAGTGAAAAGGTTTGTATGTATAGGAGAAAACATAGTCTATGTAGGATTTGGTACTGTGGTTTTAAGCATCCACTGAGGATCTGGGAACACATCCCCCACAGATAATCAAGGAAGAAGCATAGGTGAGACTATAGAGCTGGTGGGGAGGAGCAACCTGGCCTGGAGCATCAGAGACGACTTCTTTGATTTTAAAAAATATATATTTTATTGATTTTTTTAGAGAGGAAGAGAGAGGAACAGAGAGTCAGAAATATTGATGAGGGAGAAACACCGATCAGCTGCCTCCTGCACACCCCCTACTGGGGATGTGCCCTCAACCAAGGTACATGCCCTTGACCGGAATCGAACCCGGGCCCCTCCAGTCCAAAAGCCGAAGTTCCATCCACTGAGCCAAACCGGTTCCGGCAGAGACGACTTCTTTGAAAGGCTTTAGTGAGGAGCAGGGTTGGCAGTGGGGAGGAGGGCACATTCCATGATGTCCAGCGGCCCTGGGGGAAAGGACCGTGGTGAGGATGAGAATGTGGCAGGTGGAATAAGGGGGAGAGTGGAGGGCCAACCAGGGCCCCCATCCCATGGGGCCTTGAAGGTCACGGCTCAATCCCATTTCTGTGACATTAACTGTATCTGCTTGTGGTTTTAGGTCCACAGATCCAACTGTCCAATCATCTGCAAGGGCTGCAGAAGAACCTTCTCGAATCACATGTCACACGGGCTGAGGCGCTTTGGGCTGTGTGACAGCTGCACCTGCGTTGCCGACACACACGACGATGAGTACAGTTTGATGCCCATCAACCTCAGCCTGGTGGAGGCTTCATCCGAAAGCCAGGAAAAGAGTGACACAGACAATGATTGGCCCATCTATGTGGAGTCCGGTGAGGAAAACGACCCTGCCGGCGATGATTCCGACGACAGACCACCCATTCAGGCCAACCTAACAGACCGAGAGACGCTCATGTAGCAGCAGATCGGTGGGGAGAGGTTTCGGAATCTGTTGTTGCTCATTCTGTGGTTGAAAGACACCATGTGTTCAGTTTTGTGGAACCCTGAGATGAACATTTTTTTTCAGTGTCGATATATTTGCATTTTTGTTAGATGACCTAGTAGAGGTTGGATCTTGTGACTCAAAGGACTAATGAGTTTGTAGTTTGGTGCCCTTGACCTCTGAGGGCTGTGCTGACCTTTCCTCGATTCTGAGTGAGGCCAGGCTGGCCCAAGATTCCCGTTCTTCCTGTTGTGCACCTGAGCGTGGTTAGGAGACAGATAAGAAACCCCCTTGCTTGTTGTCATAGTGTCTCAATCCGCATTCCTTCGTGGTCCTCCCCTTTTCCCTGGAAAGGCGGGCCAGGATGTATTAAGTTTTGAGAATAATTTTACCTCTGCCAAGCCTCTCCTGATGAATTCCATATTCTCATTTTCCGAAGTATTTAAGAGAAAGCTTTATCGTACACGGCAGGCGGGGCTGCCTTCTACATGATTGTAAACCTTGCTAAATCTGAGACTGCATCTGTAACAGCTGGGGACGTTTGTGTGCTTATAAGCATGGAAGTAAGCTCAAAGCCCTCTGATGGCACTTTGACTTGCCCAGTGGAATTAAATTTTAAGTTTGCCCCGAGAAGGGACCCTGTGAGCCCAGGTCTGGATGGTTTCCCTGCTTAGTCTGGTATTTGACAGTTCTCTACACGCATGTAACCTGTTTGGGGGATCATACGACAAATCATCTGGGCAAAACTAAAAATTCTCCCCTGCTTTTCAGAGTCATTTCCAAAGGTCGCACTGCTGGCACTGTAGCTACCGCTGACGTTCTTTCACTTAGTTTATGAATGTTGCTTTAATTGGAGGGAAAGTGTAAGCCCATCTAAACAAGTTATATTTCCAAAGTGCTTACCTTTTAAAAGATCCGCGGGAAGGAGAGAGAAGTTTGTGGAAGTACAGGTTTTTAAAACCAGTCCGCTCTTCCCCACTTAGCAGCCATACAATTATTCTAACAAAAGGCTTATTCTAACAGACTTCTTTAAAGGGCTAAAGAGCAGGAAATATTAGGGATTTAAAAATATTTAAGGCACTTTCATAATTTTGTCTTATGTTAAGGTATCCAAAATGGATTTTCAAAGAAATCCCTAATGAAACGAATTATGCAAACAAAACCGTTTCCTTTGAACTTTGGGGAAAAAAATAAAAGAAATCCCTTTTTCTTCCTTTAATTTAGTATAGTTATGTTTCAAAAGGTAGTAAAATCACTTTTTTTTTCTGCCTCTTAAACAAAAAGATCCTCAAAACATCATAAATTGGCTTGTAAATGCTAGTCATTGAAGAGTTCAAAGGTATTTAAACTACTCGGTAGAAGTTAAAGTTTAGCTAGTGTGACTCCAACTGTGGTCCTTACACGGGTGCTGGTCTGCGTTGTTTGACACCAGTCCACACAGCAGGACCACGTACTGGTCTGCAGGAGACGGGAAATTTAAAAACTGGTCTTGTGCCCTGGCCAGTGTGGCTCAGTGATTCGAGAATCAGAATGGGTGTGCCTGTATTCCAATAAAACTTCACTTGCAAAAAACAGGCAGTAAGCAGAATTTGGCCCAACCTGTTTTAGATAGTACTTTTCTTTTTCTCTTACTAAATGAAGTTAATAAGTCTTTAAACAGAAAGTGTATTTAGTGTGTAGTGTTGTTAGCAGTTCTATATTATTATAGGTTATCTTTTAAAAATCTATAGGCTATAGCCCAGCCAGTGTGGCTCAGTGGTTGGGCGTCAACCTATGAACCAAGAGGTCGCGATTCGATTCCCAGGCAGTTTGATGCCCGGTCAGGGCACGTGCCTGGGGTGTGGGCTCTTAAGGGCTCTTGTGGGCTCGTCCCCGGTGTGGGGCCTGTGGGAGGCAGCCAACTGCTGGTTCTCTCTCATCATTGATGTTTCTGTTTCTTGCTTCCTCTCCCTTCCTCTCTGAAATCAATAAAAATATATTTTTAAAAAAATCTATAGGATATAGCCCTGGCCGCTATGCCTCAGTGGTTAGAGCATCAGCCTGGGCAATGAAGGGTCTCGGGTTCGATTTCCAGTCAAAGGCATGTACCTGGGTTGCGGGTTCACTTCCCGCCCCAGGTTGGGAGCCTGTGGGAAGCAACCAGCCTATGTATCTCTCTCACATTGATGTTACTCTCTCTCCCCCCCTTTTCTCCTCCCTTCCACTCTCTCTGAAAAGCAATGGGAAAAATATCCTCGGGTGAGGATTAACAGAAAAAGAAAAGAAAACATGGTCTTTTTGCCACAGATAGTTTCAAAATTACTGTTCAAGATCAAGAGGTGCAAATGGAAACTCCTTTAGGACCAGCAACATTTTTCTTAAACCTGAAATGAAAATATCAGCTGTTGTTTGAATAGAGAGGTCTTAGCGAAAGGCAAACCTAAATGGATGTGTAGAGGCTCTACTTTGCAAGGAGTTAACGTTTGATTGCTTTTCTCTCTCTGTTTAAAGTATTTTTGATATTTTAAAAGACTTTTCTACCTCACAGTTTCACTTCTCTGCCTAGTTTCGCTGGTAGAGCAAGGAGCCTCTTCAGTGACCCCAGGACCTGTTCGTGTTACTGGGTGCAAAGTGAGAAAATTTACATTAGAGATTTCATTGTAAGACAGTGATTCTCAGCTGGGGGTGATATTGCCACCCAGAGGAGATGTGGCAGCGTCTGGAGACATTCTTAAATGGTTACAACTGGGGCGGGGAGCTGCTGGCATCTGGTGGGTAGAGGAAAGGACGCTGCTAAACATCCTACAACTTCTAGGATGGTCTCTGACAACAAAGAATTATCTAGCTCAACATGTTAAGAGTTCAAGGTTAAGAAACCCCACTAAAAAGTAAGATTTTAAAAAATGACTTTGAATGAGTGGACTTAATTTTGTATATTTTAAGCTACGCTACCTTTTACCTTCTTAATATAAATAGACTCTTCCCTGGCCGGTGTGGCTCAGTTGGTTGGAACGTCGTCCTGTACGCTGAAAGGTCACTGGTTCAATTGCTCCTTAGGGCACATTCCCAGGTTGTGGGTTCAGTCCCCTGTCAGGGTGCGTGTGGGATGCAGCCGATGGAGGTTTCTCTCTCTAAAAAATCAATAGAAACAACTTAT